>OX451736.1:298062586-298662586 GCA_948472305.1 Vicia faba | reverse complement strand
TTGGTGGGGTTTTACGTCTGCTCATACGATGAAACAAGAACACAAGCCAAGTTGGACGTGGTTAGAATTCTGGTAAGAACAAAATACACCATGGTATTAAATTAAACATTCAACGTTGGCATCAACAACAATATCTATAGGGTTAAGCTTGTTGAAGACATGTATAGACCAAAAAGAATGGTGATTCCGAAGGCAATCATGGTGAGAATTTTTTGTCTACATACCACTTTTTTACCAATAAATTCCTATACTACCATACATTTCAACACATATTCCTAATATACCATGTTTTCAAACAAAACAAAAATTGAAATAAGAGGCTCCGCCCATTGGATTGCCGGATGCTCTCTAAATTATAAAATTTTCGCCCATTGGATTGACGGAGCTGTTATAATATCATTTTTTAAATATAATATTAAATTATACAGTGAACACATTAATACTCTTCCGTCCATTGGATGAACAAAGTCTCTAAAAATTATAACACTTCCGCCCATTGCTTTTGCGGATGTCAAATATTTTCAACAGCTCCGCCCATTCACCTGACGGATGTTTTGTGACAAAAATAAAATTTATTTGAAAATATGGTAGTATGAAAATATTGATTGAAGATGATGGTATAGTAGGATTTTTTGTGTAAAAAGATGGTAAGACAGTAAAAAATTCCAATGGTGAAGGTTGTTGATAACGAAGATAGCAGTGAGGATTCAGAAGAAGACGATGACGCGTGGAGTCAGGATAAATAGGCAGAGTCAAAACCAGATGATACAGAAAATGTTGGCGAAGATAGCGTGCAATCAAATCATTATGGGACAAGAGGTACTATTGGCGAAAAGACCATTGTTGTTTTCAAGGCTAGAGAGATAGATGGATCCTTGCTGTAGACGGAGGAAAGGTGGGAAGGTCTAGGAAAGAAGTACAAAAAGGACTTAAGGGTGTCACAAAAAGTAGATATGGAACCGTTTCTTGGTCTAACATTAAATTCGGTGGCAGGTAAGGTACGTAGTGGTAATGATGTTGAAGAGGTATCAGGTGGTAAGTCAACTGGTGGTGCCCAGAAAAGCAGAAAGCTTGGAGAATTGAATTTGAATGGTAAGAACTAAGAAGGATATTGGTCCTGAAGTCTCAGATTCAATTTCAGCAAGCCCAATTGGACGTAAGGGTCTAGCAGGTTGCAAGTGGATGCAAAAGAAGAAAATTTTGATTCTGGGCCGTGTGAAGGAAAGTCATGGTCCAAAGCCCAAGCTACTGTTGTGTACTAAGAAGCTATTCATCCATTCGTGGGAGACCCAAGAAAGTTAGAACTATGGCTGTAATTTTGGAATCTCTGAAGTCTCAAGTGGTGCCTTCGTTCTACTCACCGTTGGTGTCGCCGCCTTGCAATTTCATCCCCTGCCCTTCTAGGGTTTCCTAATTATCTGAGGAAAGTTGTGGTGCTGATGCAAATCAATCCACTGTATTCATAGGTGGATCGGTTTTGTGTTGTGATTGAATGAATGACTGAGATGTATGTCAAGGGAACTTGCGATTCTGGAGAAGTATTAAATGAGATGTTTTGAAGGCAGTGTGGAAGAAAATTAAGGCTCTAGGGGTGGAAGGTGAAGAAGATGATGAAATGTTGGAAGGAATTAATCATGATCTTGAAGCAAGAGGCAGAAGAGAAAAAAAAGTAAAGAAGATGTAAGAAGACTGGTCGCTCGTATTAAAGAAGAAATCACGTGTGGGAAACATTATAATATTTAAGTAATTTTTATTTTATTTGTTTTATTTAATTTTGTTTTGGATTAAAGGCCTATAAAGCCTAACTTATTAGGATTATCTTGTTTTATGTATTTAAAGATCTTTGGTGTAACTATAAAGATTATCTTTCATAGAATAAAATTTGAAATTTTTTATATTTTTGGTGGACTGCAGAGTTTATTTGACAGGATTTGCGCTTACAAATCTGTGTTTTATTCTAGATTTTACGCTTGCAAACCTGTTCTTTATTATAGGTTCAACGCTTGCTATTTCCTAGGGTTTCTGACCGCGTCAGTTGGCATCAGAACATGTTTTCTCCTGTTCTTTTCGTAGCTTGACAACTATAACAGATCAACCGGTGACCAAAGCAGATTTTGAAGGAATTATCACAACTTATAGAATTTTTTACCAACATACACCCTTTTTACCAACTAAATCCCAATATACCACACATTTCAACCAATATTCCCACTATACCACCTTTCCAAAAAAAAAATTTGAAATTAGGAGGCTCCGCCCAATGGATGGGCGGATGGTCTTAAACTTATACAGCTTCCGCCCATTGCATTGGCGAAGCTGTTTAAATAACGTTTTTTTAAATATAATTTTAAAAATAAATTAAAATTACTATTAAATAAAAAATAAATATTAAAATTAATATTTAAAAATAAGTTTAAATTAAAATAAATGTTAATCATAGTAATAAATAAAAACGGTTGCGCCACTGTAATGGGCGGAGGGTTTTATTATTTAAGTACGGTTCCGCCAGTGTAATGTGCGAAGGGTCTTGTTATTTTATTATTGCAGTACGGCTCCGCCCCTGCAATGGACGAAGGATTTTATTGATTTTATTATTTTATTATTTAAGTACGGTTCCGCCAGTGCAATGGACGAAAGCTTTCGTTATTTTATTATTTTTGTACTGCTCTGCCACTGTAATGGGCAGAGGGTTTTATTATTTTATTAATTTAAATTTTTTGCTGTGAACTATAAATATCGTTGATGTTGAATGATCCTAGCTACACTTAAATTATTTTTCTTTAGTTGTATCTTAAAAATGTATTCAACATCCGGAGAGTTTCCAACGTTTCCATATATGAAAAGAGACGCAGAACTGATTTTTTCTCCAGTAAAGCCTCCGATGAAGATCAAATTGTTGAACACGCAGATATTTGAGCATCTGCATAGGCACTTGGAGGAATGGTTAGGGGAAGAAATTGCCCAAGGTGAAAAGATCCGGAAAATTGAGAGGCTAGTTACGGTGCCTGGCTTAAATGGACTCACTCGTTCTTGGAGACTTGTTCACAACGACGCATGTGTTCTTATGATGATGCTTCAACAAAAAGATATTGTGTTGCTGGTTGTAATATCCTAGAAATGCTTATGTCTTTGTTTGAACATGTTGATGTTGTTTAGGTTTAATGTTGTTGCTAAGTTCTACTATTCATCTTAGTATTTTAATTTATGTGTTGTTTTTTTTTAATTGTTATTTATATTAAATGCATAAGTATTAGTGAAATGAAACAAAATTTCTTGGCGTCATTATACATACAAATTTGCAGATTTGTAACAAAATGAATAACTAATTATTACTAGTTCCTACATTGGGGCATCGCGTTCGATTATGACCTGGAAGACGACACAATGTGCATTTTCTCTCCAACTTATCATATGCGTCCATTTCTGTTGTAATACGGGTGCTCACAGGACGACCTTTCTTGTTCCTCCGCATAACTGGATTATGGAAAATTTGATCTCCCTCATAAGTGGGCCAATACTCATCGTATGGTAGAACTAGAAAGCTCGTGATGTAAACCCCAAATAAGTTTGCCACCTTGTAAACATCAGACAATAGAAGAAATGCGTCTTGGCGCACCATGGAACATGCAGCGATAACATGTGAACAAGGAACACGTTATGCTTGAAACTTTCCGCAGTCACACCATCCTTCCATTAGGTTGACCTTGTAACGCCCCAATGGCTTCCCCTCACCGTGGTTAATTGTCTCCTTCACACTGAAAGTGTTATTATTATAGTAAAAAATGCTTACCTGATGCGTGGCGGATTTTGACATCTCTTCTTTCATCACCTTCACGCACCGCTCTGTAAGTGTTTGTCCAGAATTCAAAACTGCACTCCACTTTGCACCCCTTTCAGCAAAGAGTGTTCCCATCCTATAGTATGTTGCACTTACTAACGCTGTGATGGGGAGATTACGAGTGCCTTTAAATACAGAATTTAGTGACTCGACAAGGTTTGTTGTCATGTGCCCCCAACGACGACCCTCGTCAAATGCCCTCGTCCATTTTTCAACTGGAATTTTGTCTATCCACCTCAAAGCATCACCATTAGCCATCCCAATTTGATTACGATAATATTTAAACGTTGGTTGGTTCAGCGCATACCCTACATGTTACAAAAAATATTGGTTAATATAATGGTATACTATCAACGAGCATGTAATGTTTGCATAAAATATACTTACCCATGTTGATTATTTTTTTCCGGAGGATACGGTCCTTGATATCCTTCATAAAATGTTGCGCAATATGCCTGATACAATACACATGGACAGATGTAGTGTTATTCCAACCATTTTGAGGATTGTTATAAGCGCTTTCGATAGATGCATGTCAGTCAGAAATCAAACACAAGCCAGGTTGAGGAGCTACATGCATTCTCAAATTTTTTAGAAAGAAACCCCAACCATCCGCCGTTTCACCTTCCACTAGGGCAAAGGCAACTGAGAAAATATTGTTGTTTCTGTCTTGTGCTACAGCCATTAGTAGTGTACCTTTGTACCTTCCATATAACCAGGTACCATCAGTTTGTAGTAAAGGCTTGCAATATGCAAAGCCACGTATGCATGGTTGGAAAGCCCAAAATAGTCGGTGGAAGATTTGTTTCCTAGCAATAACAGTCCCGTCATCTGTATATACCGGTAGTGTTTGCATTTCTACTACAGTGCCTGGAACAAACTTCTTAAGGGCCAACAAGTAATTTGGAAGTTCATTGTATGACTTTTCCCAATTACCAAACACTTGTTCGATTTCTTTGTTTCTAGCAATCCATGCTTTCTTGTAAGATGGAATGTATTTGAAAAAAGAAACAATTTCGTTAATACATACACTCACCTTGATAGAGGGATCATTTTCAACAAGAGGCATTAATCATTCACTCATCAATCGAGAGCTTAGTTGTCAATGATCTTGATTAAAGATGGTCGTTGAACAATTATGTGGGGGCTCCATGATTCCTATCTCCCATAGGTCGCTCCTTCTCCTATAGAATGCCACTAGACGAAAGTTGCAACCATTACGCTTACAACAAATTTTATATCTCTTCGTGTCAGAACATGTAACCCTAAAATCAACGACATGTTTCATATGATACCTGGATATCGTAAAGACACAGTCAGATTTGTTTTTGAACTGGTTCCCAACAGCTATGTCATCCTCCAGCGGAAGACGAGGATTTTTGGGCCATTCAAATGATGATTCGTCTCCAGTTGTTCCCAGAGTGGTCATGTGGGCGGGTGGACAATAAACATTCTCAAGTGGAATGTGTTGTTCAGTTTCGTTGATTGCATCCACCTCGTCACGGCCACTGTCTTCCAATAAGGTAGTGAACAAATCATCAGCTTGTGACTCAATCTCTTCTTCTTTGTCGTCTTCGACAACGACTTCCTCGGGAATTATGGACACGGGCTCAGCCTCATTGGGATTGGCCACTTGTGATATTTGAGATTGTTGAGAAAGTTGAAATTTTATGTATAAATCTATCGCATGTAACCCAGATAATTCATGATTGTAAAACATCGTTTCCACATCATCATCATCTCGGATTTTCAATGGAACATATTTCACCTGGTTCACACCGAAATTAACAGCATTTCGATATATAATTTGTGAGATAGCTCCAGATTACATCCTTGTTTGTATCATCTCCCTCAAATATTCAAACTTCGTATTTCTACTTAATTTGAACCGGCATATATCGGTATTTTCGAATATAATACCCATATCATCAGAGATAAGGATCTCTCCATTGCAATGAGCATCCACTATATATTGAGGTGTTTGAGACATGATGATTTGTTAGTGAAAAAGAGCTGAATTGTAGGAAAAATTTGTTTTTGAATTGGAAAGATTGTTACAAACAGGAGCGTCGTCAATGGCATAACCGCGAAGATAAAGTCTTACAAGGAGATGTCATGTCAGAAGAATGTAAACCGGGTAAGGAATACATGAATGGTATAAGTCTGTTACAAATTTGTATCTGTCACCAAACAACTTCTTATATGACTCTCGTAATTTGCCAACATCTTCAAACGTCCAACACACCAGACCATCATCAAGCACTTACACCCAACAACCATTCATGAGCAACCAAGAACCTTTCTTCCCAACACAACCATCTTTTACGCAACAACCTTTCTTCCCAACACAACCACCTTTTACCCCAAGCCAACAATACCATCAACAAAACCCTCCATCTAACCCCACCCAATGTGGAACCCAACAACAATATCCTTCATCTAACCCCATCCAATAGGGCACCCAACAACAATATCCTTCATCTAACCCCACCCAATGGGGCATCCAACAACAATATCCTTCATCTAACCCCACCCAATGGGGCACCCAACAACAATACTCACATCTTACCTAGTCAACATCAACCAGTCTACCACAAACATCATTAACACTACAAACCCCACATAATCCCAACTATCAGACACCCCAACAACAAATGCCTATTCCCCGACCACAACAATTTACCTCCCAAGATTGTTACCAACCCTCAATAAATAGCCCAATATCTTCTAATCCCATACCAAATTGGAATTGGGAGGGAACCAGATTAAGTTATGGCAGTGCAGCCGAGACAGACTATACCAATGAGGACATGATTGAGGAATTTTTAATGGGCGGGTGTGACGCGGGACCTTCTACTCAACCACAAAATGAAGAAGGAAATCGCAGAACAGGCCAACGTACTAGACGAGCACCTGCTTGTGGAACTCACCAATGATTGACACGACCCAGTCAAAATCGATAGTAGATGTGTCTTGGAATTATATAATTTATAATGAAAAAAATTAATTTATGTAATTTAGTGAAATTTTTGTTTATTTATATATTTTGTTTAATTATAGTGTATTTTATTTAATTATAATGTATATTATTTAATTATATCAATTTAATTTAGAAAAAAAAACAAGGTTGCACTCATCCGCCCATCCAATAGACGGACCCTCTCTATTATTTACAGCATCTGTCCAATGCTTCAGCGGATTGGATAAAAATTACACTGCTCCGCCCATTGTATTGGCGGATGAGTTGTGGCAAAAAAAATTTTTGTTTGAAAAGAGGGTAGATTGAGATTATTGAATGTAGTAGATGGTATATTGGGATTTAGTTGGTAAAAGGGGTGTATGTTGGTAAAAAATTCCAACTTTTATTGCGCATATAATTGCCTTAACTGAATAGCTAGGGAATTTAGCAAATCAGGTGAACAACAACAACAACTTGAATCAGTGAAGAGACATGGGAAGAAGTTTAATTAAGAATAACAACAACAACAACGAGAATCAATGAAGAGACATGGAAAGAATATGTTTGCAAGTGCAAAACCTACAATAAAACATAGGGTTACAAGCGTAAAATCTATTAAATAAGTTCTGGAGTCCAACAAAAATAAAAAAAAAACTTTAAATTTTACTATATGAAAGATAATCTTTATGACCACGCTAAAGACTACAAACACACATTATTTCAATTAAGAGGCAATCAACCATCCCGAGCAATTAAAAGGCTATAAAGCACAAAAACTTTGAATTAAAATAGTCACTAATATCTGTATTTTAGAGTAGAAAATGGCTTTGTGATTCTCTACATAGAAACATAGAACAATGGTTGCAAAAACAATCAGTAACCATATATTATTCCAAACAAAGAGATTTTGAATTTGAGGAAAGAAAATTTAAGGGTTTAAATCAAAGTTAATTTTTAGGACTTTTTACTTAAAATAAATGCAAGGATGGAATTTAATCAATCTTACCAACTAGTTATTTTTAGTAAAACAATGTCCAAATTTCATTTTTAAGAAAATAGAAAATTAAGATTTCAATTAACATTTGAAGGTTAAGAATTTTGTAAAAAATCAAAGAAAGGATGAACAAAACCATCTTTGTAACAAGAATTTACCAAATCAAGAGCCAAATGTATATTTTTGAGAAAAACGATCGGCTAAGGTTTCAACAAATATTACCAATTTTAAATCACTAGCATAAACCCAAAAATTGAAGAAAAGAGGATCCATATGGTCACGAGTCAGAGATCAATTAATTATAAAAGATTTCCATTACGATGGTTCTATATAAATGGTCATTAATCAAAGGTCGATTTATTATCTCATATTAAAAAACCTTTGATCATTAAAATTTGGTTGGTTACAATAATAACACGAACAACAAGACCTCTACTCATTGTTCATAAATATAATATGCAACAAGTGATTCTTCCTCTTATAGTGCTAATAAGTGACCATCAATTTTGGCATAAGGGTTACATTTATTAAACCCACTTATACACACAGTAACTTACGTACAATATGTTTATGAAATTCGCGCTATTGCATTGTAAGAGTGCATCACCAAATCATAAATAAATCTTATTCATTATTTAGTCTCGTCTATTTGTCTTTATGTGTGTGACCTTGTAGTTTCTTATAACATTGAAAATAATATTAAATAGTTTATTTAATACTATAAATAGAGATTGGTGTCTAGAAACTCACCACTTCTATCCAAGTGACAAAATGTCATATGATCTGATATAACTTTCCTGTGATAATGATCACATGTATGATTATCCTTTTATCCTGATATCTATATTAAATACAAGACACATCTTGTATCACCATTGTATAGTCTAATATTGTATTACTTGATATTTGAGTATACTTAGTAATAATAAATAAGTTTAATATCTCATATTAGCTTATTTTATCATGATCATGCATTTTTACAACCATACTCAACTAAGGGGTCTGGAGATATTACTCATGCTTATGTAGGAGGGAAAAATCTCATCTCGGTCACATACATCCCTTCACATAACTCGTTGAGTATCCAATCAAACGACTTTATAATTGTTTAGTTACTCACAACATTTGACTATACTAAAGTGATGTTATACACAATGTTTGATTGTACTTAAGTTATTAACTTCTCAAGTAGAGACTATAACGATTTGCGATCAATGGTGTGAATCTATTGTGAATACTTGTATAATGTATGTAGTGGTTATATGATCTCAATGGTTTTGATGAGACAACCCTATGGGGTGAAGTCTTCATCTGAAGTTATGATCAAGTTGTTATGATAGGGAGATCAAGATGTCAAATTCAATCTCTTAATAACAACACCAAATGTCAAGCAATATTTGGTGAAATCTATAATGATCTCTAGTCAAGCAATATCTTTAATGATGGTGTCTATCAAGAAGTTGGATCAAGCCTCGTCATATATAAGAACTCAAGTCCCAGATGAAGTGCTTAATCATCAATGAATCAAGCAAGGTATTTCGAAGCTTTATAGATTGTGAAAGAGAGGAAATATGAAATCTCGGTTGGTATCTGTCTAAATGATCACATACTTTAAAATGATGTTAGAGTCATTCTTAATTTACTAACGCAACGCAGACACTCTTCTACAAATGCTTTTAGCCTATCTATTTGATAAACTCCTTGAAACTTGTACATCCCAGAATATTTGTATCAAAGCCGAGGTATGAACTCAAATAAATAATTAGGTACGGGGTCATCCCTAAGAGACCAGAGTCGACTACTTAGTTAGGCACAACCAGGTATAAGCTCAGCATAACACCACCAATTTACAGGAAGCCGAACACGAGGAGGGCAAGAGGTGTAACTGTAACCTAATGATGAGACAAGCGTTATAAAGTCATTAAGGGGCAATTACAAGGGTTATAAAGTCATTAGGGGGAGGTTATGGACGTTACATAATGACTTAATGACCATTGGACCAAGGACTTTCCTATATAAAGAGTCTTTGGTGAATGAAAAAAAAAGAGATCTCTTGGCCATATCTGAGAGTCATACACAATACACCATACATAGGGGCTCCCGCAAGAGGGATAAGCTAGACACCATTCTTGGGTCAATACCAATCACTACGGTAGCACCAAAATCTAAACAATCCTACAAACCTACTTTTGTGGCTTTCCTTACCTTCGGGAGGGAAGCCGACTGAATATTTGTTCTATGCAAGAACATTGGCACCCACCGTGAGCCCCGTTAAAACTAGCCTGGCCATACTAATCTCATTACGATACTTTTCTGTTCATGATGACGGTACTATGATGTTCATCTCCCAATTTAGAAAACTTGTTTCCCAAGGTTCTTTGGATCCACGTGACTCAAAGAAAAATGTTTCTAGAGAATCCCTATTCTATATTACCCCGACGACATGAGTTAGGCAAAGGAAAAATTGAAGTGATAGGAAAAATGGCTATCTTTTCTGATCCAATGAAGAATTCCATAGAGGTGTTGGATCTATCTCAAATTCGCTGAGCATTTCGAGAACCAAATCCTGGTTGGCTTTGTCATCCGACATCGTTATTTCTAACCTGTACCTGAATCAATCGATTGGAGGGGATACATAGGCTACTGGAATAAAACCTGTTGTGACGAAGTCGGGTACCCGCCAGAGATCTAGACGTTAGGGTTTCCATAACCTCCGGCGAGGATATCATTCCTCATCGTTGTAACTTCCGTTGATTTGGAGTGTTCATCTCGCCGTTGAGACCTTCGTACATAATCTAATTGAAGATCGAAGATACAAATTAAACATCAAGGTCGACAATGGTGAATCCAGCCGCAAGAGCGGTAGAGACCTTAGTCAATGTCATCATTTGTGGAATCTGGGTATCGACCTGCTTTGGTATGGCTTAACCAGCAATGAGTACCTTTACACTATCAGTTAGAGAATAACATCTCAGCTTGGGCACAAGGAAGCAGCGAGATGAGCATGTGAGCGTATTTCGTAATTGAAAGGAGAATAAAAGAAGGGGTTCACATGAGTGTAGAATCTAGACGATGGTAATTAAGCCGATAATTTATCTTCTCCTCTTTAGGGTGTATATTCCTAGCACCTTCAATCTTTCTCTTGTTTCCTAGAACAACTTCTTGAGTGTTAATCAATATCAGATTCACTTATTTTTGTTGCACTCTTTGTTCTTGCGAAATTTATTATTGATAAGGGAATTAGAGATATTGAGTTGATTAATCTTGTAGTGATTTCATGATTGATCAGGCTCATGATATCCATCAAGATCCAAGACCCATTATACATAAATTAGAGAGAACCTTGTATGTGTGTTCCTCTTTCATCTACATCTAATTCCTTTACTAACACCTTGTGAATTAGAGTGTTTGTGAGATTCTTTGGTACTGTTCATCATCTTTATCATTGGTCATTTTTCATTTTTGTGGACCTTCATCTCTAAAGATCGAGTGTTGTGGGAGACTAGTGGTACATTTAGGTATCTAATGTTTTTGTGTGAAGTTTGTTGTTTGTATTAGATGAAAATATCATTTTTTGAATACTATTTGGTTCTACTTTGGTATCTATCAAGAAGGGAGTTTTAGTATACTCATTTGAAGACTTTGGCAAAGTCTAGTACATATTATTCGTAAGGCAGAGTTGGAATATGTCCAACTTTGGTGAGTTTGTGGAAAGGTTTGTCGTAGACAAAGTTAGGAGTCGTCCAATCAACACTTAGCTAATGGAAATCACTCAGACAAGAAATCCGTGGGATCAGGTGGATTCCCACACACGAATACTTGGAGTAGGTTATTGTGGATAGCAAGGTTACTGGCTCAAAATATTTGGGGATCTTATTTTTTTTAGCAGTTTGAGTGTCTACATCAACATAGAGAATTATCGTGTGATAGTTCATTATATTCAAAATGCTTATATCAAACTTATCAAAATAGTGAAAGATCGTGATTATTTCCTGATGGTTCTTAAACACCATTGAAGAGTAGAGTAGGCAAAGCGAGAAGGAACATTAAAGCACTACATATATCTCTGTGTATCTTTTCCTTCTTACCTTACCTCCTTTAAATTTTTAGCATTCATTAATATTGCTATTGTGTTAGGGCATCATTTCATTATTTGCATGTCATTTAGTTTAAACCGTGCTTATAGAGATTTAACGTATGAGCTTAGATCTGCAATGCATCAATCTTAATGGATCGTCATAAATTTAACTATGTATTGAATAAGCATCTATGTAAAGTGTTTTTAAATCAATTTGTTTAAAGAGGCTTTGGTGATCTTGTAATTGAATTGCATTATAAGTAATCATGTCCTTAGTGATATCTTGTAATATTTTAAATTGGTTTAATTCATTAAGATACTTCCATGCTCTCTTAGTGTTGTGTTCTGCTTCTGCATTTCTTGAAATCTCTTATTTCGTTTAGGGGGGGGGGGGGGGGGGGTAAAATGTTTTTGAAATTGTATTTTAGGGGACATGTTTATTCAACCCCCTTCTAAACCTCTTTGGGTCCATTATCTCACCCAACAAAACAAAATCTTAATCACAAGTGTAACACCCCAATTTTTCTTTATTAATTATTTTATTATTTATTTGCTATATTAATTATTATTTGGTTGATAATTATTTAATTATTTAATTTCATGTGACTATGTGAATAATTTATTTAATTAGAATATGTGTGTATTATATGTTATTGGGTTATTGAGTGTAAGAATAGCAAAATACACATTTGAGCCTTATGTTACATTAGAGCGGGTGAGTGAAGTTAAGCCCATTTAGAGTTAGTAAGAGTTGAACAAAATAAGGAAAATATATAATTAGAAAGAGAAAGTGAAGAAAACAAGAGAAGAATAAAAAGAGGAAAAGAGGAGAAGGGGAGAAGAGGAGAAGAGAAGAGGATATAACCCTAGAGTATCTACACTAAGGTAAGGGTGAATATTCTTTGATTTATGGGAAGTGTGATGAATTCAATTGATGTATGTTATACACTACTTATTATTATATATTTCCATAATAATATGAATTCTCACCCTTCCGTTGAAATGATGTTTTTATACGGCATCACTCAGGTACCGAGGATAGCGATGGTGCTTCTAGTAAGGATTAGTTGGAGGAGCTAGTTCTTTCTTTACCCTTATTTAGATAGTGAGTCATGCTCTGGTCATGTAACACGAGAACATATGGATTCATGTTATATTTATTATATTCATGTTTATTTGAGAGATATTGTTATACTCTCTAGATTATTTATGATGTATTAAGATTATGTGATGATGGCCTTTAGTGCTTAATATTTTATGATATGGTTGTGAGTATGAAATTTCAATCATTAGTATCATTTTGAAAAGAGAATTATTCCGCTGTGATATGCATATGTGTTGTACCCCAAAAATTTTCTCTCCCATTATTCAAGACAAATTATTTCAATAGGTCTCCCCATGCTCCTAGGGTTCTCAATTGCTCAAGACTACTCAAGGATTGATCAAACAAACCCTCATCCTAAGCAGTTGACCTACAACAAGGGTTTTTCTTCTCTCATGGAAAATTGGATTTCTAATGCCTCAATTGGATTTCATGGTTTCTCATATGTCTCAAAGAATCCTCATTCCAAATTCCAAGCCTTGCAACACAAGTTTGCTTAGTCAATTAGTTAGATGATTGAAAATCAACTATATTGGGCAAAAATTCAACTTTGACCAATTTACAGTCAAACTTCAATATTTTTGGTCAACATCAACATTTTGGAGTCACATTCATCATTTGATCAAGGGTTGATCATGATTCATCAAGAAAACTCAAGATTCATCAAAAGTCAAAAGTTACTAAATTAGGGTTTTCTTCAAGAGAAATCAACTAAACTTTGACCAAGCGTAACTTTCACATACTTCATTAGAAGTTTCTCAACCAAAGCTCATTTTGAAGGAAATTCAATTCTATACAACTTTGTCTCTCTAAGCTCAAGGCCAAAAATGTTTCATTTGAGAGATCTGGGCCAAAATATTATAGGTCATTTTAAAAGTCAACAAAAAGACACTTTTTGTCAAATCAATTTACATCAAGATAAAGACCTCAAATGAAAAAATGACCGAAATTAAGATTGTGGGGGATATCTTGAGCTTTCCAAAGAGTCCAAGATCACCTTCATATGATAAAAATTGAGTGAGATATGATTTGTGCAAGTTGAGAAAATTTTGAGAAAATGAATGAAATATAAATTAAGCAAATTTGAATTTTTGGGCTAATTGACCTATCTTTTATGGTCCAAACATGGTCCTGACCTCATAATAGACTCCTAAATCCATTCAATTATTTTTGTGGTTTTTATTTCTTTTGTTTTTGATTTTATTCAATTAAAATCAAAATAAATCAAATAAAATACCAAGTGAATGAATCAAGGCATGAAGATATATTTTTGAATCAAATCATAAGTCTAAAAAGCTAGTGACAACTTGCAAAAAACGTGTAAAGATTTATTGGTACATGATTGGCCTAAAAAAGAAAGATTTCATGTAAAACTTCAATCAAAGATTTGATCATGAAATACAAAAGATTGATTCCACTTTTGTTGACCTAAATCTTCCATTATAAATAGAAAACACATTCAAACCAAGAGACACGAAAATTGCCACCCTCTCAAAAAATCTCATTTTTTTGTCAAAACTAGGGAAAAATCAAAACTAAAGATCCAACCACTTTCAGTCCAAGCCATCTATTGCAAATCATTCTTGAGATATCTAAGGGTAAGAATAGATCGAAAGTCATGGCCATTGATGCTTGAAACAAGCATACTCATCTTCTCCGATTTGCTTTTCTTACGAACATTCATATAATTAATTTCATACATTGCTAATATTTATTAACAACCCAAATGAGTACCTATTGTTACTTAGAACATGGTTGAATCATAAAACAGATGCTCTAACGTGAGAATCATGTTTTGCCATGGCTAGGGAAGTTTGAGATTTCTTCTTCAAAACTCATGATACAAGTGTTTTCAGGACAAACAAACACCCCCATTGGATTCACAAAGGTCTAATTAGGGGCATAAGGTCCTTTTTATGGTCTAACACATGTTATTTTGCAGGTTTGAAAATCCTCTCACCGGAGAAGACGACCGGAGCTAGGGCTTCGACGCTTCCCTGGTTCACTTGCTTTATTATATATTTGTTTGCTTATATTTAATAACAGAAACGAAGCGTAACGCAGTTAGTTGAGACAGAGGCATGTAACATTAAGGGCGTGGGTTCGATCCCTGCGTCTTACAGTGATTTTTTGTTATTTTTTAATAACACGCATGTTTTATATTTATTAATCAATGCCTATTTCTCAAACACCAACAGGCGCTTGGCCTAGTGGTAAGCAATGCAATTTGTGAAGTCAGGGGGCGTGGGTTCAACACCCACCCCATGCAGTTTTTTTTACCCTATTTTTTCTAACCTAATTTTTCTATTTTCTTTCTTAATTATTTTTTAATTAAAAATTAACTAACCTAATCTTTTTTCTTAATAACTAACAAATTATGATTAAGGTTTTAGTTAGTAATTTATTTTTTCTTATTTTTTTATTTACTAATTAATTAAATTGGATTTTTTCTTAACATTAAAATAAATTAGGATTTAGGTTTTAATTACTAATATTAACTTCAATTATTTTCTACAAAAAAATCATAAAACATTTTAACATTCTTTTTCTATTTTCTTTCTTCTTGCTATGTAATTTTCATAGAAAATTTTATAGGTTGCATTCTTTAATTGTAATAGCGTAGGTTTACTTTCTCGCAAATTTTTATACTTATGTACCTCTCCTAAAGCCAAGTAATAACTTAGGACTTTACATTTCACACTTTATTTTTATGTACATATTTAACTGCTAGTAACTAGGGTTTACGTGGCAAGACTAAAAACAATCTAGAAAACCCTAATATTCAAGATAAAATAAACTAAAACAAACACTCTTCACACTTGCACCTTTAGGGTAACCTCTCTTGTTGCCTTACAGATATTGGTCACGTCCCTCGAAAGTGGGGATACTTTAGCAAAAGACCCTCGATCAAATCATCATGTCCCTTTCGAATAAAGATCATAATCCCTCGATGACCCTTCGAGATACCTACAAAATGATCTAGTCCCTTTGAGTTTCCTATAAAATGATGATAGTCTCTTTGATACAATTGCTAAAGTATCCTTATTTGTTGCCTTCGATGACCATACAATAACCCTACGTCTGTCCCTTCACATCCAAAAGATAGGGCTACCTATCAACTAATGGGTTGGATAGTACTATCTCTAAAGGATAAGGAAAAGAATAAGAAAGACCTTAGTGGGTAAGAAACTCTTAATTGCTTGCTCACGACTTTTCTCAAAACTTTTTCTCACTACACTTTCAAACAAATATTTTCAAAAATAACACTTTGTATGCATTCTCGAGTACTGATATAAGAATCATTACAAAGTCAGCTTTACATTGGCGATTTCAAAATATTTTCAAACAAATCACACACACAAAGCAAGATTTTCAAAAGTGAGCTAAGCAATTAAGAGTCCGTAGATAACTATGGATGAAAAGGGTACTAACACCTTCCCTTTTCATAACTTACCCCTCGAACTTAAAATCTATCAAAGGTCTTTTCTATTCTTTTCACCTTTCCTAAATATTAGATGAAAGAAAAGTCGGTGGCGACTCTAGCTATCCGCACATTAGGATAAAACCAAAAAGTTAGTTCTCCCACCGTATTATTGAACTGGCGACTCAGCTGGGGAGGACTACTTAAAAAAGAGGGGTTGTCTTAGAGTTTAAGATCAATTTACTTGCTTTTAATTGTATGCTTTTCTTGCTTTACTTTAAGGGTTTATTTGGGTTTAATTGCTTGTAATATCCTACACCCGGATCTAGGGATGCCTTAGTAAGTAGCAATAGATCATAAAGGATGTACGACATAGACTGATATGGTTAACATGATGTATACAGTTAGTGTGACACTTTGGTTTATACTGATGTTCTGTGAGTCACTCAAGGATAACATTAGGCTTCCGCATGGTGTCGTTAACACTAACTTCCTTTTAGAACCTTAATTGACCCATCTTAGCCATTAGAAGGTAGTGAGATATCCGACTTTGGTGAAATCCAAGGTTGGTTGATACTCGAAGCCACGTTCAGTGAGATTTGACTTTCGGGATATTTTGGTGGCTAGCCAGTTGCCGTGCTAAAATAAAGCATGCGAGAAAGATCAGTAATATGAGATTCCTAGAACCCGGTTACTATTTTAGGACATGTTGAGCCAACTTAACTTCAATGGGGAAGGGTACTTACCTATGGACTTCATGCAAGCCTTTAAACCTAAGGCTCTTGTGTGACTTGTGTGTGTTTGCTACTTATATAACATGAACATGACATCATAACATCATATCATCATAACATAACATCTTCACTAACCATTTCAAGGAACTAGGGATTTATCTTTATTCTTTGTTATAGGGTTATGGCCTCCGCTCGCAAAAACACTATCCTGATCAACTTTGTATGGGTACCTTCCCAGCTTAAGGAGTTAGTCTCAAAGGTTCCCGAAAACTCTCAATTCACCAAAAGGCATGGTTATCTACTCAGTTTAATTACCTCTGGATTTAAAGAAGACATGATGAGTGTTTTGTTCCAGTTCTTTGATCCTGAGCATCACTGTTTTACCTTTCCAGATTATCAGTTGGTACCCACAATAAAAGAGTTATCTAAGCTACCCAGAGTACCTATTCTTGATCAGACACCCTTCACCGGTTTAGAGAAAGTTCCAAAACCTAAAGATATTGCAGCGGCCTTACATCTGAAGCGGTCCGACATTGTATCTAATTAGGAAACAAGAAGTGGAGTCAAGGGCCTTCTTGCTAAATTTTTGATAGAGAAGGCTCAATTGTTTTTGGATGCTATGATTTTTCATGCTTTAAGGATATCTTGGCTCTACTGATCTATGGTTTGGTACTTGTAATACGGTGGGAGAACTGACTTGGTTGTTTTTCATTTTATCATAATTGTTGCAGATAGCAAGAGTTGCCACCGACTTTTCTTTTATCCAATAGGGAAAGGGTGAAAAGAACAGGAAAGACCTTTGAGATATTTTCTTGAGTTCGAGGGGTATATTATGAAAAGGGAAGGTGTTAACACCCTTTTCATCCATAGTTATTTATGGGTTCTTAGTTGCTTGCTAGATCACTTTTGAAATTGCTTTGTTTGAAATGTGTTTGTGGTGGATTTTGAAAGTATATTTGAAAAGCACCTTCGTTTAGGAAAACTTTGTAATGATTCTCGTCTCTATAAGAATGCATACAAAGTGTTGGACTTTTTGAAAATATTTCATGTTTTGAAAGTGTTTGGTGTGTTTTGAAAAAAGTTTGTTTTGAAGATGGATTGTGAGCAAGCAACTAAGAACATTCTACCTACTCAAAAGTCTTTTGTTCATTTCTCTCTTCCCTTAATATTGTTATCTCACCATTGATTGGTAAGTAACCCTATCTTTGGATGTAAAGAGACGGACATGGGTCATCGTATAGTCATGAGATGCAATGTTGCGATATACCTTAGCGTTTTTCTCGAGGGACTAAGATCATTTGTAAGGAAACATTCGTATTGTCATCGAGGGACTATGATCTTATTTTTTTTGGTTGTTTTTGCTAAAGCATCTGACATGCATAATATGACCATTTTCTCAAGGAAACAAGTGGATTTAACCCTAGAGGTGTAGTGTTCAAGTGTTTTGATTTCATGCATTATTTTATCTTGGATTAGGGTTGTCTAAGGATTGATTTTAGTCTTGCCATACACGCCCTAGTTACTAACAATTATATGAAAAAATGATAAATTTGCAGAAATTAAAATCCTATGCTATTACATCATTAGGGGAATGAGGAGTACAATCTACAAATGAGGATGGATATGAGCTTAAATATTACAACCATATTGGATATAAATGAAGAAAATATGTGAAATATGTAAAAACAGTGTAAAAGAATGGAAAACTGCATTTTTTAATATTATGTGTCGACACATGCTCCTTTGCATCGACACATAAGCTTGTCTTGCTCCTGTAATCCAAATCAACACAATATGAGTCGATGCATAAGGGTATGTGTTGACTCATTCCATGCATGTGTCGACTCATACGTGCTTTGTGTCGACTCATACGCTCTTTATTCCTTCAGTTTTGTCCCTGTATAACAGTATGTGTCGACACATAAGGCTTTGTGTTGACTCATACACCCCTTTTTTCCTTCTGTTTTGTCCCTGTATAACAGTATGTGACGACACATAAGTCTTTGTGTCGACTCATGCTGCAACTTTTTCACTCCAACATTATTTTATGGTCTGTACAAGTCAATTCTTAACATATAATGGACAAGGATGGAAGACAAGCAAAAGTTTAGCTTCAAGGGAAATGGTTACTACACTTTACCTTCAAAGGTGAATCATTAATGATGCTTGAAATGAAGGGTTAAAGTCAAGAAGACTTACCTTGAAGCTGGAATTTATGCTTTGAGCTTGAGTTGATGCCTTGACTGTCTTTGAACTTGGAAAAAACTGAGGTGTTATAAAAGCTTGTTCTTGAGTTGTACCAACTTCTATGTGAAGTATGTGAGGTGCTTAGATGTTTGGACAAAACTTGCAAAGTATGTAGAGTTCTAGGATTTGGATTTCAAAACTCAAGAGTGGGAACTTTGTGGACTGTTATGGCTTTTTTGAATATGAGATTTTGGGGGTTTATCAACATAACAAACTTATGGCCTTTCTCTCTATTTTTTTCTGACCTTTTTCTCTTGCAAATGCTTTTTCTATTTATAAGCAAAATGTTTGTGAACAAGTTGATTTGGTTTACAAAACTATGGAGTTATGGCTAGGTTGGATTGCAAATATCAAGTTATGTCATGGTCCCAAGATGAAGTACCAAAGTTGCTGGTTTAGAGGGGCTACTTTCCATGATTTATGGTGGAGTAAAATCAGAGGCAAAATAAGGTATGGGCTCAAGACAAGTTTTGTGCCAACAAGCTTGCTTTTCAAGAATAGCAATGGTGCCTTTATGCCATAAATGGAAAGATCTTTTGAACAATGGCTAAAACACTTGGGTAATAGCTCAAAAGTGGGTGTAAGTATTAAATTATGATGAGATTTGCAAGCAATAAGGCCTGCAACACAAGATTATTCAGCATAGCATAAGGGTTTTGTTATGTATTCTTCAATAAAATGACTTGCAATTCAAGAATGGATGCCCAACTTAATGCCCTTGAATCTCCTAGCTCAAGTATGATAAATTTATGCTCTTGGATGTTTTGGAAATATTGAAACATCCTCTATAACTTTCATGTTGACCATTTTTGTCTAAATCATCTTGGAACTATGTGAAAAAATGCCAAGAAGTTGGGACAAAATCCTGACCAAAATCTGTTGAAAATTTCTCAAAGTGTTAGATGAAAATGTCACGACTTTAGAAATTTATAACTCAAAATCCAAGAATTTCTAGAACTTTTTCTGCCCTACAAAGTTTTATATCTCATTGAGATCTACAAATTTCATGTTGGAAGTTTTATTTGAATCATCTTGCATCTTGGTGAAAGATTTACATGAAGAAATGAAATTATCATGTACAAAAAACTTAGAAAAATTCCTAAGTCTTGAAAAGTTTGAATTTCCAAACTGACTGTTGACTTTCTTGACTTTTTGATGATCAAGCTTGATATTCTTAAATGTCTTGATGAATTTTTATCTTTGAGACTTAATGTTGACCAAAAAGTCAAAGTTTGACTTTTGGGGATACAATTGACTTTTTCATCAGCTGTTTTTAGGTCATCTGATCGATTGATTGAGCAATTTTGTGATCCAGGGCTTGAAACTCGTCATGAGCATTCTTGAGAATCCAAAATGATCAGTGAAAGTCATATGGGGCCTTAAAAGTCCAATTGTACTTATGCAAACTCAAACCCTAATTTGAGTCATCAGTATTGCGGAATTGTCTTGAGTTGGTCAATCCTTGTGCAATTTTGAGCAATTGAAAATCTCGTGAGAAATTTCTTGAGAAATGAGAGGGCAAATTTTAGGATACAACAACTTCCCCTGTTCAATATTCTTAAACCTGAAGAGTTAGATTGGCGAGTCCTCCATTCGTGACTTAAAGGTGTAAGATGATTGAACACTAAAGTTCCCCGAAATTTGCACTCGACTTTGTGTTAGTTGATTGTGTCGAGAATGGGCTTAAAGATGCCATTTGGAGAAGTGACGAAGAGTTGTCAGAGATGGGCTTATAGATGCCATCCAAGGCGACTGTTGATAGAGATTCGAAGAAGCATCAGAATAAATCTTTGGTCGATTTATGCTAAAACAACGGGTGCTAGAGAAGTATCAACATAAATTTTTGGTCGATTAAATCTGTATGATATGCTGGAATGGACCCGTGTTAAGCCGTGTCCGGAAACTTATTAGTAGCAAATTGTGATGAGCCCGTGTGAAGTTGCATTTAGAAATACATTAGAAGGAACCCGTGTAAGATTGCTTCAGGATGAGCCCGTGTGAAGCTGCATTTGGAAATAAATTAGAAGGAACCCGTGTAAGATTGCTTCAGGATGAGCTCGTGTGAAGCTGCATCTGGTCGCGTAGGTAGTTGCTCTGTCTTGTTTCAAGAACTAATCTTGGACCTGTTGAAAATTGTTGATGATAATTATCTGTTGACTGATCTTTCCTGAAAAGGTAAAGAGTTAGCTGTATGGAATGTCATGATGTATGAAATGCTTTATATAATGGTGTTCTAAAAAAATGAGGTTGTGCTATATGCGCTTTGTATGAATATTCTATGGTGTATGAACGTGAAATGTTATTGAAGTGCATTTTTGTTCGGGAAAATAAATCCTTGACAAATGCTGGGGAGTTTTGGGAAGTTAAATCCCGGGCCGCTGTTGAGGATGAAGAGTATGTGCATCTTCAAACCTTGTTTAGAGTGTTTCCGCTGGGGATTCCTGCTTTGTTATTTGAAGAGAATTCTGATGGGGAACATTGACTTTGCTTGAGGAAAATCTGCGAGGAGTGTTGATTTCTGCTTAGGGAATAGAGTTCAAGAGTTTTAGTTGTCCATTGCTTTATCGGGGAGCTATCTCTTGATTGGAGAGGAAGAAAGTTTAGCTGTTATCTGGATATTCAAGGCTTCACAACAACTTGCTGGGGACTAAGAAGTTAACTGTTATCTGGTCAGATTCCAGGCTTTGCAACAACTCACTAGGGATAGTGGCAAACTCTATTGGGGAAGAGGAGTTTTGTTAGTGATTTAATGAATTAAACTGTTATCTGGTCGGGTCCAGGCTTCAATAATTGAATAAATTAAACTATTATCTGGTCAGGTCCATGCTTTAGTAACTTGGAACTGAGATTAACTGTTATCTGGTCAGGTCCAAGTTTCAGCAATTTGATCTTGAGGTTAATTGGTATCTGGTCGGGTCCAGGTTTCAGCAACTCGAACTGTTATCTGGTCGGGTCTAGGTTTCAGCAATTTGATCTTGAGGTTAACTGGTATCTGGTTGGGTCCAGGTTTCAACAACTCGAACTGTTATCTGGTCAGGTCCAGGTTTCAACAATTTGATCTTGAGGTTAATTGGTATCTGGCCGGGTCCGGGTTTCAGCAACTCAAACTGTTATCTAGTCGGGTCCAGGTTTCAGCAATTTGATCTTGAGGTTAACTGGTATCTGGTTGGGTCCAGGTTTCAGCAACTCGAACTGTTATCTAGTCGGGTCCAGGTTTCAGCAATTTGATCTTGAGGTTAACTGGTATCTGGTCGAGTCGGGTCCAGGTTTTAGCAACTCGAACTGTTATCTGGTCGGGTCTAGGTTTCAACAATTTGATCTTGAGGTTAACTGGTATCTGGTCGGGTCCAGTTTCAGCAACTCGAACTGTTATCTGGTCGGGTCCAGGTTTTACAGTAAATTGAATTAATTGTTATTTGGTTGGGTCCAGGTTTCACAGTAATTTGTTTGGATGGGATGAAGTTGAACTAGTATCTGGTCGGGTCCAGGCTTTGTAGTAACTTGCTTGAAAGGATGAAGTTGAACTAGTATCTGGTCGGATTCCAGGCTTCACAGCAACTTGCGGTGATAGAGATGAAGTTAAACTAGTATCTGGTCGGGTTCAGGCTTCTTAGTAACTTGCTTGAAAGGATTAAGTTGACTGTTATCTGGTCGGGTTCCAGGCTTTACAACAACTTTCAGAGATATCAATGACTCTGTTGGTGACTTCACTGGGGACTAGGGGTTGTGGTCCCTTAATTTGTAATAGTCTGAGAGGCAAACTTAAGCTAGGGAATCTGTAGTTTATTGGGGAAATAAACCTTGTTGAAGAGGATATTTGACGAACTGCTGGGGAGGTGTCTCTTTAGGAAGAATTCCATAAGGCTTCCTTTTAAGACCAAACTCAGTTGGGGAGAGGATCTTCCGGAGATTGAAGCTCCGGTTGGGGATTTTATGAATCCAAATTTGTGGGGATAATATTATTGAAATAAATTTGTGGAGATATCTCAAATGCATTTAAGGAGATGATTGTCACTGATTTTAAGCCTACATTTGTTAAAAGTTTAATCATGTTCATATGCATATGTTCATTCAATTTTAGTCATTGGACACTTTTGCACTCAAAACTGAAAAAACTGAAAGTTTGTACTTCAAAGTATATCTGTATTGATGTTTTTCCCATGAATAGGAGTTTTTGTACAAAGAGACAAAGATCCTAGTAAGAGGAAATTGTCGAAAGAATGAAAGGAATACAAAGCAAAAATAATAGCCACGTGGAAGTGATCTCATTGTGTTCCAACTCCACTATTGCTCCAATGTCCTCGAACACCACCCCTTGCCATTGAAAGAAGTTGATTGGATTGATCTTGGATCATTTGAACTTAGAACTTTGGTAATAAATCTGGCTGTAAAGATCCCACGGGATGTAGTCATACGCTTTAATCCTTAACTTTTTCCTGGACTACCCTTTCGGGTTTTCATCCCACCAGGATACCCATTTTTGCCCAAATCTCCCTTTCGGGTTTTCAACTTGCCGGGTGTACAATATTTTGCATATATCCCTAACTTTTTCCCGAACCTCTTTGGTTCACCGGGATGCCCTTATTTTTTCCTAGGTATGTCAACCTAGCGGGTCACTTTATGCATAGTATTTTTTAACTATGTCCGTGTTCACAGGATGTGGGAAGTCTTCGCCATCCATAGTAGTCAGCATCATGGCACCACCAGAGAAAACTTTCTTTACAATAAATGGTCCTTCGTAAGTGAGAGTCCATTTGCCCCTGGGGTCTCCTTGTGGAATAATGATGCGCTTTATTACCAAGTCGCTAGTCTGATATACTCGAGGCTTGATATTTTGGTTAAAAGCCTTGATCATACATTTTTGGTACATCTGACCATGACAAACAGCAGTTAGTCGCTTCTCGTCAATCAAGTTCAACTGATCCAACCTAGTCTGAATCCATTCATATTCACCTAAATTTGCTTCCTTCATTATCCTTAGAGAGGGAATCTGAACTTCGACAGGTAGGACAACTTCCATGTCATAGACCAAGGAGAACGGGGTTACCCCAGTTGATGTTCGAGCTGAAGTACAGTAGCCATGGAGAGCAAACAATAACATCTCATGTCAGTCTTTATACGTTACCATCATCTTTTGCATAATCTTCTTGATATTTTTATTGGCAGCTTCCACTGTGCCATTCATCTTGGGTATGTATGGAGAATAATTGTGATGCTTGATTTTAAAATGAGTACAAAGTTCCATAATCATAGAATTGTTGAGGTTGATTCCATTGTTAGTGATGATCCTTTCGGGGATATCATAACAAGATATGAGATTATGCTTGATAAACTTGGCTACAACGTTCTTGGTAACTGAGGCATATAAGGCAGCTCCGACCCACTTGGTAAAGTAATCAATGGCAACAAGGATGAAACGATGTCCATTGGAGGAATTAGGTTTGATCTCCCCGATCATGTCAATGCCCCACATTACAAATGGCCACAGAGCAGTCATGACATTTAGAGGTATAAGAGGTACATAGACCTTGTCAGCATAGATTTGACACTTGTGGCAAGTCTTTGAGTGATGATGATAATCAGTTTCCATTGTGGACCAATAGTAACCAGCCCTCAGGATTTTCTTGGTGATAGTGTGTCCATTAGAGTGGGTTCCAAAGAGCCCATCATGCATGTCTTCCATAATTTTCTCGGCCTCCTTTTTTCCACACATCAGAGTATAGTAGAATCATGGTTGCGCTTGTACAGGATTTCCTTGCTTAGAAAGAATTTGGCTGAAAATCTTTGCAAGAATTTCTTATCATTAATGGAAGCTCCTTCAGGATATTCTTGTGCCTCAAGATATCTCCTTAAATCATGGTACCATGGTTTCTCTTCGTCAGTGTTAAGCTCGTAGCAGTGTGCAGGTTTGTCAAATCTCTCAATTGTAATTATATGAGCTTCATTGTCCCATTTGACCTTGAACATGGAATACATTGTTGCCAAGGCATCAGATAACTGATTTTCTTCTCTAGGGAAATGTTCAAAGGTGATCTCTTCGAAACATGGAATCAGTGTTAACACAAGCTTCTTGTAAGGAATCAGGTTAGTATTTTTAGTGTCCCATTATCCCTTTACTTGGATAATCACTACAACAGAGTCTCCTAATACGTCCAACTGCTTGATCCTTAAGTCAATGGCATCCTTCAAACCCAAGATGCACGCCTCGTACTCAACCATGTTATTCATACAATCGAAGCACAGTCTAGCAGTGAAATGATTGTGACAACCTTCGAGAGAAATCATCACAACACTAATTCCATTGCCCAAAGCGTTGGAAGCTCCATCAAAAACCATATTCCATCAGGATCCTTGTTCAGGTCCGTCATACGGTCTAGGTTTTGCACAGTCAGTCACTAAAATGATATTCTCATCCGGGTGAAACAACCAGCTGAAAATCATCAAACAATGAAGTCGCCATCGAACGTCTTTTATCCCACATGTAGGGAAAGGTAAACATCGAGAAAACCTGAGAAGGGAGAAGTCACGGTCTTGCGACCGAGAGATCGGGTAAGGGAGTCTGTTACGCGAGGGGAAGGTATTAGCACCCCACACGCCCGTAGTACTCTAGGGTATCCACTCTTGTTGTCTATCTTATGGGTGTGTTGAATCTATGCTTACTGTCTACTATACTAGTGAAAGGAATGCATGCAAAAGAAAGGGGAAAAAGAATGTAGGGAAAATAAAATTGTGCTCGCTTGGGCCCTACCCCAATGCCTACGTATCCGTTTTGAGGAATCAGAGCTACCGTAGTTCGGCTCACATTTTTTTGTTTGTTTGATGTTTTTTTATGGACGAAGTTAATTCCGCCTTCTGCCGCAGCTCGACCTTCGGAGACTTGTGCGTTGGCACGGAAGTAAATTAATCATGTCCTTACTTGAAAAAGTTTTTAAAGAAATGGTGCTCGAGCGCACAAAAGATTTGAGTTTGTTTATATTTTGTTATAGATGTTTTTTATGGACGAAGTTAATTCCGCCTTCTGCCACAGCTCGACCTTTGGAGGCTTATGCGTTAGCACAAAAGTAAATTAATCATGTCCTTACCTGAAGAGGGTTTTTTTAATGAAATGGTGCTCGAGCGCACAAAAGATTTGATTTTGTTCTGTATTTTTGTTGTAGATGATGACTGATTGACCTCAAGAGAGAGATATTAGCCATTCTTCTACTTAGTCATGAAAGGGGTCTTTGAGAATTGAACCACGCCCATGCTTGAGATGAAGAACAATAAGATCGAGAAGAGACCCGCTTATCGTTTCTCGTACTAAGCAAAAGCATGATTCTCATCAATAGTTTTAAAGTATTTTGAATTTTTTTGAAAGAAAAGAAGTTTTAGTTTCAGGTGCGAATGCAAAAGGAGAAAGAAAAGTTAAAGGGGAATTAACCTATTTCTAGACCTAATGTTATTGTGCGTTAGACCTAAAGTTAGAATGAATGAGGGAATTCTACCTAATGTTAGCATGTTCATGGATTTGCGATAAAGTACGGAAATGAAGAATAAAATAGATTTGTGACGATACCGAACGGAGAAAGTCCGTTGCCTCTTCAAAATTGTGCAAGCGGTAAGAAAATTCTATCAAAGTTTCCTCGAACGAGTGATTGAAGAGTTCACCCCGAGCATTCCACATTGCAAGAATCATGTCGATGCTATCACAAAAATCTTGACTAAAAAAGTCAATAAAATGATTATCGAATATGAAAAATAAAATAGAAAAATTCTAATCGAAATTCTAAAAAGAAATTCTATTCTAAAAATATTCTATTATTTTTATTGTTTTATTATTGATTAAAAAAATTAAACTAAAAGAAAAAAACTAAAATAATAAAAGAAAAGAAAAAAATTAGAAGAGTTAGGGGGTATGAAGTCTAGAAATGTGGGTGTTGAAGTAATTTGTCCAAAAAAAGATTTTCAGCATTTTATTTATTATTTGCTTAATTATAATTATTATTAATTTGAATTAAGTAAATAAAACATAGAATAATAAAATCAGTTAAAACAAAAAAGAAAAAAGTATGAAAATTGGAAAGGGAATAGGGTTAGAATGAAAATGGCTCTCCCTCTCCTTCACGAACGGCAGCGGCGGCGCCTCCGCCTTCCTCGCGTTTTCTTCTTCTTCTCTCCCTTTCGTCTTCTTTAACTCAATGATTTCCACCTCCTTCTTCAAACTGCTCATAGAGGCGCTGCAAACAACAAATGCGACTACTGGCCGTTGATCGGC
Source organism: Vicia faba (assembly GCA_948472305.1). NCBI lineage: Eukaryota > Viridiplantae > Streptophyta > Magnoliopsida > Fabales > Fabaceae > Vicia > Vicia faba. Next base: position 298,634,959 of record OX451736.1, on the reverse strand, counting down.
CTCCGTCTCCGCTTAGCTTCGTCGCCTTCGTCCACTTTGTTTTCTCCATCGGTTTGCTCTCGTTCCCTAGCGATTCGCTCCATATCTCCATCTGATGCAAGAAGTGCCGACCAGAGACGCTATGACGACTCTAGAATTCCAAAAATAACAAACTCAATGGCTCGGGTATGATCTAATCCTGGATTCTAGCTTCTGATTTTTCTCTTCTTCTTTCTTGTCGATCTCTTCTCATTTTGATGTTTTTTTGTGCATTTTCTGAATGTTGCGTTGTTGTGGTTCGTTGTTACCGGTTGTTGATAAAGAAGATACAGAGAAGTGCTTGATTATGGAGACGGAGCAGGGAGGTTGATGTTGAAGGATGAAGATTCATGATGATGTTTGTGAAGAATTAGAGTAACAGGGAATTCTATGGATTAAAATAGAGTAACAGGGAATTCTATGGATTAAAACAGAAGGTTGATATCAAAGATGAAGATGCGATGCCAAAATATTGCAAGTTCCACGTATATTTGTAGATGATGAAGATGAATATCATGGATGAAGAAGGTGATTGAAGGTGTGGATTGTTGAAGATGATTTCAAAATATGCAGAGGAGTTCAGAGAGAGTTATGATATTTTTTTGGTGAGTTTGTGAATTCTGAATCGCGGATCTGCAGAGAGAAGATTGAGAAGTTTCTTTTTGATATTTTTTTGTGGTGATTCTTCTAACCGATGAAGAATGATTGTAAAGGTGAGTTTTTTGCAGCTCTTCTCTAACTTTCTATGAATAATGGTATCCCTGTGAATAATCTTTCCCTATTCTGTGTTGAATTCCTATCTATTCTCCCATTCTCGTGAATCTCAATTCTGTTATATAGATTGTTGGATCTGTGAATGTTAGTTAGAAGGTGATTGAATCTTGACCATAGATTGAGGATTTCTGTTAGAGAAATCAAGGGTTGGATTTTGGAGTTTGAGAGTTAGTTGGACTTGGTTAAAACTGTTATTTTGTAAAACAGAAATTCTGTTAAAGTGTTAGTATGAGATGAGGAAGTTAGTTATTGACAGTTAGAAATGATTGGTTTAAAACCTGTTAGAGATTAGAGGGTTAGTTGAGGGCAGAAAATTGGTTACTGAATATGGTCTTGGATATTTGTTAGTTATGCTATAACTATTCTGTTTTGCAGTTAGAAGTGGTTGTTGTGCTGTTAGTTTGAGAAGGTAACAGTGTGCTCCTTTGACATCAGCTATCTAACTTATGCTATATTCTCCACGTCTATTCTTCACAGTGAGGTTACATGTTAAGTCCCAAAGACGGAAGGATCCATCTCTTGAACCAGAGACAAGAATATCAGAATTAGTTGGGTGAGAACAAATAGATTTCACACTCCCCAAATGCCCCACTAACACTCCAAGACACTTCTGTTCTTGAACATCCTATACCTTGACAGTTTGATCACCAGAAGCAGTGAGGATCTGTGTATCATCCTTAATCCAGTGGACATCAAAAACCGCATTATTGTAGGAGGATTAACTAGTATTGCAGAATGATATGTTATTTGCATTGTTAATGTGTTAATACTTGCTGTAGGAGCTGGGACTGGAGAAATTTATTACCCACAGAATACCATTTTCAAAGCTTTTGATTACATGCTCAAAGGGGGAGTCCATCAGATGTATCATCAAAATGGATGAGTATTTTTCTAAAACTGTGTCGGTTTGTTTTAAGCACATAATACTTGGTGTAATTGTTGATTTTTATATTTTAAATTAAATTAACTTGATTACATACTGGTACTGAACTGGCTTGGAAAAATAGTTGTTTATGCAGGTTTTCTTTTGGTATGAAACATGGACTGAGGCTTGGACATAACCAGGTTGGAACGGGGCAATCTTGGAAGATAGTGGCTTGAAGATAAATAACTTTAGAAATGAGGGAAACCTTGATTTAGAATTCTTTAGCTTTAGGCTACTTGAATATTTAATGTAAATTCTTGTTTTTTTTTATTTAGTAATTTTGGATGTAAACGTCCTTTTGAAATCTTCTCTTGTAATGTTCTAATGATACCGCTTGTAAATTGCATGGTCATGACCTCGAATGAACGAGAATGATTTTGGATAACCCTTTGACAAATCACGAGTAATGCTTTAGAACTTGTAAAGATTATATCATTGTATGAATGTGAGCTCTTGAACTTTAATGATGGAGCCCAAATATTCCAAGTAGTCTTCTCTTCCGAATTGCCTTATGTATCTCCAAGATCTTTTTAATTTTATGTTGCATATAACTCCATGGTTGCGATATGAATTTAATAAGAGCCTTTTCCAAGGACGAACTTGTAACGTCGAGTTTCTTTGCTTTTGAACGAAGACATGCCTAAACACCCTCAAATGAACGAGCCTTGAATCTTTCTTACTCCTCACTTCAAAACCATAATTGAAGAAGCTTAAGATTTTGATTTTAATGTATTTTGAAATGAAGTCTCCAAAGCATATTATATCACAAGTAAGCGAATAAACCCGACAAAGAGCTTTGCCTCATAAAGTGTACAAATTCCAATTTGGCAAATAGTATCCCGTTGAATCTTCTTCTCTTGCCTAGAGCTCGTGAACATATGCCTTGAGGTTCAAGAAATAGCTAAACCTCATTTGATGAAGAAAGGACCATTTGAAATACTAACCCGTAAAAGATACGATTTTCTCATATGATAACCTTTTTGTATGATATATTGAAACATCCTTGAATAAGATCTTAATGGCCATGGATATATCAAAATCTTCAACCATGATCATGGAAATAAATCATCATTCATGTGGAGGTGATAAGTATAAGACGATGTTCCTCATTGCTTAAGCTTGCAGCCTTTCGAGATAGCCTTGGGATGACTCACAATTGAAGCGGCAAGTATTTGACGAGAACCAAAAATTGTATTACTAAAAGAAGTCCACAGTGTTAGAGAAAAAGCCATACACCAACCCTTATTCCTCGAAATCCATGATTTTATGCCAATTTATTGATTAATGATGCATGATGTGTTAGATGACCTAATGTGAGAAAAAAAATGCAAAAATGCGTAAGCCAGATAGGAAGTAGAAGGGTAGGACAAATTTGGGGTATTACACCGGGAAGTCAAAGTTCATAGACTAGTAATCATTAACAGCTTGATGGGCCAAATGATCTGCCAATATGCTTCCTTTAATGGCCTTTTGTGTTTTATATTGAATATCATATTCAGTCAGAATCATTTGCCATCTAGATATTCGTCCAGAGAGAGTTGGCTTCTCGAAGATATACTTGATAGGGTCCATTTTAGAAATCAATAAAGTGGTGTGAGTCAACATATACTGTCTTAGCCGGCGAGTAGCCCATGCCAAAGCGCAACAAGTTTTATTGAGCAGTGAATATCTGGTTTCATAGTCGGTAAACTTTTTGCTAAGGTAGTATATTGCATGCTCTTTTCGGCCAGACTCATCATGTTGGCCCAACATGCACCCTATTGAATTCTCTAAAACAGTCAAGTACATAATCAGAGGTATTCCTTCAACTGAAGGCATCAGGATTGAAGGTTCTTATAGATATTCTTTGATCTTGTCAAAGGCTTCTTGGTAGTCGTCATTCCATTTGACTACTTGGTCTTTCTTCAGGAGTTTGTAGATTGGATCACAAGTAGTAGTCAGATGAGATATGAAACGAGCAATGTAATTAAGGCGACCCAAGAATCCTCTAACTTCCTTTTTAGAGCAAGGAACTGGCATTTCTTAAATGGCGTTAACTTTTGTAGGATCAACTTTGATGCTTTTACCACTGACAACAAAACCTAGAAGCTTTCCATACCTTACTACGAATGTGCACTTATTAGGGTTCAACCTCAATTTGTACTTGTTCAGCCTCTCAAATAGCTTGTGTAGGTGATCGAGATGCTCTTCTTTAGTTTGCAACCTTGCAGTCATATCATCCACATAGACCTCTATCTCATGATGGATCATATCATGAAAGCTACCATAGCTCTTTGATATGTTTCCCTTGCATTCTTTAATACTAACGGCATGAACTTGTAACAAAAGGTGCCCCATTGTGTAACAAAGGTGGTCTTTTCCCTGTCTTCGGAAGCCATCTTAATTTGGTTGTAGCCAGAAAATCCATCCATGAAGGAGAAGACTTTATATTGAGTGGTGTTGTCAACCAAGACGTCAATATGAGGTAGAGAGAAATCATCCTTTGGGATTGCCCTATTCAGATCCCTATAATCCACACACATACGAACCTTCTCGTCTTTCTTCGGTACGGGAACCACGTTTGCAACCCATTGAGGATAAGATGTTACAGCCAGAAAACCTGTATCAAACTGCTTTATTACCCCAGCCTTTATCTTTTCAGACATGTCTGGTCGAATACGATGAACTTTTTGTTTGACAGGAGGACAATCTTCCTTTGTCGGTATATGATGAACCACAATGTCGGTATCTAACCTTGGCATGTCTTCATACGACCAAGAAAATACTTCAACATAGTCATGTAACATTTGAATCAACCTGCTCTTGATACCGTCTTCTAAATTGGTGCCGATCTTGACCTCTTTCTTATCTGTCTCAGTACCTAAGTTGATAACTTTGACTGGCTCCTCATGAGGTTGAATAACTTTCTCCTCTTGTATTAGAAGTCTGGCTAGCTCCCCTGGTATTTCACAATCTTCCTCGCCTTCGTCTTCAGCTTGGTTAATTGGATGGTCGAAGTCATAACTGGCAATAGTAGAGTCGTTGACAATGAGATCCGGAGTGGATGAGGATCTGCAAGTGTGTGCATATAAGATACATGGCTATTTGAAAAATGCAAATAAAGAAACAGAAAGATAATGAGCACAAAATTTGAAAGCAAAAGGTCCAATGGTTTATATTAAATGATCATATGATAAATGAACATGAACAAAACCCTTAACAAATGGACCACAGTGCCCCGGGCAAGGCACATGGATTAAAAGTCATTGTTTGGAATTAAGATTACAGACAAAAGTTCTTGAATTGATAGAAAACAGTAAACAATAATTACTCCTCAATGAAGGAGATGTGAGTGAAATACTTTGCATGCCAGTTGTTGAGCTTTCCTTCGGAAGTAGGGTAGATCCATTCTTCAAAATCGCATTTCTTGTAGCCCAAAATTTTCCCTCCCATATTTCTCAACACATGGCAAGTGAGGTCCACAAATTGTTCAAGGAAGTTCAAGAGTTGACCAGATAAACTCTCTCTTAAGGCAATCTATATCTAATTAGGGTTTCCATCTTCATCAAGATGGTTTACCACAAAGGACTAAAATGCTCACCAATGTCCTAATATGTTCCCAAGTTCATCCATGTCAAGTTTCAAGCCTTGCAGAAGAAGTTTGCTCAGTCAATTGCTCAAATGCCTGAAAATCAACCGTTCTAGGTCAAAAGTCAACTGTGTCCCACACACAGTCAAACTTCAAGATTTTTGGTCAACATCTTCATTTTGAAGTATTGTTCATCATTTGATCAAGGGTTGATCATGATTCCTCAAGGATTGCTCACAATTCATCAAAACCCAAAAGTTGCTAAATTAGGGTTTTGTAGGAAAAGTCAACTCAACTTTGACCAAGCATAACTTCCTCATACTTTATAAGAAATGACCCATATAAAGCTTATTTTTAATAGGATACAATTCCCTATAATTCATCTTCAGCTCCCAAGGTCAGGATATGCACTCACAAAAAGATATGAATTTTGACAGTATAGGTCATTTTGAAAAGTCAACAAAAACACCTTTTGGGTAAAAGCTTCATACATGAACATGGAAGACTAAATTGAGATGAGAGCAAAAGGGTTGCTTAGGGGGAATCCTAAGCTTTCTAAAAAGTCCAAGAACACCTATCTAGAGTCAAAATTAAGAGAGTTATGCATCGGCCAAGTTGACCATTTTTGCAAAATTGCCAAAAGTCATATGTGCTCAAATTTGCATTTTTTGCTAAATGGACCTAACTTTTTATGCCTACACTTCACTTATAATGTGGTAAACGACCCAAATGTGCATTCACATGTTATTTGCTTCATTATTTATTTTATTTTGATTTTTTATTTATTAAAAATTGAATTAAATCAAATAATTGGTAAATGATAGCAAATATTTATTTTGTTTGGATTTGTGAACAGAATCACGAGCTCATAGTGCTGGCGTATCAGAATCAAATCACATCAATGGAAATTGATACAAGAAAGGCATGATTGGCATGAAAATAGAAAGATATCATATGCATTGAAAATCAAATCAAATCTTGGATAAATGCAAAGATTTAATCCAAGTTTGTTAACCTAATTCACTTTAGGTTATATAAGAAAGCTGGGCAGATCAAAAGAGGAGGCTGGAGGCGTGAGACTGTAAGAACAAAACTCAAAAATCTTGACAAAAAGTGAAGTTCTTATTTCAGAATAGAGGACCTTTGAGAGCAATTCAAGGCCAGAAATCAATTCCTTGGCGTTTCAGGAAGCATTCCCAATCGTTTGCAGACATCAGAACATCCAGAATCTCCTCCTATCATTCACACGATTTACACAATTATTCAAATTCAATTACTGAAATTCTTGCGTATTCAGCATGTTTAAATTACATATTTGTGTTTGTTATCATGTTTGCAATGTTTCTGGATAGTTTGATTTAATTCATAGTGCAGGAACAAGCTTCTGCCATTGTTAGGTTTTCGTGTTCCAATTTGGGGTTTTGGGTTTCAAGCAGAATTAGGCCTGATAATGGGTGTCATGACGATCAAAATTTCAAACCCATCTGATCCATGGTCCCCAATTGAATTTATATTTCATATGCTTTATTCTTGAATGTCACAGGTTTCAGCAACAGACTTGCGTCTATGGGTGAAAAATCAGAACTTAAACGACGGTTCCAAGGAAGAAGACAACAGCGTGTCGCAACCTGACCGTCTAGTTTAAATTCTGGCGCGTCTCTGGCCAGAAACTTGTTTGTTCTGCTATATTGTTTGTTTTCATTATGTTAACAAGTTAACATCCAATGTAGTTGGTCAGAAGAAGGAAGTCAGAAGCTTAGGATTTTGGGTTTGATTTGAGGCGTGAGTTTTTGGTATTTTCTCCTTTGTTTTTACCAGATCCAGGACGTGCATCTTCTGAGGGCCATCATCTACTGGCCCCCAGTCAGAACCAGATCCAGCACGTGCACCTCCTGAAGTTCAACATCTGCTGGATCCAACAGCCAGGATCAGATCCAGTGCCCCCATCTTCTGAGGGTCATCATCTGCTGGATCCACCAGCCAAGACCAGATCGAGTGCCCCCATCTTCTGAGGGTCACCTTCTGCTGGATCCATCAGCCAGAACCAGATCTGCTGACAACAGGCTCATTTGGTTAATTTTCTATTTTTCTTTAATTCCTTTTCTTTAATTATTTTGTTTTTTTAAATCAACACAAAAATTATTTTATTTTAAATCAACCAATCAAGATAACAAACAAGATTTATTTTTCTTAATAAATATTTGTTCTAATTAATTAGTTTAGTTAATTTAGGGCAACTTTAATTTCTTCCATAATTAAAATTCAATTAGAAAATTAGGTTAATTCTTGATTTAATTTTTCTTTCTTTCTCAAATAAAATAAAAATACAAAAAAATAAGTTTTAGAATAAATTAAAGTATTTTCCTTAATTTAAAATCAATTAGAGTTTAGGATTTTCTTTTCAATTTAATTATGTCATTATTTTCTTAAATCATAAAACATGATAAAAAAACTTTTTTTTAGTCCATCGCAAATAGGTCTAGTCAAGGGTCAAAACCCTAGTTGTCTCGTACTTGATTCATCACGCGCGTGTTAATTATTTTTGCCAATATTTTTGTAACTGTTCATGGTTTGTAATAGTTTAATCTAGGGCTTTTTACTTATCACTTTTTTCCCGAGTTTTTTTTGGCTATGTAATTAATCCCCCCTCCCCGAAGCCTTGTAATAACGTAGATTCACTTTCTCGCATTTTTAATTCCTGCAAATATTTAACTGTTTAGATGTATGATAATAGGATTGTATGACAAGAATGCATGACAAATTTAATACAGTTAGAGAACCCTAATGTGCAAAGATTAAATAACTGAAACAAATCACTTGCACATATCACTCTTAGGGTATGCTCTCACTTCGGTTGCCTTCGGTAAACGATCATTAAGTGTAGGGTGTCTTAGTGGTTTCCTTCCTATCTGAAAAAGATCAAACGTCCCATTCGAATGTTGCCTCGGAAATGTTGCCTCGAATATGATCTTAAGACTCTAGGGTTATTACTAAATTTTCCTAATATTGCTTTAGTGATCATACGTCTCTTTCGAATTGACCCTTACAACTCCAATGACGGTGCTATCTATTTCTCAATAGTAGGATAATATTGTCTAAAGGAAACAAGAATAGAAACGATCCTTTTTTGAGTAGGTAGATGCTAGTAGGTACTTTCTCAAATCAAAACTTTTCACACTTACACTTTTTCAAACAAACTTTCAAAACAAACTTCGTCACACCTTTGAGGACTGATACAAGGGTTATCATGAAGTTAAAACTCTTTTCAAAAAAACAAAGCACACACACAAGCAATTTTAAAAAAGATGAGCAAGTACCTAAGAGCCCATGGAAAACCATGGATAGAAAGGGTGCTAACACCTTCCCTTTCTATAATCTACCCCCCGTACTCAGAATATCTCGAAAAAGGATTTTTCTGTACTTTTTCCCTTTCCGATTGGTTGAAATAAATGTCGGTGGCGACTCTTGCTTACCACGACATTTTGCAAACATAAAACGTAAAACGCAAACCAACATTCAAACAGTCGGTTCTGCCACCCTATCACAGAACTGGCGACTCTGCTGGGGAACGATAAGTGGGGTATACCTTAAGATCTAGTTCAACATAATTGCTTCTCTTGATTGCTTTGTTTTATTTATTTTTGAGGGTTTTGTTTGGGGTTACTATAGATCCTAACCCAAATCTGGGGATACCTTTTAGGTAAGTAGAAATAGACTGTGAGGGAACTGTATGACGTAGACCAATACAGTTGAAGCAGTAGCTACATTGGTGTGGCACATTGGTTGGTACCGGTATCCCTTATGGAGAAACGAGGAGAATACGGGGCCGTTGCATGGTGTCGTTAAGCATCAACTGACCTTAGAACCTTTAATCGCCCAACTTGGCCATTAGAAAGTAGTGAGATAGCCGGCCTCAGTGTAGAGCTGAGAACTGGTTGATACTCGATGCTACACTCTTTGAGACCATACTCTCGGAATAGTTCCGGCCGCAAGAAAAGATTGCATGAGCTGAAACCATGACCGATGGAGGATGGTCAGTGATATTGAGATCCTCTAGAACTCGGTTACTTTGCTAGGACAGGTTTGAAACCAACTTAACCTCAAGAGGGTATTACCTTTGACCTCATGCAAGACTTAAACCTAAGGGCTTTGTGTGATTTGACTGTGTTTGCAATATCTGTGTTTGCTATACCTGTGGTTTATCATGACATCATGCATCATAACTTGGCATTCATTCTTCATTACCCTAACCATTTCAAAGACCAATGGAATTTATCTTTGTTCTGTTTTGTAGATCATGGCTTCCGTGCGTAGAAATACCATCTGAGTCAACTTTGTGCAAATACCTGCCCAACTTAAAGAGCTAGCCTCAAGAGTTTCTGAGACTTCTATGTTCATTAAGAGACACGGTTAACTTCTCAGCCTGGTTACTTCAAATATCGATGAACATATGATGAGTGTACTATTTCAGTTCATCGATCCCGAGCATCATTGCTTCACCTTTTCAGATTACCAGCTAGTACCCACCTTGGAAGAATTCTCTCATCTATTGGGCATATCCATTCTTGAACAGGTACCCTTCACAGGTATGAAAGAAGTTCCTAAGCCAGAAGTTATTGCCTCAGCTTTGCATTTGAAACAGGATGATGTGGTATCCAATTGGGAAACTCGAAGCGGGGTCGAAGGTTTTCTAGCCAAATTTCTGATAGACCAGGCTCAACTATTTTGGGATGATTTAGATTTTCAAGCTTTTGAGGATGTCTTGGCTCTTCTTATCTATGGTTTAGTTCTTTTCCCTAATCCGGATTCCTTTGTAGATGTGAATGCTGTCAAGATTTTCCTTTCTCGTAACCCTGTGCCTACCTTGTTGGAAGATATCTTACATGCTCTCTATACTCGTACTATAAGGAGAAGAGGGACTCTTATGTGTTGCATGTCGTTGCTGTCGAGGTGGTTTATTTCGCACCTCCCTAAGTTTGTGCTGAAGAACGAAGAAGGTTTGGGTTGGTCCTATAGAATAATGTCACTTGCTCATACATATATTCTTTGGTGTTCCCGGGCTATGGAAGATACCACTGTTATTGACCGCTGTGGGGTATACCCTAATGTCCCATTTCTTGGAATCAGAGGAGGTATAACTTAAAATCCTTGTCTAGCTTTGCGACAATTTGGTCGTGCTCGAAGAGATGGTCCCCATGAGTTACTTCTTGAGGACGTTGTATTTGACTATAAGGAGGATATTAAGGAGCATCGCCGGAGGTTTATACGAGCTTGGGGCATGGTAAACAGATCTGACCCCAAAGAGTTAGGACCGAAGACTTCCCTTCCTATGCAGCCTTATCTCCAATGGGTCCGAGCTCATGCCCAGAAGCTTAAGATGCCTTATGAGGCCTTATTACCAGTGTTTGTGGAGCCCACTAATGAAGAAGGAATTCGTTACATGGTTCTCTATCCTTACATGCCCACTGATCCTGGGGAGTTACAGAGGTCTTAGATTCAACTGAGGAATGAGAGGGATACTTATCGGGAACTTTACCATGAGCGAGAAAGGAAGATTTTGAAGCTCACCAGACAGCTCGAGGAAGAAAGAGTGATCAATGACTGTATCAGCACAAAGAGGAAGCGACCATGGGACTTTTGATTTTGCTTTTTTCTAGTTTTAGATTTGTTTTATTTACTTCTTTGTAACGCCTTAAAGGCATTGTGGAACCCTTTAAGTTTAAACTAATAAAGTTTTTATTTATTTTGGTTTACAAATTTAAATCTCCCAAAGTCTTTGAAATCATTACATGCGCATCCCATTATCATGCACATCATTACAGGTACCCCTACAGGTTTCTCATCTTCTTCGCTGTTTATTTCAGCAGAAATGTCTTTCGATCAAGCCATCAAAGATCTTCAGGAGCAAAACACCCAGTTCCAACAGATGTTCATAAGTATGGCTAAGGGGCAGGAGGATTTGAAGATCCTTATTCTGAAAGAGAAGAAGAAGAAGGCCGAAATTCTGAATATGGGTAGAAGATTCGGAGAAATATTGAGGCAATAAACTGATCTGACCTCCTCATCCAAGGACGGGGAGAACCAAGAAAGGGAAAAGAACCATAGTCCTGCAATTTATGACAACGATACTGATTATGACGATGAGCAATATCCTCCTGCTGAGGATAACTACAAGCAGCTAGAAGACTGTCTGAGTGCCATGGAGGTTCAGAAGATACCTGGTTTGGATTTCGGAGAATTGGGACTGGTATCGGGAGTGGTCATCCCTCATAAGTTCAAAGCTCCGGTTTTTGCCAAGTATGATGGAGTGTCCTGCCCAAAACTCCATCTCCGCTCGTATGACAAGAAAATCCAACCCCACATTGCTGATAGAAATTTGTGGGTGCATTTCTTTCAAGATAGTCTGTCAGGGACTCAACTTGAATGGTTCTACCAGTTGGAAGGAGCCAGTGTCCAAAACTGGGAAGATCTTGCTGCTGCTTTCTACAAGCAGTATCAGTATAATGCCGACCTTGCTCTCACTCGTACTCAGCTCCAGGGTATGTCCATGGGTGCAGGTGAAGGTTTTAAGGATTATGCTCAAAAGTGGAGAGATTTGGCTGGAAGAGTCCAACCCCCTTTGTCTGATAGGGAGTTGGTTGACATGTTTCTAGGGACGCTATCTGGTCCATTTTTCAACCACTTGATCGGTAGTTCGTCATCTGGTTTCACTGAGTTGATTTTGACTGGAGAAAGAGTGAAGGCTGGAATTCGAAGTGGTAAAATATAGAAGGATGCCTCTTCGAGTTTGATAAAGAAGCCTTTCACTGGTAAGAAGGAAGCCAGTGCAGTCTACAGCCCGAGGGGCCAAAGCAGATCTGAACACCGTCAAATGGTAAATGCTGTAGTGATACCAAGACCCACAGTTGTTCCACAACGCAACAATCAACAAAGGGTGGAAAGACCACAGCGGAAGTTTACCCGCATCAACATGACTTTGGCTGAAGGTCTACCTCATCTGTTAAAATCCAACTTGGCAACCTTGCGAGAGGCTCCCAAGAATCCAAACACTACTTCTCCCAGATACAATCCCAACGCGCGGTGCGCCTACCATTCCGAAAGTACGGGACATGATACGAATGATTGCTGGGCTCTGAGAAACAAAGTACAAGACTTGCTCGAAGCCAAGGAGATAGAGTTCGATGCTCCAGAAAAGCCGAATGTTATAACTGCTCCCATGCCCAAACATGGTCGTGGAGTTAATGTTGTTGACACTGATTTGTTTGTGACCTCTGTTGGATAAATTTCTACTCCTCTTATGACTGTTAAGAAGAATTTGTTATTGGCCGATTCATTTCCGGGTTGTGGTGAATGTTACCACATGTCTTCGACTCTACCTTCCGGTTGTTGTTTGTTGAAGTCAGGTGTTCAGTGCCTGATGGGTAATAAAGAAATTTTGTTTGAGAAGACTATGATTCCGTTTGTTCCAAATGAAGACGTTGCCATTATAACCATATCCGCAAATCCTTCCAAGGTTTCCTCGAGAATACATGTTAGGATTACACCTGTTCCAAGAATTACTCCGCTAATAATCACTGTTCCTGGTCCCATCCCGTACACCTCAGACAAGGCTGTCCTATGGCATTATGGGGCTGATGTGTATTATCATGGTGTTAAGCAAAATCTAAAGAATGAAGAAGCTGATACTGATGTCAGTAATATTGTCGGGACTAGTAAGGTTACCCGAAGTGGAAGGGTCTTCTCTCCTAAGATTTCCCCGAAGACTATCATCAAGCCTACTATTATTCCAACTGTTGCTCCAACCAACACTCCTAACATTTCTCCTGTTCCTACTCCAGTTAGTAAACCTGCAACTATTCCTGTTATCATCCCTGCTGCTGAGCCATTTGGGACTCGGGTCAAAGAAATCATAGGTGAACCTGCTCGGATAGAGGCACCTAAGAAGATCATTGTGGAAGCCTCTAAACAAGAAATAGAGGAAATACAGACCCCATCAAAGATCTCTATGTTGTCCTTGCTGTTGTGTTTTAAAGCCCATGCGAAGGCTTTGATTGCATTTCTCAAGACTGCGCATGTGCCGCAGGAAACTTCCACAGATTAGCTCAAAGATTACATGGCTAGCCTGATTGCTGATAATGGGCCAGGCTTTTCAGATGCGGATCTGACACCGAAAGGAAGAAATCATAATGATACTCTGCATGTCTCGATCGAGTGCAGGGGCACCACTATGGCCCATGTACTGGTATATACCGGGTCCTCACTGAATGTTCTACCAAAGAAGGTGTTAGACAGTCTAGATTGTGAAGGTTTGATTCTAAAGACGAGTAACATTGTGGTAAGGGCTTTCGATGGATCAAAAAGAATGGGGCACGGGGAGGTGGACATTCCCGTCAAAGTGGGTTCTCAGACCTTTGGGTCCACCTTCTATGTAATGGATATCAGACCATCGTATTCTTGCTTGCTGGGTCGTCCTTGGATTCATAAGGCTGGGTAGTTACTTCCACACTCCACCAAATGCTGAAATATCCGGTGAAAGGGAAGATTGTTACGGTACGAGGGGAAGAAGAGTATATGGTGAGTCATATAAATTCCTTCCGCTATGTAGAAATGGACGGGGAGTTCATAGAAACTCCTTGTCAAAATTTTGAAGAGGTCCCTCAGTTCTTGGTATCAACTGAAGTTACTACCGACAAACCTCCATTAAAGATGGCTTCTCTAAAGGATGCTAGGGCTGTGATTGAAGAAGGTGGGTGTACCAATTGGGGTCAACTCTCTGATTTCACTAACAAAAATGACAAATTTGGTTTGGGCTTTACTACAGGGGCTTAAAGGGCTGTTAGGCACGCACGGATTGGAAGACCTCCTCTACGCATCAACAATCGAGGAGTTAATGCAATTGAGGACAGTGAAGAAGATTCAGACATCGACAACTGGATTTACCCAACAACCAACGGTGGACTGAATAACTGGACGGTGAAGGACTTCATACCTGTTTCCTTTATTCCGCAGTAATTGACTTTTGTTTTAAGATTTGTAATAAATAGTTTGAAACTTTACGGCCCGATGCCTTGCCCGAGGCACCTTGGATTTGCTTGTGGGGGCTATTATTTGTCATTTCATATATCATTAATAAAGCATTAGACGTTTCTTGCATTACAAATTTTGCGCTCTTTGTTTTTCTTTTGTCTCTCACTTTATCAAAACAACTATTCTCTTACACACACTCATGTATCATAATGCAGATCCATATCCACTATGGATCCCATTGATAACAACTCTGTTACTGCCAGTTATGACTTCAAAAATCCGATCAACCAAGCCGAGGACGAAGGAGAGGATGATTGTGAGGTGCCTAGAGAACTTGCTAGACTGTTACAGCAGGAAGAAAGAGCCATAGAGCCTCATAAAGATCCAGTTGAGTCAGTGAATTTGGGTACAGAGGAAGACATGAAAGAAGTTAAAATAGGTGCGAATCTGGAGCCTAGTGTCAAACAATGGTTAATACATATGCTACACGACTATGTTGAGATCTTCGCTTGGTCCTATGAAGACATGCATGGTTTGGACACTAATATTGTAGTACATCTCTTGCCGACTAAGGAAGATTGCCCTCCGGTAAAGCAGAAGGTCCGCCGTATGCGCCCTGAAATGTCATAGAAAATCAAGGCAGAGGTCATGAAACAGTTCAACGCAGGATTCTTAGCTGTCACTTCTTACCCGCAGTGGGTTGCCAACGTCATTTCGGTGCCTAAGAAGGACGGTAAGGTACAGATGTGTGTGGACTATAGAGATCTGAACAGGGCAAGCCCCAAGGATGACTTCCCACTTCCTCACATTGATGTTCTAGTCGACAACACCGCGCAACACAAGATCTTCTCCTTCATGGATGGTTTTTCTGGCTACAACCAGATCAAGATGGCTCCTAAAGACATGGAGAAGACAACCTTCATTACACAGTGGGGCACCTTCTGTTACAAGGTAATGCCTTTTGGGTTGAAGAATGATGGGGCAACTTATCAGCGCGCCATGGTCGCTTTGTTCCACGACATGATTCACCATGAGATCGAGGTTTATGTTGATGACATGATAGCTAGGTCCCAGACTGAGGAAGAGCATATTGATCATCTCCAGAAACTGTTTGACAGGTTGAAGACATACAAGCTGAGGTTGAATCCGAACAAGTGCACCTTCGGGGTAAGGTCTGGTAAACTTCTAGGTTTTGTTATTAGTGAGAAAGGTATTCAGGTGGACCCTGCAAAGGTAAAATCCATACAAGAGATGCCGGCTCCCCGCATAGAAAAGGAAGTTAGAGGTTTCTTGGGACGTCTGAATTACATCGCCAGGTTCATTTCACATCTGACTGCTACTTGTGAGCCAATCTTCAAGCTGCTGAAGAAAGATCAAGTGGTAAAGTGGGATGATGAATGCCATACCTCTTTCTAAAGAATCAAGGAATACCTTCAAGAACCACCAATTTTGATGCCTCCAGTGGAAGGAAGACCTTTGATATTATACTTGACAGTGCTAGACAATTCAATGGGGTGTGTGCTGGGGCAATATGACGAGTCTGGCCGAAAAGAGCACGCCATTTACTACCTTAGCAAAAAGTTTATCGATTGTGAGACCCGATACTCATTGCTCGAGAAAACTTGCTACACTTTGGCATGGGCTGCTCGCCGACTGAGACAGTGTATGCTGACTCACCCTACTTTGTTGATATCAAAAATGGATCCGATCAAGTATATTTTTGAGAAGCCCGCCTTATCCAGAAGAATAGCAAGATGGCAGATGATCTTAACTGAGTACGACATCCAATACATAACCCAAAAAGCAATCAAGGGGAGTGTATTGGCGGATCATTTGGCGCATCAGGCCGTGGATGATTATCAGTCCATGAATTTCGAGTTCCCGGATGAGAATATCATGTTGGTAACCGACTGCGAAGAGCCTGGACCGGATGAAGGACCCAAGGAGGGATCCCGATGGTCTATGTATTTTGATGGAGCCTCAAACGCGTTGGGTAATGGGATCAGCACTGTAATTATATCGCCTGAGGGCTTTCATACTCAGTTCACTGCCCGATTATGTTTCAACTGCACCAACAACATGGCAAAGTATGAAGCGTGCATCACGGGTCTTCGAGCTGCTATTGACCTGAGGATTAAGTTCTTAAGTGTATTTCGGGATTCTGCTCTGGTGATAAGTCAGATTAGAGGCGAGTGGGATACGAAGAACCCAAATCTTATTCCTTACCGAGAGTATGTACTGACATTTCTCCCACACTTTGAGGAGATAACCTTTGAACATTTTCCAAAAGAGGAGAACCAGTTGGCGGACGCGCTAGCTACCATGTCTTCTATGTTCAGAGTTAGGTGGGACAATGAAGCTCCCCAGATTACCATTGAGCGCTTGGATGAACCCGCACATTGCTGTGACATTGAGACTGAAGAGGTAGTAGATAAACCCTGGTTTCACGAGGTAAAGAAGTATCTTGAGGCTCAAGAATACCCCGAGGGGGCATCTGTTAATGATAGGAAGTTTCTAAGAAGGTTCGCTGTGAATTTCTTCATCAGTAATGGAATTCTCTATAAGCGTAACCATGATTCAACCTTATTGCGGTGTGTAGACAAGAGCGAGGCAGAAAGGATCATGGCAGAATTATATGAAGGTACCTTCGAAACTCATTCCAGTGGACATACTATGGCGAAGAAAATCCTGTGAGCAGGATACTACTAGTTCACTATGGAAGCCGATTGTTATCAGCATTCTCGAACCTGTCATAAGTGCCAAGTCTATGCTGATAAGGTGCATGTACCTCCAGTTCCCCTGAATGTTCTGACTGCTCCTTGACCTTTTGCAATGTGGGGCATCAACATGATCAGCGAGATCAGACCTACTGCATCTAACGAGCATCGTTTCATTCTGGTAGCAATTGATTATTTTACGAAGTGGGTTGAGGCAGCTTCTTTTGCTACAGTAACCAAGAACGTCGTGGCGCGGTTTATCCGACACAATCTGATCTGTCCATATGGAATACCAGAGAGGATTATTACTGACAATGGTAGAAATATCAACAACACGATAATCACCGAGCTCTGCAAACAGTTCAAGATTCAGCATCATAACTCTTCTCCCTACCGGCCGAAGATGAATAGGGCTGTTGAAGCGGCTAACAAGAATATCAAGAAGATTGTGCAGAAGATGACGTTGACATACAAAGACTGGCACAAGATGTTACCATTCGCTCTTCATGGGTACCGTACCTCAGCACAGACATCGACAGGGGCAACACCCTACTCTTTGGTGTATGGCATGGAGGCAGTCCTACCCACCGAAGTCCAGATACCCTCTCTCAGGATTATGAAGGATGCGGGTTTGAACAAAGACGATTGGATCCAAACCCGAGTTGATCAGCGGAATCTAATCGATGAAAAGAGACTTACTGCTATCTGTCATGGTCAGACGTATCAAAAGCGAATGATCAAGGCTTTTAACAAGAAAGTTAGACGTCAAGAATATCAAGTCGGAGATGTAGTGATCAAACGCATCATACTACCGCAAGGTGATCCCAGGGGAAAATGGACCCCCACATACGAAGGGCCATTTGTGGTTAAGAATATTTTCTCGGGAGGAGCTATGATTCTAACCACCATGGATGGTGATGACATTCCTCACTCTGTCAATGCAGATATAGTGAAAAGATACTACGCATAATCAAAGACCCGCTAGGTTACTGGCCTAGGCAAAAATAAGGGCTTCCCGGCGAACTAAAAGGGTTCGGGAAAAAGTAAGGAATGAAAATAAAAAAACTGTACACCCAGCAAGTCGAAAACCTGAAAAGGCGACTTGGGCAAAAAAGGATATCCCGGTGGTCTGAAAACCAGAAAGGGAGGTCCAGACAAAAATTAGGGATCAAAGCGTAACACTATGTCTCATTGGATCATCTCGCAACCAGACTTCAATATCAACTATCAAGCTCGGACAACGCTAATCAATCTGATCAACCTTCGGCCAAGTAGCAAGGTGATGAGACGCTTGAAGATATAAAGGCAATAGCAGAGTTGGAACCCAATGGGGTTGTTTCACATAGCTGTTTTTTATTTCTTTTACACAAATTGTAATTTTTTTCGTCGGCACTCTCTTACTAGGACGTCAGCCTCTTTGTACAAAAATGCCTATTACATGCCAACTTCGAAAATTAATACAAGTCATTTTCACAAGAAATTTCAATTTGTTTTTCTTTTTCTATTTTGTTTTGCAAGAACGTCCAGTGATTCATTTTTGATATATGCATTTGAAAATGATTGCTGCTCATAAATGTTTACATGAGAAAAAAAAGGACAATTACTCGTAATTCCAGGAACAAAAAAAATAAGAAGTGCCTAAACTTTACAGTTACTCTGCCCATCATGTACCGGGATGGAGCCAACTTGAGAACATGAGCAGTGATACATACGCTCCCCATAGAGTAAAAAGTATCCAAAGACAGTGATGTTGGCTTTCCTGAACAAGACATAATTCTCCCCAGCTAAGGTTCACGATCGCGAGGGAGTCATTAATTTTTCCCCAAGTAGAGTTTATTTCTCTCGCAAGCAAAAATTCAATCTTCAACAGAAGTCATTATCACCAGCAATAGAAATTCATCCCCGGCTGAGTTTATTTCTCCAAATCAGCAGATCTATCACCAGAGTATCTCCTCTCCAACAGAGTTATTCCCCGCAGAATTGCTCTCAAGCAGAGTCTTTCCTCGGCAGAATATCTACAAACAAGGGGGCAAATCCCCAGCGTAGTCATCTTTGTTCACCATCCCCAACAAAAGCAGAGGAACTATGGTTTTACAGCAGTCAAGAATACCATTTCTCATACTCTCTAAACAACAGTCAAGGATTTATTTTCCCGGACTCAGTTTGTTACATCAGCATTTCATGTTCATACATCATGACATGTACATGCATTACATATAGCATGGTCTCATTTATTTTGAGAAACGTCATCATACAATGCGTCTCATGCATCTCACATAACTAACCCTGTATTTCTTTCAGGAAAGATAGTTATTATCAACAATTTCCAGCAAGTCTATGATCAACACTCGAAGCTAAACAGAGTAATCATCAGTGCGACAAGAACAACCTTACCCAGGTTCCCTCTGCAGTTGTACTTAAACTCATTCCGAAGTAACCCTACTATCCATGTTCCTTATCACAGCCCTACTAGCCAGGCTCTCATATCGAAGTAACCCTACTATCCAGGTTCCTTCTCACAACCCTACTATCCAGGTTCCTTCTCACAACCCTACTATCCAGGCTCTCATATCGAAATAACCCTACTATCCAGGTTCCTTCTCACAGCCCTACTATCCAGGTTCCTTCTCACAGCCCTACTATCCAGGCTTTCATATCGAAGTAACCCTACTATCCAGGTTCCTTCTCACAACCCTACTATCCCGGCTTTCATATCGAAGTAACCCTAATATCCAGGTTCCTTCTCACAACCCTACTATCTAGGCTTTCATATCGAAGTAACCCTACCATCCAGGTTCCTTCTCATAACCTTACTATCCAGGTTCCTTCTAATAACCTTACTATCCGGGTTCTTCCTCTCTTATCCTCAGACAATAGTCCATATAACTGTAAGACCGAGACTCGATCAAACACAATTGATTCACATTTCCCCAGAAAGTCGCAGTGCAGCATATACCCCGACCAAACACACAGTTCACTTCCGCTTCCCAAACCAGAATTATTCCCCAGTAGAGTAACAGACAATTGAAGCTCCTAAAACTCTATTTCTCTCAAGACAGAGATCAGTATTCCCCAGCGAAGTCCTCCTCAACAACAGGTATACGGTTTCTCGCATAGGAATCTCTTGTGCGATCGACAATTATTCAGATGGCATCTTTAAGCCCGTCTCCGACAATTCTCTAGCAACTATCGAATGGCATCTATAAGCCCATTCCCGATATCACAAATAAAGTATCACTTCATGCGAGTGCAAATTTCTGGGCATTCTAGTGTTCAATCATCTTCCATCTTAAGAAGATTGAACAGGGGCAGCTGTTGTACCCCAAAATTTTCCCTCCCATATTTCTCAACACATGGCAAGTGAGGTCCACAAATTGTTTAAGGAAGTTCAAGAGTTGACCAGATAAACTCTCTCCTAAGGCAATCTATCTCTAATTAGGGTTTCCATCTTCATCAAGATGGTGAACCACAAAAGACTAAAATGCTCACCATTGTCCTAATATTTTCCCAAGGTCATCCATGTCAAGTTTCAAGCCTTGCAGAAGAAGTTTGCCCAGTCAATTGCTCAAATGCCTGAAAATCAACTATGCTAGGTCAAAAGTCAACTATGGCCCACACATAGTCAAACTTCAATATTTTTGGTAAACATCCTCATTTTTAAGTATTGTTCATCATTTGATCAAGGGTTGATCATGATTCCTCAAGGATTGCTCACAATTCATTAAAACCCAAAAGTTGCTAAATTAGGGTTTTGTAGGAAAAGTCAACTCAACTTTGACCAAGAATAACTTCCTCATACTTTATCAACAATGACCCATACAAAGCTCATTTTGAAGAGGATACAATTCCCTACAATTCATATTCAGCTCCAAAGTTCAGGATATGCACTCACAAAAAGATATGAATTTTTACAGTATATGTCATTTTGAAAAGTCAACAAAAACACCTTTTGGGTCAAAGCTTCATACATGAACATGGAAGACTCAATTGAGATGAGACCACAAGGGTTGATTAGGGGGCATCCTAAGCTTTCTAAAAAGTCAAAGAACACCTCTCTAGGGTCAAAATTAAGAGAGTTATGCATTGGCCAATTTGACAATTTTTGCAAAATTGCCAAAAGTCAAATGTGCTCAAATTTGTATTTTTTGCTAAATGGACCTAACATTTTATGCCTACACTTCACTTATAATGTGGTCCACGACCCAAATGTGCATTCACATGTTATTTGCTTCATTGTTTATTTTATTTTGATTTTTTATTTATCAAAAATTGAATTAAATCAAATAATTGGTAAATGATAGCAAAGATTTGTTTTGTTTAGATTTGTGAATAGAATCACGAGCTCATAGTGCTGGCGTATCAGAATCAAATCACATCAATAGAAATTGGTACAAGAAAGGCATGATTGGCATGAAAATAGAAAGATATCATATGCATTGAAAATCAAATCAATTCTTGGATAAATGCAAAGATTTAATCCAAGTTTGTTAACCTAATTCACTCTAGGTTATATAAGAAAGCTGGGCAGATCAAAAGAGGAGGCTGGAGGCGTGAGAATGTAAGAACAAAACTCAAAAATATTGACAAAAAGTGAAGTTCTGATTTCAGAATAGAGGACCTTTGAGAGCAATTCAAGGCCAGAAATCAATTCCTTGGCGTTTCAGGAAGCATTCCCAATCATTTGCAGACATCAGAACATCCAGAATCTCCTCCTATCATTCACACGGTTTGCACAATTATTCAAATTCAATTACTGGAATTCTTGCGTATTCAACTTGTTTAAATTACATATTTGTGTTCGTTATCATGTTTGCAATGTTTCTGGATAGTTTGATTTAATTCATAGTGCAGGAACAAGCTTCTGCCATTGTTAGGTTTTCGTGTTCCAATTTGGGGTTTTGGGTTTCAAGCAGAATTAGGCCTGATAATGGGTGTCATAACGATCAGAATTTCAAATCCAGCTGATCCATGGTCCCCAATTGAATTTATATTGCATATGCTTTATTCTTGAATGTCACAGGTTTCAGCAACAGACTTGCATCTGTGGGTGAAGAATCAGAACTTAAAACGATGGTTCCAAGGAAGAAGACAACAGAGTGTCACAACTTGACCGACTAGTTTAAATTCTGGCACGTTTCTGGCCAGAAACTTGTTTGTTCTGATATATTTTTTGTTTTCATTATGTTAACAAGTTAACATCCAGCGTAGTTGGTCAGAAGAAGGAATTCAGAAGCTCAAGATTCTGGGTTCGATTCCAGGCGTGAGTTTTTGGTATTTTCTCCTTTGTTTTTACCAGATCCAGCACGTGCATCTTCTGAGGGCCATCATATTCTGGCTCCTAATCAGAACCAGATCCAGCACGTGCACCTCCTGATGTTCAACATCTGTTGGATCCACCAGCTAGGATCAGATCCAGTTCCCCCATGTTCTGAGGGTCATCATCTGCTGGATCCACCAGCCAGGATCAGATCCAGTTCCCCCATCTTCTGAGGGTCACCTTCTGCTGGATCCATCAGCCAGAACCAGATCTGCTGACAGCAGGCTCATTTGGTTAATTTTCTATTTTTCTTTAATTCCTTTTCTTTAATTATTTTGTTTTTTTAAATCAACACAAAAAATATTTTATTTTAAATCAACCAATCAAGATAACAAAAAAGATTTATTTTTCTTAATAAATGTTTGTTCTAATTAATTAGTTTAGTTAATTTAGGGCAACTTTAATTTCTTCCATAATTAAAATTCAATTATAAAATTAGGTTAATTCTTGATTTAATTTTTCTTTCTTTCTCAAATAAAATAAAAATACAAAAAATAGGTTTTAGAATAAATTAACGTATTTTCCTTAATTAAAAATCAATTAGAGTTTAGGATTTTCTTTTCAATTTAATTATGTCATTATTTTCTTAAATCATAAAACATGATAAAAAAATTTTTTTTTAGTCCATCGCAAATATGTCTAGTAAGGGTCAAAACCCTAGTTGTCTCGTACTTGATTCATCGCGTGCGTGTTAATTATTTTTGCCAATATTTTTGTAACTGTTCATGGTTTGTAATAGTTTAATCTAGGGCTTTTTACTTATCGCTTTTTTCCCGTTTTTTTTGGCTATGTAATTAATCTCCCCTCCCCGAAGCCTTGTAATAGCGTAGATTCACTTTCTCGCATTTTTAATTCCTGCAAATATTTAACTGTTTAGATGTATGCTAATAGGATTGTATGACAAGAATGCATGACAAATTTAATACAGTTAGAGAACTCTAATGTGCAAAGATTAAATAACTGAAACAAATCACTCACACATATCACTCTTAGGGTAAGCTCTCACTTCGGTTGCCTTCGGTAAACAATCATTAAGTATAGGGTGTCTTAGTGGTTGCCCTCCTGTCTGAAAAAGATCAAACGTCCCATTCGAATGTTGCCTCGGAAATGTTGCCTCAGAAATGTTGCCTCGAATATGATCTTAAGACTCTAGGGTTATTAATAATGTCCTAATATTGCTTTAGTGATCGTACATCCCTTTCGAATTGACCCTTACAACTCCAATGACGGTGCTACCTATTTCTCAATAGTAGGATAGCATTGTCTAAAGGAAACAAGAATAGAAATGATCCTTTTTCGAGTAGGTAGATGCTAGTAGGTACTTGCTCAAATAAAATTTTTTCACACTTACACTTTTTCAAACAAACTTTCAAAACAAACTTCGTCACACCTTTGAGGACTGATACAAGGGTTATCACGAAATTAAAACTCTTTTCAAAAAAACAAAGCACACACACAAGAAATTTTAAAAAAGATGAGCAAGTACCTAAGAGCCCATGGAAAACCATGGATAGAAAGGGTGCTAACACCTTCCATTTCTATAATCTACCCCCCGTACTCAGAATATCTCAAAAATGGATTTTTTTTGTACTTTTTTCCTTTCCGATTGGATGAAATAAAAGTCGGTGGCGACTCTTGCTTACCGCGACATTTTGCGAACACAAAACGCAAAACACAAACCAGCATTCAAACAGTCGGTTTTGCCACCGTATCACAACATTCATCATCAGAGTCTTCCATAGCATTTACTTTATGACTTCCGATGCAGAGAGGTGGCTTTCCCACGCGAGCGCGCTTAACTTCTTTCTGAGCTTTGATTGTGAAACCCAATCTAAATTTTTCTGCTTTAAACAAAATGTCAAGGAGTTGTCCCCAGATAGTACAACCTTCAACTTCGACCATAACACGAGCATCTTTAAGCGAAACCATTCTTGGTACAAGTTCGTCAGCTTTTGATATGTCGGAGGAGCTTTTGGTGGCGACAACCA
The DNA here is from genome assembly GCA_948472305.1 of Vicia faba. Classification (NCBI taxonomy): domain Eukaryota; kingdom Viridiplantae; phylum Streptophyta; class Magnoliopsida; order Fabales; family Fabaceae; genus Vicia; species Vicia faba. The sequence goes on along the minus strand of OX451736.1, from coordinate 298,610,625 downwards.
TAGGAGGAACAATTTCGAAAGACTGACACGGAGTTTCTATGAATTCACCATCCATTTCCACATATTTTAAGTAATTGAGGTGGCTTACCATAAATTCTTCTTTGCCACAAACAGTAATAATCTTCCCTTTGACTGGATATTTTAATTTTTGATGAAGCGTGGATGTTACTGCCCCTGCCCCATGGATCCAAGGGCGACCAAGAAAACATGAATAAGCAGGGCGTATGTCCATTATGTAAAAGGTAGGGTTGAAAATCTGTGAGCCAACTTTAATAGGGAGATCCACCTCTCCATGAACCATCCTTTTAGACCCATCGCAAGCCCTTACGACAATATCGCTTGGCTTCGATACCAGTCCTTCACAATCTAGCCGGTCCAAAGCACCTTTGGGTAACACATTTAGAGATGAGCCAATATCAATTAGGACATGAGCCAGGGTGGTCCCCTTGCATTCAATAGAGACATGCAAGACTTTGTTGTGGTTCCTTCCCATATGAGTCAAATTAGTGTCGGAGAACCCTAATCCATTGTCAGCCGTTAAACTTACTACATAGTTCTCGAACTGGTCAGCTACGGTTTCTTGGGGCACATGGGCTTTCTTCAAGAACTTGATTAGATCCTGAGCATGAGTGTCCGAACAGAGTAACAATGACACCATGGAGATTTTGGACGGGGTTTTCCCCAGTTTCTCAACTATTTTGAAGTCACTCTTCTTTATGATTTTCAGGATTTCCTACATCTCTCGAGTGGAGGGTTCTTCAACATCAATATCTTTGGTAGGTGCATATATCCCATTAGGATCACCTTCTTTATCTTTTCCTCTAGTGTTGGCACTAGACTTGTCATTGGTTATGCAGACGGTAGTTGTTGTAGTAGTGAGCAGTGAAATATCAGGGGAAAAGATCCTCCCTGTTCTTGTTACTTTACTAGAACCTGCAATATTAGTAACATCAGCTTCGTCTTCATTGATCCAAGAATCTTGTTTTATCCCATGATAATAAACCTCAACACCATAGTTCCATGGAACCGCTTTGCCAGAGGAGTAAGGAATAGGCCCAGCGGCAGTGATTATTAAAGGAGCAATGGTTGGTTCATTTGAAATCCTAATAGGATCCTTTGAGGGGATCTTAAGAGGCTTGTTGGAGATGGTTATTATGGAAAGGTCTTCAGTTTGGTTGGTTAAACTTTTGATGGTAGGAATCTTCTCAAATAGAATCTTGCAGCTATTTATCAGGCGTTGCACACCTTCCTTCAGCTGCTTGCACCCATTTATTTGTTGATCACAACAAACACAATATTTAGAACAGCCAGGGAACACCCCGAATCTCAGCAAATTATCCTTCACAGTTGTTAATGGAGTTGTCAAATCCTCAATGGAGGAAACAAAAGTAGTATCATCAATTGCATTAACACCTTTGCCATAGTTCGACATTGGTGCGGTTATCACATTTGGAGTAGCAGGTGGATCAAATTCAATTGTTTTATTGTCTATCAGATCTTGAATCTTATTCTTCAGAGCCAGACATTGATAAGTTTCATGCCCAGGGCGGTTGGAATGATACACGCACTTGGAATTTAGATTGTACTTAGGTGATGAAATGTCTGGATTGGATGGTGGATTACACAATGTCACTAAGTCGGCCTTCAATAAATGTTATAAGGCTTAGGATAGTGGCATGCTTATTCTCGTGAACTGTCTTCGAGGGACTTCAGATCGTTGATTGTTGGATGATTGTCTTTAAGCAGATGGAGGGTTGGGGATTAGCACAACATTAATAGAGGATCGGGGATCCTTCTTGGTACGAGCCCTTTCCCCATACACAACATTTGTTTCCTTCTTTCCAGTGAAGGGATTCTTTACAAAATTGGATGCAGAAGTAGATGTCATGGGAATTTTCCCACTCTTAATGCCACTTTCTACCCTTTCACCAGTTAGGATCAACTCGGTGAAACTAGACGAAGAACTGCCAATCAATAGGTTGAAAAATGGGCCAGTTAATGTACCCATGAACATGTCAACTAGTTCTCTGTCAGTTAGTGGTGGTTCGACCCTACCAGCAAGATCCCTCCATTTTTGTGCGTACTCTTTAAACCCCTCATTAGTACCCATTGTCATACCTTGAAGCTGGACTCTAGTTGGTGCCAGGTCGGCATTATACTGACACTGATGATAAAAAGAAGTGGCTAGATCTTCCCACGTGTGGATGCAGGAACCCTCCAATTGATAGAAAACTTCTAGTTGAGTCCCAGCTAGACTCTCTTGAAAGAAATGGACCTAGAGCTTTTTGTCGGTAGTGTGCGGTTGTATTTTGTGCACGTAAGATCTTAGATGAAGTTTCGGGAAGGAAACCCCATCATACTTGGAAAAGACCGGTATTTTGAACTTATAGGGAATGACAACCCCAGGTACTAAGCCGAACTCATCAAAATCCAAGCCAGGCACGACTTGAATTTCAACAGCCTTTAGTCTATCCTCCAACTGCTTGTATTTATCCTCAGCCGGAGGATATTGCTCATCAAAGTAATCTTCATCTCCGGAAGCTTGATCATTGGAACCTCCAGCACGGGTGCTTCTTGCCTCTTCGTCTTGATTTTTTTCCTCCTCAGACGACTCTTCGACTATCTGTACCTGACGAACCAGACCTTTGAACCTCTTACCCATGTTGATGAAGGCCTTCTTTTTGGTGTTCTTCTTGGCTACCTGCAAAGTCATTAACTCTTGTTGCCCCTTAGCTAGGATCAATAAGGTCTCTTGGAACTGGGAATTCTGCGCTTGCAAGTCCTTCACTGTTTGTTTGATATCCATCTTACTGAAATAAACAGTAGAAAGATAAGGAAGCCTGTTGTGGAAAACCTATTTATGTTATGATGCATGAAAATGCGTATGCAAATGATTTCAAGGACTTAGAAGATTTAAATTTGTTTAGACAAAAAGGAACAAACATTAATTGTATTAATAAGTTCAAATTGATTACAACATGCCTCTTGGGCTTACATTGAAACAAGAGAAACAAAATGAACTAAAATACAATAAAAATGGCTCAAGTTTCCTATGGATGCTTCCTCTTTGGAGAAAAATAGGCATTCAGGATCCTCTCCTCATGAAGTTGTCTCGTGAGCTCCAATGTCTTCTTCTCGCTTGCATAAAAATGGGTTTCAAAGGTGTCTCGCTCCCCCTTTAGCTGAATCTAAGCTCTTTGCAAATCTTCAAGAGAAGTAGGCATATCAGGATAAAGGATAGTATATGGAACATCTCCTTCAGCAGCAAGCTCCATGATAATAGGTAGGGTGGCTTCATAAGGCATCATGAGGTTTTGGGCATGATTTTGCACCCACTTAAGATAAGGCTCCAAAGGAATGGAGTTATTATGCCCAAATGTCTTGCTATCAACCTTGTTAACCATGCCCTAAGCGCGTATGAATATCTGACGATAACCTTGGACATCGTTTTCGTAGTCGAATGCAATTTCTTGGATAAGTGAATCATGAGGGCCATCCCTCATAGCATACCCAAACTGTCGTAAAGCCAAACAAGGATTGTAGGTAATACCTCCCCTAATGGCAAGTAGAGGGACATTAGGGAATTCCCCACAACGGTCAATGATAGTAATGTCCTCCATGGATCGAGAATACCATTAAATATCAAAATGTGTGAGTGATATCAACCTACTAGACCATCTTAAGCCTTGCTCGTTCTTCACAACAGATCGTGGTAGGTGCAAAATAAACCACCTAGCCAATAGAGGAGTGCAACACATAAGAAGTCCCCTTCTCTTCATGGTGCGAGAGTGAAGAGAATGCAAGATATCCCCAAGTAAAGTAGGCACCAAATTGCGAGATAGAAAATTTTGATTGCGTTCACATCTATGAGTTGGTCAGGATTAGGAAAAAGAACCATCCCATAAATAAGAAGAGCCAATGCTTCCTCAAAGGCTTGTAGATACAGAGCATCCAAATAATCTTAAGCCTTCTCCAACAAAAATTTGGATAGTAACCCTTTAACACCACTTCTTGTTTCCCAATTGGACACAACATCAAATTGTTGCAAATGTAGAGCTCGAGCAATCTCCTCAGGTCTTGGGTCTCTTTCAATACCGTTGAATGGTAATTGATCAAGAACATGGATTCCCAAGAGTTAAGAAAATTCTTCCATAGTAGGCACCAGTTGGTAATCAGGAAAGGTAAAGCAATGGTGTAAAGGGTCAAAGAACTGAAAGAACACCTTCATAATGTCTTCATCAAGGTTTGAGATAACCAGATTGAGAAGTCGACCATGTCTCTTGGTGAATGAAGAATTCTATGGAACCCTTGACGCTAACTCTTTGAGTTAAGGAGGTACTCTTACGAGATTGATTTGGATAGTATTCCTGCGAGTTAAAGCCATGTCCTATAAAACAAAGCAAAGATAAATCTCTAGGTCCTTGAAATGGTTAGTGAAAAATGCCATGGTATGATGTCATGATGTTATGTGAAAATAAACATACATACACAAAGCACATAATTCCTTAGGCTTAGGCTTGCATGGAGTTCATAGGTAAGTACCCTCTTGAAGTTTAGTTGGTTCAACCTATCCTAAAAATTAACATGGTTCTAGGGAATCTCAATATCACTGATATTTCTTCACCGGGCAATATTTAAGCAAAAACCTCTTTATTAGCGACCGAAATATCCTGAAAGTCCAATCTCAATGAGCGTAGTATCGAGTATCAACCAACTTCGGACTGCACCAAATCCGACTATCTCACTACTTCCTAATGGCGAAGTTGTTCAATTAAAGGTTATAAGGTCAGTTAGTGCTTTATGACACCACACAGCGGACCCGTATTCTCCTTAACTAGACTCAAGGGCTACCGGTACCAACAAATGTGTCACACTAACGTAACTATCTCTTCAACCATGTCGGTATACCCCACACAGTCCCCACGATCTATTGCTACTTACCTAATGATGTTCCCAGATCTGGGTAAAGGATCAATACAAACCCAAACAAGGATCCATAAATGTAAAACAAATAAATAAAATAATGAAAGAAATTAAATGTGATCTAGCTCTTAAGGTAACCCCACTTTTAGTAGTTCCTCGCCCCAACAGAGTCGCCAGTTCTGTAATACGGTGGGAGAACTGACTTGGTTGTTTTGCGTTTTATCGCAATTGTTACGGATAGCAAGAGTCGCCACCTACTTTTCTTTTATCCAACAGGGAAAGGGTGAAAAGAACAGGAAACAACTTTAAGATATTTTCTTGAGTTCGGGGGGTAGGTTATGAAAAGGGAAGGTGTTATCACCCTTTTCATCCGTAGTTATCTACAAGCTCTTAGTTGCTTGCTAGATCACTTGAAAATGCTTTGTTTGAAATGTGTTTGTGGTGGGTTTTAAAAGTATTTTTTAAAAGCGCCTTAGTTTAGGAAAACTTTGTAATGATTCTCGTCTCTATAAGAATGCATACAAAGTGTTGGACTTTTTGAAAATATTTCATGTTTTGAAAGTGTTTGGTGTGTTTTGATAAATGTTTCTTTTGAAGATGGATTGTGAGAAAGCAACTAAGAACGTTCTACCTACTCAAATGTATTTTGTTCATTTCTCTCTTCCCTTGATATCGTTATCTCACCATTGATTGGTAAGTAACCCTATCTTTGGATGTAAAGGGACGAGCGTGGGTCATCGTATAGTCATAAGATACAATGTTGCGAGATACCTTTGCGTTTTTCTCAAGGGACTAAGATCATTTGTAAGGCAACATTCTTAGCGTCATCTAGGGACTATGATCTTGTTTTTTTGGTTGTTTTTGCTAAATCATCCCACATGCATAATATGACCATTTTCTCAAGGCAACAAGTGGAGTTAACCCTAGAGGTGTAGTGTGCTAGTGTTTTGATTTCATGCATTATTTTGTCTTGGATTAGGGTTGTGTAAGGATTGATTTTAGTCTTGCCATACACGCCCTAATTACTAACAATTATATGAAAAAACGATAAATTTGTGGAAATTAAAATCCTATACTATTACATCATTAGGGGGATGGGGAGTACAATCTACAAATGGGGATGGATAGGAGCTTAAATATTACAACCATATTGAATAACAATGAAGAAAATATGTGAAATATGTAAAAATAGTGTAAAAGAATGGAAAACTGCATTTTTTAATATTATGTGTCGACACATGCTCCTTTGCATCGGCACATAAGCTTGTTTTGCTCCTGTAAGTTCAAATAAACTCAGTATGAGTCGATGCATAAGGGTATGTGTTGACTCATTCCCTACATGCATCGACTCATACGTGCTTTGTGTCGACTCATACACTCTTTATTCCTTCTGTTTTGTCCCTGTATAACAGTATGTGTCAACACATAAGGCTTTGTGTCGACTCATACACCCTTTTTCCTTCTGTTTTGTCCCTGTATAACAATATGTGTTAACACATAAGTCTTTGTGTCGACTCATGCTGCAATTTTTTCACTCCAACATTGTTTTATGGTCTATACAAGTAACTTCTTAACATATAATGGACAAGGATGGAAGACAAGTAAAAGGTTAGCTTCAAGGGAAATGGTTACTACATTTATCTTCAAAGATGAATCATTAATGATGCTTGAAATGAAGGGTTAAAGTCAAGAAGACTTACCTTGAAGCTGGAATTTATGCTTTGAGCTTGAGTTGCTGCCTTGACTGTCTTTGAACTTGGAAAAAACAGAGGTGTTACAAAATCTTGTTCTTGACTTGGAATAACTTCTATGTGATGTATGTGAGGTGCTTAGATGTTACGAAAAAACTTGCAAAGTATGTAGAGTTCTAGGATTTGGATTTCAAACCTCCGGAGTGGGAACTTTGTGGATTGTTATGGATTTTTTGAATATGAGATTTTGGGGGTTTATCAACATAACAAAACTTCTGGCCTTTCTCTCTATTTTTTTCTGACCTTTTTCTCTTGCAAATGCTTCTTCTATTTATAGGCAAAAGGTTTGTGAACAAGCTGATTTGGTTTACAAAACTATGGAGTTATGGCTAGGTTGGATTGCAAATATCAAGTTATGTCATGGTCCCAAGATGAAGTACCAGAGTTGCTGGTTTAGAGGGGCTACTTTCCATGATTTATGGTGGAGCAAAATCAGAAGAAAACAAGGTATGGGCTCAAGATAAGTTTTGTGCCAACAAGCTTGCTTTTCAAGAATAACAATGGTGCCTTTATGCCATAAATGGAAAGATCTTTTAGACAATGGCTAAAATACTTGGGTAATAGCTCAACAGTGGGTGTAAGCATTAAATTATGATAAGATTTGCAAGAAATAAGGCCTGTAACACAAGATTATGCAGCATAGCATAAGGGTTTTGTTATGTGTTCTTCAATAAAATGACTTGCAATTTAAGAATGGATGCCCAACTTCATGCCCTTAAATCTCCTAGCTCAAGTATGATAAATTTATGCTCTTGGATGTTTTGGAAAGCTTGAAACATCCTCTATTACTTTCAGGTTGACCATTTTGACAAAATCATCTTAATCCTATGTGAAAAAATGCCAAGAAATTGGGATAAAATCTTGACCAAAATCTTTTGAAAATTTCTCGAAGTGTTAGATGAAAATGTCATGATTTTAGGATTTTATAACTCAAAATCCAAGCATTTCTAGAACTTGTTCTTCCCTACAAAGTTTTAGATCTCGTTGAGATCTACAACTTTCATGTTAGAAGTTTTATTTGAATCACATGGCTTCTTGGTGAAAGATTGGCATGAAGAAATGAAATTATCATGTACAAAACACTTAGAAAAATTTCTAAGTCTTGGAAAGTTTGACTTTCGAAATTGACTTTTGACTTTCTTGACTTTTTGATGATCAAACTTGATATTCTTGAATATTTTGATGAATTTTGATCTTTGAGACTTAATGTTGACCAAAAAGTCAAAGTTTGACTTTTGGGGCTATAGTTGACTTTTTCATCAGTACAATTGTTTTTAGGTCATCTTATCGATTGATTGAGAAATTTTGTGATCCAGGGCTTGAAACTCGTCATGAGCATTCTTGAGAATCCAAAATGATCCATGAAATTCATATGGGGCCTTAAAAGTCCAATTGTACTTGTGCAAACTCAAACCCTAATTTGAGTCATCAGTATTGAGGAAGAGTCTTGAGCTGGTCAATTCTTGTGCAATTTTGAGCAATTGAAAATCTCGTGAGAAATTTCTTGAGAAATGAGAGGGAAAATTTTGGGGGTACAACAATACTATTCCCTAATGCAGATCAACTCATAGATGTGAACGCCATCAAAATATTTCTTACTCATAATCCTGTGCCTACTTTGCTTGGAGATATTTTGTATTCTCTTCACACTCGTACTATGAGGAAGCGAGAGACTCTTATGTGTTGCATACCTTTACTATCCAGGTGGTTTATTTCGCACCTTCCCCGATCAGTGATGAAGAATGGACAAGCTTTGAGGTGGTCTCAAAGGATTATGTCACTCTCCCATTCAAATATCTATTGGTGTTCCCGGTCTCAGGAAGATATCACTATTATTGCTCACTATGGGGAATTCCCTAATGTTCCACTTCTTGGCATAAGGGGAGGTATCACTTACAACCCTTCCCTAGATCTATGTCAATTTGGTTAATCTATAAGAGTTGGTCCTCATGATATGCTCATCCAATGTATTGTATTCGACTACAAGAATGATCCTCAAGGTTACCGTTAAAGGTTTATACGTGCTTGAGGCATGGAGAATAAGATTTATAGCAAGACTTTTGGACATAAAAAATCCATCCTTCTAGAGCCCTACCTCAGATGGGTGCGATCTCGTGCTCAAAATATTATAATGCCATATTCCGCTGTCCTACCAGTAATTATGGAGCCTGTTGCTGAAGGAGATCTTCCTCATACCGTTCTTCATCCAGATATGCCTTCTGACCTTGAAGAGCTACAAAATTCTTAGATTCAACTGAAAGAAGAAAGGGGCACCTTTGAGACTCTATTCTATGCTAGCAAGAAGAAAGTATTGGAGCTGACCAAATTCCTTCACGAAGAGCAGAACCTTAATGCATATGTCAAAACAAAGAGGAAACGTCCATGGGATTCTTGAGTCATAATTTATTGCTTTGTAACCCTTCTTTTTATTTTCATTGTAAGCCTAAAAGGCATTTATAATCTGAACTTACTAACAAGAGTCTTTGTTGTTGTTGTTTCCATTTTATTAACAAATTTAAATCCCACGAGGTCCTTGAAAACATTGCATATGCATCCACATACCATACATATCATTACATAACATGTTTCCAATATAGGTTTTCTCATCTTCTTTCTGTTTATTTCAGCAGAAAATGGCTCTTGAACAAACACTCAAAGATCTCCAGGCTCAGAACGCCCAGTTCCAATAGATGTTCCAAAACTTAGCCAAGGGGAAATAGATTCTATACGGCCAAAAGGGTCGTAGTAATAGTAACCGCAATCAATCTGTGGGGGATGTTCTGATCTCTAATCCCACAGCAGTACCACAACAACAATAGAGTAATCAACATAGGCAGGATGCACCTGGGAGACAATTAACAAGAATCAACATGCCGTTGTCTCAAGCATTGTAACACATGTTGAAAGAGGAACTGATCACATTGAAGGACCCTCCTCAGAATCCTAATACTTCCTCTCCCTGTTACAATCCTAATGCAAGGTGTGCATATCACTCCAATAGTCCCGGACATGACACTAACAACTGTTGGGCTTTGAAGAATAAGATCCAAGACATTATTGATGCTAAGAAGATTGAATTTTATCCTCCTAAGACTCCTAATGTGATCACTGCACCTATGCCTAATCACGACAAGGGAATTAATGCTATTGATGATGTTTCTTATGTTTTCGCTGTGAATGACTTGACTACTCCTCTAATGATTGTTAAGAAGAAGTTGTTGCAAGCCAGTTTATTTTCGGGTTGCATTGAAAGGTGCTACTACTGTGCGTCCCAATCCAATGGTTGTGCACTGCTGAAAGAATGTGTTTAGCGTTTGATGGATGATCGTGTAATTCTATTTGAGAATACTCCTTCTATAGAGAGTATGTTTCAAGACTTGAAGCTTGAAGACGTGTATGAAATTTCCAGTACTCCTATAAGGATCACTTCTAAGGGTCCTGTGAAGATTACTTTCGAACCTAGGGTTTATCCTCTGATCATTATCGCACCTGGGCCAATTCCATATTCCTCTGACAAGTCTATCCCTTGGAATTATGGAGCTGATGTCTACTACCATGGCATCAAGCAAGAACCGTTGACTGTCAAAGATAAAAATACTAAAATTACTGATCCCAATGTTGGCAATATTGCTGGGACTAGTAAAGTTACCAGAAGTGGAAGGGTTTCCACTCCAGAGATCTCTCTAAAAGCCTTTACTACACCAGTTCGTATCACTACCACTGAATCAACTATTGAAACTCAAGGCAAAGAACATATGACTGAGCCTTCCCAGACTGAGGCATCGAAAGAGGTTACTATTGAAGATACCTCCAAGCAAGAGATGGAAGAAGTAATAAAAATTATTCGAAAGAGTGACTATAAGATCGTTGAACAGTTAGGGCAGACCCCTCCAAAATATCTATGCTATCTCTGTTGTTATGCTCTGAAGCCCATACTTAGGCTCTGGTAAAGTTCCTGAAATATGCTCATGTACCGCAGGAAATATTTGTTGATCATTTTGGAAATTGTGTTGCTAGCCTGGCAACCGATAATGGGGTATGCTTTTCTGACGCTGACTTAACTCCCGCAGGAAGGAACCATAATAAGGCCCTGCATGTCTCTATTGAGTGTAGGGGCACTACCTTATCCCATGTATTGGTGGATACAAGTTCCTCATTGAATGTATTTCCAAAAGCTGCTTTAGACAAACTTGACTGTGAAGGGATTGTGCTAAAACCCAGTGACATTGTGGTAAGAGCTTTAGATGGTTCACAGAGAATGGTGCATGGAGAGGTTGATCTTCCAATCAAAGTGGGTTCCCAAGTCTTCAACTCTACTTTCTATGTGACGGATATTCGTCCAGCCTATTCTTGTTTTCTTGGACGCCCTTGGATTCATGGGGCAGGCTCTATTACTTCTATTTTACACCAAAAGTTGAAGTGTCCCGTAAAAAGAAAAATCGTTACAATTTGCAGCGAAGAAGAATACATGGTGAGCCATTTGAATTCCTTCAAGTATGTTGAGATGGATGGTGAATTCTTTGAGACTCCTTGCCAGACCTTTGAAGTTATTCCTTAGACAACCTCTGTTGACAAAGCTACTCCTACCGTTCCTAAGGTTACCAGGATTCCACCAAGAATGGCTTCTCTGAATGATGCTAAGGCTATGGTAAAAGAAGATGGTGACACTGTTTGGAGTCAGCTTCCAAACATCCCTTACAAGTATGATAAATTTGGTTTGGGTTTCACCTCAGAGGCTCAAAGGGATATCCACCGTGCTCGTGCTAATTCTAGGAGACCTCCATTCGGCATCAACAACATTGGAGTTCACAAAAATCAAGTCAACATTGTGGAAGACGCTGATAGCGATTATGATATAGACAATTTAATTTTCCCTACTACTGGCAATGGGCTCAACAATTGGAAGGCTGAAGACTTTATACCAATCTCCTTTAGTTAGGAGTAAATTATATTTTCTATTTTCTTGCTTTCAAGTTTTTGGGTATGTAATTTAAATAAAAACTTTAAACCTTGTGCCTTACCCAGGGCACAACGGTCCATTTGTTAGGGTTGCCATTTTTCATCTGCATATTTTCATTTAATAAATCATTGGATGTTTGCATTCAAATTATGCGCTCTTTGTCTTTATTTTACTTTATTGCTTTCAAAATAGCTAGTGTTCTTACACACACCCACACAACAAATTGCAGATCCATATCCATCATGGATCCCATTGATAATAATTCTGCTATTGCCAATTATGACTTCGAAAATCCGATCTACCAAGCCGAGAACGAAGGTGAGGAAGATTGTGAAGTACCTGGAGAGCTTGCTAGGCTGTTAATGCATGAAGAAAGATCCATACAACCGCATGAAGAGCCAGTCGAGGTTGTGAACTTGGGCACTGAAGAGGACAAGAAAGAAGTCAAGATAAGTGCCAACCTAGAAGACAATGTCAAAAAGAGATTAATCTAGATGTTGCATGACTATATTGAGATCTTTGTTTGGTCATACTGAAGACATGCCAAGGCTTGATACTGACATTGTGGTTTATCGTCTATCGATCAAAGAAGATTGTCCTCCTATAAAACAGAAGGTTCGTCGTATGCGTCCTAAGATGTTTGAAAAGATCAAAGCCGATGTTATGAAGCAGTTCAATGCAGGTTTCTTAGCTATTACGTCCTATCCTCAGTGGTTTGAAAATATGGTTCCAGTACCTAAGAAGGATGTTAAGGTGCGTGTGTGTATAGACTACATGGATTTGAACAAGGCAAGCCCCAAAGATGACTTTCCGCTTCTGCATATTGATGTTTTGGTTGACAACACCGCTCAACATAAAGTATTTTCGTTCATGGATGGTTTCTCTGGTTATAATCAAATTAAGATGGCACCTGAAGACATGGAGAAGACTACCTTTGTCACACAGTGGGGCACTTTCTGTTACAAAGTTATGCCTTTTGGTTTGAAGAACGCCGACGCAACATATCAGCGTGCTATGGTAGATTTGTTCCATGACATGATCTATCATGAGATAAAGGTTTATATTAATGACATGATAGCCAGGTCTCAGACTGAATAATAACATCTCGACCACCTTCACAAGTTGTTTGAGAAGTTGAAGAAATACAAGTTGAGGTTGAATCCAAACAAGTGCACCTTTGGGGTAAGATCCGGTAAACTCTAGGTTTCGTCATCAGTGGTAAAGGTATTGAATTTGATCATGCCAAGGTTAAAGCCATTCAATAATTTCCAGCTCCCCTTACTGAGAAGGAAGTCAAAGGTTTCCTGGGACGATTGAACTACATTGCCAAATTTATTTCCCATTTGACTGCTACTTGTGAGCCAGTCTTCAAGTTGCTAAAGAAAGATTAAGTAGTAAAGTGGAACAATGATTGTCATATAGCCTTCGACAAAATCAAGAAGTACCTCCAGGAACCTCCAATTCTGATGCCATCAGTTGAAGGAAAACCTCTGATGATGTACTTGACAATATTAGAGAACTCAATGGGGTGTGTATTGGGGCAACATGACAAGTCTTGTCAAAAAGATCATGCAATATACTACCTTAGCAAAAAGTTTACCGACTGTGAAATAAGATACTCACTGCTCGAGAAAACTTGCCGCACTTTGGAATGGGCTTCTCTCTAACTAAGACAATATATGTTGACTCATACTACTTTGTTAATCTCTAAGATGGATCCAATAAAATACATATTCGAGAAACCCGTTCTCTCCGGAAGAATAGCAAGATGGAAAATGGTCTTGATAGAATATGACATTCATTAAACTACTCAGAGGGAAATCAAAGGAAGTTTACTAGCAGATCATTTGGCTCATCAAGCTATAAATGACTATCAGTCTATGAATTTTGAGTTCCCAGATGAGAATATTATGCTAGTTACTGATTATGAAGAACCTGGACCGTATGAAGGACCTGAATCGGGATCCAAATGGACTATGGTTTTTGATGGAGCTTCCAACGCACTTGGTAATGGAATCGCTGCTATGATTATCTCCCCCAGGGGTTGCCATATGCCATTCACTGCCAGGTTCTATTTTAACTGTACCAACAACATGGTCGAGTACGAAGCATGTATCATGGGTATCAAAGCTGCCATCAATATGAGAATTAAATTCTTAAATGTATATGGGGACTAAACCCTATTTATTAGTCATATTAAGGGATAATGTGATACAAAGCATCCAAATCTCATTCCTTATTGAGAGCATGTGTTGACATTAATTCCATACTTCAAGGAAATCACTTTTGAACATATTCCACAAGAAGAGAATTAATTGGAAGACACATTAACTACCATGTCATCTATGTTCAAAGTTAGATGGGATAATGAAGCTCCTCAAATTACTATTGAGAGACTAGACGAATCAGCGCATTGCTACGAAGTTGATACTGATAGAGTAGAGGAAAAGCCTTGGTATCATGAAGTAAAAAGATACCTCGAAACTCAAGAATATCCAGAAGGAGCATCAATCAATGATAACAAATTTCTAAGGAGGTTCTCTGCCAAGTTATTTCTGAGTAACGGAATCCTGTACAAGCGCAACCACGATTCGACTTTGATTCATTGTGTAGACAAGAAGGAAGCTGAGAAAATTATGAAAGATATGCACGAAAGAGTCTTTGGTATTCACTCCAGTGCGCATACAATGGCTAAGAATATTCTGAGAGCGGGTTATTATTGGTATACTATGGAAACCGATTTCCATCATCCTTCCAGAACTTTCCACAAATGCCAGGTTTATGCTGATAAAGTACACGTGCCTTCAGTTCCTTTGAATGTCTTGACTGCTCCTTGGCCGTTTGCAATGTGGGACATTAATATGATTGGAGAGATTAAGCCTACTGGTTCCAATGGGCATCATTTCATCCTGGTCGTTATTGATTACTTCACGAAGTGGGTTAAATTAGCCTCGTTTGCTTCCGTTACCAAGAATGTTGTGGCTTGGGTCATTAAATACAACCTTATCTGTCGGTATGACATCCCTGAAAGATCACCACAAACAATGGTACAAATCTTAAAAATAATATGATCATGGAACTCTGCATGCAATTCAGGATTAAGCATCACAAAATTCTTCTCCATACTGACCAAAGATGAATGGCGCAGTGGACGCCGCCAACAAGAATATCAAGAAGATTTTGCAGAAGATGTCAGCGACATACAAAGATTGGCATGAGATGTTACCATTTTCTCTTAATGATTATCGCACTTTAGTACATACATCAACTGGAGCAACCCTATTCTATGTAGTCTACGGTATGGAGGCTGACTTACCTGTTGAAGTCTAGATTCCTTCCCTATGGATTATGAAAGACGCAAGTTTAGATGAAGACGAATGGACTCAGACTCGACTGGACCAAATAAATTTAATTGATGAAAAAAGGCTTGCGGCTGTTTGTCATGGTCAGATGTATCAGAAATGCATGATCAAAGTCTTTAATATAAAAGTCAAACATCGGGTATACCAGGTTGGTGATTTGGTAATGAAGCGCATTATCCTACCATACAGTGATCCCAGGGGAAAATGGACTCCCACATACGAAGGGTCATTTGTGATCAAAAATATATTTTCTGGTGGTGCTATGATACTTACTACCATGGACGGTGAAGATTTTCCATAACCTGTGAACGTGGACATAGTCAAAAAATACTATGCATTAAAGAGACCCGCTAAGTTTACATGCCTAGGAAAAAGTAAAGGCATCCTGGCAAAACAAAAGGGTTTGGGCTAAAATTAGGGATATATATAAAAAAATTATACATCCGGCAATTCGAAAACCTGAAAAGGCGGCTTGGGCAAAAAAGGATATCCTGATGGACTGAAAACTCGAAATGGCAGTCAAGGAAAAAGTTAGGGATTAAAGCGTACGACTATGTCCCATTGGATCACCCATCCACTTACAGCCAGGTTTATTACTAGCGTCAAGTTCAAACGGTACAAAAAAATTCAAACATCTTCTTCCAACAACAAGTGATGAGATGCTTGAAGACATAGGGGAAATAACAAAGTTGAAACTTGATGGTATCGTTTCCACATAGCTATTTTTCCTTGTTTTTATTTGTACCCTTTATTCATTATTAAAAAGATATCCTCTTACTATGATTTCTGTCTCTTTGTATAAAACTGCCTGCTTATAGGCAAACTTTTAGAATCAATGCAATTAGATTTCTAAATTCAAAATTGTTTTACTTTCTCTGTTCTGATTGCAAAAACGTCCAATGATTACATTGAATAAACATATGCATTTGAACATGATTACTGTTAAAAAAATATATGCAAAAAAATAGGATTAACATTTACTAAAGACTCTAGGAATTGGGATAATGTTCAAGTCATCCATAAATATCCACAAAGAAATTTCCACAGAACTATCTCTATAGAGCTATCTTCACACGCTCATCCCCAACAGAGATATACTCCCCGGAAAATCTAATATTCCATTAGACATAAACTGGGGAATCTTCCAGCGTTTCACCTCTATATCCATGATGGATAGCTCGACATGATCATCTTCCCAAATAGGCCCACTAGCAGATAATGAAGTTTGATCATTTCCCCAGCATATGGTGGAAACTTCCTCAGCGCAGCCTATGAAATCCTGATCCCCATCAGAGATTATTTCCTTAATGCAGCCTACAAGTTTATTTCCCCAACGGTGTTTATTTCTCCGATATTGCAATTCCCGACAGGATTCTCTTCCCTAGCCAGATGTCATTAAACTTTGTCCTCCCCAGAAGAGTTGACATCCATATCTAAAAGTTGGTAAGACAGAACATTAGAGGATTATCCATCTCTTTTGTCCCCAGTCAGGTTACATAAGAACCAAATCCTTCAAACTAACGATGAACGACCAATTTTCCTGGAATTCTTCTATCCCCAAGCAGAAGTTGAACGTCCCCAGCAGAGTGTCCTTAAACAAAAAGCGGGAATCCCCAGCAAAGACATTCTAAAAAAAATTGAGAAACTACTATATTCATCCTCAACAACAGTCAGAGATTTACTTTCCCCAACCAAAGATGTTATACAAAGCTACCAATACGTTCTAGCGGACATATCGCACTCATACATCATTTACAGAATATCATAACATATGCATACGAAACACATATAGTATTCTTATTTATTTTGAGAGTATCATTATGCAATGAATTTCATGCATCATGACATTGCATAAAACTAACTTTGTCTTTTCAGGTTAAGTTCTCGAACAGACGAATGTTATCAGCCATCTACAGACAAGTTGTAAAGTTATCCCCAAAACAAGACGGGGAGACTATCTATATGACCAAATGATTTCCTTCAGAGATTCATTCTGAAAAGCATTCCATTCAGAGACTGGTTGACAAGCATTTCCTTCATAGATTTATTCTGAAAAGAATTTCCTTCAGAGATTCATTTTGAAAAGCACTTCCTTAAGAGAGTTATTCTGAAAAGCACTTCATTCAAAGATTTATTCTGAAAATCAGATCCCTCAGAGAGTCATTCTAACGAGCATTTCCTTCAGAGAGTTATTCTGAAAAGTACATCCCTCAGAGATTCATTATGATGATCATTTTCTTCAGAGATTTATTCTGAAAAGCACCTCCCTCAGAGATTTATCTGACGAGCATTTCTCTCAAAGACTAAATCTGACGAGAAGTTCCTTCAGAGCATCATTCTAAAAATAATTTCCTTCAGAGATTCATTCTAAAAATAATTTCCCTCAGATAGGATCATATAAATTCATTCTGAAAAGCATTTTTCAGATAAATTCAAGCATAGACTCATTCTGATACTCCTATCAATAGTTACTTTGGATGGCATCTATAAGTCCATCTGTGACGATACTTTATCACCTCTTCGAATGGAATCTTTAAGCCCATTCAAGCAATAAAATCAACCAACAGTATTACTTCGTGCACATGTGAGTGCAAATTTCTGGGACTTGAGTGTTCAATCCTCTTCCACCTTCAGATCACGAATGGTGAGCATCCCAATCTAACTCTTCAGGTTTAAGAAGATTGAACAGGGGCAGCTATTGTACCCCAAAAATTTCCCTACCATTATTCAAGACAAATCATTTCAATAGGTCTCCCCATGCTCCTAGGGTTCTCATTTGCTCAAGACTACTCAAGGATTGATCAGACAAACCCTCCTCCTAAGCAGTTGACCTATAACTAGGGTTTTGCTTATCTCAAGGAAAATTGGACTTCTAATTCCTCAAGTGGATTTCATGGTTTCTAATATGTCTCAAAGAGTCCTCATTCCAAATTCAAAGCATTGCAGCACAAGTTTGCTCAGTCAATTAGTCAGATGATTAAAAATCAACTGTATTGGGCAAAAAGTCAACTTTGACCAATTTATAGTCAAATTTCAAGATTTTTGGCCAACATCCACATTTTGAAGTCACATTCATCATTTTATCAAGGGTTGATCATGATTCATCAAGAAAACTCAAGATTCATCAAAATTCAAAAGTTACTAAATTAGGGTTTTCTTAAGGAGAAGTCAACTGAAATTTGACCAAGCGTAACTTTCACATACTTCATCAGAAATTTCTCAACCAAAGCTCATTTTGAAGTAAATTCAATTCACTACAACTCTGTCGCTCTAAGATCAAGACCAAAAATGCTTCATTTGAGAGATATGGGCCAAAACATTACATGTCATTTTAAAAGTCAACAAAAATACACTTTTTGTCAAAGCAATTTACATCAAGATATAAGCTTAAAATGAAAAAATGACCCACTTGAAGATTTTAGGGGATATATTGAGCTTTCCAAAGAGTCTAAGATCACCTTCATATGATAGAAATTGAGTGAGACATGAATTGTGCAAGTTGGGCAATTTTGAGAAAATGCATGAAATCCAAATTAAGCAAATTTGAATTTTTGGGCTAATGGGCCTATCTTTTAAGGTCCAAACATGTCCTTGACCTCATAATAGACTCCTAAATCCACTCATTTATTTTTGTGGTTTTTATTTCTTTTATTTTTGATTTTATTCAATTAAAACAAAAACAAATCAAATAATATACCAAGTGAATGAACCAAGGCATGTGGATCTATTTTTGAATCAAATCATAAGTCTAAAAAGTTGGTGACAACTTGCAAAAAACGTGTAAAGATTGATTGGTACATGATTGGCCTAAAAAGAAAGATTTCATACAAAACTTCAATCAAAGATTTGATCATGAAATACAAAAGATTGATTCCACTTTTGTTGATCTAAATCTTCCATTATAAATAGAGAACACATTCAAACCAAGGGAAATGAAAATTGCCTCAAGAACACCCTCTCAAAAATCTCAATTTTTGTCAAAACTAGGGCAAAGTCAAAACCAAAAATCCAGCCATTTTAGTCCAAGCCATCCATTGAAAGTCATTCCTGAGGTATCTAAGGGTAAGAATAGGTTGAAAGTCATGGCCATTGATGCTTGAAACAAGCATACTCATCTGCTCTGATTTTCTTTTCTTTCAAACATTCATATAATAATTTCATGCATTGCTAATATTTATTAACTGCCCAAATGAGTTCCTGTTTTTACTTAGAACAAGTTTGAATCATAAAACAAAAACTCTAATGTAAGAATCATGTTTTTCCATAGCTAGGGTAGTTTGAGATGTCTTCTTAGAAACTCATGATACAAGTGTTTTCAGGCCAAACAAACACCACCATTGGATTTGCAGGGGTCGAATTAGGGGGATAAAGTCCTTTTTTATGGTCTAACACATGTTATTTTGCAGGTTTGAAAATCCTCTCATCGGAGAAGACGAGCGGAGCTAGGGCTCCGGCGCTTCCATGGTTCACTTGCTTTATTATATATATTTGTCTGCTTATATTTTAATAACAAAAACAAAGCGCATCACAGTTGGTTGAGATGGAGGCATGTAACGTGAAAGACGTGAGTTCGATCCATGCGTCTTACAATTATTTTTTGTTATTTTTCAAACTAACGCGCAGGTTTTATATATATTAATCAATGCCTATTTCTCAAACACCAACAGGCGCTTGGCCTAGTGGCAAGCAGTGCAGTTTGTGAAGCCAGGGGACGTAGGTTCAATATCCACCGTGTGCAGTTTTGTTTACCCTATTTTTCTGACCTAATTTTTCTATTTTCTTTCTTAATTATTTCTTAATTATTTTTTAATTAACAATTAACTAACCTAATCTTTTTTCTTAATAACTAACAAATTAGGATTATGGTTTTAGTTAGTAATTAATTTTTTCTTATATTTTTTATTTACTAATTAATTAAAATTTGCTTTTTTCTTAACATTAAAATAAATTAGGATTTAGGTTTTAATTACTATTATTAACTTAAATTATTTTCTACAAAAAAATCATAAAACATTTAACATTCTTTTTCTATTTTCTTTCTTCTTGCTATGTAATTTTCATAGAAAATTGTATAGGTTGCATTCTTTAATTGTAATAGCGTAGGTTTACTTTCTCGCGAATTTTTATACTTATGTACCTCTCCCAAAGCCATGTAATAGCTTAGGACTTTACATTCCACACTTTATTTTTTTGTACATATTTAACTACTAGTAACTATGGTTTGCGTGGCAAGACTAAAAACAATCTAGAAAACCCTAATATTCAAGATAAAGTAAACTGAAACAAACACTTTTCACACTTGCACCTTTAGGGTAACTTCTCTTGTTGCCTTACAGATATTGGTCACATCTCTCGAAAGTGGGGATACTTTAGCAAAAGACCCTCAATCAAATCATCATGTCCCTTTTGAATAAAGATCATAATCCCTCGATGACCCTTCGAGCTGCCTACAAAATAATCTAGTCCTTTCAAGTTTCCTAAAAAATGATGATAGTCCCTTCGATAAAATTACTAAAGTATCCTTACTTGTTGCCTTAGATGACTATACGATGACCCCAGGCCTGGCCCTTCACATCTAATAGATAGGGCTACCTATCAACTAATGGTATGGATAGTACTGTCTCTAAAGGAGAAGGAAAAGAATAAGAAAAACTTTAGTGGGTAAGAAACTCTTAATTGCTTGCTCGCAACTTTTATCAAAACTTTTTCACATAACACTTTCAAATAAATATTAAAAAAAAACACTTTGCATACATTCTCAAGGACTAATACAAGAATCATTACAAAGCCAGCCTTACATTGGCGATTTCAAAATATTTTCAAACAAATCACACACCCAAAGCAAGATTTTCAAAAGTGAGCTAAGCAATTAAGAGCCTGTAGATAACTATAGATGAACAGGGTTCTAACACCTTCCCTTTTCATAACTTACCCCCCGAACTCAAAATCTATCAAAGGTCTTTCTTGTTCTTTTCACCTTTCCTAAATATTGGATAAAAGAAAAGTCGGTGGTGACTCTAGCTATCTGTATATTTGGATAAAACCAAAAAGTCAGTTCTCCCACCGTATTACAATATGGAACATGATTTTAAATGTGTGTTATAAGCATGACCAGTGTATTTGTGTTGTTGTTGTGAAGTAAATGTGACACCTTCATTTGATATGCATGCTAATTACTTTGATTATTCTATGTATTTTATACGGCGTTTAAAGGGTGTTACATTAGTGGTATCAGAGCATGGTCGGCCAGTTGGCCAGGTTATTAATATGTTAATGTCCTTTTTATATTCGATATATGTCATATACATAATCAGTACTATTTGTCTGATGAGTGTTGTTGTTTGTTTGGTTGTTTGGAAACTCAGGACGATGGTTGCAGGAAGGAATGGCGATGATATTGCTGAGGTGTTGGCTATGTTGACCGGTGCGATTGGGCAATAACCACACGTCAATGCTGGTAGCAAGGATGATAATGAATTCCATGCTTTGGGGAAGTTCCAGAGGAATACTCCTCCAATCTTTGAAGGAGCTCATGAACCTTACAAGGCAGAAGTTTAGCTGAAAGCAATTGAGAAGATCTTTCAGGTCATGAATTATTCGGATGCTCAGAGAGTGCAGTTTGATACTCACATACTTGAAAAGGAAGCTGAGGATTGGTGGAGTGACACTATTCAGAGGTTTGAAGAAGATGGTATTGAGGTTACTTGGGCACTTTTTAGAGATGCATTTTTGGAGAAGTATTTTCCGTAGGATGTACGTGGGAAGAAGGAGATTGGGTTTCTTGAGCTGAAGCAGGGTAATGGAACTGTGGCTGAGTATGCTGCAAAGTTTGAGGAGTTAATCAAGTTTTATCCTCATTACAACATTGCTAATGCTGAGAGATCTAAGTGTCTTAAGTTTGTGAATGGTTTGAGACCTGAAATTAAGAAGGCTATGGGTTATCAGTAGATTGCTCGATTTATTGAGCTGGTTAACAAGAGTAGGATCTATGATGAGGATAGTCGAGATAGTGCTGCTTACTATAAGGCTTTGCATGATAAGAAGGGAAAGAGGCAATTTAGAAGGAAGTTATATGTGACTCTTGCTGATAAGGGGAAACATAAAGGTGGTTATGGAAAGAAGATGAGTGAGGGAGGATCTTCTACTCTGGTTAAGTGTTTCAAGTGTGGTGTTGAAGGACATCATGTTTCTGATTGTATAAGTTCTGATGTGAAGTGTTTCAAGTGTGGAAAGCTAGGTCACAAATCTCATGATTGCAGAAGAGGTGCGGGTGTGACTTTCTACAATTGTGGTGAGCAAGGGAACATTAGTTCCAAGTATGACAAGCTGAAGAAGGACCAAGCTAAAGGGAAAGTGTTTGCTCTATCCTGGTTCTGAGACTGTTTTGAGGATAGACTAATCCGAGGTACATGCTTTATTACTGGTACACCTTTGATTGCTGTTATTGATATTGGCCTGACATATTCTTTCATTTCTTTAGATTGTGCTAAGAGATTTAATCTTGAGTTATCTGATATGAATGGAAGTATGGTTACTGACACTCCTATTATGGGTTCAGTGACTACTTTGTATGTGTATTTGAATTGTCCGTTGACTATTTTTGGTAAAGACTTTGGGGTTGATTTAGTGTGTCTTCTGTTAGATCAACTTGATGTTATTCTTGGGATTAACTTGTTAGAACTCAATCATGTGTATATCAACTTTTTTAAAAAGACGATTATCTTTCTTGATTCTAGATTTGAGAGAAGTTTGTTTATTTTTGCCAAGCAAGTGAATGAGTTTGTGCAGGATGGTGTTGTGTTGTTGGCTTTGATGGAAATATTGGAAATTGGTGGGAAATGAACGACTGGTGACTTGTCAATAGTTCGTGATTTTCCTAAGGTATTTCCTGAAGATGTAAGTGATTTACTGCCAGAGCATGAGGTGGAGTTTATGATCGATTTAATTTTTTGGAACTAGTCCAGTATAGATGGATCTATATCAGATATTAATATTTGAGTTGAAAGAGTTGAAGGGTAAACTTGAGGATTTTTTTGAGAAGATATTCATTCGTCCTAGTGTGTCACCGTAGGGTGCACCTATTTTGTTGGTGAAGAAGAAAGAAGGTTCTACGAGGTTATGTGTGGATTATAAACAACTGGACAAGGTGAATATTAAGAATAAGTATCCACTTACGAGGATTGATAATTTGATGGATTAGTTGGTTGGTGCTTGTGTTTTTAGCAAGATAGATTTGAGGTCTGGGTATCATCAAATTCGTGTGAAGGATGAAGATATTCAGAAGACTGCTTTTAGAATAAGGTATGGTCACTATGGGTATTCTGTGATGCTGTTCAGTATGACCAATGCACCTGGTGTATTTATGGAATACATGAACATGATTTTTCATCAGTATTTGGATAAATTTGTTGTTGTTTTCATTAATGATATTTTGATATATTCAAAGAGTAAAGAAGATCATGCCGAGCATCTGATGTTTGTGTTATCTGTGTTGAAAGAGAAGCAGTTGTATGCTAATTTTTCCAAGTGTGAGTTTTGGTTGAAGGAAATGAGTTTCCTCGGTCATGTGATATCGAGTGGTGGTATTTTTGTTGATTCGTCGAAGATTGAGGCTATGTATCAATGGGAAGCTCTGAAATATGTTTATGAGATTAGAAGTTTTCTTAGTTTAGCAGGTCATTATTAGAAGTTTATTGAAGGATTTTCCAAGTTAGCTTTGCCGTTGACGCAATTGACTAGGAAGGGTTAAGCTTTTATTTGGACTGCGCATTATGAAGTTGGTTTTCAAGAGCTTAAGAGAAGGTTGATAACTGCTCCTATTTTGATTTTGCCTGATCCAGTAGAACTGTTTGTTGTGTATTATGATGCTTCATTGATGGGTCTAGGAGGTGTGTTAATGCAAAATCGACAAGTTGTAGCTTATTCTTCAAGGTAACTTAAAGTGCATGAAAGGAATTATCTGACTCATGATTTATAGTTAGCTGCTGTTGTGTTTGTATTGAAACTTCAGAGGCATTATTTGTTTGGGTCGAGATTCGATGTGGTTAGTGATCACAAGAGTTTGAAATATCTGTTTGATCAGAAGGAGTTGAATATGAGACAAAGAAGATGGTTTGAATTCTTGAAGGATTATGATTTTGATTTGAATTACCATCCGGGTAAAGCGAATGTTGTGTCTGATGCATTAAGTAGGAAGTCTTTGCATATTACGATGTTGATGGTGCGAGAGTTAAAATTACTTGATCAATTTCAAGATATGAGTTTGATTTGTGAGTAGACTTCTTCTAGAGTTAATCTTGGTATGTTTAAGTTTACTAGTGGCATTCTTGATGAGATTTAAGAAGGCCAAAAATCTAACTTGCATTTGGTGGATCGATTGACGTTGATCAATCAAGGTCAAGATGGTGATTTTCAGATTGATGATAATGGTATCTTGAGATGTCGTGATAGAGTTTGTGTTCTAGATATAGACGATTTGAGGAAAATGATTATTGAGGAAGGGCATCATAGTGGATTGAGTATTCATCTTGGAGCTACTAAGATGTATCAGGAATTGAGGAAATTATTTTGGTGGCCAGCTATGAAGAAAGATATTGCGGAATTTGTGTATTCTTGTTTAACTTGTCAGAAGTCAAAGATTGAATATCAGAAGCCGCCTGGTTTGTTGCAACCATTATCTATTCCTAAATGGAAATGGGATAGTCTTTCTATGGATTTTGATTCTGGTTTACCTAGAACGCTGGGTAATTTTGAGGCTATTTGGGTTATTGTGGACATGTTGACAAAATCTGCTCACTTTATTCCGATGAGAATGGATTATCCAATAGAGAAGCTTGCAAAGCTGTACATTGAGAGGATTGTGAGTTTGCATGATATTCCCTCTAGCATTGTGTCAGATAGGGAGACGAGGTTTACTTCGAGGTTTTGGGAAGGTTTGCAGAATGCTTTGGGTATGAAGTTGCAAGGACGATTTAGTCACTTGAGGATCTTTTGACAACTTGTGTTTTGGAACAAGGAGGTACTTGGGATAGTTACTTGCCTTTGATTAAGTTTAATTATAACAAAAATTTCCATTCAAGTATTAGGATGGCACCGTTTGAGGCTTTGTATGGTAGAAGGTGTAAGACGCCTTTGTGTTGGTATTAATCAGGAGAAGATGAAGGCTTCTCAGAGTCTTCAGAAGAGTTATCATGATAAGAGGAGGAAAAAACTTTAGTTTGAGAAGGGAGATCATGTGTTTCTTAGGGTTACTCTGGTAACGGGTGTTGGTCGAGCGTTGAAGTTGCATAAGTTGACACTGCGTTTTATTGGTTCTTATTAGATTTCCGAGAAAGTAGGTGAAGTGACTTATAAGATTACTTTGCCACCATTGCTTGTTAATCTCCATGATGTGTTTCATGTGTCTCAGTTGAGGAGATACATTATGGATCCGTCTCATGTTGTCCAATTAGATGATGTTCAGGTGATAGATAACCTAACTGTGGAGACATCACTTATGCAGATAGAGGATCAGGAGTTGAAGCAACTTCGTGGTAAAAATATTACCTTGGTGAAGGTAGCTTGGAGAGGACCAGCGGGTTGAAACGTGACTTGGGAACTCGAGAGTCAAATGAGAGAGTCTTATCCTGAGTTGTTTGTTTAAGGTAATTTTCGAGGACGAAAATCTTTTAAGTGGGGGAAAGTTGTAACACCCTGATTTTATTTATTAATTATTTTATTATTTATTTTCCATGTTAATTACTATTTGATTGATAATTATTTAATTATTTGATTTTTTGTGACTATGTGAATAATTGATTTAATTGGAATATATGTGTATTATACATTATTGGTTTATTGAGTGTGAGAATAGTAAAATACACATTTGGGCCTTATGTTACATTAGATTGGGGGAGTGAAGTTAAGCCCATTTAGAGTTAAGAAGAGTTGAACAAAATAAGGAAAATATAGAATTAGAAAGAGAAAGTGTGTAACATCCTAACTTTTAGAAGTTATTTATTTAATGAATTGTTAGGAGTATTTACGAATAATTGATGTTTTATATGATTATATGTGTGATGTGTTGGCATGTGGTTATGATGTGGAACATGTGATATGAATGAAGGGATTAAATGCATTGGAATAATTAGATGATTATTTAGTAATTATTTGGATTATTATCTAGAATAGAATAATAGGAATAATTATTTAAATAGAGTTATTTTAGTTAGAGTGGTACGTTGGTAATTAGTAGGAAGAGTGAGGACGTGATGGTAAATAGGGTTTGACTAAGTGAGGGAAATTGAGGAAGAAGTTAGGGGTCCTTGTGATAACGAAGGAAAAGGTAATCGTATTCTCACAGTCGATCGTGAAAAGTTTAGAAAGAGAACTGACGTCGTGGAGAAAAGTGAAGCTAGGGCACAGAGGGTTGGAGAATCACCGTAAGAGGCACGAAGAACAAAATTAGTCACTCAAAACAATAATGTAAGGGGGGTTTTATATGATTATTATGTTTGATCTAAGTAGTAGATAGATTTAGGATCTTGCCTTAGGTATTGACAATAGTGATTTGGTGTTGTTGTGGTGGAGAATTGATGGAATTGTGATGAATTTTTGAATCGTAATTGTTATAGAATTGATGTAGTATACCAAGTTATTGTTAAATTATGATTCCAAATGATTAGATAGCATTTTAGGGCCAGTTACATGACTAATCGCAGGAAAAAGTGACCTGAAACAGTGTAGAATCGCAAACAGGAAAATTCTATTCGCAGGGAATCGTCGGGCGACGGTTCCTGTGTCACCGGGAGACGATGTTCCGCCGGGCGATTGAAGAGGTGAGTAAAGAAGGCAAATGGGGTGCTGGTCTCGGGTAAGGGTCGCCAGGCGATAATGAGGTTTATTCGGGCGATAG
Source organism: Vicia faba (assembly GCA_948472305.1). Lineage (NCBI taxonomy): Eukaryota > Viridiplantae > Streptophyta > Magnoliopsida > Fabales > Fabaceae > Vicia > Vicia faba. The sequence goes on along the minus strand of OX451736.1, from coordinate 298,583,736 downwards.
GAGGCAGAGCTGGAATGTTGGATTGAAATCTTGAAACGAGCATAACTTTAGTTCTAGAGCTCAGAATGAAGTGTCGTTCAAAGCTGTGCGTAGATAAAGGAGAATAATATAATTAGGTGAAATAAAATGGATACTTAGGAATATTTATATAATACCTAATCTAGAATAATAATAGGGTGCATGCGTCGAATCGCAATAACTACGTGTTTGGTCATGATGATATGTTGTTACTATGATGATGTTTGGATTATATGAATATGTATGATGATTATATGAGTATACACGATGATGTTTATGTATGATGTTTATTAATACATGAATGATGATGCGTTGTGGTCATTTTTATATGTTGTTGCGCATCATGCATTTATTGGACAACTTTGGTCCGTTGTGATGATTAGGACGTTGGTCCAGGGATTTGGTTTCAACCCCATTATGTGGATTTGGGATATCTGTGATTTACTCTGGTTCCAAGTGGGAATCGATCCTATGATTGGGGTCTTTGGAGGGTGTTGTCCCAGTGTCCATCAGGAAGAATTGGTACCACATGCACGAGTCTATGTCCTTGCACTAAATCTTATATTGTGTTGATTGAGATTGAAAGATGAATTTATTGAATCAATTATGATGATACTTTAGGCTTATTCTTCTATGTCTATTACTTACATCTCATTTAATGATTGTGATAAACTCACCCCTTCTGCTTGAATGTTGCCTCTACGTGGGTAACGTGCAGGTAATCAAGAGTACTTCCTAAAGTCTTAGAAGAACAGCTTTGGAGTGTGATTTATTTCCATTGAGTCTAGAAGGTCTTGCTCTGATATGTAACATCGGGGATGAAAACGATTTTTTTGAAAACTATTTTGTTCTTGATTTGTTATGACATTTAAATTGTTTCTATGGAGTTTAAATTATGTTGAATTGTGAACCATGAATCATGGGGCACTATGAAGTATTTTTAATAAAACTTGTTTGAACTACGATTCCGCTGCAATTATATGAAACATTGATGATGCATATGTCATGAATAATTTTGAAAACCCGTGTTACGGGGTAAGACTAGCACGTATGATTATTTCACGAATAAAATGTGACGCCCTTTTGTTATATTACTCTGATATTATTTTAAATAATTATGAATATTTCGTTGGGTTTATAAGGGTGTTACATTAGTGGTATCATAGCAGGTCAGTTCATCCAGCCAAGATTTATATATGTTTGTTCCTTGTTAATCGATTAGTATCCAAATATTGTCAATATGTTGATGTTTCAAATGTTGGTTGTCTATGCGCAGAGCTATGGCTGGAGGAAGAAATGATAACGCGATTATTAATGCTTTGGAAGCCATGGCTCAGGCAATGCAGAACCAACATGGATAGAAGAACCAGAATGGAGGGAATGATGATGAGGCTCGTGCTTGATAAAGATTCCAGAGAAACAACCTACCGATCTACAAGGGCAGGTACGATGCTTATGGTACGCAGGCATCAATGAAGAGTATTGAAAAGATTTCGAGTGGTGATCTGTATGGAAGACCAAAAGGTGTAGTTCAGTACTCACATACTATAGGAAGAAGGTGAAGACTAGTGGAATAATGCGTGCCAGAGGATGGAGATTCTGGGCACAAAGATTACTTAGGCTGTGTTCAGAGTTGCTTTTTTGGATAAGTACTTTTTAGAAGATGTGCGTGGTAAGAAGGAAATCAAATTCCTTGAGTTGAGGAAAGGAAATTTGGCAGTTGCTGAGTATGCAGATAAATTTTAGGAGCTAGTGAAATTCTGTCTGCACTATAACATTCCAATAGCTGAGGTGTCGAAGTGCATTAAGTTTGAGAATGGACTGCATCCAAAGATCAAGCAGGGTATTAGATATCTGCAAATTCGTCAATTTCCTGAGCTGGTGAATAAGTGCATGATTTTTGATGAAGATAGTAGGGAAAAAGATTCTTATTATAAGAATTATAATGAGAAGAAAGGGAAGAATTAAGACAGTGGTAAGCCGTATACTGCTCCAGTTGATAAAGGGAAGCAAAGAGCTTATGATGAGAAGAAGCCAAGTGGGGGAGGATCTCCCGTTTCTATGAAGTGCTACCGGTGTGGCAAAGTAGGCCACCATGTTAATGCTTGTACCAATAAAGTGCTAAGATGTTATAAGTGTGGCAAGGCTGGTCATCGCAATACTGAGTGCAAGAATGAAGGTCCGACTTGTTTCAATTGTGGTGAGCAGGGTCACGTCAGTACTCAGTGTTAGAAACCTAAGAAAGATGTAGCTGCTTTGACTAGTGGCAGAGTGTTTGCTTTGAATGGTGTTGAGGTTAATAAGAAAGACAATCTAATCAGAGGTGCTTGTTTTATTAACAATATTGAGTTAATTGCTATTATAGATACTTGTTCTATTCATTCATTTATTTCTCTTGACCGTGCTACTATGTTAGGATTAAAATTGTCTGATATGAATGGGGGAATGGTAGTGGAGCTTCCGGCTAAAGGTTCTGCTACTACTACTTTAGTTTGTTTGAAGTGTCCTTTATCTATGTATGGCAAGAATTTTGTGATGGATTTGGTGTGTCTAACCTTACCCCAAATTGATGTTATTCTTGGAATGAACTGGTTGGAATTCAATTATGTTCACATCAACTGTTATAGTAATACAATAAGATTCCCCAAGTTTCGTGATAGTGAAGAGCTGATGTTTTTGTCTGGTAAGCAAGTAGATGAGCTTTTGGCAGATGAAGCTTTGATGTTTGTGATGTTCGTGTCGTTAAAGGTTGATCGTGAAACTGCAAGTGTGGTGTTACCTGTTGTTTTTGGATTTCTAGAAGTATTTTTGAATGAAATTGGTGAATTTCCTCCAGAGTGAGAAGTTGAATTTGCAGTGGACTTAATACCAGGTACAAGTCCAGTGTTAATGGCTCCTTATAGGATGTCAGCTTTAGAGTTGAATGAATTTAAGAAACAATTAGAAGAATTGTTAGAGAAGAAGTTTATCTGTACGAGCGTATCTTCGCGGGGTGCTACGATGTTGTTGGTTAAAAAGAAAGGCGGTAGTATGAGGTTATGCATGGGCTACGAATAGTTGAATAAAGTAACTATTAAGAATAAGTATACACTTCCGAGGATTGATGATTTGATGGATCAGTTGGTGGGTGCAAGTGTCTTTAGTAAGATCAATTTGAGGTTGGGTTATCATCAGATTAGAGTCAAGCCAGATGATATTCCGAACACAGCTTTCAGAACAAGGTATGGTCACTATGAGTATATTGTGATTCCGTTTGGTGTGTAAAACATGCCAGGTGTTTTCATGGAATACATGAACCATATCTTTCAGAAGTACTTGGGAAAGTTTGTGGTGGTCTTCATTGACGACATTTTGATTTATTCAAAGTCAGAAGAAGAACATGTTGAGCATTTGCAAACTGTGTTGTAAATATTGAAAGAGAAGGAATTATATTAGAAACTGTTAAAGTGTTAATTTTGGTTGAAGGAAGTGAGTTTCCTTTGCCATGTGATTTCTAGTGATGGAATTGCGGTAAATCCTTATAAAGTTGATGCAATGTTACAGTGGGAGACTCCTAAGTCTGCAATTGAGATTTGAAGTTTTCTTGTTTTAGCAGGTTACTACTGAATATTCATTGAGGTATTTTCTAAATTGGCATTACCATTGACTCAGTTAACTCGATAGGGTCAAGCTTATGTGTGGGATGTTGCATGTGAAGAAAGTTTCGTAGAGTTGAAAAAGAGATTGACGACTGCTTCAGTGTTGATTTTTACAAATCCGAATGAATCCTTTGTATTTTATTGTGATGCTTCTAAGATGGGTCTTGGTGGTATGCTAATGCAAAACATACAATTTGTTTCTTATGCTTCTAGACAATTAAAAGTTCATGATAGGAATTATCCTACTCACAACTTAGAATTGGCGATTGTGGTGTTTGTGTTGAAAATTTGGAGACATTAACTTTTTGGCTCTAAATTTGAAGTGTTCAGTGATCATAAGAGTTTAAAATACTAGTTTGATCTGAAGGACTTGAACACGAGGCAGAGAAGATGGATCGAGTTGCTAAAGGATTATGATTTTGATTTGAGTTACCATCCTGGTAAAGCAAATGTAGTAGTTGATGCTTTGAGTAGGAAATCTTTGCATATGTCAATGCTTATGGTTCGAGAGTTAGAGATGATCAAACAATTTAGAGATATGAGATTGGTATGCCAAGAGACATCCAACAGTGTGAAGATGGGAATGTTGGAACTGACTAGTGGGATTCTTGAAGAGATCCGAGAAGGTCAAAAGTCTGATTTGAGTTTGGTGGATTGACTAACTTGATTAACCAAGGCAATGGAGGTGAATTCTGAGTGGACAAAAGTGGTGTGATGATACTTGGTAATAAGTCATGTGTCCCTGATACTCCTGAACTTAAGAAGAGAATTCTTGAGGAAAGGCATCAAAGCGATTTGAGTATTCATCCAGGTGCTATGAAAATTTATAAGGATTTGAAGAAAATGTTTTGGTGACCAGGTATGAAGAAAGAAATTGCTAAGTTTGTGTATGCTTGCTTGACTTGTCAGAAGGAGAATATTGCACATCAGAAGCCTATAGGTGTTATGCAACCTTTTTAGTATTCCAGAGTGGAAATGGGACAAAGTTTCTATGGATTTTGTGTCGGGTTTACCGAAGACTGTTAAAGGTGGTGATTAAATTTGGGTAATAGTGGATAGGTTAACTAAGTCGGCTCATTTCTTTCCGATGAAGATCAATTATCCTATAGAAGAGCTGGCTAAGATGTATGTTAAAGTGATTGTAAAGTTCCATGGGATACCTTCGAGTATCGTATAATATAGCGACCCTAGGTTTACATCAAAATTCTGGACAAGTTTGCAAAATGCTTTCGGTACCAAGTTGAAGTTAAGTTCCGCAGACGGACTGTCAAACAGAGAAGACTATCCAGTCTTTAGAGGATTTACTGAGGGTTTGTGTGCTAGAACAAGGAGGATCTTAGGATAGTCACTTCCCATTGATTGAATTTACATACAATAATAGTTTCCATTCAAGTATTGGAATGGCACCGTACGAAGCATTATATGGTAGGAGGTGTAGAAATCCATTGTGTTGGTATGTGTCGGGCAAGAATATTGTAGTCGAACTTGAGATTGTGCAAAAGACAACTAAGAAGATTAAGATGATCAAAGACAGGATGAAGGCTTCTCAGAGTTGTCAGAAAAACTATCATCATAAGAGAAGGAAGGCCTTGGAGTTTCAAAAAGATAATCATGTGTTTTTGAGAGTTACTCTGGTAACTGGTGTTGGTAGAGCTCTGAAATCAAGGAAGCTTACGCCGCATTCCATTGGTCCATATCAGATATCTAAGAAGATAAGTGAGGTAGCTTATCAGATTACTTTACCACAATCACTTGCGAATCTTCATGATGTGTTTCATATATCTCAATTGAGAAGGTACATTCCAGATCATTCACATGTGATTCAGATGGATGATGTACATGTGAGAGATAACCTGACAGTTGAAGCATTACCATTAATAATAGAAGGTCTTGAAGTTAAGAAATTATGAGGTAAGGATATTGCCTTAGTGAAGGTATTATGGGGTGGACCAGCCGGTGAAAGTTTGACATGGGAGCGCGAGGATCAAATGAGAGAGTCACATCTGACTCTGTTTTCCATAGGTAATTTTCGAGGGCGGAAATTTTGTAAGCGGGGGAGAGTTGTAACACCAAAACTTTTAGAAGTTATTTATTTAATGAATTATTAAGAGTATTTACGAATAATTGATGTTTTATATAATTATATCTGTGATGTGTTGGCATGTGGTTATGATGTGGAACATGTGATATGAATGAAGGGATAGGATGCATTGGAATAATTAGATGATTATTTAGTAATTATTTGGATTATTATCTAGAATAGAATAATAGGAATAATTATTTAAATAGAGTTATTTTAGTTAGAGTGGTATGTTGGTAATTAGTAGGAAGAGTGAGGACGCGATGGTAAATAGAGGTTGACTAAGTGAGGGAAATTGAGGAAGAAGTTAGGGGTCCTTGTGATAACAGAGGAAAATGTAATCGTATTCTCACAATCGATCGTGAAAAGTTGAGAAAGAGAACTGACACAATGGAGAAAAGTGAAGCTAGGGAACATAGGGTTGGAGAATAACCGTAAGAGGCACAAAGAGCATAATCAATCACTCGAAAAAATAAGGTAGGGGGGTTTTATCTGATTATTATGTTTGATCTAAGTGGTAGATAGAAGTAGGATCTTGCCTTAGGTATTGTTAATGGTAATTTGGTGTTGTTGTGGTGGAGAATTGATGGAATTCTGATGAATTTTTGAACCGTAATTGTTATAGAATTGATGTAGTATACCAAGTTGTTATTAAATGATGATTCCCCATGATTAGATAAAATTTTAGGGCATGTTACATGACTAAATCACAGGAAAAAGTGACATGAAACAATGCAGAATCGCAAACAGGAAAATCCTGTTCGCAGGGAATCACCAGGCGAAGGTTCTCGTGTCGCCGGGAGACGGTTCCGCTGCAAGTATGTGAAACATTGATAATGCATATATCATGAATAATTTTGAAAACCCGTGTTACAGAGTAAGACTAGCACGTATGATTATTTCATGAATAAAATGTGACGCCCTTTTGTTGTATTACTCTGATATTATTTTAAATAATTATGAATATTCGGTTGGGTTTAAAAGGGTGTTACAAAGTGAAGAAAACAAGAGAAGAAAAGAAAGAGAAAAATAGGAGAAAAGGGAAAAAAGGAGAAGAGAAGAGGATAGATCCCTAGAGTATCTACATCTAAGGTAAGGGTGAACATTCTTTGATTTATGGATGTAATGGTATGTGATTGGTAGTACATGAAATTAGGGATTTGTTCTTCTATTTCTAGATTTTAACATGTTAGGGTTTGAATGTGAAATCATGAAATTAATATTAGAATCATGTTTTGATGTTAGTATTTGATGCTACATGTTAGGTATATGTTATAATATATTTAATTGCATGAAAGTGAATGTTTGGATGGATTTTGGGGTTGAAATTCGTGGGAACCCATGACTATTAGCAACCAATTTTTTGTGCATTTCGTAGAGGCCGCTTAGCGCGTGGGGGCCGCTTAGCGCAATCTAGAATGCAAAAATTCATAATTTTTGAAACTGTTCTAGATCATGGATATATATATGATTTATCATGAATTGTCATGAATTTTGTGGAATTTAATTATGTGTCTTGTATTGATTTTGATGCACTTTTCGATGGAAAATGATACTTGATTTGTGTATGTAATTATTGGGAATTGATGTTGATTGAAGATAACATGGTTTGAACTTGTTTGCTACATGTTATAATGATATGTTGAGATGATTAATGCTATGAGAATGCATTGTGTGTGATTGGTGTCATGAAATATGTATGTTGTGCAATTTGGTGAAGATAATTCAAATATGTTGAATTATGTGAAGCATGCTTGTATGACTAAGATATGGAGATGACCATAACTGCATATATATATATATATATATATATATATATATATATATATATATATATATATATATATATATATATATATATATATATATATATATATATATATATATATATATATATATATATATATATATATATATATATATGTTGAGATTGTACCTGTATCATTTGGGTCAAGAGACAATGTTTGGTAATTTCGTGGGAACTATTGGCTTGTCCCAAACCTGGAGATGAGGGTTTGAAAGCTTAGAGAACATGAGTTTTGGTGGTTATCTGTCTTGGGGATGTGGACCCAGGAGGACTGGTAAGGATAACAACTGGTATCACATGCATATTGCATTGAGTTGCATTAGAGTCACATGTGTCGATGTGAATTATTGAATTGGTGTGCAATATGTGATATTAGTGTGAATGTTACAATTATGATGTTTTGTGATTGATTATCTTTGAATCTTGAATCATTGAGAAATGTTGTATATATAATCATGTGAATTATGTTTGAAGTATGTTGAATACATGATTATGTGAAGTGTGATGAATTCAATTGATGTATGTTATGCATTACTTATTATTATATATTTCCTTATTGATATGAATTCTCACCCTTATGTTTAAATGATGTTTTTATACGACATTGCTCAGGTACCGATAATAGCGATGATGCTTCTAGCAAGGATTAGTTTGAGGAGCTAGTTCTTTGTTTATCCTTATTTAGGTAGTGAGTCATGCTCTGTTCATGTTGTAATTACCGGTTTAAAAATAAGAGTCACCACCATTAATTTTTATCCTAAGGAAGGGAATATAACAAATAACCCTAATTTGATCAGAGATTCTAAGTTGTTGACTCATTTTAGACGAAGGGAAGGTGTTAGGCACCCCTCATCTACCTTGTTCACAAGGATAATAGGGTTTAAATTTACAGTTTAGGAAATAGGGTTTAATTTTTAGTTAGGGGAACTCGCAATGGTTTTTAAGTCGTATGCCTATGTATCCTCTTATGAGAAATCAGAGTCCTAATTCGTAGTTCGTAGTTGTTTGGTTGCTGTTTTTTATGGATTATGGAAATAACTCGAATTCTCCTTGAACCAAGTCTGAGTTTGTAATTTGCAGAGTTGTTTAACGAAGTTCGTAGTTGATAGAAGATATTTCCATAATCCATTTTGAAAATATATATAAGTTCGAATTAAGTTAGTAGAAAATTATTAATAATTTGTCGGTTAGATGTTTTCGAATATGTTATGTAAAATGAGGAAAAATATTTTTAATGCATGAGAAAAATAATTTTAATGCAATTAAAATATTTGAATGAGTTAGTATTTAAAAAAAATTGATTTAAAAAATAAGCAATTTGATAATTTAATATTAAAATAAATATATTAAACAATTAATATTAATTATGCAAATAAATATATTATTTTAATTAAAAAACGCAGGGGGTACAAAATTAGTTAGCTAGTAAAAGATTGGGGGGTGTAAATAACAAAGCCCTAAATCCAAACAATGGATTTAGGCACAAAATGCAGGGAGGGGTGAACGTTTGACCTAAGTAGCAAAACTAGGTGCCATACCCAAATTTTCCCTACTGATTTCAGAATAATTTATTCCTTATTGTTGTTAGTTCCCAGTATCATCATTTCCTCTATAATATATTATTGTCAAATTCATATATATGGAGTTTACGTTTATAGAGGGGGTGTATCGTTTCAAAAATGGACCATCAAAATCTGATGGCGCATTAAGCTTTCCTTACAATTAGAAAGGAAGTATATTATTAAGGGGGTTTGCTTGTTGGAAATGAAATCTTGGTTCATTTGGGCCCATTAAGTTATTTGTTGAAGCCCGTTCAGAATGAACAAAAGGGGTTTGTTTTCTTAGTTGGGTTATAGACTTTGTTAAGATTAAAGGCCCAGATCGGGTCATCATTTTTAAAGGCCCATTCTCTTCTTAATTGAGGTCTATCTGCATTTTTGTTGTATTTGTTTTTTTATTATTCAAAACATTATTATTATTATTAATAATATTATTGCCACTACTTATTATTTTACTGTTACTTTTGTGAGAGTTTAACCAAGTCAACTTAGGGAAGGAAACCCTAATTTCGATCCAGCCCAGAAAACAAAAAAAGCAAAACAATTAATGTGAGATTCAATCCAAAAACGCATAACAAATAAAATCAAATATTCACAAAATCAAAACTTATACATATCCAATTCCACTACAATCGTATCAATTACATAACAAATTGTCCAAACTTTTAATATAGAATCAAATCTAACTTACAACAAATCAATTACAACCTCTAGTTTCCTCTAACATAATTACTAACTTCTAAACTAAATCAAACAGTAACGATAATAAAAAAACTTCCTAATTCATCTAAATGTTCTAACCTATAAATAAAACCTAAAACTATTTGAAAGGGGGAGGAGAATTTAGAGAAAAATTATAACAGTGAGAAAGCCAAGCCGCGAGTCAATCACCTTCCTGAGATCTGGGTTTTAATTTCTGAAACCCTAGATCTGTGCTTCAAGACGCGCCTCCATCATCTCTGCCGTTGCCACCACACTTTGCACCTGCAATCAGAACAAAATAAAAGAAGATTAAACAGAGGGAGAAAGAGCCAGAAGGAGATTTACAAGAAGAATCATTGTAGGAGAGGTATGCCGATCCACTTAGCTTAGGTTTTTTTATTTGAATATGCGATCTTGTGTTTTTCTATGTGATTTCTGGATTTCAAAAGGGATTAGGATTCATCACTTAGGGTTAGGATTCATCACTTAGGGTTAGTTCATACATATGGGGTTAGGGTTCTAAGAGTTTGTGCTTCTGGGTTGGATAAATGTTAGGGTTCTTGGGGTTTGGGTGAAGATTGGGGTTAGGGTTCTTAGGGTTCTAAGTTTCTGGGTTTTGGCACGATTGTGTAGCATGAAGGTTTGAAGTTTTCGGTTGAATAGCAACATGAAAACTGGACATGAAGGGTGTTTGTGGTGACTTATAGTGGTGACCACCGGCGGAAGTGATTTATGGTCGGTGGGGTGATTTCTGATCGCCTAGAGAGAAGCGAGAGCTTCTCTCTCTAAAAATACACCAGGTTTGTTATTTTGGGATAGAGAGAGAGAAATGAGAAGAGAAAATGAGGCACAATATTGGGTCTCTGTTTCTATAAAACTCACTTCGTGATTCCCTGCGTCTCGCTTATTATGCACCCTCAACCTCCTTTATTTGATTTAAATCAAACGCTCCAGACCGCGTCCTCACGAAAATGTCACAACACTCGTATACATCAGATCCACACGAGTCCTCCCTGGGTCAATGTTGGGCCAAGCCCATCGCTAACCACACCACCCCTTTTTAATTTTCCTACTACATTAGAAGATGTACTCCCCCGTGCTTATGGGCCCAGTTTAATATCTGAAGTTGGGCCATTGTTGAACCAACCCCCAATCTTGCAACGTAGTACAAATCTACACCCCCTTTTGTTATTTGGGTCTAAATCCAATATTTGTATTTAGGGCTCTGCTTTTACACCCCTGAATTAATTAACCCAAATAAAATACACCCCTTTTGCATTCTAATTTCTATTTTATTTTATTTATTTATTTTATATTATAATTAATATTTTTAATATTTAATATATTTTTTATTATTAAATTCAAAATTCTTTTTTTACTAACTCATTCTTAATTACTTTTAAATTGCATTAAAATTCTTTTCATCATGCATTAAAATAATTTTTCTTATATTATATAATATATTTGAAAATATCTAACCGATCAAATACTAACCACTCTTTTACTAACTTAATAAACTCAAGACTTTATTTTCGGAAAGGATTATGGAGATATTTCTCGTTAACTGTGAACTTTGTCTAACAACTTTGTTGTTCACACACCCAGACATGGTTCAAGGAGAATTCAAAATATATTCGTAATCCATAAAAAACATCAACCAACTACGAACTACGAATTAGGACTCTGATTCCCCATAAGAGGATACGTAGACATACAACTTACAATCGTGGCGAGTACCCCTAATTGAAATTAAAACCCTGTTCCTAAACTGTAAACCTAAACCCTAGTATCCTTGTGAACAAGGTAGATGAGGGGTTCCTAACACCTTTCCTTCGTCTTAAACGAGTCAACAACTTAGAATCTCTGATCAAATTAGGGTTATCTGTTATATTCCCTTCCCTAGGATAAAAATTAATGGTGGCGACTCTTATTTTTAAACTGGTTATCATAACTGGCGACTCTGCTAGGGACTCAACCCTAAGGCTTAGAAACCTTTTCTATTGTTTTAGGGTTTTTTTATTCTTCTATTTTTCTCTTTGATTATTTATTTATTTATTGTTGTTTATTATTATATTTTTATCTTTTATCATTTGTTGGTGGGATTTTATTTTAAAAAAAATCATTTTCAAAAAGCTTTAGAAAGAAGGTTCGTCTATTGGTCAAACAGATACATCATCCCTATGAGTTTTTGTGACGACTTCACCTAGAGTCAGTGGAATTCCAAAAAATAAATATGTCTCAAGAGATATCCTCTTGGGGGTAGGACTTTGGAATGAAATCTATGACTTTTTGTACAAACCCTACACTAACAACTCATTGTGAGACCTTTCACGACCTAGAGACGAAAATTTCGGTCTGCAAAGAGGCTCCACTTAAGGGAGGCCCTTATGCCTTTCCCTCTAGTGTTATCCATGATACCGTTAAGGAAACCACCTTATGGAGAGGGTAGAATAGGCCAAAACTAGGAGCCTACCAACTAAGGATACCTTTCATGAAATCCCTTTACTATGCCACACATGCATTCACACCTTTTTGCATTTCACATATTCATTATCCTCCATTCTTTTTATCTATCTTATTCACAGAGGGAAACAATTTGTCTGTGTTAATGCCGTCAAGCCAGATATGACGAAGATCAAAACCATCAAAGGGAAACTGTCTGAAAGATCTTTGAAGATGTTTACTTGCCGTTATGGGAATACCCTTTAGTTGAAAAAAGTGGATGCACAATTAGATGCTATCCCCGCCTTGGTTCAGTTTTACGATCCTCAATTGAGGTGTTTTACCTTCCAAGACTTTCAGCTAGTTCCTACTTTGGAAGAATTTTATAGACTCTTGAATTTCTATAAGGGAAAAGCTTATGTGGGAATTGAACAGACTATTGACATTAAAGACTTAGCAAATGGTTTAAGGATCCCTTACTCTGAATTGTCACTTAATTACAAAAAAAGAAGGTGATGTACAAGGGATTAAGAGATTCTATTTGGAAACTAAAGCTCTTTATTTTTCCGATAACAAAGAACGGGAGTCTTGTGTTGATTGCTTAGGGATACTTGTCTTTGGTGTAATTTTGTTTCCGTAAACTTTGGACTATATTGAACCTGCAACTATTAGTGTTTTTTAGGGCACAAAAGCTTTGAATGCGGATCCAACTCCTGCTTTACTTGCTGATATTTATTATGCACTTCACACTTGGTGTGAAAAAGGGAGGGGTACTCTAAACTGTTGCATCCCACTCTTATATTATTTGTTTATGACTCATCTCTATAAGGAAGATTACATGGTTCCAAATCTGACGAGATACGAGTGGCCTCAAAAATTAAGGTCTCTTACTGCTAATTCTATGTTATGGTATGCGAGGAAGTTAGACATTGGAGATATCATATATAGTTGAAGAGAATTTCGAATGTTCCATTGATTAGATCACATGGTTGTATCAACTACAACCCTACTTTGGTTCTATGACAACTAGGGCACCATTTGGAGCATATGCCCCTTATGAACAACTTCAACAATTAATCAATCATGACATGGGCAAACACGACCGAGAGTTCCTCAAAAAGATCATTCGAGCCTGGAGCAGGGTTTACAAAAGAAAGGCCGAAAAGAAGAATGCTATGGTGAAAGAACCTTAAAACTGATGGGTTTTAGATAAGATACAAGTTGTTAAGCTAACTTTTGACATTGATCTTGAGTACAAGCCTGATGTCCCAGATCTTCTGCCTGTGTCCTTAGAAGAAATAGACAACTTGAAGAAAGCTTTGACACAAGCTCAAAAAGAGAAAGAATAATTAGAGCTTAACCTCCATAGCTTAGCTAAGGAGAAAAGACATACGCAATGCATACTTGAATCAGAAGATCAACATATTCAAAAAGATCATGAGGCATTTGAAAAGGAGAGTCTTAAGCGGAAGCGTTCAATTGAAGGGTTGTTGAGTGCTACTTTAAACTTAGATTCCCACAACCGACATTTGGAGGATGCTGCTAGCGAAATCGGGAAACTAAGTAGGTGGTACAAAAAGGCAATGCAAGAAAATAAGGATATGGGAAAATATTTGAGGGCTCAAATCCAAAGTTTGGCGCAAGCTTCTTTAGATCAAGAAGAACATATGAAGTATCTTACCACGAGACTCCAGGATAGCCAAGAATTAGAGATAGGGGAACGCCTCAAGAGAATAATGACACAAAGATTTCTCGCCCAAAAGTCTGATGAATACGAGCGAGTATGTCTCAAGTTAGAAGACCTCCGAAAGAATTTCCTAATACAACGGAAACTCTATACGGAGATGAGGGTTGAAAAACTATATTTGGAAGAGTAGTATGCAAATATCGCCAAGGCAGAAGAGGATAATCATAAGATGATTCCGGACCTCTACCAAGAATATCGATTCTACAAAGACGAGCATGCAATACTCACCTTCTTATCCAACAATCCCATTGGTGACATCCCTAGAAGTTTGAGAGACGCAGAAAATGTGATGGTACCTCTCCCGAAAGATGTTGAAGAATTCCTTAAGCTTTGTAGGACAATGGTCGATGGCTTCAGAGCATAAATCTACAAGCGCGCTTAGAATATTTTGTTTCCCTTTGTTATTTCTTTCAACAAGTTTTGATGTTTTAAAGTTTGAATATTTTTCAATATCTGAATTATATTCTCCTTTTTAAAGTCAATGGTTATTTCAATAAAAGTATTTTGTTTCCATATTTCAATTGTGTATTTATATTTTAGATACTCACCAATAAAAAGAAAAACTTGGAAAAAATAAATACAAAAATAAAAAAATATATGGAAAATCCAAGTGAATAAGACATTCAAAAACAAAAACACTTAGCTTATTCATACGCATCCATGCATTCGCAAACATCACATTATTTCACATTTCATAACAAAACAAAAACTCATTAATTTTTAAAATCATCTCCAGTTAAAACCATGGGTAGAAAAGCACCACCTCTCCGACCACCATATCAAACAAGGGCCCATCAAAGGAAAGTGATAGAACAGATAAAAAAGAACCAAGCCGCATTCAGGGAATATTTGGATCAAGTAAAAGGAAACATCGACTCAATTAAAGGAGATATGAGTCAAGTTTTGCTAGCCTTAAAGAACATCCTCGAGAGGCAAGAAAAAATTCCTAGGGTAGCCTTTGAGGAAGTAGCCCAGACTATTGGTGCATAAAGCGGTCACCAACCAAGAAGATAACTGGAGTCAGGACCCCAAAAGTCAACTATGGATCAACAAGAAGTCAGGAAAGTGGATACCGAAGGGTTTGTCCCACCTCCACCGAAGGTAGGGGCATCCCATACTTTGCAAATTCCGGTCAAAAATGCAGACAACTACATAGACCTGCAGTATGGAGACCATGACCTAGAAGATGTCAACCAAGCACCTCAAAGAACAATCCACACTCATGTCACTGAAAATCCCTTGGCACTTAACCAATACAAATCTGTTGAATAAAGGTTAAAGGTTATGGAGGGTTACGATGCTTTCAATGTCGACGCCATCAAAATGGGTCTAGTTCTTGATGTGGTGATCCACCCAAAATTCAAAGTACCTGACTATGGAAAATATAAGGGACTCACATGTCCGAGGAACCATCTGTGCATGTATTGCAGAAAGATGCATGCATATGCTCAAGATCAAAAGCTGATGATCCATTTCTTCCAAGACAGTTTGAGTGGGGCATCCCTAGATTGATACATGCAATTGGAGTGGATTCATATCCAGACATGGGCAGATCTTGCCAATGCTTTTGTAAGACAGTACAAGTATAACTTGGACATGGCGCCTAACCGTATGCAACTCTATAACTTGTCCTAGAAGAAGTAGGAGTATTTCAAAGAGTATGTACAAAGGTGGAGAGAAATAGCAGCCCATGTACAACCACCACTCTTGGTGAAAGAACTAGTGACATGTTCATGGGCACTTTACAAGGGTTGTACTATGATAAACTGGTAGGAAGCGTCTCTTCCGGATTTTCAGATTTGGTAACTATTGGTGAAAGAATTGAAGCTGGTGTAAAAAGAGGGGAGATACAAGGGGAACCATCTAGTACCCCTTATAATTCAAAAAGACATGTTCCAAACTTCTCGAAAAAGAAGGAAATAGAAATTAATGATGTAGCATCGCATCCAAGGGCATAACAATCATTAATAGTTTCACGAGAACAACAATAGAACAGGTTTGAAAGGCCCCCGAGAAGATTTGATCTTCTTCCCATGCCACACAATCAATTATTGCAACACTTAATCAAATCATCTTTAGTAGAGCTAAAGCCTCTAGCTCCTCCAATTGGGGCACTCCCATCAAAGTACGATGCCAATTCCAGGTACGAGTATTATGCCAATTCTCTGAGGCATAATATAGAAAAATGTTGGGCCTTCAGACATAAGGTTCAAGATTTATTGGATTCTCAGGATATTACTTTTGACAAACCAAACATCAAGACAAATCCCATGCCTCCGTATGGTGGACCAGTGGTAAATGCAGTTGAAGTGGTCACTGACTACGGGGAAGCTAGACAAGTGAAGGCCCCAATAAATTTTTTGAAATAATTTTTGTTGGAGTGTGGATTCCTTTTGGAACATAATGAATCTTTTGAAAAGACATTACAAAAATTGATGGTCAGGGGATAGTCCAATTCGGGTAATAACCTAAAGGAGAATATGTAGCTTCCATTGATGGAAGTGCGAAGAAGCCATTGGTAATTCTGTGCCAAGGGCCTCACCTTAATAAGAAGACTCTTGTGATTCCATGGGGAGAGTCAACAAAAGCACCATTGATGATACCAAGACAAACTCTAAAGATACCAGTGGTTACTAAAGACTATGATGGTGATTAGGGGGACATCTCCTACCCCTTATGAAAGTAACAAAATAATACCTTGGAGTTATGGTTCTACTGTATACGTTAATGGTTTAAAGAAGGAATGTGAACCATCGACAAGTCAAGAACTTACGATCAAAAATATAGTTGGAACAGTGGGCATGACCCGTATTAGTCGAATCTATAGTCCCGAACCACAAAAGAAGAATGATGATGTAGTTAAGAATAAAGGGAAGGATCTGGTGGAGGAAGGCCAAGAACAAGAGCCACCGAGCAAGAATTTTACTGACCAAGAGGTGGAAGAGTTCATGAAAATAATCAAGAGAAATGATTATAGGGTCGTAGATCTGCTGCATCAAACCCCGACCAAGATTTCAATACTCTCGTTGCTCCTCAACTCAGAAGCACATCGAGACTCTCTAATGAAGGTTCTAAGTTCTGCTCAGTCGCATAAGAGATTACAGTAAACCAGTTTGAGAATGTTGTAGCAAATCTGACATCTAGATCATATCTAGGTTTTAATGACAATGATTTTCCTCCACAAGGCAAAGCTCACAACAAGGCATTGCACATTTCTATTCAAATAGGTACCACAAGCCTGTCCAGGGTACTCATCGATAGTGGTTCTGATCTCAACATGTTACCAAAATCCATCTTGATGAAATTAACATTGGATGGTGTTATAATAAGGCCTAGTTCTATGATAGTCAATGATTTTGACGGTTCTCAAAGTACAATGTTTAGAGAAGTGAATCTTCCTGTCAAAATTGGTCCGCATATGTTTTATATCACTTTTCAAGTCATGGATATAGAACCAACATATAAATTTTTACTCAGACGACCTTGGATCCATGCAGCAGAGGATATTACTTCAATCCTTCATCAGAAATTGTAGTTCTTTGTTGAAGCAAGATTTGTTATAATCAACGGTGAATAAGACATCTTTGTAAGTCACATAGAGTAATACTGATATATTAGCGCTGATGGAGACTGTATAGCAACACCATTTCAAGTCTTAGAAGTGGCTTCAATGGTAACCCTACCAGTGGAGAAAATCAAGAAACATACCATAACTTCCTGGAAAGACTTGCGAGCAGGTTATTATTGGTTGATACTAGAAACTGATTGCTACCATTATACGAAGACATGTCATAAATGCCAAACCTACACCGACAAAATGCATGTAACACCAACTCCTCTGAATGTTCTGAGTTCTCCTTGTCCATTTTCGATGTGGGGAATTGATATGATAGGCATGATCGAACATAAATCTTCTAACGGACATCGGTTCATCCTAGTTGCCATTGGTTACTTCACCAAATGGGTGGAAGAGGCATCCTATGCAAATGTGACAAGACAAGTGGTTACTCAGTTCATCAAGCAAAACCTTATATGCAAATATGGGGTTCCTATCAGTATCATTACAAACAACGGGTCCAATTGGAACAACAAAATGATGAAGGAATTATGCGATAACTTCTAGATCGAGCATCACAATTCCTCACCATATAGACCTAAGATGAACGGGGCCGTTGAAGCTGCCAATAATAACATCAAGAAAATCATTCAGAAAATGGTGAAGACATACAAAGATTGGCATGAAATTCTCCCTTTCTCTCTACATGGCTATCATACTTCCGTACGTACATCAATAGGTGCAACTCCTTTCTCTCTGGTATATGGCATGGAGGCAGTACTCCCGGTTGAAGTAGAAATTCCTTAACTTTGAGTTCTAATGGAAACAAAGCTTGAAGAATCAAAGTGGATTCAAACACAACTTAATCTGCTCAATCTCATTGAAGAAAAATGCTTGACAGCTTTGTGCCACGGCCAATTGCACCTAAAGTGGATGAAGAAAGCATTCGACAAAAAGGTTCATCCTCGAGTATTCAAAGAAGGGGATTTAGTGCTCTAGAAGATTCTATTACCTCACCTTGATTTACGTGGTAAACGAACACCCAACTAAGAAGGTCCATATATGGTAAAAACAACATTCTCTATTGGTGGCCTTATCCTCACAACAATGGATGGGGAAGAACTACCACATCCGACAAATTCAAACGCAGTCAAAAAATACTATGTATGAAAAGGCTCACTAAGTTCGAACCCTAAGAGGGCGAATTATGCAAAAAGGAGCGTCCCAGTGGATTAGAAACCTGAAAGGACGGTCCAGGAAAAAGTTAGGGGTCTTATTCAAAAATAAAGAACAAAAAGACTGCAATCTAAGAACCACGACTACGACCATGAAGGAGAGGGATTGATCCAAATGATTCGACTCAGAAGCAAAGGAGATTGGAGCTATCAAAAGGACATTGGAGAAACAACAATAGCAATTATCATTTTCATTCAGAGGCATATTTATCAATAAAACATTTACTTTTTCAATCATTCAATTATGTTTTTTTCCTTTTTTCGGACTTGTTTGCAAATACAACAATTATTTCTTGTGAATACTGCAATGAAATCACTTTGGAGATTTGACAAATAAATAAAAGCATTGGATAAAACATTGTAAAAACACTTTAGTTAGAAAAACATTGAGATAAAATCCACACCTACGTCCAGGACTACGTCCACGCCTGTAATCATAGCCATAACCACACCTGCATCTGAAACTATGTCTGCAATACAAATACCAAAATCCCGCTGACACTCATTCACCTTGTTCAAATCAACTTGAAGACGCCATGACAACACGACATACAACGTTGGGGAGTCGGTGACGCAAAATCAATGGTTTAAAAAGAGAGAATAATAAAACATTTACAACAAACTTTTGGTGCATATACAACCATTTGGGGCTGTTGTACCCCAAAATTTTCCCTCTCATTTTACTCAAAACATACTCCTAGAGGTCCTCAACTTGCCCACGGATGCCCAAGAATTAACCAGACAAATTCTCTTCCTAAGACAATGAGCCTCAAATTAGGGTTTCACTCCTCATAAAGATGTTTGAGTTCCAAGGGTCCTAAATGTTTTACATAGCCCTAATATGTTCTCAAGATCATCCATGGCAAGTTTCATGCCTTACACAACAAGTTTGCTCAGTCAATTGCTCAAATCAACTATACTAGGTCAAAATACAACAGTGACCCTCATGTAGTCAAACTTCAAGATTTTTGGTCAACATCAACATTTTGGAGTAACATCCATCATTTGATCAAAGGTTGATCATGATTCCTCATGGAATGCCCCAAATTCATCAAAACTCAAAAGTTGCTAAATTAGGGTTTCTATAGGAAAAGTCAACCAAACTTTGACCAGGCATAACATTCTCATATTTCATCAGAAATTTCCCATCCAAAGCTCATTTTGAAGAGGATACAATTCCCTACAACTCATCTTCAGTCCTCAAGTTCAAAAAATGCACTCATGAAATGATATGAATTCATACATTATAGGTCATTTTAAACGTCAACAAAAACACCTTTTGGGTCAAAGCTTCTTACATGAACATGGAAGATCCAATTGAGGTGAATCAAAAAGGGTTGTTTAAAGGACATCCTAAGCTTTCTAAAAAGTCCAATAACACCCTCTTAGGTTCAAAATAGAGAGAGATGTGCATTGTCAAAGTTGGCCATTTTTGGAAATTTACACAAAGTCAACCATGCCTAAAATGCAGTTTTCTTCAAATATGCCCAACTTTTTATGCTTGCATCTTGTTCCTAACATGGTCCACGACCCATGAACCACTCCATGCATCATTTTCATATTTATTTGATTTATTTTGATTTTTAATCATTTAAAATCCAAATTAAATCAAATAAATGATATAAAATTATTTTGGGATGATTTTGCATTAAATAATGAGAATACAGGTTGTATGATAGCAAGCAAATCGTGCAAGCCAAGAATAGACACAAAATATCCAAATTTGGAAATTTTTCAAGATTTAATTTCCTCTTAAAGCCATGCCTTTATTCTTTGGATTTTTTCCATACATGTTGACCTAATCTTGCCCACTACATATATACAACAAAGTCAGACCTAAAGGGGAGGCAGCCAGAGCCTTTACACTAGGGTTTCAAATATAAAAAATTATCCATAAACTTGCACCCTCGTATTCATATTTACGGCCAGCTTCAAAGCATTCTAACCATTCCTTGGTGTTCCTGAGGTAAGCTAGGGTAAGTATGGATCATCATCCATAGCCATAACACGCTGAAACTCATTATACATGACTCATATTTTCATAATTTTTATGTCTATCGTATTTTAAATTATAGCATATTTCAATTCGTTCTAACCCCATTAAAATGATCACACGATGATAAGGAACAGATCTGGGCAATCGTTGATGAGCTTTGATGGCTAAATAGCCATCTGCCATGGCTAGGGCATAACGAAGTGCAAGCTTCGTATCTCCCTATACAGGAACTTTTAGGGAAAATGGATACCCCCATTGGATTCCTAGGGAAATTTTAAGGGGGTAGGTCCTTTTTTATGTTTTAATCTCGCGTGTTTTGCAGGTTTCGTTTTTGGGTGTCACCAGAGAGGGTGACTGGAGCCACCGTGGCCGGTGGCTTGAATTTTACAAGCAGCAGTCTAACCATGCGTGGCTATTCCTCATAATCCCATTGGCTAGATCAAACAACGAATTACTCTCTCCACATCTGATTGGCTCTTTGAGTCACCATGGCCCCCACAATGCATGCGTGTCATGGCTGCTTCAGCACTAGCACCTTGTTTCCATTTTTTTTATTTGTTTAATTTTATACACGATTAACATCCCAGTGCAGATGGTCCAGGTGTAGGCGTGTGAAAGGAAGTACATGGGTTCGACCCCAGATCCAGGAATTTTACATTTTCTCAACATTTTCTGCAGGACTCAGTACACTATCCTCCAGTGCGTCCATCCTACAGCCTAGGATCTGGCCATTAGATCCATCCTCACAGCAGATCTAGTGCTCATGAAAGCAAGGTCCATGGTGCACCCTCAAGCGTAGCCCTCACTGAACCAGGCGGGGATGATGGATCTGTGGGATTTGGGCTTTGCAAAAAATCAGCAATGCACCTGTAGCGTTAGAAATGTTCAAGACTAAGCCATTGGATTGACTAGACTTTATACAAATAAAAATCGCCACCGCGCTTTATTATTTCCAAAGGAATGGGAAAAGAGCGAATAACCCAAAAATAGGGGGAAAGATTCAAGGTAAGGGGGTTGGTTATGAAAAGGGAAGGTATTAGCACCCTAAACATCTATGTTACTCCGCAGGAACCTCTTTGAAAAATATGCATATTTTGGCTATAAAAATGTGTTGTATAGAAAATGGATGGTGGAGGTGAGAAGAGAAATATTTTTTATGATTTTTGCACCCGCCGCGGTTGCGAACCTTTAGTGCCTACGTACCAACTTTCGTGCAATAGGGGATCAAGGTACACATAGTTCCTCTTTTAAAAATTTGAAACACAAGTGTGTTGGTTAATTTTAAGAGATAAGACATCATTGTCATTGTCCGTGTGGAAAACATGCTTACTACCCACAATCATGAGAAAGGAGAATTTGCATCATCTCAAAGTGGAGGATACGACTTGGATTTTAAAATCAACAATGCCTAACTCAACACCCAAGTGGAAAATATCTCACTTCACTATATATTGTAGAAGTATAGTTGTTTGCATCACTACAAGGATTGACAAGATTCTAATCTTTTGAGAAAAAATTTAAAGATAAAAAGAAACCAAAGTGGCAAAAATGATTTGAAATGAGATTGATTGAATTTTAGTCTTCTCACAAAAAATGTCAAGGTATTATTAAATTGATTGAAGTTTATTTATGAAAAGATTTTGAAAATGCATGGACCTAGGTCCAAGTTTATTATGAAAGTATTTCATGCTTAGAAATAAGAAGAATTTTCAAAAGGAGGGAGAAGATTTTTGAAATTAAGGAAGATGGGAGGAGAAGAAGAGGCTATCCTAAAGCATAAGGTAAAAGCTAGGGATAAGAACCATCTAGCCAACAACAAACCAAAACTTGACATTATGAGCCAAGGTAGAATTCCCATTCTTTGGATTGAAACCAAGCAAGAAAAGATACTAGACCTCTTGAGAGAACCAAACTTCAAGTTTATTAAGTCTTCACAAAAATTGGGCAGAGTAACGGCTGTATACGAGTGAATTCCAGATTACAAACAAAGAGTGTAATCACAAAAACCTGCACACAAAAACAAACAAACAACCCAATGTCTTGAGGTAAACCTCAAGAGCTCCAGACAAAATAATCAGATAGGATCACAAGGTCTCCAAGGTCGGCCAAGGTTTCTAATCCTAAGTCCAAGAAAAAGTCTCATGCTCCATCATACCAAGGATAGTAACCAAATAGTCCAAGTGTCATTAAAAGTTTTTTAGGGTTTATGTTGATTATTAAATATCTTAAGAAAAGAAAAGAAAAGCTCAAATGAGCAAAGTAAAAATGGCAAGAAAATAAATGCTCAAGTGAGCAAAGATGAAAATGGCATGAAATGAAAATGATAAAAATAAATAGTACATAAAGCATAAAAGATAATAAAAACATAAGATAAAACAAGTCAATAATTAGTGATTAGTTGGATGACCATCTTGAAACTTGCATTTGGAACTCATTAGTGGATTGGTAGAACCAAAGCCTCCACACAACAAGTTGCATTTTCTTTTTGTCAAGTATATCATCCATTTGGAATTCTCATAAGTACCATTTAATGATCAACGATGTTTAAGTGATCCACATTGACCAAAGGTGTTGTAGACCCATTAGAGGATTGGTAGAACCAAAGCCTCCACACAATGAATCTCAAGGTTATTAGATCAAAGAGATGAAATTAATATACTTGGGCTTGCAATCATAAGTTTGGGCCACAAATGATCATTTATTCGAATTGGGACAAAATTTAGCGCTATGTTAAGCAATCGTAAGTGGACTTATATAGAAGTCGCACCTATTTTGAGGCTGGTCAATAGCAATCTATGCACCATTTTTTTGAGACATGATATAGAGATCATGCTCCAACAACATTTAGTACAATAAGAAGGGGATGAGATGAAGAGGATTAGGGTAAAAAAGAAATATATAAACCACATTTGAATTAAATTTTAATCAAAGTATTATTAAAATCATTCATCCATTTTTTGTGGAGTTAAACTCAACACCATGGATCCAATGATGTTAATAAAGTTCATGATCCAAAACCTAACCCAAGATTAGCCAGAAAATAATCACAAAATAATATTATATTTAATATATACATTAAAAAATGTTTAAAAATAGAAAATAATGGGGAAAATATCAATTATGTTCAAATTAATCAAGAAATGAAAAATAAGGCCATAGAAAAATCAGAAATGGATCCAAATATTTTTATAAAATTTTTGGTAATTTTTAAAAGTCAGAAACTATTTTTAAACTATTTAAAATTGTTAAAACAAACATAAAATAGGTAAAAAAAGTAAACCTCAACATAAAATTCCATAAATTTTTCAGAAAGTCAAAAATATGCAAAATAATATTTATGAATTTTTTTCAGAATTAAAAAAATGTCAGAAAGTATTTTTTAGGTAATTAAAAGAAAGAAAATAATACAAAAAATATAAAAAATACCAAATGTCAAAATAAAATATGAAAAAATATTCATGAGATCAGAAATAACTCAAATATTTTTGTGAATTTTTTCATAATTTTTGGATAAAAAATAAAAGAGTTATGAAATTTTGAAATTTTAATCAATAAAAATATAAAATCAAAAAATAAAATAAAACCAAAAAGATGTGGACCATCAGATCATAGTCAAAAGTGTGTTAGTAAGCTAATCCAATGGACCAGACACGCTGTGCTTGATATGGACCTTTGTGAAACACACATGTGATCAGAAAAAGGACAACCAATGAAATTAAAACGTTTGACACACTATCATTGGCTGAGATGAGACATGTCATCGTCTTCAACCTCCAGACACCCTGCAATGGGGATTTTGTGAGATCCTTCAAATGGAAAAATTAGGATCCCAGGCTAGCATCATTGAACTCGTCTCTTCAAGACGATTCTAACACAACCATCGCGCCAAATTTATATAAGGTATGGAGAGATATATGAATCAAAAACTCAGAAAATAGAGAGCACCTTCAATTTGAGATTTCTATCTCAATTCTCAATGGATTTAAAAATTGTAAGCAGCATTAGAATCAGACAAAGGAGTAGAATAGATTAGTGCTTGATTTGGATCCAAATGGTGGAGAATTCTACCTTTTCTAAGTTCAAGTAAGAAGCTATGAAACTGGACTTCTGTAGCTTGAATTATGGCTCGTTTTGATTGGTTTAAGTGCTGAAGAGTTTGTATGATGCTCAAGGATGATGAATGCGCAAAGAATTTTGGAAAAGGAAGCTTAAATTTCAGAAACTGAATTAAAAAAAAGGTTGGTTCGTGTGAGGTTTTGACAGGGTGTTCTTGGCTTTCTAAGCTTAGGAAAATGGATGGGGGATGACCCTCTATTTATAGGGAAGTGAATGGGAATGAAAATTTGAAGAAACAAGGAAGTTTGGAGGTAAATTGAGTAAGGGTCGAGCACGAGTGAAGTGTGACTTCATTTCCATCAAAACTCAGCCAAACCTTGCGTTTTGGGTTGATAATCACTTATGGAAAGTTTGCTAATCAAGTTTAAATCAAAAACACACACAAATCTTGTGTTTAGAAGTCACATTATGGATTTCAAAATTATGACTTTGAGAAAAATTCAGTTTCAAGTTACCAAATTCAAATTCATGGCATTTCCAACTTGAGGGGTCTTAGGGCATGATTCTTGATGCTTTGGAAAGATAAGGTTACAAGCTTTACAATGGAAAAATAATGGAATCAAATGGATTCTTGAGCTAAAAGTTACATGGAGTCAAAGTTGAAGAAAAAGAGTTGACTTTCCATACTTAGAAAAATTTCAAATTCTTCTTCAAAAATGATGTATAATCTTTTGTATCCAAACATGGGCCTCCTCTTAGAATTTGCTCTTGACCAAAAAAGATGGAATGAAGTAGATCTATTTAATGACATTTTGAAATTTGAACCACTCAAAATATCCAAAAAAATGAGTAAGTTATGACTTGTTGAAGTTGACCAAAAATCATGAAATGACCTATAATCTTTTGCATATTTAAGGCAACTTCTATCCATTTTATCACTTTCCACATAAAATAAATCATAAAGTACACATCTTTAAGATCATCATGGAAAAATAATGGACTCAAGGTGATAAAAATTGACCAAGGTATGAGCATTTGAAGTCACATATGGAAAATTGTGGATTCATCTGGATGACTTGTAATCTTTCTTCTTCACCAAGTTCCTTCCACATGAAAACTCCATGGAACTTTTGAAGTGATTTGTTGGTAACTCTTTGAAGAAAAAGATGTCTTTGGAATCACTGAAAAACACCAAAAGGTGAGTAAGATATGCTCCTTTGAAGTTCAAAACCCTAGCCTATAGATCAAGAGAATGCTTCGAGGAACTTTGACAAGTTTGAACAAACTTCTTATGCCAATATTCTTTCTTTGTGAATAGAAGTTGTTGAGGATGATGATGATGACTCATAGCCACCAAAACCACTTCCATATCTCGAAATTTGAGAGAAATGTGCTCTTGTGACCAATAGGAACAAGATCTTATCCAATCATGACAACTTCTTCCCTCAACCCCTTGTACTTTTGAATAAATTTTGATAAATTTGAAATGTGATGAGCCAAAGCAACTTTTCCATGCCAATTATTCCAAAACCACTCCAATAGTGAAGTTTGAACTCCTCAAGCTATGTTGACTAGGGCATGGAAATAAACTCATGAACCCATGGAGAAACTTGCTAAACCTCATTGCCTTTACCTACATTATTAATAAGTAAGACAAGCCAACATTGCATTTTATTAATTAGAAAGAGAATCAAAGAAAATATTCATGATCACAAAAGAAAACAAGTCAAGGTGCTTGGTAACTCATCAAAAGAGCAAAGCTAAAGATAGGGAGAAGAACCAAAAGCCCTAATGTGATCTTGTTGTGATTAAATCAACATGGTATGATGAAGGGATCTTAAGGGAAAAAATTGGGGTACAACAGCACGCCCAAAATTACTTTCACAACGGGCCCAATTTATTTCCTTTTTAATTTCTCTTGTTTAATTATTTGCTTAATTATTTTTTACAAAAACAAAATCATTTTTTTTATTAAATCAAAAAAATCACAAAAATAGATTTAGGTTTTTATAATTAAAATTAATTTTTTGAAAATTAATTATTTTAATTATTTCAACATTGATTATTTTGTTAAATAAAAATTAATTAGAAAATTAAGTTTAACTTGCAAATTTCAATTATTTTTCTCAATAAAAAATACAAAAAGATGTTTCCTTTAATTAATTAGATTCATTAGGATATTTAATTCCCATGTTCCTCCTCGCGCGCATTTATTTATTTATAGTTCCAATTATTATAATTGTTTCGAGGTTTGTAATATTTTTTAATTAGGGTTTATTTTACCGCTTTTTACTGCTCATTCCCCAAGTTTGGTTATGTAACCCCTCCCTGAGGCCTTGTAATAGTTAGGACTTTAATTTCTCGCACTTTACTTTCTGATATCATAAACTGTTAGATGTATGGATAATAGGCTTGTATGCGAAAGACATATGAAGTTAAAACAGTAGATCACCTTAATTGTGCAAAGATAAATAAACTTAAAAATAACCACTTGCACATGTTCACTCCTAGGGTTTATCTCACTCCGGTTGCCTTCGGTAAACGGTCTAGAAGTATAGGGAATTTTAGTGGTCGTCCTCCAGTCCCGAAAGATCAAAATGACCCATTCGAATGTTGCCTCGGAAAGATCTTTAGGAATTTAGGGTAACTACTAAGGTTTCCTAACCATTGCTTTTGTGACCGTACTTGTCCCTTCAAATGTCCCTTAAAACTCCAATGATGGGGCTACCTACTTCTTAATAGTAGGATAGCACTGTCTAAAGGAAACAAGAATGAACAGTCTTTTTCGAGTAGGTAGAAACTCTTAAGTACTTGCTCAAAACAACACAAAAACTCTTTTACACAAACACTTTCAAAACAGTTTTCAAAAACAACTTCGTCACACTCTTGAGGACAGATACAAGGGTTACCACGAAGTTAAACAAAAACTTTTCAAAACACACACAAGAAATTTCAAAATGAGAAAGTACCTAAGAGCTCGTGGAAAACCACGGATAGAAATGGTGCTAACACCTTCCCTTTCTATAATCTACCCCCGTACTCAGAAACATCTCGAAAAAGGTTTTTTCTGTTCTTTTTCCTTTTCCTTTGTTGGATGAAATAAAAGTCGGTGGCGACTCTTGCTTATTGCGACATTTGTGAATATAAAACGCAAACCAGTATAACAGTTGGTTCTGCCACCGTATCACAGAACTGGCGAATCTGCTGGGGACCATTAATAAAGTGGGGTATATCTTAGGATCTAGGTCATTTTTAAAATTGCTTTCTTGTTTGCTTTGTCTGCTTTATCTCCGAGGGTTTTGTTTAGGTATTATTGAAGATCCTACACCCGTCTCGGGGGAATTCCTTTTAGGTAAGTAACAATAAACTGTGAGGGAACTGTGCGAGATATACCGACATGGTTGAAGCAGTAGCTACATTGATGTGACACTTTGGTTGGTACCGGTATCCCTTGAGTTAATCATAGAGAATACGAGGCCGCTGCGTGGTGTCATAAAGCCTCAACTGACCTTAGAACCTTTAATTGCACAACTTGGCCAGTAGGACATAGCCAGATGGCTGGCTTTGGTGTATTCCCAAGGTCGACAGATACTCGATGCTACACTCATTGAGGTTTGACTCTTGAGTTTTGTTTGGTTGCGAGTCAATCGCCTATTGAATGAAGCTTAGGGGAAAGATCAGTGAAATTTAGATCCCTTAGAACCCAGTTACTATTTATAGGACAGGTTGAACCAATCCAGCTTCAAGAGGGTATGACCTTAAAACTCATGCAGGCTGTAAACCTAAGGACTTGGTGTGACTTATTTGTTTCTTGATATACATGTGATTTCTTAGCATAATCATGACATCATAAACATGACATATCATACTAACCATTTCAAGGATTTTATAGGGCTCATCTTTGCTTTGTTTTGTAGGACATGGCATCCGCCCACAGGAACACTATCCAGATTAACCTTGTGAAAGTACCTCCTCAACTAAAGGACTTGGCATTAAGGATTCCTGAAAGATCTCCCTTCACTGAAAAACATGGTCGGCTGCTCAACTTGGTCACTTTAAAACCTGATGAAGAATTGTTAAAAGTGCTATTTCAGTTCTTTGATCCTTTGCACCACTGCTTCACCTTCCCGGATTACCAGATAGTGCCTACTATGGAGGAATTTTCTCAGTTATTGAGGGTACCTATTCTTGATCAGTTACCTTTCAATGGTACGGAAAGGCATCCAAAGCCTGAAGAGATTGCTCGAGCTCTCTCCTTACAACGGTATGATGTAGTGACAAATTGGGAAACTAGGGGAAGTGTCTAAGGAATCCCGGTTAAATTTCTATTCGAGAGAGCTCACTGTTTTTGGGATACCCTAGATTTACAAGCTTTTGAAGAGGTACTGGAACTCCTCATCTACTGGATGGTAGTATTCCCTAACGCGGGCCAACTCGTAGATGTGAATACGATTAAGGTTTTTCTGCCTCATAATCCAGTGCCTACATTACTTGGGGATATTCTACACTCTCTGCATGCTCGCACTCTAAAGAGAAGGGGGAGCCTCCTGTGTTGCACCCCTTTAATGGCTAGGTGGTTTATTTCGCACCTATCCAGGTCTATTTTGAAGAATGAGCAGGGTATGAAATGGTCTCATAGGCTGATGTCCCTTACACATTCAGACATTCATTGGTGTTCACGGTCTTCAGAAGATGTTACCATCATCGATCGCTGCGGTGAATTCTGTAATGTCCCTCTCTTAGGCATTAGGGCAGGAATCACTTATAAGCCTTGTTTGGCACTGCGACAGTTTGGTTATGCAAGAAGGGATGGTCCTCATGATACACTTATCCAAGGCATTGCCTTCGACTATGAGAATGATGCTCAAGGTTACCATAAAAGGTTCATGCGAGCTTGTGGCATGGTACATAGAGTTGATAGCAAGACACTGGGGTATAAGAATTCCATCCCTCTTGAGCCTTATCTCAGATGGGTACGAGCCCGTGCCTAAAGTCTTATGATGCCTTACCCCGCCATCATACCTATGATTATGGAACCGGTTGCTGAAGGAGACACTCCTTCTCTGAAGATGTGAAAAACACAAGAAGGGGGTTGAATTGTAAAACTTTAAATCAAATGCTAGATAACATTGTATTTTTATCCTGGTTCGTTTGATCTCAAACTACTCCAGTCCACCCGTCAAGGTGATTTCGCCTCTCTCTAACGAGGTCTTAATCCACTATATTCAAAGGATTACACAACTACTTTAACAACTGTTAAAGCCTTCTTGAGTATAACCACAAACCAGTTTATCTCAAGGAAATCTCTTTACAAATAATTGAACAATAATGTGTTTGAATGTTTTCTAATAAAACAGTATACCACAACTGTGATAATACACAAATTTAAGCTTAGAGTGAAACTGGATTGCTAATGCGTTTGAGTAGGAGTGATTTGAAAGCTTAGCAATTTTTATGAGTGCGTGCGTGTAGAGTATTAGCCTTTTCTTTTATCACACAAACTTGTTTTTATAGCCAAGGAAGAGATACGTTGATGTCCATAAATCACTTTCAATGATAATAACGTTCTTTCCTTTTTGAGAAGATCTTGTCTTGAATAAAGCCGTTGGTAATTAATCTGTCTTGAATGCTTAGTAACACTTCAGAGTGTTCTCTGCTTTAACTGATGCTGACGCTTCTGAATGCTGATGACTTGGTAAAGATCTTGATTAGAGTCAGAGTGTTTTATGCGCAGATTCTGGTCATCAGACTTCAGCGTATGATCTGGTAGGTTCAGCGTGTAGCATATATTATTGATCTTCTGATGCTGATATGTTGTTGATCTTCTGATGCTGATTCCATCAGAACTTCTGTATATCTGTATACACAAAGCATAATTTTAAGCAGCATATTTGTTCTATATAAATATATCTTTGAATTTATTTTATTCTTTGTATTTTGTTATCATCAAAACTTTAATTAAGGGTTGTAGAATCAAACTATGTTCTAACAATCTCCCCCTTTTTGATGATGACAAAACCATATTTTTTCAATTAAGATTAAATAATAAAAGGTATCAGAGATTAAGAGTAAAGAATAAAGGTATCATAGTTTAAGAGTAAAGAATAAAAGGTATCAGAGTTAGGAAGAGAAAACTCCCCCTGAGTTGATTACTTCCCTTTAATTCCACGAGACCTTGAGCATCAGAACTTCACTGTATCATAGTTCATCAGAGTTTTATACCTGTAAGCTTTTCAGAAGATAAAATATTAAATGGATCAGAATGTTTGAGACTTATGTCTCAGTAATCCGTTATTGAAAAATATCATTCTTTCTCCCCCTTTTTGTCAGTTATCAAAAAGGACAAATAATCATAGTCAAAAATGCATTTATATTAGAAAACATAAGCAATGTAAAGTTCAGAGCATTGTAAAAAATATTACAGATAATCATGTTTAAAAGAAATGATAAAAATCTAAGAAGGAGGAGGGAGACGTGTGAAAAAGATTGAAAGGGTTTTTAGAATGCACGCTGAAAACAACTAGTATGTAGAGAAAGTGATAGTGAAGGTAAAAGAGTGTAAGTGGTGCGAAGTGTGTTTAAATAGATTTCAAAAAAGGTTTTGAAAACATAAACGGTAAGAGAGAGAAATTAATAATGATTATTAGCATTTAATGATAGCTGATTTTAGGGGATTCAGAAAGATATTTGGAACGGTTACCCATGACATGTGTCTCAATGCATCCAATCAGCGCTTTTGCCATTTCAGAAACGTGAACGCGTGTTCAGCCTCAGAAATTAGCTGATGACTGGATGACACTTGTTTGCTTGAGTGAACAGCACATTTCTATCCTTGAAATGAAGCGCTCAGATCTTTATGGATAGATTTTGATACAATCTGCACTTCTAAAGTTCTGAAAGAAGATTGATCAGTAGTTCACAGTAAATTAAACAAAGTTCTGAAGGTTAAGATATGGAATCAAAACAATTTTATTCTGGGCAGAGCTTCATGCTGAGATGTTTCAGAATGAAGTTGAACCTATCTTCAGAAAGAGGTTTTGTAAAAATATCAGCCCATTGATGGTCTGTGTTAATAAATTTTAAATTTAAAATCCCTTTCTGAATATAGTCCCTAATAAAATGATGTTTTATTTCTATATGCTTAGCCCTAGAATGCAGAATTGGATTTTTACTAAGACAAATAGCAGAAGTATTATCATAGAGGATAGGAATGTTACTCTCAAATATCTGGAAGTCCTCAAGTTGACTTTTCATCCAAAGCATTTGTGTGCTGCATCCAGCTGCTGCTATGTATTCAACTTCTGTTGTTGATAGAGCAATTGTGGATTGTCTTTTGCTGGACCAAGAGATCAGATTTTCTCCCAGAAACTGGCAGCTTCCAGAAGTGCTTTTTCGTTCTACTCTGTCTCTAGCAAAATCAGCATCACAGTATCCTACTAAGCTGTAATCACTTGATTTTCTATAAAACAAACCCAGATTAGTAGTACCTTTCAGATACTTGAAAATTCGCTTAACTACTGTTAAGTGAGATTCTGTAGGATCTGATTGGAATCTAGCACAAATGCAAACACTGAATAAAATGTCAGGCCTTGAAGCCGTCAGATATAGAAGAGAACAAATCATACCTCTGTAGACCTTTTGTTCTACCTTTTTACTTACCTCTTCTCTTTCCAGAATGCACGTGGCATGCATTGGAATCTTTGATGGCTTACATTCTGATAGATCAAATTTCTTCAGAAGTTCTCTGACATATTTGCTCTGATGAATGTAAGTTCCTTCTGGGGTTTGATTAATCTGAATGCCCAGAAAGAATTTCAGTTTCCCCATTAGGCTCATCTCAAATTCTGCCTGCATACATTTAGCAAACTTTCTTCCTAGAGAAGGTTTAGTAGATCCAAATATGATGTCATCAACATAAATATGACATACTAAAATGTCATTCTTAACTGTCTTACAGAATAAGGTTGTGTCCACTTTCCCTCTGGTGAATTCCTTTTCTAACAGGAAGTTACTTAGTCTTTCATACCAAGCTATGGGAGCTTGTTTCAGACCATACAGTAACTTCTTTAGTTTGAAAACATATTCTGGATTTTTGGAACTTTCAAAACCAGGGGGTTGGTGCACATATACCTCTTATTCTATATAGCCATTTAAGAATGCACTCTTAACATCCATTTGATACAGAGTGATGCCTTTATTAACAGCAAATGAGATTAAGAGTCTGATAGATTCTAATCTGGCGACTAGAGCAAAGGTTTCTGTATAGTCTATCCCCTCTTGCTGACTATAACCTTGTGCTACCAATCGTGCTTTGTTTCTGATGACTTCACCTTGTTCTTTCAGTTTTTTTCTGAACACCCATTTTGTTCCAATGACGTTGAATCCTTTTGGTTTAGGAACTAGATCCCATACGTCATTTCTTGTGAATTGATTTAGCTCCTCTTGCATTGCTAGAATCCAGTCATTGTCCAGAAGTGCTTCATCAATTGATGTTGGTTCAATTAGAGAAACCAGTCCCATGAGGGATTCTTCAGAGTTTCTGAAGCTAGCTCTTGTTCTGATTGGATCTTCCTTTCTTCCTAAGATAGTATCTTCTGGGTGATCCATGCTGCTTCTGGATGGTCTTTTCTGGAGTTGATCAACAGAAGGTGCTGGATTGTTTGCAGTGGCTCTTTCTGATGTTGAGGGAGAGTCTCTGTTGAGAGCCTCTGATGACTTATCTTCAGTACCTGTGAATTCAACTTGCATACCTGCAAGGAATTCATTCTACTTTGACTTTTGAGAATCAAGCTTATCATCAAAACGAACACTGATTGATTCTTCCACAATCTGTGTTTCTGTATTGTATAGTATGTACCCTCTTGAGCGTTCAGAGTATCCTAACATAATACACTTTTGTGCTTTAGAGTCAAACTTGTTAAAATAATTTTTTGTATTCAAAATAAAGCATGTACATCCAAATGGATGAAAATAAGAAATGTTGGGCTTTCTGTTCTTCCACAATTCATATGGAGTATTTTCCAGAATAGGTCTTATGGAGATTCTATTCTGAATGTAACACGCTGTGTTTATTGCCTCTGCCCAGAAGATCTTAGCAACGTTAGTCTCGTTGATCATGGTTCTGGCCATTTCTTGCAATGTTCTGTTCTTTCATTCTACAACTCCATTTTGCTGGGGAGTTCTAGGACAAGAGAAATCATGCAGAATGCCTTTGTCATTAAAGAATGACTCAAAATCTGTTTTCAAACTCTCCACCATGATCACTTCTGACTTTGACGATTCTAAGATCCTTTTCATTCTGAACTTGGTTGCAGAAGGTAACAAACACAGAGTGTGACTCGTCCTTGTGTCTTAAGAACTTTACCCATGTCCATCTGCTATAGTCATCTACGATTACTAACCCATACTTCTTTCCACTGACTAAAGCAGTTTTAACTGGTCCAAATAAGTCAATGTGCAGAAGTTCTAATGGCTTAGAGGTGGAAACAATGTTTTTTTGATTTGAAAGCTGGTTTGGTAAACTTGCCTTTCTGACATGATTCACACAGAGCATCTGAATTGAACTTCAGGTTAGGAAGTCCTCTGACCAGATTGAGTTTGTTAATCCGAGATATTCTTATCATACTAACATGTCCCAATCTTATGTGCCAGATCCATTGCTCGTTGTTAACAGCCAGAAGACACTTTACATTCTGACTTTTTAGTTCAGAAATTTTTATTTTATAAATGTTGTTTCTCCTCTTTCCATTAAATAGGATAGTCCCATCTTTCTGACTAACAGCTTTGCATGAATTTTGATTAAAGATTATATCATAACCGTTATCACTTAATTGACTTATGGATAACAGGTTATGCATTAATCCATCTACTAATAAAACATTACTTATAGAGGGAAGATTTCCATTACCTACAGTTCCAGAGCCAATGATCTTTCCTCTCTGATTGCCTCCAAAGCCTACGTGGCCTCTAGGCTTAAGTTCCAGGCTTTGGAACATATGCCTTCTTCCCGTCATGTGTCGTGAGCAGCCAGAGTCCAGGTACCATGAATGGTGTTTTTGCTTTGCTGCTAAAGATATCTACCACATGTATTATTTTATCCTTAGGTACCCATATTTTCTTGGGTCCTGATTTGTTAGTTTTACCAAAACTCTGGTTGAATTTTGGTTTGACAGAATAATCACTACTTGTGTATTTTATGTCATGTGTGTGCCCATATATAAAGTGTGAATCAAGTGGAGTATGTTTTATGACTAAATCCATGGCATTCTTTGGTGTAGGTACCCTACCTTGATATCCTATCCCTTTTCTGCCATTTCTGCTAACTCCATAGATCATTGAAGCCATTTTGCTTCTATCTATGTTTTTAGCTAGAAACTTCTGAAAGTTGTGATCGTACTCCTTGATGATCTCATCAGCACTACTGGGAGTTTCAGGGATTGTTTCCTTCTGAGAGTTTTGCAATAGATTTTCTAATTTTGAAATTTTATTTTTTAACTCAGAATTCTCCAATTTGAGACTCTCAGTCTTATCAGAGTCAGAAGCAAAATTCCTTTTCAGGTTTCTGAATTTGACTCTGATCTGCTGATATCTTTCCAGAATTTCATTAAGGCTTTCAGCTAGTTCAGCCTTAGTAAAGTTTATAGCAAAGTCAGGGAATACCTCTTCTGTATATGATTCAGAGTCTGACTCAGAAGCTTCACTGTCTTCTGTTATGTTTGCCATGAGAGCTATGTTTGCTCTTTCATCATCTAATTCTGAGTCAGCTTCAAATGTGTCAGAATCATCCCATGTGGCCATGAGACTTTTCTTCTTTTCCTTGCCAAACTTCTTTCTGGGCTTCTCCTTCTAAAGCTTTGGGCAGTCACTTTTGTAGTTCCCTTGTTCGTTACATTCATAGCAGATGATGTCTTTGTTGTTTGGCTTTCTGTTTCCTGAGGAACCTTCAGATCTTGTGTTCAGAGGAGGATTCAGATTTTTTGTATCTGGAGAAGGATTCATTCTGATTATCTGATCTTTTGAGATTCCTGAACTTCCTTTTCCTCTGCTTCCATAATTGGTTCACCCTTCTGGAGAGGAGGGACAATTCATCTTCTTCTGATGAGGACCCATCAGAGGTTTCTTCCACAACCTGCAAAACTTTGGAGTCAGATTTTCTGTTAGATTTTAAAGCTAATGGCTTACCTTGCTTTTGAGGTTCATCTGCTTCTAGCTCTATCTCGTGATTTCTGAGGGAGCTGACAAGTTCCTCCAGAGAGATTTTGTTAAGATCCTTAGCTAGCTTAAGCGCTGTGACCATTGGCCTCCACTGTTTTGGGAAGCTTCTGATGATCTTCTTAACATGATCAGCAGTGGAATATCCTTTGTCAAGAACTTTTAGACAAGCAACCAGAATCTGAAATCTTGAAAACATGGTTTCTATTGATTCACTTTCTTCCATCTTGAATGCCTCATACTTATGAATGAGTGCAAGGGCTTTGGTTTCTTTGACTTGAATGTTGCCTTCATGCGTCATTCTCAGAGAGTCAAACATATTCTTTGCAGTGTCTCTGATTGGTATCTTCTCATTCTCTGAATAAGAGATGGCGCTGAGAAGAATTGTTCTGGCCTTGTGATGATTTCTGAAGTCACGCTTTTGCTGATCAGTCATTGTTTTCCTGTCAATCTTCTGACCACTTTCATTCACTGGGTGCGTGTATCCATCAGTCACCATGTCCCACAGATCAGCATCATGGGCCAGAAAGAAACTTTCAATTCTGTCTTTCCAGTAGTCAAAGTTCTCTCCATCAAAGACTGGAGGTTTGCCACTGAATCTGTCTCTTTCTTCATTGTTGTCATTGCTGATGTTTTGATGTGGTCCTGCCATTGTGTTTTTCTGACGCTGGATCTTGTACTGACACGGTTAAGTGTTATAAGCTCAGAACCAGGTGCTCTGATGCCAATTGAAGATGTGAAAAACACAAGAAGGGGGGTTGAATTGTAAAACTTTAAATCAAATGCTAGACAAAACTGTATTTTTATCCTGGTTCGTTTGATCTCAAACTACTCCAGTCCACCCGTCAAGGTGATTTCGCCTCTCTCCAACGAGGTCTTAATCCACTATATTCAAAGGATTTCACAACTACTTTAACAACTGTTAAAGCCTTCTTGAGTATAACCACAAACCGGTTTATCTCAAGGAAATCTCTTTACAAATAATTGAACAATAACGTGTTTGAATATTTTCTAATAAAACAGTATACCACAACTGTGATAATACACAAATTTAAGCTTAGAGTGAAACTGGATTGCTAATGCGTTTGAGTAGGAGTGATTTGAAAGCTTAGCAATTTTTATGAGTGCGTGCGTGTAGAGTATTAGCCTTTTCTTTTCTTACACAGAGTTGTTTTTATAGACAAGGAAGAGATACATTGATGTCCATAAATCACTTTCAATGATAATAACGTTCTTTCCTTTTTGAGAAGATCTTGTCTTGAATAAAGCCGTTGGTAATTAATCTGTCTTGAATGCTTAGTAACACCTCAGAGTGTTCTCTGCTTTAACTGATGCTGACGCTTCTGAATGCTGATGACTTGGTAAAGATCTTGATCAGAGTCAGAGTGTTTTATGCGCAGATTTTGGTCATCAGGCTTCAGCGTATGATCTGGTAGGTTCAGCGTGTAGCATATATTATTGATCTTCTGATGCTGATATGTTGCTGATCTTCTGATGCTGATTCCATCAGAACTTTTGTATATCTGTATACACAAAGCATAATTTTAAGCAGCATATTTGTTCTATATAAATATATCTTTGAATTTATTTTATTCTTTGTATTTTGTTATCATCAAAACTTTAATTAAGGGTTGTAGAATCAAACTATGTTCTAACATTCTCTTGTTCTTCATCCTGACATGCCAACGGATCATGAGGAGTTACAAAAATCCTGGGTTCAACTTAAAGAGGAGCGGGATACATTTGAAAATCAATTCTATGCCAACAAGAAGAAGGTCCTGGAACTCACTGGGCTACTTCATGAAGAAAGGAATATAAACGCCTACATTGCACTAAAGAGGATGCGCTCATGGGAGACCTAATTTTATTTTTGCTTTAAGTTTTGTTTGTTTAATTGTAAGCCTAAAGGGCACTCTTTGTAACAATCCAAACTTATTAATACAATTAACATGTGTTTCTTTTGGTTAAGAAAATTTGAGCCTTTAAGAGTCCTTGAAATCATTGCATACACATATCATCCATGACATTTCATAAACAGGTACCATAATAGGTTTCTCATCTTCTTCGCTGTTTATTTCAGCAATAATGTCTTCTGAACAAAGCATCAAGGATCTAAAGGCACAAAATGCCCAATTTCAGCAAATGTTCGTAGCCTTAGCTAAGGGGCAGGAAGATCTGAAGGAGAAGAAGAAGAAGAAGAAGACCTCTGGTGTCCTTAATCTAGGCAGAAGATTCAAAGGGCCGTTGAAGCAACCGGTTGATCTGACCTACTCGTCCAAAGAAGGGGAGAATCAAGATAGAGAGAGAGAGAGAGAAGGGAGGAGTACCCCAGCCCTGAAGTTTCTGATAACGACATAGGTTGATGAACAGTATCCTCCCACTGAGGATAAATACAAACAGTTAGAGGATCAACTGAGCACAATGGAGATCCAGAGAATACCAGGGTTGGATTTTGAAGAGCTGGGTCTGGTATCTGGGGTAGTCATCCCACAGAAGTTTAAGGCTCCGGTTTTTGTGAAGTATGATGGGGTGTCTTGTCCCAAGCTTCATCTTTGTTCCTATGGGAGGAAGATTCAACCTCACACTGCTGATAGGAATTTATGGGTCCATTTCTTTCAGGATAGTCTGTCTGGGACTCATCTTGAATGGTTATATCAATTGGAGGGAACTAATGTCCGCAACTGGGAGGATTTGGCTACTGCTTTTTATAAGCAGTATCAATATAACGTTGACCTTGCTCCTACCCGTACTCAACTCTAGAGTATGTCCATGGGTGCAAGTGAAGGCTTTAAGGACTATTCCCAGAAGTGGAGAAATCTGGAAGGGAGAGTCCAACCCTCTTTGTCTGATATGGAGTTGGTTGAAATGTTTCTTGGGACAATGTCTAGTCCATTCTTCAATCACTTGAACGATAGTTCCTCAGCTGGTTTCACCGAGCTGATATTGACTGGAGAAAAGGTAGAAGCTGGGATCCGGAGTGGCAAAATACAGAAAGATAGCTCGTCAAGCTCAGTGAAGAAGCCGTTCACGGGTAAGAAGGAGGTCAATGCCATTTATATCCCAAGAGGCCAGAGCAGAGCTGAACGTCGTCCAGTGGTAGGTACTGTGATGATACCTAGGCCTGCGGCTACCCAACAACGAAACAATCAGCAAAGGGTAGGAAGACCGTAAAGGCAGTTCACCCGAATTATTATGACATTGACTGAAGTTTTACCCCATATGTTAAGATCCAATTTGGCAACCTTGAAGGAGGCTCCCAAGAATCCTAACACCACATCTCCTCGGTACAATCCAAACGCTCGGTGTGCTTACCATTTTGAGAGTCCTGGCCACGATACAAATGACTGTTGGGCTCTGAGAAATAAGATACAGGATCTAATTGAAGCCAAGGAGATTGAGTTTGATTCTTCGGAGAAGCCTAATGTCATAACTGCTCCCATGCCCAAGCACAACCGTGGAGTTAATGCCATTGATGCTGATCTGTTTGTTACCTCTGTTGATGAAGTTTCCACTCCTCTCATGACTGTCAAGAAGAATTTGTTGTTGGCCGGTTTGTTTTCGGGCTGTGGTGAAGGTTGCCACATGTCTTCATCTCTGCCCTCTGGTTTGTATTTGCTGAAAACAGGTGTTCAACGCCTGATGGACAACAGAGAGATTTTGTTTGAAAAGACTCCGATTCAGACTGTTCCGTATGAAGATGTTGCCATCATAACCATTTACGCCAATCCTTCCAAGGTCTCCTCTAAAATACCTGTTAGGATTACACCTGCTCCAAGAATCGCTCCATTGATAATCACTTTTCTTGGCCCTGTACCGTACTCCTCGGACAAAGCTGTTCCTTGGAACTACGGTGCCGACGTCTACTTCCATGGCGTCAAACATGATTTGAAGACCGAAGAGGCTGATCCCGACATCAGTAATATTGTCGGAACCAACAAATTTACCCGAAGTGGAAGGGTTTTCTCTCCCGAGATCTCCCCGAAGATTATTATTAAGCCTGTTGTTATTCCATATGTTGTTCCTACCGGTACTTCTGTTACTACTCCCGTTCTTACTCCAGTTGTTACCTCTTCCGATGAGTCATCTGGGACTCGGGGAAAATAAGCTATAGGTGAGCCTGCCCGGACGGAGGCACCTAGGAAAGTTGTTGTGGAATCCTCGAAGCAATAAATAGAGGAAATTTTAAAAATAATCAAGAAGAGCGACTACAATGTGGTCGAGTAGTTGGGGTAGACCCCTTCGAATATATCAATGTTGTCTTTACTGTTATATTTTGAGGCCCATGCAAAGGCTTTGATTTCATTTCACAAGACTGCGCATGTGCCGTAAGAAACCTCCGCCGACCAATTCAAAGACTGTGGCCAGTTTGGCTGCTGACAATGGGTTGGGTTTTTCAAATGCCGACCTGACACCAAAGGGGAGAAAGCATAATGATGCTCTGCATGTCTCGATCGAATGCATGGGCACTACTATGGCTCTGTGCTGGTGGACATTGGATCTTCACTGAATGTTCTGCCTAATAAGGCTCTTGATCGGCTAGATTGTGAAGGCTTCACCTTAAAGCCCAGTAACATCGTGGTGAGGGCTTTTGACAGGTCAAAAAGAATGGTGCACGATGAGGTGGACATCCCTGTCCAAGTGGGTTCTCAGACCTTTTGTTCCACCTTCTACATGATGGACATCAGGCCATCGTACTCTTGTTTGTTGGGTCGTCCTTGGATCCATGAAGCTGGGGCCGTTACTTCTACACTGCACCAAATGCTAAAATATCCAGTAAAGGGGAAGATTGTCACTGTGCATGGTGAAGAGGAGTATATGGTAAGCCACTGGAATTCTTTCAGGTATGTGGAGATGGACGGGAAATTCATAGAGACTCCTTGTCAAAATTTTGAAGAGGTTCCCCAGATTATGATGTCAACCGAGACTATCACCAGCACCAAACCTCCTTTGGAGATGACTTCTCTCAAGGACGCCAGAGCAGTAGTTGAAGAAGGTGGGTGTACCATCTGGGGAAAACTCCATGATTTTCGGCATAAAATTGACATATTTGGTTTGGGCTTTACTTCAGGAGCTCAAAGGGCTGTTCGACGCACTCGGGCCGGAGGACCTCCCCTACGCATTAGTAATCGTAGGGTCATTGCTATTGAAGAAAATGATGAGAATTCTAATATTGACAGCTGGATCTACCCGACTACCAACGGTGGACCTAGTAATTGGACGACCAGAGATTTTATACCAATTTCTTTTGTTCAGCAGTAATTGTCTTACTTTTTTTTCCTGAATTTGTAATAAACAATTTAAACTCTATGGCCTTGTGTCTTACCTGAGGCACAAAGGTTTTATTTGTGAGGGTTATTATATGTCCTTTTCATATGTCATCAATAAAACATTGGACGTTTCTTGCATACAAATTTTGCGCTCTCTGTTTTTCTTTTCTGCTTTTTCACTTTATCAATACAGCTATGCTCTTACACACACTCACATATCAAACTGCAGATCTATATCCACTATGGATCCCATTGATAACGGTTTTGCTATTGCTAGTTATAACTTTAAAAATTCGATCAACCAAGCCGAGGATGAAGGTGATGAAGATTGTGAGGTGCCTAGAGAACTTGCTAGACTGTTACAACATGAAGAGAGGGATATATAGCCTCATGAAGAGCCAGTTGAGACGATAAACTTAGGCATAGAGGTAGACATAAAAGAAGTCAAGATCGGCGCAAATTTAGAGAATAATGTCAAACTGCGGTTGATACCGATGTTGCAAGACTATGTTGAGATCTTCTCCTGGTCATATGAAGACATGCATGGTTTAAACACTGATATTGTGGTACATCGTCTGCCTAATAAAGAAGATTGTCCTCCGGTTAAGCAGAAGGTCCGCCGTATGCACCCTGAAATGTCAGAAAAAATCGAAGCAGAGGTTATGAAACAGTTCAACACTGGGTTCTTAGCTGTAACCTCCTATCCGCAGTGGGATGCTAACGTCGTCCCGGTACCTATAAAGGACGGTAAGGTACTGATGTGTGTGGACTACAGAGACCTGAACAGGGCAAGCCCCAAGGATGATTTCCCGCTTCCCCATATTGATGTTCTGGTTGGCAACACCGCACAGCACAAAATCTTATCCTTCATGGATGGTTTCTCTGGCTACAACCAAATCAAGATGGCTCCTGAAGACATGGAGAAGACAACCTTCGTCACAGAGTAGGGCACCTTCTGTTACAAGGTGATGCCTTTTGGGTTGAAGAATGTTGGGGCAACTTATCAGTGAGCCATGGTCGCCTTATTTCATGACATGATCCACCATGAGATAGAGGTTTATGTTGATGACATGATAGCTAGGTCTCAAACCTAAGAGGAGAACCTCGACCATCTACAAAAGTTGTTTGACCGATTGAAGACATACAACTTGAGACAGAATCCGAACAAGTGCACCTTCGGGGTAAGGTCTGGAAAGCTTCTGGGGTTCATCGTCAGTGATAAAGGTATTCAGGTAGACCTTGAAAAATTAAAAGCCATACAAGAGATGCCGACTCCCCGTACTAAGAAGGAAGTTAGAGGTTTCTTTGGACACTTAAATTATATCGCCAGGTTCATTTCACATCTGACTGCTACTTGTGAGCCAATCTTCAAGCTCGTGAAGAAAGGTCAAGTGGTAAAGTGGAATGAAGAATGCTAGAATGCTTTCGAAAGAATCTAGGAATACCTTCAAGAACCACGAATTCTGATGCCTCCGGTTGAAGGAAGACCTTTGATATTATACTTAACAATGTTATACAATTCAATGGGGTGTGTGCTGGGGAAGCATGACGCGTCTGGTTGAAAATAGCATGCAATATACTACCTTAGCAAAAAGTTTATCGACTGTGAGACAAGATACTCACTGCTCGAGAAAACTTGTTGTGCTTTGGCATGGGCTGCTCGCCGACTAAGACAGTATATGTTGACCCACACTACTATGTTGATATCTAAGATGGATCCAATCAAGTACATCTTCGAGAAGCCCGTACTCTCCGGAAGAATAGCGAGATGGCAGATGATCTTAACTGAATACGATATACAACCCGTAAAGTAATCAAGGGAAGTGTATTGGCTGATCATTTGGCTCATCAGGCCGTGGAAGACTATCAGTCCATGAATTTTCAGTTCTCGGATGATAACATTATACTAGCAACAGACTACGAAGAACCTGG
Organism: Vicia faba; assembly: GCA_948472305.1. NCBI lineage: Eukaryota > Viridiplantae > Streptophyta > Magnoliopsida > Fabales > Fabaceae > Vicia > Vicia faba. The sequence continues at coordinate 298,540,490 of OX451736.1, read as the reverse complement.
ACCGAATGAAGGACCTGAAGAAGGATCCCGATGGACCATGGTTTTTGATGGAGCTTCGAACGCACTCGCTAATGGCATTGGCGCTGTAATCATATCTCCTGAGGGCTGTCATACTCCTTTCACTTCCCGACTATGTTTCAATTGCATTAACAATATGACGGAGTATGAAGCCTGTATCATGGGTCTCAAAGCTTCTATCGACCTCAGGATCAAGTTCTTAAATGTCTTCGGGGATTCAGCCTTGGTGATAAGTCAGATCAAAGGAGAGTGGGATACGAAACATCCAAACCTCATCCCATATAAAGAGCACGTGCTGACATTGCTCCCGCATTTTGAGGAGGTAACCTTTGAACACTTCCCACGAGAGGAGAATCAGTTAGAGGACGCGCTAGCTACCATGTCTTCTATGTTCAAGGTAAAGTGGGACAACGAAGCTCCCCAAATCACCATTGAGAGGTTGGATGATCCAGCACACTGCTGTGAGATTGATACTAAAGAGGTTGCAGATAACCTTGTTTTCACGAAGTAAAAAGGTATCTCAAGACTTAAGAGTATCCCGAAGGGGCATCTGTCAACGATAAGAAGTTTCTGAGAAGGTCTGCCGCAAAATTTTTCCTTAGTGACGGAATCCTCCACAAGCGCAATGATGACTCTACCTTACTGCGGTGTGTAGACAAGAGCGAAGCAAAGAGGATTATGACAGATTTACATGAAGGTACCTTCGGAACCCATTCCATTGGACATACCATGGCTAAGAAGATCCTACGGGCAGGATACTATTGGTCCACTATGGAAGCAGATTATTATCAGCACTCTCGAACTTGCCATAAGTGCCAAATCTATGCTGATAAGGTGCATGTGCCTCCGGTTCCTTTGAATGTCTTGACGGCTCCATGTCCCTTTGCAATGTGGGGAATTGACATGATCGAAGAAATCATACCTACCGCTTCCAATGGGCATCGCTTCATCCTGGTAGCCATCGATTACTTCACAAAATGGGTTGAGGCTGCCTCCTTTACTACCGTTACCAAGAATGTCGTGGCGCGGTTTATCAGGCATAACCTGATCTATCGGTATGGTGTGCCACATACGATTATCACTGACAATGGTACGAATCTCAACAACACGATGATCACTGAACTCTGTAAGCAATTCGAGATACAACATCATAACTTTTCTCCCTACCGGTAATCAAAGGTAATCAAAGCATTGATATCAGCTTCCCCAAAACAAGAAGTAATCTCCCCAGCCAGGTTCCTTCAGAAATTTGACATCTATATTCCCCAGCCAACTTTCATAATCGCAAGCGGGCCTTAAAGTTTTCTCCCGAACTGATTTTATTTCTCTGAATACAGAAACTCAATCCCCGACAGAGTTTATCCCTTCAGCTATGGAAGCTTCTCTCTCAAACAGAGTTATTCCCCCGCAGAGTTATTCTCAAGCATAGTCTCTCCCCGACAAAATATCCGTGAACAAGGAGCAAATCTCCAGCATAGTTATCTCCGTTCACCATCCCCAGCGGAAATAGAAGAACCACAATTTTCTACAACAGTCAAGAATTCTATTTCCAATACTCTCAGGAAGTAGTCAGGGATTTATTTTCCCAGACCTCAATATGGCACAATAGCGTCTCATGTTCATACATCATGACATACACATACATATCTCATACAACATAATATCACTTATTTTGAAAACATCATCCCACCATGCATTTCATGCATCGCATACAATTAACCCTGCTATCTTTTCAGGAAATACAATTATCGTCAACAATCCCAGCAGTTATACATGTCATATCACCAGACAGCTAATGGAAAATCATATCCCGAAACCAAACGGGTCAACTAACTTAGGCTTTCCTCACGAAGTAACCCTACGACCCAGGTTCCTTCTCATAGCCCTACTATCAAGGCTTTCATCTTGAAGTAACCCTACTATCCAGGTTCCTTCCCATAAGCCCTACTATCCATGCTTTCATCTTGAAGGAACCCTACTATCCAGGTTCCTTCCCATAAGCCCTACTATCCAGGCTTTCATCTTGAAGTAACCCTACTATCCAGGTTCCTTCCCATAATCCCTATTATCCAGGCTTTCATCTTGAAGTAATCCTACTATACAGGTTCCTTCCTATAAGCCCTACTATCCATGCTTTCATCTCGAAGTAACCCTACTATCCAGGTTCCTTCCCATAAGCCCTACTATCCAGGCTTTCATCTCGAAGTAACCCTATGACCCATGTTCCTTATCATAGCCCTAGTATCCAGGATTTCATCTCGAAGTAACCCTACTATCCAGGTTCCTTCTCATAACCTTACTATCCAGGTTTCTTCTCTATTATCTCTAGACAACAGTTTACAACACTATAAGACCTGGACCCGACCAGATACGGTCGATTTCACATTTCCTAAGTAAGCCACTGTGCAGCCTGGACCCTGACCAAATATGCAGTTTACTCCCATCTCCTTAATCAGGAGTTAATCCCCCAGTAGATTAATGGACAACCAAAGCTCCTATACTCTATTTCCTAGGACATAAATTAACATTCCCCGTTGAAGTCCTCCTCAACGGCAGGTACATGAATTCTCGCAAAGGAATCTCTTATGCAACCGATATCTTTTCTGGATGGCATCTTTAAGCCCATCTCTAAAGATTCTCTGTCGACTTCCAAATGGCATCGGTAAGCCCATTCTTGATATCACCAATCAGTATTACTTCATGCGAGTGCAAATTTCTAGGCACTCTAGTGTTCAATCATCTTCCACCTTCAGATCACGGAAGGAAGATCAGCCAATCTACATCTTCAGGTTTAAAAAGATTGAACAGGGGCAACTGTTGTACCCAGAAATTTTCCCTCTCATTTTACTCAAAACATACTCCTAGAGGTCCTCAACTTGCCCAAGGATGCCCAAGACTTAACCAGACAAATTCTCCTCCTAAGACAATGAGCCTCAAATTAGGGTTTCACTCCTCATCAAGATGTTTGAGTTCCAAGGGTCCTAAATGGTTTCCATAGCCCTAATATCTTCTCAAGATCATCCAATCCAAGTTTCATGCCTTGCACAACAAGTTTGCTCAACCAATTGCTAAAATCAATTGTACTAGGTCAAAAGTCAACGATGACCTCATGCAGTCAAACTTCAAGATTTTGGGTCAACACCAACATTTTGGGGTAACATCCATCATTTGATCAAGGGTTGATCATGATTCCTCAAGGAATGCCCCAAATTCATCAAAACTCAAAAGTTGCTAAATTAGGGGTTCTATATGAAAAGTCAACCAAACTTTGACCAGGCATAACTTTCTCATACTTTATCAAAAATTTCCCATCCAAATCGCATTTTGAAGAGGATGCATTTCCCTACAACTCATCTTCATCCCTCAAGTTCAAAAAATGCACTCATCAAAAGATATGAATTCAGACATTATAGGTCTTTTCAAAAAGTCAACAAAAATACCTTTTGGGTCAAAGCTTCTTACATGAACATGAAAGATCCAATTGAGGTGAAACCAAAAGGGTTGTTTAGAGGACATCCTAAGCTTTATAAAAATTCAAAGAACACCCTCTTAGGGTCAAAATTGAGAGATATGTGATTTGTCAAAGTTGGCCATTTTTGGAAATTTGCACAAAGTCAACCATGCCCAAAATGCAGTTTTCTTCAAATGGGCCCAACTTTTTATGCTTGCATCTTGTTCCTAACATGGCCCACGACCCATGAACCACTCCATGCATCATTTTGTTATTTATTTGATTTATTTTTATTTTTAATCATTTAAAATCCAAATTAAATCAAATAAATGATATAAAATTATTTTGGGATGATTTTGCATTAAATAATGAGAATACAGGTTGTATGATAGCAAGCAAATCGTGCAAGCCAAGAATAGACACAAAATACCCACATTTGGAAATTTTTCAAGATTTGATTTCCTAATAAAGCCATGCCTTTATTCTTTGGATTTTTTCCATACATGTTGACCTAATCTTGCCCACTACATATATACAACAAAGTCAGACCTAGAGGGGAGGCAGCAGAGCCTTTACACTAGGGTTTCAAATATAAAAAATTCTCCATAAACTTGCACCCTCGTATTCACATTTGCGACCAGCTTCAAAGCATTCTAACCATTCCTTGGTGTTCCTGAGGTAAGCTAGGGTAAGTATGGATCATCATCCATAGCCATAACACGCTGAAACTCATTGTACATGACTCATATTTTCATAATTTTTCTGTCTATCGTATTTTAAATTATATCATATTTCAATTCGTTCTAACCCCATTAAAATGATCATACGATGATAAGGAACATATCTGGGCAATCGTTGATGAGCTTTGATGGCTAAATAGCCATCTGCCATGGCTAGGGCATAACGAAGTGCAAGATTCGTATCTCCCTATACAGGAACTTTTAGGGAAAATGGATACCACCATTGGATTCCTGGGGAAATTTTAAGGGGGTAGGTCCTTTTTTATGCTTTGATCTCGCGTGTTTTGCTGGTTTCATTTTTGGGTTTCACCGGAGAGGGTGACCGGAGCCACCGTGGCCTGACTTTTACAGGCGGCGATCCAAGCATGCACGGCTATTCCTCATAATCCCATTGGCTGGATAAAACCATGAATTCCTCTCTCCACATCTGATTGGCTCTTTAAGTCACCATGGCCCCCACAATGCATGCGTGTCATGGCTACTTCAGCACTAGCACCTTGTTTCCCTTTTGTTTTATTTGTTTAATTATATACACAATTAACATCCCAACACAGATGGTCAAGGTGTAGGCGTGTGGAAGGAAGGACTTGGGTTTGATCCCAGGTCCAGACATTTTACATTTTCTCAACATTTTCTACAAGACTCAGTACACTATCCTCCAGTGTGTCCATCCTACAGCCCAGGATCTGGCCATTAGATCCATCCTCAAAGCAGATCTGGCGCTCATGCAAGCAAGGTCCATAGTGCACCCTCAAGCGTAGCCCTCACTGAACCAGGCGGGGCTGATGGATCTGTGGGATTTGGGCTTTGCAATAAATCAACAATGTACCCCCAAAATTGCTTTCACAACAGGCCCAATTTATTTCCTTTTTAATCTCTCTTGTTTAATTATTTGCTTAATTATTTTTTACAAAAACAAAATCATTTTTTTATTAAATAAAAAAATCACAAAAATAGATTTAGTTTTTTATAATTAAAATTAATTTTTTGAAAATTAATTATTTTAATTATTTCAAAAAAGCCTAGAATCTCTTACTTATTTAGGGTTAACCTTTATATTCTCTTCTTTAGGATAAAAATTAAGGGTGACGACTCTCATTTTAAAAGCGGTTACAACAGTTGACGACTCTGTTGGGGATTCAACCCTAGGGTTTATAAATATTTTCTTTTGGTTTAGGGTTTTTTATTCTTCTATTTTTGCTTTATTTATTTATTATTGTTTATTATAATAATTTATCATTTGTTGGTGGGATTTTATTTCAAAAAAAATATTTTCAAAAACCCTTAGAAAGAAGGTTCGTCTATTAGCCAAGGGGATACATCAGTCCTCTAGTGTAATCAGTGATGCCCTTAAGGAAGCCACCTTATGGGGAAGGGTAGAAAAACTTAGAACCTTTATATGAGCTTTCCTATAGGTTATTCTATCAACATCCTATCCTCTTAACCCGTAAGGGTATCCTCATCTCTATATTTATTCAATACCCTAAGCCCACGAGGGTTTCTGTTTGTCAATTACAAATCTTAGGTCCATAGGGATTCCATTAAGTATGTTATAATCTTAGGCCCGTAAGGACTTCCATAGGTTTGCTACAATCCCTAGCTTTTCAGGGATTCCTCTTCGTTTTTTATCGTCCATAATCCTTAAGGAGTTCTTGTCTATCTCAATCTCTGAGTCAGTATAGGGCATCCTCATTTCCCATGTCTATCATTAAACCTATATAGGGTACCCTTATGTTTACCTTCATACTACACCCGGGTCACGTATCCATGAAACTTTTTTTTCCATACCCTTAAAATCCAAAAAAAAAAAAGATTTTTTACATACCCATGCAATCACATACATTCATACATTTGCATCTCATGCATTTCCGCCTTCGCCCTTATCCAACTATTACCCATATGCTAGCTGATTTCTGGGTACTTGCAAAGAAACTTAAGAAATTATTGGAGAATCAATGGAGCTTGGTCCTACAAGTCGTATCGGAAAGAGAAGGCATCCCTTCACCATGACAACTACATGCCTACACAGTGCCTCAAATGACACTACTATTGGTGATTCATGTGCATCAAGAATAATTGGCCTATCAACAAAATTGGTATTCTCAAGAAGAGTCCATGGTCACCCCCACTCTCTGAAAAGTCCAAGAACTACGAAGCATCCTCTAAAGTCAGTGGATCAACAAAAAATCTCATCTCTAGGATCATTAGACTTTATCAATTTCAATTTGTAATTTCCGAGTTTCTAATTTGTATTTGATGTAAATTTGTATCTTTTGATTAGTAATAATAATAAAATAAACATGCATATTTTGAAATCAATCCCTTCGTATTCACTCTTCTATCACTTTCCATAAATATCAATTGTTCACTTCCATCTTCCATTTCACCACAGCGAAGTTTGAGGGAGAATGAAGTAAACTAAATTAATTGTATTATGTTGGTGTATGCTTTCAATGTAAGACCGAGCTGACGATGTAAGACATTGTTTCAACTCCTAAACAATGGAGAAATAAGGAGTTAATCCGTAGTTAACCCCCTCGAGCCAGAAGTTAGAGTTATTTCTATTTTCTAAAAAAAAACCGTAATTTCAACCAGGGGTAGTGTAGATTTCAATTAATTCAACGATGCATTCAAATCCCAGGAGATTCGAGCCATCTAAGCAAATATTCAAGCATATCTCCTTCCATGATACGTCATTGAGGAAACGATCTAAGAAAAGGTTTGAGCACTTCATCTTCCTCATGCACATCAACAAAGATTGAGGAAGCAATCAATAAAGACAAAGTCCACTACGTCTTCTTCCTCAGTACATCAATCAAGATCGAGGAAATAATGAAGACAAAGCTTACAATATCAACATAGGCAGTCACAAATTTTCAAAATCAAAAGAAATTTATTTTTTTAAAAAAGAAAGCCCGCTAAGTCGAGTAATAATAAAAAAACTTGACTTAGGTAAAAGTTAGGGTATCCTGATGGACCAAAATTCAAAAGAACCGGTCCATGCAAAAATAAGGGATTGAAAACAAATAAATTGGAGAAAAATCTTATGATTGCTACCTCAAAGGCTTCTCATCAAACGCTTGGATCTTATCAATGCTTTTCATTGGTGCTTGGGTCTTTATCTACGCTCCTCGTCATCTGTGTGACTACGAAAATTATCTCGGAGATTGAACACATCTATTATATTAATTGGATTTAGGATTGGAGAACATCAATGAGAATGTGGTGGGTTAAAATAAATTTTGAGCCTTATATCCTTTGTTTCTTAAACCATGAACCATGACCAAGTTACAACCTTCAAAAGTCCTAATTGAATATAGGTTCACTATGAAAGCATACTCAACAATATTTGTGTTAAACTGACTCTTGATGTTTGTTAAATTATCACTAAACCACGTTGCCACTTCTTTATGACTAATTATCCATTTATTTTCAATAATCAAAATCGATTTCAAGAGCTTGCATGCACATCACATTAGGATTACTTTTCAAAGGGGACAATTTTACTTATGAGTCAATACTTAGCATCAAGGAGATTTCAAATATGGTATGATCAAAGGAAACGTTTCCAAGAAGCTTCCAACTAGGGGTAAAACATCTAAGAGGACCCCTATAAACAAGGTAAAATCCTAATGATCATAGAGGCACATCGTCTGAGGATCCTGTTGAGTAGGGAAGCATATTCTATGATTTGGTCAACTTGGATCACTTCTCAAAACACCAATTGATTAAGGGCATACTTTTCAAGAATCAGACACTCGGAGTAACCTATATCAAAACCTATATCACAGAATGGAGGGATCCAAGTTCCTTCTTAGGATACTCCTCCAAATCCTAAAGATTGGGGCATGCTTTTTAAAATCCAAACGTTGGGGTAGACCACTGCGAGACTCAGAAACTGGTTCTAAATGGTTCATCAAAGGAAAATCATTCCAAGGGTCAGTTAATCAAGGGCATTGTGTTTCAAAATTCAAATGTTAGGGAAGGACAGGCCACGAAAGGCAATCCCTCTTCATAATTTCACAATCCCCATGGGACCTCTCGTCTACATCCATAATCTTCGAGTTCAAAAGGAGTATCGGGAAGTCATGTCAGCATAATACCCTACCACGTTTTCAATAATAATTCTTGTTGCACTAGTAACCTCTCTGAGTCTTAATCATTTCTTTGACCACAAGAGCGCCACCATTCAAAAAGAATCTGAGTCATAATCATAAAGCATAATGCATAGCATAAACCATGTTGGATGTGAAGACAATCATCATTTTCAAATCAAGTTATGTATTTTACGTTGAATCTCGGCAGTAGATTCCCCTAGTTGATCTTGGCAGTTGATTATCCAGAAGACCCGAAAGAAGGTAGTTCTCAATCAAATCTCGACAGTAGATTCCCCTGGTTGATCTCAGCAGTTGATTATCCAGAAGACCCAGTAGAATGTAGTTCTTCATCGAATATCGGCAGTAGATTCCAGTGGTTAATCTTGACAGTTGATTATCTAGAAGATCTCGACAAAAGGTAATTTATCAACAGATTCTCGGTAGTAGATTCTCTTGGTTAATCTCGACAGTTGATTATCTAGAAGACCTCGGCAGAAGGTAGTTCACAACCGAATCTCAGTAGTAGATTCCCCTGGTTGATCTCGACAATAGATTATCCAGAAGACCTCGACAGAAGGTTGCTCACAATCGAATCTCGGCAGTAGATTCCCATGGTTAATCTCGACATATAATTTTTTAGAAGACCTTGATAGAAGGTAGTTCTCAATCGAATCTTGGAAGTAGATTCCACCTGGTTGATCTTGGTAGTTGGTTATCCATAAGACCTCGTTAGAAGGTAGTTCTCAATCAAATCTTGGCAGTAGACTCCCCTGGTTAATCTTGGTAGTTGGTTATCCAGAAGACCTCGAAAGAAGGTAGTTATCAAATCTTGGTAGTAGATTCTCCTATTTTATCTCGGCAGATGGTTGTCCAGAAGACCTCGGCAGAAGGTAGTTCTCAATCAAATCTAGGTAGTAGATTCCCCTGGTTGATCTTGGAAGTTGGTTATCCAGAAGACCTTGGAAGAAGGTAATTCTCAATTAAATATTGAGAGTAGATTCCTTAGAAATCTCGATAGTAGATTTTCTGTTAAAAGCCTGACATCAAGAATGACATACACATGACAAAGTATGAAGATCATTCATAACATATTGGAACATCTAACATACGGAAACACCAAAGAGCATTTGATAAAACACCAATTTTATTTTGGTTAGAAAAATGGCGAAAGAGGTCCACGTTAGTGAGTTGGTAACACAAAACCATTAGTTTAAGAGGAGGAAATATCAAAAACATTTTTTTTACATTTTGGGGCATATACACACATTTGGTACATTTGTAAATATTTGGGGCATACACAACATACTAGACGTGCAAATACTCTGGGTTCCATATCAATCTAAGACATTATGCGTATAAATCATACATGGCATTTTTTCATACATACTTTGGGAGAAACCAATATCTTGGGGCCCTTTGTCATTTCAAAGAAACAAGCATTTACCTTGGTTTAGAATAGACACAACCGATAAAAATACGATCTCATCTTTGATGTAGTTATCTAATATTTGATCATCAAAAACAACTTTTTATCTCCAATATAACTCATTGCGTTAGTCTCCATGCAGCAATGTGTTATCAAGATTTTTCAATCATCTACCCCCTAGGTTGTGGTAGATGTGTGAATTATTGGATTCATATTATTCATTCCCTAGGTAGAAATAAATACGTGAATTGATCCTCGTACTGTTTACTCCCTTGGTTGTAGTAAACATGATGAAATTTGTGATATATCTCACTGCGTCAGTCTCCATGCAACAATGTATTATCAAGATTTTTAAATTATCTATCCCCTAGGTTGCGATAGATATGCGAATTTTCAGGGTTATATTATTTATCCCATAGGTTGTAATGAATAACGTAAGCCCACCCTTGTTGTCTTTTATCCCCTAGGTTGTGATAAAGGCACATGTTCATCCTCATACTGTTTACTCCCTAGGTCGTAGTAAACATAACGAAATCTGCATAATCCATTGCATCAGTCTCCATGCAACAATGTGTTATCAAACTTTGTTTTATTCTTCCCCTAGGTTGCGATGAATATGAAAAATCTGCGTCATTAGCTCACTATGTTAGTCTCAAAGCGTTAGTTAGTCAAATTTCAAACTGATATTGTTTACTCTGTAAAAATGATATAGCTTATTGCATCGGTCTCAAATGCAACAATAAGTTATCAATTTTTCAACTTGTGTTATTTACCTACTAGGTTATGGTAAATACACAAAAAATTTGTGATCTCTTTTTGAGGTATTGGCGAGTTATCTACGTCGTCATATCTAGGTCAATTTCACTTTTTGCTCTAACTCTGGTAGGATGATACATCATCATGTTTGCCTATCTCTTTATCCAAAATCTGGTAGGATGATACATCATCGTCTCTGCCTTTTTCTTCGAGCTCTTGGATATGATATATCAGTGTATCCTTATTTAGTAATCTTTGGTCCAAATTTTGGGGTCTTCCATTATTTAATAACCCTCTGATTTGAATGTGCGAGACCTAAACATTCTCGCATCATTCAATTGAAAGTGATTAAATAGGGGCAGCTGTCATACCCCACATTTGCTTGCCCTTTATTTCTACGGTCAAAAATATTTCAACATTGACTTTATAATATTATTTGATTTTTGTAAATATTCGTTTTCAAGTTAACTTAAAAATATAACAATTTATTTAAAATTATTCATATTTATAAAATAACAAATATTTGTTCGCCTTCATATACTTTTAATTGGCATTTTATGTCAAATAAGCAACATAACACAATTGGTAAAGAATAAAACTTACAAATAAAAGGTCATGAGTTTGAATCTCACTGGGTGCACTTTGAATATTTTTCTGTCTATATGTTACTAATTTTATTTACATCAATATTCAAAAATCATAAAAAAGTCATTTTTTATTATTTAAAAATTTTTATTTGGTACTTTTAATTAATGTATTTAAAAAAAATCATTTATTTGATTTTATGCATTTTTTATCAAAATTGAGTGAAAAATTAAAATAAATACAAAAAATATTTCCTTTTATGTTTAATTGCTTTTTATTGGTCAATTAGTGCCAGCTTGTGTCATACTCATCTTATAATTGGTTATCTTGGTGAGCAAGGAAAAATTGATTTGCCAATCAATTTTATTTTCCTAATTTGTTGACCTAATTATCACTATAAATAGGCCACTCTTTTACACTATTTTCATCCACAATTTCATAATCATCCACAACTCACTAGAGTTCTCCCTAAGTTGTTGTTCTTCACATCGAAGAACAACAACAAATAAACTCTAAGCCTTCAGAATTCATTATTCATCTAGGCAATCACATTGGAGAAAGGAAAGAAAAAGTACGAAGAACAAAGGGAGGAAGCAACTTAAGTGGGTCACTGCATTCTAGGTTGCTAAAACTAAACCTTTAATTGTATGATTGGATATTTGCATATGTTTGAATTTTTGTCTGATTATGTTGGTTCGTTGATCTAATATTTGTTGTGGGATTTATTATAATAGGCTTAAACCTTTTTTATATTATTATATAATTATCTATTAAAATTTGTTATAATTAATGATTAATATTTTGTATATTATATTAAACTTTTTTCCAGTAATTAATTTTTAGAGATTATTTCAAACTCCTTTTCTAGTTTATTTAATTAGGGAAAATTCAAAAGAATAAATCATTTCCTAACTCTATCCACGCCCTCATAATTTCTACGCTAACTGAATTCATACCCCCACCTCCATTTTAGGTCTATGAATTCATACCCTATGTTTTACTAGCCCAACACAATATACACCCCCTGTGTTTTTTAACTTAATTCCTTTTATTATTTATAATTATTATCTTTTATATTTTATATTTTAATATATTTTTAAATTCCAATATATTTACTATTATCATAAAATCAAATATTTATTATTTAAACTCATCCAAATATTTATTTATTTATTGCATTAAAATTATTTTTTATCATTCATTGATATGATGTTTTTTAATTAATAAGTTAAAAATATTTAACCTACACTAAACTCTTTTTATTAAATCAAATTAAATTCTAAATCAATTTTCAAAAAAGATTACGAAAATATTCTAATCGATTGCGCACTTCGTCTAACAATTCTGCTATTCACACACCCAGACTAAGTACAAGCAAATTTTGAGTATCTTTGTAATGCATACAAAACACCAACCAACTACGAACTACGAATTGGGACTCTGATTCCTCATAAGAGGATATGTAGGCATACGACTAAAATCATGGCGAGTTCCCCTAATAAAAAATTAAAACTCTTTTTCCTAAAGATTAATTCTAAACCCTAGTATCCTTGTGAACAAGGTAGATGAGGGGTGCCTAACACCTTTCCTTCGTCTAAGAATGAGTAAAAAAACCTAGAATCTCTGACTTATTTAGGGTTAACCTTTATATTCCCTTCCTTAGGATAAAAATTAAGGGCGGCGACTCTCATTTTAAAACTGGTTACAACAATCATACATGGCATTTTTCAAACACACTTTGGGTAAAACTACGGAATATCTTGGGGCCCTTTGTCAGATTATCAAAACAAACAACTACCTTGGTTGAGAACATACATAACCGGTAAAACTCCGATCTCATCTTTGCTCTAGTTATCTAAGATTCGATCACCAAAACACTTTTCAATTATCTACCCTCTTGGTGGTGATAGGTATGCGAATTCTCAGAATTACGTTGTTTATCCTCTAGGTCATGATAAATAAGTAAGACTATTCTCGTGACGTTTATCCTCTAGGTTGTGATGAACAAACAAAAATTTTCAACCATCTATCCCCTAGGTTGTGGTAGGTGTGTGAATTACGGGGTTCATATTATTCAGTCTCTAGGCTGTAATGAATACATGAATCTACCTTCGTGCCATTTATCTGTTAGGTCGTGGTAAACACACAAATTCTTAAAAGATCCATCCCCAAGGTTGTGATAGGTATGCAGATTTTCAGGGTTATACTATTCACCCCCTAGGTCGTGATGAATAACATAAGCTTATCCCTGTTATCTTATATCCTTTAGGTCGTGATAAATGGACATGTTCATGATTGTACTGTTTAATCTCAAGATTTTGGTAAACATAACGAAATCTGCATAATTCATTGAGTTAGTCTTCATGCGGAAATATGTTATCAAACTCTATTTTATTCATCCCCTAGGTTATGATGAATAGACAAAATCTTCATTATAAACTTACTATAGTCTCGAAGCGTTAGTAATTCAACTTTCAAACTTGTATTATTTACTTCATAGGTTATGGTAAATGTGTGAAAAATCTACGATCTCTTTTAGATATTGACGAGTTATCCGTGTTGTCGTATCTAAGTGAAATTAGAACTTTCTGTTCAAACTCTGGTAAGGTGATACATCATTATCTGTGCCTATTTTCTCAGCGCTCTCGGGAACGCTATACAATGTACCCTTCATAATCTTTTGGACAAATTCGGGAGTCTTCCATTATTTAATAAACCTCCAATTCAAATGTGCGAGACCTGTGTATTCTCGCACTATCCAATCAAAAGGCAATTAAATAGGGGCAGCTGTCATACCCCAAATTTGCCCTATAGATTTCTAACAATTTATTCTTTATTAATGTTATCATTTTTATAAATGTTTAGATTGTTGTCAAATTATTGCGGGGTTTAAGTTTATAAAGGGGGTGTATCATTTCAGGATGGACCATCAAAATCTGGTGGCCCATTAAATTGGTTCTTACAATTAAGAAGGGAGGTGTATTTGTTGGATATATTTCAGCACATTTATAATTTAATGAATAAATAGAAAGAGAGGTGTATTGCTAAATATAAGGGGTTTTACTTCTAATCAGAAGCCCATTAAGGTTAAGGCCCATTCAAAATAGGGAGGGAGGTATAAGTTTTTTTAAAACTTGTTGCTTCATTTTTTTATCGGATAGGACCATTAAATTGTTGGCCATTAAAAGTTGTTGTTCAGCTTGAAAATAGGAAAAGGGGGGGGGGGGGGGGGGGGGGGGGTTATATTTTTTTTACAGAGAGCCCATTCTTTTAGAGGCCCATGATTTTTTGTCAAAGTCAGACTGGTTCTTATTTTTATTACAATTGTTATTAATATAGTAAATAATATTATTATTTTAATTATTGTTAATTACATTTATATTATTATAACTAATATTATTATTATTATCATTATTATTATTATTAACATAAAATTGTTTTTATCAAATTATTTATTTTGTAAAAAAATCATTAGATTTTTCTTTTTGGATACGTGTTGACTAAAAATAAAAATTAAGAAAAATTAGGGATGAAACCCTAAGTGCTCAGCCAGCGGCGCTTTTATTCCTCATCAAACTACAAGCCCAAAGCCCAGAAAACATGTACTGTATAAATTCAACAAGAAAAAAACACATTTTGAAATTAAAACAAATCCAGATCTCAAATGAATCAAAATCGCATCAAATTAGCATAAACTAACATCAAGTTATGTCTAATTTCATACAAAATCGTCCAAATTTTTAATGCAAAGATAAAATCAAATCAACTACAAGAAATCAAATATTTAATTACAGAACAAGATCAAAGTTTCTAATCACTAATTTATCAATCAAAGCAATCAACCCTAAATTACAATTTCTAACGGAAATCAAATCACAATTTCCTAAAACTATCTAATTCTAAAGACTATAAAAGGAACCCTAATTCTAAGGAGAAGGGGGATCGAAGAATAGAGGAGAAGAAGAGAAGACAAAAAGCATCACCACCACGAGCCTCAGACTAATCATTGCTCCGTGTAGACCTAGGGCTTCAAAATCTGAAACCCTAGAGTCCTTCAGCCGCTGTCCCTACTCCAATCTTCAGATCGTTGCCGCATCCCCATTATCACCAGTATCACCTTAGTGTTACCATTACCCGCAATCAAGGAGAGAAGGAGAATCAGAAAGATCAAAATAGACAACACAAAGCACGGAACCGGAGGTACAAAATACTTAGCTTTTGTTTTCTTGCAATCAATGATGGTGTGTTTGGCTTGAGGGTAGATAGGGTTTGATTTGGGGGTTGGGGGAATGATTACTGCTGGTTTCTATTAGGAATGCAATGACGTTTTGAATTAGGGTTTGGGTTTGCTGTGTTATTGTTGAGCAAAGAGAGAGGCGAGAGCGAATGAACTAAATGGAGAGAGAAAAGAAAGAATGCAATGAATCAAATGAAACAAAAACATAAAATATAATGCCCTTCATTCCCGTGCGTCGAAGCTTATCATGCTCCATCAACGTCCACTGCGTGATCATGATCAAGGAGACACAAATTGCACGCCTACCATACACCATGCTCCCTTGTCGCACACGATCTAAGCAAATCGCTCATAACCCAAATGTTTGGGCCAAGCCCAGTTGTTAAAACGCACCTCCATCCATTTTTCTTTTACTTTCCCGTGCTGAACCACACCCCCTACGAAAACGGTCCCAATTCAATATTTTTCCACTAAATTATTCTTTGATTACTTTTAAAAATTGCATTAAAATTATTTTTTTCCATGAATTAAAAAGTTTTTATATATATTAATATATTTAAAAAATACCTAACCAACACCAAATATTTTTTTAATAACTTAATTAAATCCAAGAAAAATTTCAAAAAGGAATATAGATACTTTAAATCGACTGCGAACTTCGTCTAACAATTCCTCTATTAACACACATAGGCTTGGTTCAAGGGAAATTCGAAATATCTTCGTAATCCATAAAAAACACCAACCAACTGCGAACAATGCATTGGGACTCTGATTCCTCATAAGAGGATACGTAGGCATACGACTAAAGTCGTGGCGAGTTCCCCTAATAAAAAAATAAAAACCCTATTTCCTAAGCCGTAATTCTAAACCCTAGTATCCTTGTGAACAAAGTAGACGAGGGGTGCCTAACACCTTCCCTTCGTCTAAGAATGAGCCAAACAACTTAGAATCTATGACCAAATTAGGGTTATCCTTTATATTCCATTCCTAAGGATAAAAATTAAGGGTGGTGACTCTCATTTTTAAACTGGTTACAACACGAGCACCACAATTCCTCAACATAATGACCCAAAATGAGTGGAGCCATTGAGGCTGCCAATAAGAACATCAAGAAAATCATTCAGAAAATGGTGAAGACATACAAAGATTGGAATGAAATGCTTCCTTTCTACCTACATGGTTATCTTACCTCCGTACGTACATCAACAGGTGCAACTCCCTTCTCTCTAGTATATGGCATGGAGGCAGTAGTCCCAGTTGAAGTGGAGATTTCATTACTTCGACTCCTAATGGAAACAAAGCTTGAGGAAGTAGAGTGGGTTCAGACACAAATTGACCAGCTTAACCTCATTGAAGAAAAATGCTTGACAACTTTATGCCACAGTTAGTTATACCAAAAACAGATGAAGAAAGCATTCGACAAAAATGTTCATCCTCGAGTGTTCAAAGAAGAATATTTGGTGCTCAAGAAGATTCTACTACCTCTCCTTGATTCTCATGGTAAATGGACACCTGACTACAAAGGTCCGTACGTGGTAAAAACAACATTCTCGGGTGGCGGTCTTACCCTCACAATAATAGATGGGGAAGAACTGCCACATCTGACAAATTCAGATGCAGCAAAAAAACACTATGTATAAAAAGCTCACTAAGTTTGAACCCTAAAAAGGAGACTTAGGAAAAAAAGGAGTATCCTGGTGGATTGATAACCCTAAAGGGAGATCCAGGAAAAAATTAGGGACATACACAAAATTTTTTTATCCCGGTGGAATGAAAACCCGAAAGGGAGGTCCAGACAAAAGTTAAGGATCTTATCCAAAATAAAGAAAAAAAATCTGGGATCTAAGAACCACACTATGACCACAAAGGATAGAGATTGATCTAAATCATTTGACTCAGAAGCAAAGGAGATTGGAGCTTTCAAAAGGACATTGGAGAAACAACATTGTCGGTTATCATTTTCATTGCCATTTTCAGTTTTAAAACTTTATGTAATTACCTCTTTTAAGGAATTGCATCTTATACTCTTACCTATTCAGAGGCATATTTATAAATAAAAATTTACTTTCTCAACTTTTAATTATGTTTTTCTTTTTTGAATTAGTTTGCAAAATACTATGATTATTTCTAGTGAATACTGCATTGAAATCACTTTGGGGATTTGAAGATAAAATAAAAGCATTTGATAAAACATAAAAAACATTCTGGTTAGAAAAACATCGAAAGAAAATCCACGTCTACATCCATGCCTGCGATAATAGCCACATCCACGCCTACGTATACAACTATGTCCATGCCTATGCCCACGCCTACAATACAATATCAAAATCTTGTTAACACTTATTCATCTTGTTCAAATCAATGCAAAGACACCACGACAACATAATATACAATGTTGGGGAGTCAGTGACACAAAACCATTGGTTAAGAAGGAGAGAACATTAAAAAAGTTCACAATAAACATTTTGTACATACAAAAACATTAGAGGCATATACAAACATTTGGGGCATATATAAACAATTGGTGCATACACGAACATTTGGGGCATATACAAAATAACTCAGTGCATATACACTTTTGGGTTCCATATCAATCTAAGACATTATGCATATACATCGTACATGGCATTTCCAGATACATTTTTGGTTAAGCCCCAGACTTTCTTGGGGCTCATCTTTAGATCATTTGGTACACAAAACAAACAAATACCTTGGTCGAGAATAAACACAACCAGTAAATTTCTGATCTTATCTTTGGTTTAGTTAACTAAGACTCGATCACAACCACTTTTCAAATATCTACCCTCTAAGTTGTGGTAGATATGCGAGTTTCCAAGATTACATCATTTATCCTCTAGGTCGTAATAAGTACATAAGACTACCCATGTGTCGTTTATCCTCTAGGACGCGATAAACACACAAAGTTTTCAATCATATATCTCCTAGGTTGTGATAGGTGTGCGGATTATCAAATTTAGTATTCATTCTGTAGGTCGTAATCAATACACAAATCTATCCTTGTGTCATTTACCCTCTAGGTCGTGGTAAACACACAAACCCTTCAAGTATGTATACTCTAGGTTGTGACAGGTATGTGAATTTTCAGGGTTATATTATTCATCCTCTAGGTTATGATGGATACATAAGCCCATCTATAATATGGTGGGAGAACTGACTTTTGGTTTTTTCATTTTATCTCAAATGTTACAGATGATAAGAGTCGCCACCGACTTTTCTTTTATCCAATAAAGGAAAGCGTGAAAAGAACAGGAAAGACCTTTTGAGAATTTTCTAAGGGGGTAGGTTATGAAAAGGTAAGGTGTTAGCACCCTTTTCATCCATAGTTTTATATGGGCTCTTAATTGCTAACTCACTTTTGAAATACTTTGTGCTTGTGTCTGTTCAAAAATATTTTGAAAAATGCCTAAGTGCGAAAATTTTGTAATGATTCTCGTATCGTTGAGAATGTATACAAAATGTTTGTTTTGAAAATATTTGTGAAAGAAAGTGTCGTTTTTGTGAAAAGATGTTTTGTTTTGAAAAGTTTGTGAGCAAGCGAATACGAGCGATCTACCTACTCAAAGAAGTCTTTTGTTTTTTTCCACCTCCTTTAGATAGTGCTACTCTACTGTTAGTTAGTAGGAAGCCTTATCATTGGATGTGAGGAACATGCGCGCGTCATCATTTAGTCATAGAAGATAACTTATAATATGCTTTAGCAATTTTCGTAAAGGACTAAGATCGTTTACTGAAGGCAACATCGAAGGGTTATCGAGGGGCTACAATCTTTTAACCGAGGGTCTTTGCTAAAGCATCCCACATTCGAGGAACATGACTGTTTTTTATCCGAGGAAACAAGTGAGGGTAACCCTAGAGTTGCTCGTGTACGAAGTGTTTTGATTTCAAGTATTTGTCTTGAGATTTAGATTTTCTAACGTTTATTTTTATGTCTTGCCACACACGCCTAATTAATCTAGCAGTTAAATATATACAAGTGCAGAAAATAAAAATGTGGGAAATAATCTATGCTATTACATCGCTTCGGGGATGGAGAGTACAAACCATAAAAAATGGGGAGGAAAACAATAAACCCTAACTATCTATTACAAACCATTGACAATTTAAAATATTGAAAAATAATGCGAAAAAATAAAATGAGCGCGCGAAGATTGAAAAGGGGAAAGATGTTTAAAAACCCTAAAATATTTTTAAGTGTTTAAGAAAACATTTTTGGTGTTCTTTTTTTTAGAAAAAATAATTAAAGTTTAAAATAAAATAAACCCTATTTCTAATTTATTAGTTAATTAATAAACAAAATATGATTAAGTTAATTGATTTTAATTTATGAAAATTATATCAATTAATTTAAAAAAACCTAAATCTAATTATTTTATGATTTTATGATTTCATGATTTTCTTCTGATTAAATAAAAATGATTAGAAAAGAAAAAAAGTCAATTAAAACAAAAAAGAACGTAAAATGGGCCTGTGTGTAAACAAGTAAAATGGGCGTGAGAAAAATAAAAAATAATAGGTCCAAACTGGACAAATCCCGGGTATGCACTGGATTCATTATGGATGACTTTTAGGAGGTCTATCATGGGGCTTGATCTGAGTCCATTAGATCTGGATCTGATGGTGATGATTGAGGAGGTGTATAAAATGCGCATGTTGGCTGATTCCACTGGATCTGCAAGGAAAATATGTGGAAAAAAAATAGGGTACTACTAGGGCTTGAACCCAGGTCCCTGAGATCATAGGCGCTCATAGTTTACCACTGGGGTGGCTGTTTCACCCGGTTATGAAACGCCCCCCGTCAATATATTATAAAATGAATTTTGAAAAATTAAAATGTTGTCTTCTTCTTCCTCGCACGTGCAGACAACAACAACACCATTGATGATTTTCTAAAAGCTTCATTTGTCAACCTTTTTGAAAATTTTAAACACCAAACTTGCTTGAAATTTAATCACGAATTCAACCATATAACTTATTTTAACCAACACTTAAATATAAGCAAGAATTTATGTTGGTACCAAAAATGAACCGTAACGGTTCAGAGGCAAAATTCTTAACACACAGACAACATAAATGAAAACTAAGGACATGGTTAGTTTATGGTAAATCATATCTACATTTTATCTTTTGAAATTGAAAGCAAAGGATGTGTGTATATGGAGTTTTGAAATTCAAGAAAACTTACCTCTTGAAGAAAAACTCAGAACTCGTTCCACCACTCCCAAAGACAATGTAATTGTGCAAAAAGCTTCTTTGAACTCCCATGAAGCTAATGATATGCTCAGCTTTCCTTAGAACCCTCTGAAACTTTCCAACCAAGTCCAGTGGAAAATGGTGAAAGTGAGGTTTGGATGATGATGATGGAGGTGTTCCAGAAGTTGTTTGAGTCCTTGGACAACTTCTATATGATATATAGATGATGTTTGAATGATAAAAAGGGAAAACACACGAGTGGATTGATTGTTGGCTTCTTAAGGCTCAATATATGCACTAATGGAGTTTTCTTGGTGATTCTGAGTTTGAGAGTGTATGAGGGGTTTAGAGGGCTTACCCATTCGTGTTTTGGAGTGCAGACGAGCCTCCTGTTTATAGGGAAAGCTCAGAGGTAATGAGGTGGTCGGGTTTAGAAGTGAAAGAGTTTTGGTTTGGTTGAGATGGAACAACCAAGTTTGTGTGAAAATGATTGTTCCAATACATAGTACAAAAGAGATATGAAGTGGTTAGGAGCTTTACACATGTTGCTTCTTTATTCAGTGCTTTAGTATGATCAGAGGAAGCAATGTATGGGCTCAAGGAGTTGACATTTTGATTAAAGTTATCTTTACAAGAGTGGAAGTGTAACTTTGTGCCAAAAATGGAATGATGCATTGGACAAAGCTTCTAATCCTTGTGTAATTGCTCAAGATTTCGTGTAATCTTCTGATTATGGATAGACTTAGGAGTTTATAGGCATACAACGAGAGAAATCTAAGCATGTCATGAGAATTTGGCCATAAGGTTTTTAAAAGAATGACCTATAATTCAAGTTTGACATGCCATCTTAATGTCTTTTAAACTTCTAGCTCAAGTATGATATATTTGTGTTCTTTGACATTTTGGAAACTTGAATCAAGACCTAAAACTTTCATGTTTTGAGTTTTTGCTGAATCAATTTGGATCTTAGTGAAAAATGGCCATAAAGTAGTTACTTTGTTGGGTAAAAATAATTAGAACTTCATGGGCCCATTTCTCTTAATCCAACCACTTTTTGAGGATCATCCCACATTAACAAAGTTGTAGAATTCATTAATCCCTACAACTTTCATGTTGAAAGTTTTCCTTGAATCAACTTGTATCTTGAGGAAACTTGCTTGTGAGTTAGGGTTTTTTAGGCACAAAACACTTGAATTTTTCTAAGTGTTTGAAAATCTTCAATTTTGACTTTTATTGAATTTCTTGATCCTCTTGATTATTGATGATAAAGTTTGATAGTTTTGAATGTTTTGATGATTCTTGATTTTTGAATTCCAATGTTGGTCAAAAAGTCAAATTTTCACTTTTGTGTGACTGTTAACTTTTTATCAATTGATTCAATTTTTCAAATGTCAATCACTTGTATCTTTGGAAATGTCTTGAGCCATGTAATTAGGTTAAGATGTTATATTTTAACCATTTAGATCATGCTTTAAACCATTAGGTCATACACTAGGCCAGAAGTCAATGACCAGTCATATTTAATAAAAACCCTAATTTGACAATTTTTGACCTTTGATGATTTGAGGGCTTTCTTTGAGGAATCATGATCAAACCTTGATAAAATGGTGAATATCATCTCAAAATGTTGACGTTGACAAAAAATCTTGAATATTGATTGTATGTTGACCATAGTTTACTTTTTTACCCAATACAATGGACTTTCAATCTTCTGAGCCATTGACTGAGCAAACATGTGATGCAAGACTTGAAACTTGACCTAACCATTATTGAGGACCTATGATGAACCATGAAAGTCACTTGAGACCCTTGCAATCCAATATTATTTGAGAAGCACCAAACCCTAGTCGAAGACCCTTGCTTAAGAAGAGGTTTGACTAGTTAACTCTTAAGTAGCTTTGAGTATTTGAGATCTTTGTGAGCATGATTTTGAAGAAAATAGGAGGAAAAATTTTGGGGTACAACAACTTCCCCTGTTCAATCTTCTTAAACCTGAAGAGTTAGATTGGCATGTCCTCCATTCGCGACTTAAAGGAAGAAGATGATTGAACACTTAAATGCCCATAAATTTGCACTCGCCGGTGCACGAAGTAACTCCGTTGGCTAATTATACCGGGATTGGGCTTAAAGATGCCATTTTGAGAGGCAACAGTGAGTCATCGAAGATGGGCTTAAAGTTTCCATTTGGAGAGGCAACAACGAGTCATCAGAGATGGGCTTATAGATGCCATCCAAATTAATTGTTGATAGAATTTAGACTAAGTCTACGCTCAAATTCAATTGGAAGAAGTATAAGAATAAATTTATGCTCGATTTTAATCTACGCCAGAAAATGTCTACTGGAAGAAGTATCTAATATAATCTTATGGTTGATTTAATCTAATCCAGAAGATGTCTACACATGTCTTTAACTGGAAGAAGTATCAGAATAAATCTATGGTTGTTTAATCTGAGCAAGAAGAGGTTTTTTTTTGCATTTAACTAGAAAAGTATCAGAATAAATCTATGGCTGATTTAATCTGAGCCAGAAGAGGTCTATAATGGAAGAAGTATCAGAATAAATCTATGGTCGATTTAATTTGATCCATAAAAGGTCTACTGGAAGAACTATTAGAATAAATCTATGGTTGATTTAATCTAAGCCAGAAAAGCTCCACTAGAAGAAGTATCAAAATAAATATATGGTCGATTTAATATGAGCCATAAGATGTATTTTTTTGAGAATGATCCTCTAAGGAAATTGCTGAAATAGCCCTTTGTCAGATGTAGCCTTGGAGAAGACTTTCGGGTCATATAAGTAGTTGATGATGTTTGTCTGTTGATTGATCTTTCCTGAAAAGATAAAGAGTTAGCTGTATACAATGTCATGATGTATGAAATGCATTGCGTAATGGTGTTCTCAAAATAAATGAGACTGTGCTATATACGTTTCTTATGCATATGCTATGATATTGGTAAATGATGTATGAATGTGAAATGTTGTTGGAAGTGTATCAATAATTCCGTATGACATCGTGCTGGGGAAAAATGAATTCCTGACTGATGCTGGGGATGAAGAACATGTGTAATCTTCAACCTTGTCTAGAATTCTTCTGTTGGGGATTCCTGCTTTATATTTGAGGAAACTCCATTGGGGATTATTGACTTGTGTTTTGGGAGAAGAGTTTAGGAACATTAGTCGTTCGTCGCTCTACTCTGGAGTTTAAATATTACATACCCTGACTCGGGATAAAAGAGATGGATAACCTTCTGACTCTTCTGGGGAGTTAAATTATTATATACCCTGACTGGGGATAAAAGAGATGGATAACCTTTTGACACGCCTGGGGAGTTTAATTCTTATATACCATGACTGGGGATAAAAGAGATTGATAATCTTCCGAATCGTCTGGGGAGTTTAATTATTATATACCCTGACTGGGGATAAAATAGATGCATAACCTTCTGACTCATCTGGGGAAGATAAAGTTGTCTGATATCTTATCCGGTTCCAGGTTTTGTAGAAAATCTCTAAGGATAGTGGAGACTTCATTGGGGAGAGGAACTTTACCGATGATTAGTAGCCATCTGAGGAATAGACTCAAGTTGGGGAGACTATAATCTATTGGGGAAATAAACCCTGTTGGGGAAATCAACCCCGTTGACGGATAAATACTCTGCTGAGGAAACAACCTTGCTGAGAAAATGAGCTCTACTGGAGAGAAGAAATCTGCAGGGGGTTTTATAGTCTTGGAGGAATAAACTTAACCGAGGAGGAGAACATCCATGAATTATACTTGATTGGAACTCCATAGGTTGGTGATATTTCCGCAAAGGAGATCATACTCCTCTATCGGCCAGAGCAATCTGTCGGGGAAATTATGGGGAATGAATTTTCATTGAATATAAATTTGTGCAGGTCACTCTGTGGGGATAATCTCATGGAAGTGGCTCTGCAGGGATTTGTGGATAGGTTGACTGCCATCCCAATTCCTAGAGTCTTGAGTAAATGCTTATTGTTGTTCTTATGCATATATTTGTTAGCAGTTAATCATGTTCATATACATATGTTCATTCAATTTTATTCATTGTACATTTTTGCAAACAAAAAATAAAAAACAAAAAGTTTGAATTTTAAGGTGTATTTGTATTGATAGTTTTCCTATAAACAGGCGATTTTGTACAAAGAGACATAAATCCTAGTAAGAGGAAATTGTCAGGAAATGAAAAGAGTACAAAGTGAAAACAAAACATTAAGCTATGTGGAAATGATCTCATTGGGTTCCAACTCCTCTATTGCCCCTATGTCTTCAAACATCTTATCCCTTGATGTCGCAAGAAGTTGATTAAACTGATCTGTACCATTTGGAACTTTTGACTTTGGCAATAAAGCTTGCAGTAAGTTATCCAATGGGACATAGTTGTACACTTTAAATCCTTAATTTTTATATGGACCGCCCTTTCAGGTTTTCAGTCCACCAAGATACCCTTTTTTGCCCAAGCCACCTTTTCAGGTTTTCGACTTGCCGGGTGTACAATCTTTTATATATATCCCTAATTTTTGCCCGAACCCTTTTGGTTCGCCAGGATGTCCTTATTTTTGCCTAGGCCAGTCAACCTAGCGGGTCATTTTCATGCGTAGTATCTTTTGACTATGTCCGCATTCACAGGGTGCGAGAAATTTTCACCGTCCATGGTGGTTAGTATCATAGCACCGCCCAAAAATACTTTCTTGACAAAAAATGGCCCTTCGTTCGTGGGAGTCCATTTGCACCTGGGATCACCTTGCGGTAGAATGATGCGCTTTATTACTAAGTCACAAGCCTGATATACTAGATGCTTTATTTTCTTGTTGAATTCCTTGATCATACATTTCTGATACATCTGACCGTGACAGACAACCACAAGCCTCTTTCTGTCAATCATATTCAACTGTTCTAGCCTGGTCTGAATCCTCTCATCTTTGTCTAAGTCTGCATCTTTCATAATTCTCAGAGAAGGAATTTGAACATCGACAGGTAGGACAACCTCCACACCATAGACC
The DNA here is from genome assembly GCA_948472305.1 of Vicia faba. NCBI lineage: Eukaryota > Viridiplantae > Streptophyta > Magnoliopsida > Fabales > Fabaceae > Vicia > Vicia faba. The sequence continues at coordinate 298,514,946 of OX451736.1, read as the reverse complement.
AGAGAGAATGGGGTTTCCCCAGTTGATGTTCGCGCTGATGTACGATAACCATGAAGAGAAAATGGTAACATCTTATGCCAGTCTTTGTAAGTCACAACCATCATCTGTATGATATTCTTAATATTCTTGTTGGCGACTTCCACTGTGCCATTCATCTTTGGTCAATACGGAGAAGAGTTGTGGTGCTTGATCTTGAACTACATGCAGAGTTCAATGATCATAGTGTTGTTGAGGTTGGTACCATTGTCTGTGATGATTCTCTCGGGGATGCCATACCGACAGATGAGGTTATGCTTAATGAATCGAGCTACCACATTCTTGGTAACGGAGGCAAACGAGTCTGCTTCAACCCATTTTGTGAAGTAGTCAATGGCGACGAGAATGAAGTGATGTCCGTTAGAAGTAGTAGGTTTAATCTCTCCGATCATATCAATGCCCCGCATTGTAAATGGACACGGAGCAGTCAAAACATTCAGAGGAACCGGAGGCACATGAACCTTATCAGCATAGATTTGGAACTTATACCAAGTCCTCGAGTGGTGGTGACAGTCAGTTTCCATAGTAGATCAATAGTAACCTGCTCTCTGAATCTTCTTATCCATAGTATGTCCATTGGAGTGAGTACCGGAGATGCCTTCATGCATATCTTCCATAATTTTCTCTGCTTCCTTCTTATCTATACAGCGAAGCCGAGTTGAATCATGATTACACTTGTACAAAATTCCATTGCTCAAGAAGAACTTAGCTGAGAACCTTCGTAGGAATTTCTTGTCATTGATCAATGTCCCTTCAGGGTATTCTTGGGCTTCAAGGTACCTTTTTACTTCATGAAACCAATGTTTTTCTTCTACTCCATCAGTATCAATTTTGTAGCAATGTGTCGGTTCATCGAATCTTTCAATGGTAATTCTGGGAGCCTCATTGTCCCACACGACCTTGAACATGGATGACATGGTAGCTAATGCGTCCGCTAATTGATTCTCTTCTATTGTGATATGCTCAAAACTAATCTCTTTGAAGTACATAATTAAGGTTAGCACATATTCTCGATAAGGAATAAGATTCAGATGCTTCGTATCTCATTCTCCCTTGACCTGACTGATTACCAAGGCTGAATCCCCATATACGCTTAGGAATTTGATTCTCAAGTCAATAGCAACTTTAATAACCATGATGCATGCTTCATATTTAGCGATATTATTGGTGCAGTTAAAGCAAAGTATGGCAGTGAAGGGCGTATGACAACCCTGGGGAGAGATAATTATAGCACCGATCCCGTTGCCAAGTGCGTTAGAAGATCCATCGAAAACCATAGTCCAGCGGGATCCTAGTCCAGGTCCTTCATACGATCCAAGTTCTTCACAATCCGTAACTAGCATAATGTTCTAATCCAGGAATTCGAAATTCATAGACTGATAGTCGTCTACCACTTGATGTGCCAAATGATCTGCTAGTACACTTCCTTTGATTGCTTTTTAAGTTGTGTACTGAATGTCGTATTCTGTTAGGACCATTTTCCATCGGGCTATCCTTCCGTGAAGAGCTGGATTCTCGAATATGTACTTGATGGGATCCATTTTAGAGATTAATAGAGTAGTATGAGTTAACATATACTGTCTTAGTCAGCGAGAATCCCATGCCAAAGCGCAACAAGTTTTCTGAAGCAGTGAATATGTTGTTTCACAGTCGGTAATTTTTTTGCTAAGGTAGTATATTGCATGCTCTTTTCGACCAGACTCGTCATGTTGCCCCAGTACACACCCCATTGAATTCTCTAGCACTGTTAGGTACATGATTAGAGGTCTTCCTTCAACTAGTGGTATTAGAATCAAGGGTTCTTGTAGGTATTCCTTAATTTTATCAAAGGCTATTTGACATCCGTCGTTCCATTTTACTCCTTGATCTTTTTTCAACAGCTTGAAGATTGGCTAATAGGTAGCAGTCAAATGAGAAGTGAATCGGGAAATGCAATTCAGTCGTCCTAAGAAACCTCTGACCTCTTTCTCAGTACGGGGAACCGATTTTTTTTGAATAACTTTAACTTTTACAACTTCAATACCTTTAACACTGACGACGAAACCCATGAGTTTACTGGATCTCACCCCAAAAGCGCATTTGTTCAGATTTAGCCTTAGTTTGTACTTCTTTTGCCTTTCAAATAAATTATGCAGATGAACAAGAAGTTCTTCTTCAGTGTGTGACCTGTCTATCATGTCATCGATGTAGATCTCTATTTCATGATGAATCATGTCATGAAATAAGGCTACCATGGTACGTTAATAAGTTACCCTAACGTTTTTCAATCCAAAAGGCATGACCTTATAATAGAAAGTTCCCCACTGTGTGATGAAGGTAGTTTTCTCCATGTCTTCAGGCACCATCTTGATCTGATTATAACCCAATAAACCATCCATGAAGGAGAATACCTTGTGTTGAGCGGTGTTGTCGACCAAAACATCAATATCTGGCAGCAGGAAATCAACTTTGGGGCTCACCCTATTCAGATCCCTGTAATATACACTCTGTTGTATCCTAAAATTTTCCCTCCCATTTTTCTCAACACATGGCAAGTGAGGTCCCCAAATTGCTCAAGGAAGTTCAAGAATTGACCAGACAAACTCTCTCCTAAAGCAGTATACCTCAAATTAGGGTCTCCACCTTAATCAATATGTGTGAACCACAAAGGACTCAAATAATCACCATTGTCCTAATATGTTCTCAAGATCATCCATGTCAAGTTTCAAGCCTTGCAGAAGAAGTTTGCTCAGTCAATTGCTCAAATGCCTTAAAATCAACTATACTAGGTCAAAAGTCAACTGTGGCCCACATACAGTCAAACTTCAAGATTTTTGGTCAACATCCTCATTTTGAAGTATTATCCATCATTTGATCAAGGGTTGATCATGATTCCTCAAGGATTCCTCACAATTCATCAAAACCCAAAAGTTTCTAAATTAGGGTTTTACAGGAAAAGTCAATTCAAATTTGACCAAGCATAACTTTCTCATACTTTATCATAAATGACCCATACAAAGATAATTTTGAAGAGGATACAATTACCTACAATTCATCTTCAGCTCCCAAGTCCAGAATATGTACTCACAAAAATATATGAATTTTGACATTATAGGTCCTTTTGAAAAGTCAACAAAAACACCTTTTGGGTCAAAGCTTCATACATGAACATGTAAGACTAAATTGAGATGATAACAAAATGTTTGTTTAGAGGACATCCTAAGATTTTTAAAAAGTACAAGAACACTTCTCTAGCGTCAAAATTGAGAGAGTTATGCATTGGCCAATTTGACCATTTTTGCAAAATTGCTAAAAGTCAAATGTGCTCAAATTTGCATTTTTTGCTAAATGGGCCAACCTTTTTATGCTTGCACCTCAATTATAATGTGGTCCACGACTCAAATGTTCACTCACCCATTATGTTCTTCATTTTTCAATTTATTTTGATTTTTTGTTAATTTAAAAGTGAATTAAATCAAATAAATGATGAAAATTAACAAAGATATGATTTGATTTGTTTTTTTTTACAGATTGGCAATCAAGATATGCTGAGTTAACAAGATCAAATCGAATCAAGGTCAATTGGTACAACAAAGGCATGATTTTGCTCAAAATAGCAACATATCATATAGCTTGCAAATCAAATCTTGGATAAATGAAATAATTTAGTCCTAGTTTATTAACCTAATTCACTCTAGGTTATATAGTGAACAATTCCAGATCAAAAATACGAGGGTGGAGGCGTGCAAACTGCAAGAAAAAACATCAAAATTCCGAGAAAAAGTGGTGATTCAATTCCGTTCTAGAGGCCAAGTCAAGCCATTCTAGCATTACCAAACGACTCCTGGACCTTCCCAGAACCTATCCCAATCACTTGCAGGTGCTAAAACACCCAGAAACACACGCAAGGACTCCCATGGTTTGCATCATTTTTTGAAAACGATTACACTAAATCCTGCATCATTAGCATCTTTAACTCATATTTTTGTAATCTTCATCATGTTTGCAAGCTAACCATGTCATTTAATTGCGTTTTTGAAGCCTGTACACGATGTTGCCATTGCTAGAGTTTTTGTGTTATTTTTAGGGTCTTTTTGTACAAGAACAATTGGGCCTTGAATCAGGTACCATGATGCTCGTGAGGATGAGACGAGTTGATTGGTACCATTACCTTTCATTTATCTTACATGTACAACATTTTTGAAATATGCAGGGTTATACCTACAATGGATGTCTGTAGGTAAAAGTCTATTTTTCTAAAACGACGGTAGAGGAAGGAGAAGACAACGTGTCCAGCTATCACTGGGCTATTTGAAACTCACGCGTTTTTGGTCTGACCATCTTTGTTTCGTACATTACGTTTTGTGTGTATTATAAAATAACTTGTGTAGCGCAACTCGCAGTGTAACATTGGCAAAGAGTACAAGGACCTGGGTTCGATCCCAGGTCCAGACAATTTCCTTTATTTTCTTTTCTATTCATTGATTCAGCGTAGCGTTCCTCTTGTTGACCACCATGCGTTAGCAACTCGTGACCATTGGATGGAAGGATGATTAAATCCAATGCCCAGATAGCAAGAGATTACAATGCTCCTCAAGTCAACGCCCAAACCTGATCCAACACATTGACTGGGCTTGGAGCATTTGGGCCAAGGAATTCAGATTCATATCCCCTCTCCAGCCAACAACACAAGCCCAATTCTCAACTTCTTTTTATTTTTATTTTATCTTTTAACTTGTTTAATTATTTTATTTTTAAAATCAGTTTTAATTAAATCATAAAAATAAAAAAAAAGTCAAAAAAATTAGATTTAGTTGTTTTCTTATTAAATTTAATTTTCTTAATTAGTTAGATTAATATTTAAATTAGGGTAACTTTAATTTGTTTTTCACAATTAAAATTAAATTTGAAAATTAGGTTAACTCTTGATTTAATTTTTCTCTTTTTTCTCAAATAAAACAAAAATAAAAAATAGGTTGTTTAGAATTAATTAATTTATTTTCAAAAATCAATATAAATTAGGACTGAGGATTTTCTTTTAATTTAATTCTCCATTATTTTCTCAAATAACAAAACATGACAAAAAACTTTTTTTTCTTCTTTAATCAATCGCAAGTAGGATTAGTCAAAGGGTCAAAACCCTAATCGCCTCGCATTTAACTTACCGCGCGCATTTAATTCTTTTATTATTTTTGTAACTGTTTTGAGGATGTAATAGTTTTAATTAGGGTTTTTAAATTTCCGCAACTTTATTTACTGTAAATGACAATAATGTAACTGTCAAAGCCATTTAATAAGCGTAGGTTATTTTTTCCGCTTTTACTTTCCGCAAAACTCTTAACTGTTAGATGTATGTTTAGGATTGTATGGCAAGAATGCATGACAAAATTAAAATGGTTAGAAAACCCTAATGTGCAAAGATAATAAACTGAAAATAAATCACTCGCACATATTCACTCTTAGGGTATACTCTCACTTCGGTTGCCTTCGGTAAACGATCATTAAGCATATGGTGTCTTAGTGGTTTCCCTCCCGTCTAAAGAGATCAAATTGTCCCATTCAAATGTTGCCTCGAAAAGATCTTAAGACTCTAGCGTTACTACTAAGGTGTCCTAATATTAATTTAGTGATCGTACATCCCTTTCGAATTGACCCTTACAAATTCCAACGACGGTGCTACCTATTTCTCAATAGTAGGATAGCGCTGTCTAAAGGAAACAAGAATAGAAACGATCTTTTTTCGAGTCGGTAGATGCTAGTAGGTAATTGCTCAAATCAAAACTTTTCACACATACACTTTTCAAACAAATGTTCAAAACAACATCATCACACCCTTGAGGACTGATACAAGGGTTATCACAAAGTAAAACATTTTTTAAAAACAAGCACACAAACACAAGCAATTTAAAAATGAGCAAGTACCTAAGAGCCCATGGAAAACCATAGATAGAAAGGGTGCTAACACCTTCCCTTTCTATAATCTACCACCCGTACTCAAAATCTCGAAAAAGGATTTTTTCTGTACTTTTTTCCTTTCCGGTTGGATGAAATAAAAGTCGGTGGAGACTCTTGCTTACTGCGACATTTTGCGAATAAGAAACACAAAAACGCAAACCAGTAAAAACAGTCGGTTCTGCCACCGTATCACAGAACTAACGACTCTGCTGGGGAATTATAAGTGGGGTATACCTTAGGATCTAGGTCATTAAAATTGCTTCTCTTGATTGCTTTGTTTGCTTTATTTTTGAGGGTTTTGTTTGGGGTTACTATAGATCCTATACCCAGATCTGGGGGCACTCATTAGGTAAGTAGCAATAGACTGTGAGGGAACTGTATGACATAGACCGATACGGTTGAAGCAGTAGCTACGTGGGTGTGGCACTTTGGTTGGTACCGGTATCCCTTCTGGTGAAATGAGGAGAATACAGGGCCGCTGTGTGGTGTCGTGAAGCACTAACGAACCTTAGAACCTTAGTTGAACAACTTGGCCATTAGAAAGTAGCGAGATAGCCGGCCTCAGTGTAGAGCTGAGGATTGGTTGATACTCGATGCTACACTCATTGAGATCATACTTTCGGAATATTCTGGCTGCAAGAAAATATTGCGTGAGTTGAAACCATGACCGATAAAGGATGGTCAGTGATATTGAGATCCTCTAGAACCCGGTTACTTTTCTAGGACAGGTTTGAAACCAACTTAACTTCAAGAGGGTATTACCTTTGACCTCATGCAAGCCTTAAACCTAAGGGCTTTGTGTGATTTGACTGTATTTGCAATACCTGTGTTTGCTATACCTGTGGTTTATCATGACATCATGCATCATGACATGGCATACATGCTTCATTACACTAACTATTTCAAAGACCAAGGGAATTTATCTTTGTTCTGTTTTGCACATCATGGCTTCCGTGCATAGAAATACTATCTGAATCAGCTTTGTGAAGATACCTTCCCAACTCAAAGAGCTAGTATCAAGAGTTTCTAAAACTTCTACTTTCATTAAGAGACACGGTCAAATTCTCAGCCTAGTTACTTCAAACTTTGATGAACAGATGATGAGCGTACTTTTTCAGTTCTTCGATCCCAAGCATCACTGCTTCACCTTTCCAGATTATCAGTTGGTACCCACCTTGGAAGAATTCTCTCAGCTATTGGGCATACCCATTCTTGAACAGGTACCTTTCATAGGTATAGAAGAAGTTCCTAAGCCATAAGTCATTGCCTCAACTTTGCATTTGAAACAGGCCGACATGGTATCTAATTGGGAAACTCGAAGCGGAGTTGAGGGTTTTCTAGCCAAATTTCTGATAGACAAGGCTCAGCTATTTTGGGATGATATGGATTTTCAGGCTATTGAGGAGGTCTTGGATCTTCTTATCTATGGTTTAGTTCTCTTACCTAATCCGGACTCCTTCGTAGATGTGAATGCTATCAAGATTTTCCTTTCTCGCAACCCTGTGCCTACCTTGCTTGGAGATATTTTGCACACTCTCCATACTCGTACCATGAAGAGAAGAGGGACTCTTATGTGCTGCAAGCCGTTTCTGTCGAGGTGGTTTATTTCTCACCTCCCTAAGTCTGTACCGAAGAATGAAGAAGGTTTGGGTTGGTCACAAAGGATAATGTCACTCGCTCATACGGATATTCTTTGGTGTTCCCGAGATATGGAAGACATTGCTATTATTGACCGCTGTGGGGAGTACCCTAATGTCCCATTACTTGGTATCAGAGGGGGGTATAACTTACAATCCTTGTTTAGCTTTGCGACAATTTGGTCATGCTCGAAGGGATGGTCCCCATGAGTTACTTATTGAGGGCATTGTATTCAACTATGAGGATGATGTTAATGAGTATCGCCGGAGGTTCATACGAGCTTGGGGCATGGTAAACAGATCTGACACCAAAGATTTGGGACCAAAGACTTCCATTCCTATGGAGCCTTACCTCCAATGGGTACGAGCTCGTGCCCAGAAGCTTATGATGCCTTATGTGGCCGTATTACCAGTGATTGTGGAGCCCACTACTGAAGAAGGCATTCCTTACATGGTTCTCTATCCTTACATGCCCACTGATTTTGGGGAGTTACAGAGGTCTTAGATTCAGTTGAAGAATGAGCGGGATAATTACAGGGAACATTTCCATGATAAAGAGAAGAAGGTTTTAAAGCTCACCAGGCAGCTCCAGGAAGAAAGAGTGCTCAATGATTATATCAGCACAAAGAGAAAGCGTCCATGGGACTTTTTGATTTTTCTTTTCTAGTTTTAGATTTGTTTTATTTACTTATTTGTAACGCCTTAAAGGCATTTTGAACCTTCAAATTTAAGCTAATAAAGTTTTTGTATATTTTGGTTTGCAAATTTAAATTTCCCGAAGTCTTTGAAATCATTACATGCGCATCCCATTATCATACACATCATTACATGTACCACTACAGGTTTCTCATCTTCTTCGCTGTTTATTTCAGCAAAAATGTCTTCCGATCAAGCCATCAAAGATCTTCAAGCACAGAACGCCCAGTTCCAACAGATGTTCATAAGTCTGGCTAAGGGGCAGGAGGATCTGAAGGCCCTCATTCTGAAATAAAAGAAGAAGAAGACTGGTATTCTGAATATTGGTAGAAGGATTAGGGGTCTGTTGAAGCGAGTATCTGAGCTGACAGCCTCGTCCAAATAAGGAGAGAATCGGGAAGAAGAGAAGGACCCCAATCCTGCAGTTTCTGACAAAGATACTGATTACAATGGTGAGCAATACCCTCATGCTGAGGATAGATACAAACAGTTGGAAGATCGTCTGAATGCCATGGAAGTTCATAAGATACCTGGTTTGGATTTGGGAGAATTGGGACTGGTATCGGGAGTGGTCATCCTTCAGAAGTTCAAAGCTCCAGTTTTTTCCAAGTATGATGGAGTGTCCTGCCCAAAGCTCCATCTCCTCTCTTATGTCAGAAAAATCCAACCCCACACCGCTGATAGAAATTTGAGAGTGCACTTCCTTCAAGATAGTCTGTGAGGGACTCAGCTTGAATGGTTCTACCAGTTGGAGGGAGCCAGTGTCTGAAACTGGGAAGATCTTGTTGCTGCTTTCTACAAGCAGTATCAGTACAATGCCGACCTTGCTCCCACTCGTACTCAACTCCAGAGTATGTCCATGGGTGCAGGTGAATGTTTTAAAGATTATGCTCAAAAATGGAGAGACTTGGTTGGGAGAGTTCAACCCCCTTTGTCTGATAGGGAGTTGGCTGATATGTTTCTAGGAACGCTATCAGGTCCATTTTTCAATCACTTAATCAGAAGCTCGTCATCTGGTTTCACCAAGCTATTATAACCATTTCCGCCAATCCTTCCAAGGTTTCCTCGAGAAGACCTGTTAGGATTACACCTGTTCAAAGAATTGATTCACTGATAATCACTGTTCTCGGTCCCATCCCGTACACCTCGGACAAGGCTGTCCCATGGCATTATGGTGTTGATGTGTACTATCATGGCATTAAGTAAGATCTGAAGAATGAAGAAGCTGATACCGATGTCAGTAATATTGTCGGGACTAGTAAGGTTACCCGAAGTGGAAGGATTTTCTCTCCTGAGATTGATCCGAAGATCATCAAGCCTACTGTTATTCCAACTGCTGCTCCAACCAGCACTCTTGACATTTCTCCTGTTCCTACTCCAGTTATTACCCCTGCTGCTGAGCCATCTGGGACTCGGGGCAAGGAAATTATAGGTGAGCCTGCCCGGATGGAGGCACCTAAGAAAATCATTGTGGAAGCCTCTAAACAAGAAATAGAGGAAATACTGAAAATCATTAAGAAGAGCAACTACAATGTGGTCGAGTAGCTGTGGCATACCCCATTAAAGATATCCATGTTGTATCTGCTGTTGTGTTCTGAAGCCCATGCAAAGGCTTTGATTGCATTTCTCAAGACTGCGCATGTGCCACAGGAAACTTCAGCAGATCAGTTCAAAGATTATGTGGCCAGCCTGACTGTTGACAATGGGCTGGGTTTTTCATATGCGAATCTGACACCGAAAGGAAGGAATCATAATGATGCTCTGCATGTCTCGATTGAGTGCAGGGGAACCACTCTGGCTCATGTGCTAGTAGATACCGGGTCTTCACTGAATGTTATGCCGAAGAAAGCATTGGACTGTTTGGATTGTGAGGGTTTGACTCTAAAGCCTAGTAACATTGTGGTAAGGGCTTTTGACAGATCGAAGAGAATGGTGCACGGGGAGGTGGACATCCCTGTCAAAGTGGATTCTCAGACTTTTGGGTCCACCATCTACATAATGGATATCAGGCAATCATATTCTTGCTTGTTGGGTCGTCCTTGAATCCATGAGGCTGGGGCAGTTACTTCCACACTCCATCAAATGATGAAGTATCCGGTGAAGGGAAAGATTGTCACAGTGCGAGGTGAAGAAGAATATATGGTGAGTCACCTCAATTCCTTCCGCTACGTAGAGATGGACGGGGAATTCATAGAAACTCCTTATCAGAATTTCGAAGAGGTCCCTCAGATCTTGGCATCAACTGAAGTTACTACCAACAAACCTCCGTTGAAGATGGCTTCTCTCAAGGATGCCAGGGCTGTGGTTGAAGAAGGTGGGTGTACCGATTGAGGTCAGCTCCCTGATTTCACTCACAAAACTGACAAATTTGGTTTAGGCTTTACTACAGGGGCTCAAAGGGCTGTTAGGCACGCTCGGGCTGGAAGACCTCCTCTACACATCAACAATCGGGGAATTAATGCAATTAAAGACAGTGAAGAGGATTCAGACATCGACAACTGGATCTACCCAACAACCAACGGTGGACCGAATAACTGGACAACTAGGGACTTCATACCTGTTTCTTTTATTCCACAGTAATGACTCATTTGTTTTAAGATTTATAATAAACAATTTGAAACTTTACGGCCCGGTGCCTTGCCCGAGGCACCTTGGCTTTTCTTGTGAGGGCTATTATTTGTCATTTCATATATCATTAATAAAGCATTGGACGTTTCTTGCATACAAATTTTACGCTCCTTGTTTTTCTTTTCTATCTCTCACTTTATTAAAACAACTATTCTCTTACACACACTCATGTATCATACTGCAGATCCATATCCACCGTGGATCCCATTGATAACAGTTATGCTACTGCCAGTTATGACTTCAAAAATCTGATCATCCAAGCCAAGGACGAAGGTGAGGATGATTGTGAGGTTCCTGGAGAACTTGCTAGACTATTACAGCAGGAAGTGAAGGGCCATACTGCCTCATGAAGAGCCATTTGGGTACAGAGGAAGACATGAAAGAGGTTAAAATAGGTGTGAATTTGAAGCCTAGTGTCAAACAACGGTTAATACAGATGCTACACGACTATGTTGAGATCTTCGCCTAGTCCTATGAAGACATGCCTGGTTTAGACACTAATATTGTGGTACATCGCCTACCGACTAAAGAAGATTTCCCTCTGGTAAAGCAGAAGGTCCACCGTATGCGCCCTGAAATGTCAGAGTAAATTAAGGCAGAGGTTATGAAACAGTTCGACGCAGGATTCTTAGATGTCACTTCTTATCCGCAGTGGGTTGCCAATGTTGTTTCGGTACCTAAGAAGGATGGTAAGGTACGGATGTGTGTGGACTATAGAGATATAAACAGGGCAATCCCCAAGGATGACTTCCCACTTCCTCACATTGATGTTCTAGTCGACAACACCATGCAGCACACGATCTTCTCCTTCATGGATGGTTTTTCTGGCTACAACCAGATCAAGATGGCTCCTAAGGACATGGAGAAGACAACCTTCGTTACACAGTGGGGCACCTTCTGTTACAAGGTAGTTATTTTGGGTTGAAGAATGCCGGGGCAACTTATCAGCGCGCCATGATCGCTTTGTTCCATGATATGATTCACCACGAGATCGAGGTTTATGTTGATGACATGATAGCCAGGTCCCAGTTTGAGGAAGAGCACCTTGATCATCTCCAGAAACTGTTTGATAGGTTGAAGACGTACAAGCTGAGGTTGAATCCGAACAAGTGTACCTTCGGGGTAAGGTCTGGTAAGCTTCTGGGTTTTGTTGTCAGTGACAAACGTATTCAGGTAGACCATGCAAAGGTAAAAGCCATACAAGAGATGCTGGCTCCCCGTACAGAAAAAGAAGTTAGAGGTTTCCTGGGACGTCTGAATTACATTGCCAGGTATATTTCACATCTGACTGCTACTTGTGAGCCAATCTTCAGGCTGCTGAAGAAAGATCAAGTGTTAAAATGGTATGATGAATGCCATACTGCTTTTGAAAGAATCAAATAATACCTTCAAGAACCACCAACTCTGATGCCTCCAGTTAAAGGAAGACCTTTGATATTATACCTGACAGTTCTAGACAGTTCAATGGGGTGTGTGCTGGGGCAGCATGACGAGTCTGGTCGAAAAGAGCATGCAATTTACTACCTTAGCAAAAATTTTATCGACTGTGAGACCTGATACTCATTGCTCGAGAAAACTTGCTGCGCTTTGGCATTACCTGCTCGCCGACTGAGATAGTATATGCTGACTCACACTACCTTGTTGATATTAAAGATGGATCCGATCAAATATATTTTCGAGAAGCCCGCCTTATTCGGAAGAATAGCAAGATGGAAGATGATCTTAACCGAGCACGACATCCAATACACAACCCAAAAGCAATCAAGAGGAGTGTATTGGTGGATCATTTGGCGCATCAGGCCATGGATGACTACCAGTCCATGAATTTCGAGTTCCCGGATGAGAATATCATGTTGGTAACCGACTGCGAAGAACCTGGACCAGATGAAGGACCGGAGGAGGGATCCTGATGGTCTATGTATTTTGATGGAGCCTCGAACGCATTGGGTAATGGCATTGGCACTGTAATTATATCTCCTGAGGGCTGTCATACTTCGTTCACCACCCGATTATGTTTTAACTGCACCAACAATATGGAGGAGTATAAAGCGTGTATCATGGGTCTTAGAGCTTCTATTGACCTGAGGATTAAGTTATTAAGTGTATTCAAAGATTCCGCTCTGGTAATAAGTCAAATCAAAGGCAAGTGGAATACGAAGCACCCAAATCTTATTCCTTACAAAGAGTATGTACTGACATTGCTCCCACACTTTGAGGAGGTAACCTTTGAACATTTCCCAAGAGAGGAGAATCATTTAGCGGATGCGCTAGCTACTATGTCTTCTATGTTCAAAGTCAGGTGGGACAATGAAGCTCCCCAGATAACTATCGAGAGGTTGGAGGAACCCGCACATTGCTGTGACATTGAGACTGAAGAGGTAGCAGATAAACCCTGGTTTCACGAGGTAAAGAGGTAACTTGAGGCTCAAGAATACCCCGAGGGGAATCTGTTAATGATAAGAAGTTTTTGAGAAGGTTTGCTGCGAAGTTCTTCATCAGTAATGGAATCCTCTATAAGCGTAACCATGATTCAACCTTAATGCGGTGTGTAGACAAGAGCGAGGCAGAAAGGATCATGGAAGAGTTACATGAAGGTACCTTAGGAACTCATTCCAGTGGACATACCATGGTGAGGAAAATCCTACGGGCAAGATATTAATGGTCCACTATGGAAGCCGATTGTTATCATCACTCTCGAACCTGTCATAAGTGCGAAGTCTATGCTGATAAGGTGCATGTACCTCCGGTTCCCCTGAATGTTTTGACGTCTCCCTGGCCTATTGCGACATGGGGTGTTGATATGATCGGTGAAATCATACCTACCGCATCTAATGGGCATCACTTCATTCTGGTAGTCACTGATTACTTTACGAGGTGGGTTGAGGCAGCTTCTTTTGCTATAGTAACCAAGAACGTCGTGGCGCAATTCATCCGACATAATCTGATCTGTCGATATGGTGTCCTAGAGAGAATTATTACTGACAATGGTACAAATCTCAACAACACAATGATCACCGAGCTCTGCAAACAGTTCAAGATTCAGCATCATAACTCTTCTCCCTATCGGCCGAAGATGAATGGGGCTATTGAAGCAGCTAACAAGAATATTAAAAAAATTATGCAGAAGATGACAGTGACATACAAAGACTGGTACGAGATGTTACCATTCGCTCTTCATGGGTACCGTACCTCAGCACGGACATCGACAGGGGCAACACCCTACTCTTTGGTGTATGGCATGGAGGCAGTCCTACCCATCAAAGTACAGATACCCTCTCTCAGGATTATGAAGGATGCAAGTTTGAACGAAGAAGACTGGATCCAAACCCGACTTGATCAGCTGAATCTAATCGATGAAAAGAGACTCACTGCTATCTGTCATGGTCAGACGTATCAAAAGCGAATGATCAAGGCTTTTAACAAGAAAGTCAGATGTCAAGAATATCAAGTCGGGGATCTAGTGATCAAACGCATCATACTACCGCAAGGTGATCCCAGGGGCAAATGGACCCCCACACACGAAAGGACATTTGTGGTTAAGAACATTTTCTCGGGAGGAGCTATGATTCTAACCACCATGGATGGTGACGATCTTCCTCACCCCATCAATGCAGACATAGTGAAAAAGATACTACGCATAATCAAAGACCCGCTAGGTTGACTGGCCTAGGAAAAAATAAGGGCTTCCCGGCAAACCAAAAGGGTTCGTGCAAAAGTAAGGTATGAAAATGAAAAACTGTACACCCGGCAAGTCGAAAACCTAAAAAGGAGACTTGGGCAAAAAAGGGAATCCCGGTGGACTGAAAACCCGAAAGGGTGGTCCAGGAAAAAATTAGGGATCGAAGCGTAACAATATGTCTCATTGGATCATCTCGCAACCAGACTTCGGTATCAACTATCAAGCTCGGACAACGCAAATCAATCTGCTCAACCTTCAGCCAAGTAGCAAGGTGATGAGACGCTTGAAGATATAAAGGAAATATCAGAGTTGGAACCCGATGGGAATGTTTCACATAACTTTTTTCTTTTTTTTACAAATTGTAATTTCTTTCGGAGGCATTCTCTTACTAGGACGTCAGCCTCTTTGTACAAAAATGCCTACTACGGGCCAATTGCAAAAATCAATACAATTCATTTTCACAAGAAATTTCAATTTGTTTTTCTTTTTCTGTTTTGTTTTGTAAGAACATCCAATGATTCATTTTTGATATGTGCATTTGAAAATAATGGCTGCTCATAAATATTTACACAAGAAACAAAAGACAATTACTCGTAATTCCAAAAACAGGGAAAATAAGAAGTGCCCAAACCTTACAGTTACTCTGCCCATTAGGTACCGGGATAGAGCCAGCTTGAGAACATGAGTAGTGGTACATACACTCCCCACAGAGTAAAAAGTATCTAAAGACAATGATGTTAGCTTTCTCGAACAGGACATAACTCTCCCCAGCTGAGGTTCACAATCGCGAGTGAGTCACTAAATTTTTCCCCAAGCAGAGTTTATTTCTCTCACAAGCAGAAATTCAATCTCCAACAGAATTCATTATCACCAGCAACTGAAATTCATCCCCAGCTGAGTTTATTTCTCCAAATCAGCAGATCTATCAATAAAGTATCTCCTCTCCAACAAAGGTATTCCCCGCAGAGTTATCCTCAGACAGGGTCTCTTCCGGCATAATATTCACCAGCCGAATGGATGTGAATCCCCAGCTAGTCATCTTTGTTCACCATCCTCAACTGAAGTAGAGGAACTATGGCTTTTTACAGCAGTCAAGAATACCATTTCTCATACTCTCCAAACAGTAGTCAGGGATTTATTTTCCCTGACTCAGATTATTACGTCAGCATTTCATGTTCATACATCATGACATGTGCATACATTACATATAACATAATCTCAGTTATTTTGAGAACCTCATCACAATGCATCTCATGCATCACAAATAACTAACCCTGTATTTCTTTCAGGAAAGACAGTTATTATCAACAATTTCCAGCAGGTCCATGATCAACACTCAAAGTCAAATAGAGTAATCATCGGTGCGACAAATGCAATGTTACGCTGGTTCCTCACAGAAGTCCTACACAAACCTAGCACAATGCAAGCCCTACTATCCAGGCTTTCATCTCAAGGTAACCCTATGATCCAGGTTCCTTCTCACAGCCTTACTATCCAGGCTTTTCATCTCAAGGTAACCCTACGGCCCAGGTTCCTTCTCAAGCCCTACTATCCAGGCTTTTCATCTTAAGGTAATCCTACTATCCAGGTTCCTTCTCAAGCCCTACTATCCAGGATTTCATCTCGAAGTAACCCTACCATCCAGGTTCCTTGTCACAGCCTTACTATCCAGGCTTTTCATCTCAAGGTAACCCTACGACCGAGGTTCCTTCTCAAGCCCTACTATCCAGGCTTTTCATCTCAAGGTAATCCTACTATCCAGGTTCCTTCTTAAGCCCTACTATCCAGGCTTTCATCTCGAAGTAACCCTATGACCCAGGTTCCTTCTCAAGCTCTACTATCCTGGCTTTTATCTCGAAGTAATCCTACGACCCAGGTTCCTTCTCAAGCCCTACTATCCAAGCTTTCATGTCGAAGTAACCCTACTATCCAGGTTCCTTCTCAAGCCCTACTATCTAGGCTTTCATGTCGAAGTAACCCTACTATCCAGGTTCTTTCTCATAACCTTACTATCCGGGTTCTTCCTCTCTTATCCCCAGACAACAATCCACAACACTGTAAGACCAGGACCCGATTAAACACGATTGGTTTCGCATCTCTTGCGGCATATACCCCGACCAGATACGCAGTTCACTTCCGCTTCCCCAAACTGGAGTTATTCCCCAGTAGAGTAATGGACAACTAAAGTTCCTAAAACTCTATTTCTCCCAAGACAGAAACCAGCATTCCCCAGCGAAGTCCTCCTCAACAACAGGTATACGGGTTCTCGCAAAGGAATCTCTTATGCGATCGACACCTTTTCGGATGGCATCTTTAAGCCCATCCTCGACAATCTTCAATCTTCAACTTCCAAATGGCGTTTGTAAGCCCATTCCCGATAGCTCCCATCAGTACCACGTCATGCGAGTGCAAATTTCCAGGCACTCTAGTGTTCAATCATCTTCTGCCTTTAGATCATGAAAGGCAGACGAGCCAATCTACATCTTCAGGTTTAAGAAGATTGAACAGGGGAAGCTGTTGTACCCCAAAATTTTCCCTCCCATATTTCTCAACACATGGCAAGTGAGGTCCCCAAATTGCTCAAGGAAGTTCAATAATTGACTAGACAAACTGTCTCCTAAGGCAGTGTACCTCAAATTAGGGTTTCCACCTTCATAAAGATGTGTGAACCACAAAGGACTCAAATTCTCACCATTGTCCTAATATGTTCTCAAGATCATCCATGTCAAGTTTCAAGCCTTGCAGAAGAAGTTTGCTCAATCAATTGCTCAAATGCCTGAAAATCAACTGTATTAGGTCAAAAGTCAACTGTGGCCCACATATAGTCAAACTTCAAGATTTTTGGTCAACATACTCATTTTTAAGTATTATCCATCATTTGATCAAGGGTTGATCATTATTCCTCAAGGATTGCTCACAATTCATCAAAACCCAAAAGTTGCTAAATTAGGGTTTTACAAGAAAAGTCAACTCAAGTTTGACCAAGCATAACTTTCCCATACTTTATCATAAATGACCCATCCAAAACTCATTTTGAATAGGATGAAATTCCCTACAATTCATATTCAGCTTCCAAGTCCAGAATATGCACTCACAAAAAGATATGAATTTTGACATTATAGGTCCTTTTGAAAAGTCAACAAAAACACCTTTTGGGTCAAAGCTTCATACATGAACATGGAAGACTAAATTGATATGAGACCAAAAGGGTTGTTTGGAGGACATATTAATCTTTCTAAAAAGTCCAAGAACACTTATCTAGGGTCAAAATTGAGAGAGTTATGCATTGGCCATTTTGACCATTTTTGCAAAATTGCCAAAACTCAAATGTGCTCAAATTTGCATTTTTTGCTAAATGGGCCCAACTTTTTATGCTTGCACCTCAATTATAATGTGGTCCACGACTCAAATGTTCACTCACCCATTATGTGCTTCATTTTTCAATTTTTTATTGATTAAAAAGTAAATTAAATCAAATAAATGCTGAAAATTAACAAAGATATGATTTGATTTGTTTTTTTGACAGATTGGCAATCAAGATATGCTAAGTTAACAAGATCAAATCGAATCAAGGTCAATTGGTACAAGAAAGGCATGATTTGGCTCAAAATAGCAACATATCATATAGCTTGCAAATCAAATCAAATCTTGGATAAATGCAAAGATTTAGTCCAAGTTTGTTAACCTAATTCACTCTAGGTTATATAGTGAACAATTCCAGATCAGAAATACGAGGGTGGAGGCGTGCAAACTGCAAGAAAAAACTTCAAAATTCCAAGAAAAAGTGGTGATTCAATTCCATTCTAGAGGCCAAGTCAAGCCATTCTAGCATTACCAAACGACTCATGGACCTTCCCAGAACCTATCCCAATCACTTGCAGGTGCTTAAACACCCAGAAACGCACGCAAGGACTCCCACAGTTTGCATCATTCTTTGAAAATGATTACACTAATTCCTGCATCATTAGCATCTTTAACTCATATTTGTAACCTTCATCATGTTTGCAAGCTAACCATGTCATTTAATTACGTTTTTGAAGCCTGTACACGATGTTGCCATTGCTAGGGTTATACTTTGTGTTATTTTTAGGGTCTTTTTGTACAGGAACAATTGGGCCTTGAATCAGGTACCATGATGCTCGTGAGGATGAGACGATTTGATTGGCACCATTACCTTTCATTTATCTTGCGTGTACAACATTTTTGAAATATGCAGGGTTATACCTACAATGGATGTCTGTAGGTAAAAATACCTTTTTCTAAAACGACGACAGAGGAAGGAGAAGACAACGTGTCCAGCTATCACTGGGCTATTTGAAATCCGTGCGTTTTTGGTCTGACCATCTTTGTTTCGTACATTATGTTTTGTGTGTATTATAAAATAACTTGTGTAGCGCAGCTGGCAGTGTAACATTGGCAAAGAGTACAAGGACCCGGGTTCGATCCCAGGTCTAGACAATTTCCTTTATTTTCTTTTCTATTCATTGATTCAGCGCATCGTTCCTCTTGTTGACCACCATGCGCTAGCAACTCTGACCATTGGATGGAAGGATGATCAAATCCAATGCCCAGATAGCAAGAGACCACAATTCTCCTCAAGTCAATGCCCAAACCTGATCCAACGCATTGACTGGGCTTGGAGCATTTGGGCCAAGGAATTCAGATTCATACCCCCCTCTCCAGCCAACAACACAGGCCCAATTCTCAACTACTTTTTCTTTTTATTTTATCTTTTAATTTGTTTAATTATTTTATTTTTAAAATCAATTTTAATTAAATCATAAAAATAAAATAAAAAAGTAAAAAAAAATAGATTTATTTATTTTCTAATTAAATTTAATTTTGTTAATTAATTAGATTAATATTTAAATTAGGGTAACTTTAATTTGTTTTTCACAATTAAAATTAAATTAGAAAATTAGGTTAACTCTTGATTTAATTTTTCTCTTTTTTCTCAAATAAAACAAAAATACAAAAATAGGTTGTTTAGAATTAATTAATTAATTTTCAAAAATTAATATAAATTAGGATTGAGGATTTTCTTTTAATTTAATTCTCCATTATTTTCTCAAATAACAAAACATGACAAAAAATATTTTTTTCTTTAATCAATCGCAAGTAGGATTAGTCAAAGGGTCAAAACCCTAATCGCCTCGCATTTAACTTACCGCACTCATTTAATTCTTTTATTATTTTTGTAACTGTTTTGAGGATGTAATAGTTTTAATTAGGGTTTTTAAATTTCCGCAACTTTATTTACTGTCAACGACAATTATGTAACTGTCAAAGCCATGTAATAAGCGTAGGTTATTTTTTCCGCTTTTACTTTCTGCAAAACTCTTAACTGTTAGATGTATGTTTAGGATTGTACGACAAGAATGCGTGACAAAATTAAAATGGTTAGAAAACCCTAATATGCAAAGATAATAAACTGAAAATAAATCACTCGCACATATTCACTCTTAGGGTATACTCTCACTTCGGTTGCCTTCGGTAAAATATCATTAAGCATAGGGTGTCTTAGTGGTTGCCCTCCTGTCTAAAGAGATCAAATTGTCCCGTACAAATGTTGCCTCGGAAATGTTGCCTCGAAAAGATCTTAAGACTCTAGGGTTACTACTAAGGTATCATAATATTACTTTATTGACCGTACGTCCCTTTCGAATTGACCCTTACAAATTCCAACGACGGTGCTACCTATTTCTCAATAGTAGGATAGCGCTGTCTAAAGGAAACAAGAATAGAAACGATCTTTTTTCGAGTGGGTAGATGCTAGTAGGTACTTGCTCAAATCAAAACTTTTCGCACTTACACTTTTCAAACAAATGTTCAAAACAACATCATCACACCCTTGAGAACTGATACAAGGGTTATCACGAAGTAAAACATTTTTCAAAAACAAGCACACAAACACAAGCAATTTAAAAATGAGCATGTACCTAAGAGCCCATGGAAAACCATGGATAGAAAGGGTGCTAACACCTTCCCTTTCTATAATCTACCCCCCCGTACTCAAAATCTCGAAAAAGGATTTTTTCTGTACTTTTTTCCTTTCCGGTTGGATGAAATAAAAGTCGATGGCGACTCTTACTTACCGTGACATTTTGCGAATAAAAAAATGCAAAAATGTAAACCAGTAAAAACAGTCGATTCTGCCACCGGATCACACTCTCATATGTACCTTTCCATCTTTATTTGGTACTGGAACAATATTTTCCACCCAATGAGGATATGGCGTCACTGCTAAGAAACCTGCATTAAATTTTTTCATAACCTCGGCCTTGATCTTCTCTCACATCTCGAGACGCATGCGATGAACCTTATGCATTACCGGATGTGATACGATGGCCAGAACCGGGACGTGTTTCCCTTTTTAAGGAATTGCTGGTTTACGTTTTGCGTTTATGTTTGCAAAATGTCGCGGTAAGAAAGAGTCGCCACCGACTTTTATTTTATCCAACAAGGAAAGGAAAAAAGCACAGAAAAATTCCTTTTTCGAGATATTTCTGAGTACAGGGGGTAGATTATAGAAAGGGAAAGTATTAGCACCCTTTCTATCCGTAGTTATCTACGGGCTCTTAGGTACTTTCTGATCATTTTCAAAATTGTTTTCTTTTGTGTGATTTGAAAAGCTTTTGTTTTGACTTTGATTTAACTCTTGCTTCTGTCTTCAAGAGTGTAATGAAGTGTTTTGAAAACTTTGTTTTGTAAAGGAGTGTAAGTGTGAAAAAATTTGTTTGGAATGAGCAAGTACTTAAAAATTAATCTACCTACTCGAACAAAATAATCGTTCTATGTTCGTTTCCTTTAGACAGTGCTATCCCACTATTAGTGAGTAGGTAGCATCATTGTTGGAGTTTTGAGGGTCAATTCGAAAGGGACGTACGGTCACTAAAGCAATGTTAGGACGTCTTAGTAATAACCCTAATGTCTTAGATCAATTATTCGAGGCAACAATATCCGAGGCAACCATTCCGAGGCAACTTTTCCGAATCGGGACTTTAATCTTTGTTTAGACAAAAGGACGACCACTAAAGTATCCTATACTCAATCACCGTTTACCTAAGGCAACCAAGTGGGAGTGTACCCTAGGAGTGCGCATGTGTGAGTGATTCAATTTCAGATTATTATCTTTGCACATTTTAGGGTTATCTAACTGTTTTAAAGTTTAACATACATTCTTGTCATGCATCCTAATATCATACATCTAATAGTTAATAGTTTGCAGAATTAAAAATGTTGAATTTAAACTACGCTATTACAAGGCTTTGGGTATTTACATAGCCAAAGGCAAACCCTTTGAAAATAAAGCGATAAAAGTAAAGACCTAATTAACTATTACAACTAAATTGAAAGACAAGTAAAAAGTAAAAATAAAGAGGAGAAAAGACTTCTTCGATCCATGCCATGGACTGGTTCGATTCACTCTTCTTTGGCCTTCTTTCGATTGAGCTAGGGAATGGTTGTGAGTAGCCTTCGATTGGGCTTGAGAATTGACTGGGCAAGCTTTGATTTGCACCCTTTCCTGCCTCCTTCGACCGGGTTTGGGAAGGATATGGGTAAACATTGATTGCAGGGAGAAATGGGGGGCTTCGATTCAGAGGAAGAAGGTTGCCTTTCAATTCTATGAAGGGTGTTGCTGGAAAGGCCTGAAGGATCACCTGTGGAGGCACTGCATCTGCAAAAATATTTTATCTAAATGAAACGCATGACCTGGGTATCGAAACCCAGGTCCTTCGATCCTGCGCGCGCTGGGTCTTTTCAGGCTATATCTGTAGCAAGTGTTAGCAACCAAAACATGACCTAGGTGCCAAACCCAAGCCCTTTGATTCTGTCTAGAATGACAAATCGAATGAAACAAGAAATATGGATGTGTTATGTAAATACAAAGTTTGACATTTTACCCTCTCTTACCAGTAGTTGGAACCTTCGGTTTGGCACTTTCTGGATGTGGGTACCTTCGATCTGGGATTTCTGGGCGTGGATACTTTTGTTGAAGGGTTGCTTTGGCTTGGATTACTTATGAAAATGTTGATAACCTTTGGTGGGTTTGTGGGCAGCGTATCTCAAAATGTCCTCCTCCCCCCCGTTTTCTCTTTTTTCGCCCCCTGTGCGGTATGCTTGCCCTTGTTTTTATAGGAGTATGAGGGTGCATGAAAATGGCAAGAGACAACCATTTAACCAGGCCTTTAAAGTCACGAGACAAGAATTAGACACATTAAAACATTTCCTTTTTTGAAATATTCATGTCTCTTTGGAATCTTGAATGAACCTGGACACCATTGATTTTCGAATGCCTTCAGGCCATGCTCTTTGATTGGTCTTGAGTTGCCTCCTTCGAATGGACTTCTTACGACCCTTCAAATGGGCCTTTTGAATGCTTCTTCAAATGGACCTTTACATATTCTTCGAATGAGTCACTTACATGTTCTTCGTATGAGTCATTTACATGTTCTTCGAATGAGCCTCTTGTCTGGTGTGCTGGCAAGTTGAGGGGCCTTTTCATTTGTGAATCGAAACAAACTTGTAGAAGATTCTTGCCTCGTAAGTCGAAGGTAAGCCTGAAGTAGTTAATGCATAGTCGAAGCATTATGAAATTGACTTGATCGAAGGAGATCCAGCGTTCAATCGAAGACTTGCGGACCAAAGCTTGATCGAAGGGTTCCAAACACCTAATCGAAGCTTACTAATCAAAGCCCGATTGAAGAGTGTCAAATGCCCAACCGAAGACTGGTGAGTCAAGCCTGTATCGAAGGATTTTGGATACCTAATCGAAGACTTTTCCCAGATGCCAGTCGAAAGACACTTTGTTCATCTTCAAAAAACTTGATTTCCGTTAGGCAAGTGTTTGTGACCAACCATGTAAGGGAAAACTTTGAAAACATGAGAGGGAAAATTTTTGGGTACATTAGCTGTCCCTGTTCAATCATCTTAAACCTGAGGATGTAGATTGGATTTCATGCCTTTCGTGATCCGAAGGTGGAAGAGGATTGAACACTAGAGTGCCCAAAAATTTGGACTCACATGATGTGGTGTCCGTCTTGTGATGTCGGGAATGGGCTTACAGATGCCATTTGGAAATTGCCGACGGAGAATGGGCTTATAGATGCCACCCGAAGGAGCGTCGATCACATAAGAGATTCCTTAGCGAGAGTTTATATACCTGTTTGTTGAGGGAGATTCCCCTGGGGAATACTGATCTTTGTCTTGAGAGAAATAGAATTTTAGGAGCTTCAGTCGTCCGTTATTCTACTGGGGTATCATCTCTGTTGAATTTTAGGAACTTCGGTCGTCCGTATTCTACTGAGGAAACATCTCTGTTGAATTTTAGGAACTTCGGGCGTCCGTATTCTACTGAGGAATCATCTCTGTCGAATTTTAGGAACTTCGCTCATCCATATTCTACTGAGGAAACATCTCTGTTGAATTTTAGGAACTCCGGTCGTCCGTATTCTACTGAGGAAACATCTCTGTTGAATTTTAGGAACTTCGGTCGTCCGTATTCTACTGGGGAATCATCTCTGCTGAATTTTAGGAACTTCGGTCGTCCGTATTCTACTGAGGAATCATTTCTGTTGAATTTTAGGAACTTCAGTCGTCCGTATTCTACTGGGGTATCATCTCTGCTGAATTTTAGGAACTTCGGTCGTCCGTATTCTACTGAGGAATCATTTCTGTTGAATTTTAGGAACTTCCGTCGTCCGTATTCTACTGAGGAAACATCTCTGTTGAATTTTAGGAACTTCGGTCGTCCGTATTCTACTGAGGAATCATCTCTGTTGAATTTTAGGAACTCCGGTCGTCCGTATTCTATTGAGGAATCATCTCTGTTGAATTTTAGGTACTTCGATCGTCCGTATTCTACTGAGGAATCATCTCTGTTGAATTTTAGGAACTTCGGTCGTCCGTATTCTACTGAGGAATCATCTCTGTTGAATTTTAGGAACTTCGGTCGTCCGTATTCTACTGAGGAAACATCTCTATTGAAGAGGAACACTGAGGATGAACTACTATCTAGTCGTGGTCCAGGCTTTACAAAGACTTACTGGGGATGAAACTATTATCCAATCGTACCCGGGCTTCACAGCTTAAATTTTGTGAGAATTCGATTGTATCTTTCCTGAAAGGTAAAGGTTAGTTGTATGTAATGTGTGATATGTATCAAGCAATGATGTTCACAAAATAAATGAGATTGTGTTTGTATGATGCGTATATGCATGTGTCATGATGTATGGAAATGTGATGTTTTTAGCTGGGGAAAATAAATCCCGGATTGCCGCTGGAGAAAAGAGTTGAATTCTTTGTTTCCGCTGGGGATAGTGAATGAAGATGATTGTGAGAATAAACCTACAGGAGAGGATAACTCTGTTGGGGAATAAACTGACGAGGAAATGACTCTGTGGGGAGGATATATTCTTCTAGAGGACCTGTTGATTTGGAGAAATAACCTCGGCTGGGGATGAATCATCATTGCCGGCGATGATAAACTCTGTTGGGGATTGAGTTTCTGTTTGTAAAAGGAATGAACTCCGCTGGGGATGATTTTCCAGTTGCGACTTCACTGGGAATAACCTTTTAGACTCTACTGGGGATAATTTTCCAGACTCTACTGGGGATAATTCTCCAAACTTCTCTGGGGATAATCTTCCAGTGCTGGTGATAGATAAACTCTGCTTGGGGAGAATCTTACCGACTCATTCGCAGTTGCGAGCCTCAGCTGGGGAGAATTGTGTCCTATTTGGGACAACTAACATCACTGTCTTTGTCTTACTCTGCGGGGAGTGAATGTTACTGGGACGCATGTTGAGGATATGACGATGACTTTGCATCGAGACTTTTTTGCCCCGGTTTCTGGGGAGAAAGTTCCTGCGGGGGCCTTATGGATCGAGTGTTATCCCAACTTTTAAGGTGTTTGGTAACTTTCGATCAAAATGATCAGTCTTCTTCGGGTAGGCAAGTGACAAGATGACGGGACATAGTCGTACGCTTTGATCCCTAATTTTTGCTTGGATTGTCTTTTCAGATTTTCAGTCCACCGGGATACCCTTTCTTGCCCAAGCCTCCTTTTCAGGTTTTCGACTTGCCGGGTGTACACTTTTTTTTTGTTTTTATCCCTAATTTTTGCCTGAACCCTTTTGGTTCGCCGGGATGCCCTCATTTTTGCCTAGGCCAGTCAACCTAGCAGGTCTTTATTCATGCGCAATATTTTCTGACTATGTCCACGCTCTCAGTATGTAAGGAGTTGTCACTGTCGGTAGTGTTGCCACACTACCAGAAGATGTCTGATCATACAAGATTCGTTGGTGGAATTCATGTCCAATGCCCCAAGTGACTCAGATGGAGATTTTCCCCTGGCTATTTGGCATCTTTGAGAGATTCCTTGAATCTTGACTTAACTTCTCTGGATGATGGACAATGATCATGTCGTGCCCCTTGGTTGGAAGTGTTTTTCCACTTGAGGTGATCCTTTTTATTGAGAAGATTTTTGTTCACTAGATATTCGTCGTGCGGATTTCTCTGCTGTTGAACAAATAGTCATATGCAAACAATGTTATTTTAAGAATGCAAAGGTTATGTCTGTCTTGAAATTTTTGAAAATGCATTTTTCAGTAAGACAGGAAAATTTTGTAATATGTGATGTCAACTCAGGATTTACAGCAAGTCCTACAGGAGTCAGGATACCTTTTGTAACAATATGCTTTCGAACTAACCCATGCTTCAGCTAGGACTTTTAAGGGTTATAACGTGGCCTGGTTCACGGTTTAAGAAACAAAGGATAAAGGCTCAAAATTTATTTGTACCCACCCATTCTTCGTGATGTTCTTCGATCCTAAACTCATCTAATTGTGCATTTAGATCCCGTTTGAGTCTTTGCTATGATATTCCAGTGATGGTTCGGATACTGACAATTTATTTTGAACATGCAGTCATTTTTGTTGAGAGTTTGTAGGACCTCCCTTCTTTTTTTGATTTTATTATCCCCGTCTTTTTCCTGAACTGTTTCTTTTTGTGATTACAGTCAGCGGGATGCCCCAGCTTTTTCTTAAGTCTCCTTCATAGGTTTTGACTTAATGGGCTTTTATTTCGAGAGATAATGACTGCTTGTCTTGACGATTATAGGGAACCATCACCGTCTTTTGTTTTGGAAGGACGTCTTTGAAGCCATTCATTGTGCACCTGGATTAACTGAGAAAACTACCCCGCCCCAGGTTGTGATTAAGGGTTTTAATTTGTGTGAAAAGAAAAAACTCCTACTTCTTTGGCTCAAAGGGGTTGACTAGGGATTATCTTCCTTATAACTCCACTATTTAGGATTTGAAACAACGTCTGTACATCGTCAGCAGGGTCTGTTCAAAAGCATATTGTAGAGATTGTGGTATCATTTTCATTATCCTCCCTCTAAAGTCTTAGAGTTTTTTAACCGAGAGTTGAACATCACAAAAAAGAAAGCAATTTAAATATAGTGAATACGAATGGATTGAATCAAAACATACATATGCAATGCATTGATAAAGTAACAAACTTTGACATGAATAAATGTTTGAACAATCAAAAGAAAATTACAAATTGAAAATTCTAATGAACAAAAAGTCTTCTCGTCTGGTCTTGTCACTTCAGAGGACGTGCCTTGGAGGGATGGTAGAAGAACTCAGCCTGACCATCTTGTGTAAACTCCAGCACTCCTTCATCAATCAAGTCCTGAATTTTATTTTTCAATGCCCAACAATCATCAGTATCATGCCCCGAGCTGTTGGAATGGTATGCACACCTTGCATCAGGATTGTAGTATGGGGAGGCTATGTTAGGATTCTGAGGAGGGTCCCTTAACATAACCAACTTGGCCTTCAACAGGCGTTGCATTGCTTGAGCCAATGACATGTTGATTTTGGTAAACTGCCTTTTGGGCCTATTTGGCTTACTCTGATCAACCCGTTGTTTTTGGCGAGGTTGTTGTTGGACCCGTGATGTAGTAGCAATTTGGAAAGGTCCACTCTTCACCAAACCAACCTTTTGTCTTCTTGGAGGTTGATCAATAACTTGGTCCCCGACCTTGACTATTTGCTTCATACTGTTGTATCGGTCTTGATGAAGCTGGTTAATAATGGTTCTCAACTCTTCTTGTTCTCGGGCTAAGCCTTGGATAAGGGCCATCTGCCCCAGCATCCGGGTTCTTATTGCATCTACCTCAGCTTGCAGTTGCTCCATCCGTTCGTCCTTATTGTCTTCAGAACTTTTCTTGACCAAATTCCCAACGAGGAGTGTTTTAACCTCTTCCTACCCCTTGGATAGGTTTAAGAATATTTCCTTGCACTGAGTTTCTTAAAGATCTCTGTTGTCTTGTTG
This sequence comes from Vicia faba, assembly GCA_948472305.1. Classification (NCBI taxonomy): domain Eukaryota; kingdom Viridiplantae; phylum Streptophyta; class Magnoliopsida; order Fabales; family Fabaceae; genus Vicia; species Vicia faba. The sequence continues at coordinate 298,486,992 of OX451736.1, read as the reverse complement.
GAGAGCCATTGCTGAAATAAACAGCGAGAACATGAGAGACCTGTACTGGGAGACCTTTTATGCAATGATATATATATATATATATATATATATATATATATATATATATATATATATATATATATATATATATATATATATATATATATATATATATATATATATATATATATATATATATATATATATATATATATGTAATGTTTTCAAGGATCTCGCGGGGTAAACAAGAAACTGTTAGAATTTTTTTGAAGAAACTCTGTGTCGTTAAGAGTCCTTCTTCAAGAGTTAAGCTCACCATATCAAGTGGGTCATAGCCCTTGACTCAAGTTATCATGTTTTGATTTATAGACGATATTGGCTAGAGGAAAATAAATCCCCTTGCCCCTCGCTAGACGTCTGATTTACCATAACATGCATCACAAACCCTTGAGATCCTTGAAATGGTTAAGGAGATGTTTAGGCAATGATGTTATGATGTGTATGCTATGCGTTTAAGCAAAAGTGCGAGGTGATGTAAACAAGTAAATCCGGCAAGAAATCCAAGTTATTGGATGAGGACTGTAAACAAAACCTGTAAGGAACTCAAGTTGTTAAATAACAAAAATGTGCAAGTAGTTCAAGTTGAAAGCACACAAGTCACACAAACAGCCTTAGGTTTAGGCCTGCATGGGGTCTAGGTATTACCCTCTTGAAGTTGGATTGGTTCAACCTGTCCTAATAATAGTAACCGGGTTCTAGAGGTTCTCAATATCACTGACCATCCTCCATCGGTCATAATTCCAGTCACGCAATCTTTTCTTGCAGCCGGAACCATCTTGAGAGTATGGTCTCAAGGAGTGTAGCATACTGCTACTTTCTATGGCCAAGTTGGTCAACTATAGTTTCTAAGGTCAGTTGATGCTTAATGACTCATTAGCAGCCCCATACTCTCCTTGTTGCTCCATAAGGGATATCGGCACCAACTAATGTGTCACACCAACGTAGCTACTACTTCAACTGTATCGGTCTACGCCGTACAATTCCCTCATAGTCTATTACTACTTACCTAAAAGGTATCCCCAGATCCGGGTTAGGATCTATAGTAACTCCGATACAAAGCCCACAAAGATAAAGCAATCAAATCAAACAATTGAACACAATATGATGAACTAATCCTAAGGTAGACCCCACTTATTAATAGTCCCCTGCAGAGTCTCCAGTTCTGTGATACGGTGGCCAGAACCGGGACGTGTTTCCCTTGTTAAGTAATTGCTAGTTTGCGTTTTGCGTTTGTGTTTGCAAAATGTCGCGGTAAACAAGAGTCGCCACCGACTTTTATTTTATCCAACAAGGAAAGGAAAAAAGCACAGAAAAATTCCTTTTTCGAGATATTTCTGAGTACGGGGGGTAGATTATAGAAAGGGAAGGTATTAGCACCCTTTCTATCCGTAGTTATCTATGGGCTCTTAGGTACTTGCTCATCATTTTCAAAATTGTTTTCTTTGTGTTTGTGTGATTTGAAAAGCTTTTGTTTTGACTTCGACTTAACTCTTGCTTCTGTCTTCAAGAGTGTAATGAAGTGTTTTGAAAACTTTGTTTTGTAAAGGAGTGTAAGTGTGAAAAAATTTGTTTGGAATGAGCAAGTACTTAAAAATTAATCTACCTACTCGAAAAAAAGAATCGTTCTATGTTTGTTTCCTTTAGACAGTGCTATCCCACTATTAGTGAGTAGGTAGCATCATCGTTGGAGTTTTGAGGGTCAATTCGAAAGGGACGTATGGTCACTAAAGCAATGTTAGGACGTCTTAGTAATAACCCTAATGTCTTAGATCAATTATTCGAGGCAACAATATCCGAGGTAACCATTCCGAGGCAACTTTTCCGAATCGGGACTTTGATCTTTGTTTAGACAAAGGGACGACCACTAAAGCATCCTATACTCAATGACCGTTTACCGAAGGCAACCAAGTGGGAGTGTACCCTAGGAGTGAGCATGTGTGAGTGATTCAATTTCAGATTATTATCTTTGCACATTTTAGGGTTATCTAACTGTTTTAATTTTTAACATACATTCTTGTCATGCATCCTAATATCATACATGTAACAGTTAATAGTTTGCAGAATTAAAAATGCGGAATTTAAACTATGCTATTACAAGGCTTCGGGTATTTACATAGCCAAAAACAAACCCTTTGAAAATAAACCGATAAAAGTAAATACCTAATTAACTATTACAACTAAATTGAAAGACAAGTAAAAAGTAAAAATAAAGAGGAGAAAAGACTTCTTCGATCCATGCCATGGACTCGTTCGATTCACTCTTCTTTGGCCTTCTTTCGATTGAGCTAGGGAATGGGTGTGAGTAGCCTTCGATTGGGCTTGAGAATTGACGGGGCAAGCTTCGATTTGCACCCTTTCCTGCCTCCTTCGACTGGGTTTAGGAAGGATATGGGTAAACTTCGATTGCATGGAGAAAGGGGGGGCTTCGATTCAGAGGAAGAAGGCTGCCTTTCGATTCTATGAAGGGTGTTGCTGGAAAGGCCTGAAGGATCACCTATGGAGGCACTGAATCTTCAAAAATATGCTAGCAAAATAAAACGCATGACCTGGGTATCGAAACCCAGGTCCTTTAATCCTGCGCGCGCTGGGTCTTTTCAGGCTATATCTGTAGCAAGTGTTTGCAACAAAAACATGACCTAGGTGCCAAACCCAAGCCACTTGATTCTGTCTAGAATGACAAATCGAATGAAACAACAAATATGGATGTGTTATGTAAATACATAGTTTGACATTTTACCCTCTCTTACCAGTAGTTGGAACCTTCGATTTGGCACTTTCTGGATGTGGGTACCTTCGATCTGGGATTTCCAGGCATGGATACTTTTGTTGAAGGGTTGCTTTGGCTTGGATTACTTATGAAAATGTTGACAACCTTTGGTGGGTTTGTGGGCAGCGTATCTCAAAATGTCCTCCTCCCCCCGTTTTCTCTTTTTTCGCCCCCTGTGCCGTATGCTTGCCCTTGTATTTATAGGAGTATGAGGGTGCATGAAAATGGAAAGAGACATCCATTTAACCAGGATTTTAAAGTCATGAGACAAGAATCAGACACATTAAAAGATTTCCTTTTTTGAAATATTCATGTCTCTTTGGAATCTTGAATGAACCTGGACACCTTTGATTTTCGAATGCCATCAGGCCATGCTCTTCGATTGGTCTTGAGTTGCCTCCTTCGAATGGACTTCTTATGTACCCTTCGAATGGGCCTTTTGAATGCTTCTCCAAATGGACCTTTACATGTTCTTAGAATGAGTCATTTACATGTTCTTCGAATGAGCCTCTTGCCTGGTGTGCTGGAAAGTTGAGGGGCCTTTTCCTTTGTGAATCGAAACAAACTTGTAGAAGATTCTTGCCTCGTGAGTCGAAGGTAAGCATGAAGTAGTTAATGCATAGTCAAAGCATTGTGAAATTGAATTGATCAAAGGGGATCCAACGCTCAATCGAAGAATTGCGCACCAAAGCTTGATCGAAGGGTTCCAAACACCTAATCGAAGCTTACTAATCAAAGCCCGATCGAAGAGTGTCAAATGCCCAATCGAAGACTGGTGAGTCAAGCCTGTATCGAATGATTTTTGATACCCAATCGAAGACTTTTCCCAGATGCCAGTTGAAAGACACTTTGTTCATCTTCAAAAAAAATTATTTTCGTTAGGCAAGTGTTTGTGACCAACCATGTAAGGGAAGACCTTTGAAAATATGAGAGGGCAAATTTTGGGGTACAACACCGGAGAACAACCCTCTTTTATTGGAAGACGGTGAACTACAATATCAATATCGAGCACTGGCATGTCTTTGTATGACCAAGGAAATATCTCAACATAGTCGCGCAACATCTGAATCAATCTGTTCTTGACACTGCCCTCTAAGTTGGAGCCTATCTTGACCTCTTTTTGTCTGTCTCAAAACCCAACTTTACCACTTCGACCGGCTCTTCATGTTGTTGGATAGACTTTTCTTCTTGTATTAAGAGTATGACAAGTTCTCCAAGTATTTCACAATCTTCCTCACCTTCATTCTTGGCTTGGTAGATCAGATTTTCAAAGTCATACGCGACAATAGCATAATCATTATCAACGAGATCTAGAGTGGACGGGGATCTGCAATATAGTGTGTTGGTATGTGTAAGAACGCATAGATATTCAAAAGTGCAATAAAGTAAAACAAAGACAGAGAGCGCAAACTTTGAATGCAAAACGTCCAATGTTTTCATTGAATAAAAATATGACATATGAAATGACAACCCTTAACAAATGGACCATTCTTCCCCGAGCAAGACACGAGGTTTAAAGTCATTGTTTTAAAAGAAATTACATAACCAAACTTCTTAAAGAAATAAAATAGAAATAACGATTACTCATGACTAAAGGAGATTGAGATAATGTCTTCCTTCTTCCAGTTGTTGAGGCCGTTGTCAATGGTAGGAAAGATCTAGTTGTCGAATTCACAATCACTGTCAATATCCTCTATAGCGTTGACTCCTTTATTGCTGATACAGAATGAAGGTCTTCCAGCCTGAGCATGGTGAACAACCCTTTGACCTTCTGCGGTAAAACCCAGACTAAAGTTATCAAATTTCTAGGGGATATCAGGAAGATGACCTCAAATTGTGCAACCACTTTCTACTATAGTAGATTTTGCAAATTTCAAGGAAGCCATCTTGTGTGGAACCCTGATAATCTTTGGAATGGTAGAAACATCTTTAACAACAGCGGGGGAAATCACTTCAAAGGTCTGACAGGGAGTCTCAATAAATTCTCCGTCCATCTCCACGTACCAGAATGAATTCAGGTGACTGACCATGTACTCTTCCTCTCAGCAGATAGTAACAACCTTCCCTTTTATAGGATATTTTAATTTCTGGTGCAAGGTGGAGGTGAAGGAACCTTCCCCATGGATCCCGGGGCGTCCTAATAGACAAGAATAAGCTGGATGGATGTTTATTACATAGAAGGTGGATTCAAAGATCTGTGAACCCACTTTAATAGGAAGATCCACTTCTCCATGTACCATTCTTTTGGACCCGTCAAAGGCTCGAACTAAATGTCATTGGGTTTCAGTACAACCCTTCACAATCCAGTCTGCCAAGAGCGCCCTTTGGCAGAACATTCAAAGAAGAGCCAGTATCAACTAACACATGAGCCAACGTAGTGCCCCTGCATTCAATGGAGACATATAGGCCCTATTATGATTTCTCCCCTCTAGAGTTAGGCCAGCACCGGAGAATCCTAATCCATTATCAATTGTTAAACTCGCTACGTAACTTCCAAATTGATTAGCCGAAATTTCTTGCGGCACATGAGAAGTCTTCAAGAATCTTACTAAATCTTGCGCATGGGCTTCAGAACATAGTAGTAAAGATAGCATGGAGATTTTTGACGGGGTCTACCCAAGCTGTTCAACAACTTTATAATCTCTCTTGCAGATGATTTTCAAAAAATCTTCCAACTCTTTTCCAGAGGTGTCCTTGACTTTAGCTTCTTTTGACGCCTTCGTATGGGAAGGCTATATCATTGACTCTTTACCTCGAGCCTCGACAGTTGTCTTGGTAGTTGTGACTTAAACATGTGGAGAGATTTCCGGGGAGAAAATCCTTCTGCTTCTAGTAATTTTTTGTTCCCTGCAATGTTGTCAATATTGGGACCAACCTCTTCATCATCTTCGTCACACAACTCTTGTGTAATTCTATGGTAATAGACGTCAGACCCATAATTCCGTGGAATAGCCTTCTCCGAGGAATATGGGATGGGCCCAGGTGTTGTAATGATTAAAGGAGCAACTTTTGGATTGGCAATAATCCTTACAGGACCTTTGGAAGTGATCCTGAAAGATGTACCAGATATGACAGACAAATCTCGACACAAATTCTCAACATACATAACTTTTTCAATAAAAATTAAATATTCATCCATCAGGCGCTGAACTCCTTCCTTTAGTAACCCGCAACCATTGAGTTGAACTACACATCAATAACATTCTTTAACACAACCAAGAAATAAACCTGCTTGTAGAAAATTCTCCTTGACTGTTGAGAGAGGAGTAACCACATCACTTACGGAGGTAACATACAATACATATTCAATATCACTTATGCCTTTGTCATGCTTAGGCATAGGTGCAGTAATTACGTTCAGAGTCTCTAGAGGGTCGAACTAAATTTCCTTGTTATCAATCATGTATTGAATTTTGTTTTTTCAGGGCCCAACAGTTGTTGGTGTAGTGCCCAGGACTGTTCAAATGATAGGCACGCCTCGCATTTGTATTTTACTTTGGAGAGGTTGTGTTGGGATTCTGATAAGGATCCCGTAGTGAAATGAGTTTAGCCTTTAACAAATGTTGTAATGCCCAAGATAAAGGCATGCCGATCTTGGTAAACTGCCTTGACGGAGCGTCTTGCCTTTGACGGTTTCCCTATTGTGATTGTTGAATAGGCGCTGGATTAGAGATCAACACTGCTACCACAAACTGATGGAGGTCACTTTTACTACGACTTTTCTGGCCATAGACATCATTAGTTTCTTTTTTTCCAACGAACAACTTCTTCACAATATTAGAAGTTGCAGCCATTGGAATCTTCCCACTCTTAATACCACTTTCAACTCTTTCTCCTGTCAGAATTATCTCGGTAAAGCCAGATGAAGAACTCCCAATCAGATGACTAAAGAATGGGCATGTCAGAGTACCCACGAACATATCAACAAATTCCCAGTCAAACAAGGGAGGTTGGACCCTTCCAAATATGTCTCTCCACTTCTGGGCATACTCCTTGAACCCTTTATTCGAGCCCATGGACATGTTTTGTAATTGTACACGAGTCGGTGCAAGGTCAGCATTATATTTATACTGCTTGTAAAAATCAGCAGCCAAGTCTTCCCACATGTGAATGTTGGTTCCTTCCAGCTGGTAGAACCATTTAAGTTGAGTTCCAAACAAACTTTCTTGAAAGAATTGGACCCATAATTTTCTGTCATCAGTATGAGGTTGAATTTTTCGAACATACAAGCTCATATGAAGTTTGGGACAAGAGACCCAATCATATTTAGAAAAGATAGGGACCTTGAATTTGTGAGGGATGACCATCCCCGAGATCAAACCTAGCTTTCCAAAATCTAATCCAGGCACTTTCTGGGTTTCCATAGATTTGAGATGGTCTTCTAACTGCTTGTACTTGTCATTTGCAGGAGGGTACTGTTCGTCGAAGTAGTCTTCATCTTCAGGAACGTTCTCAGAACCCTGGTGTTGTACCCCAAAATTTGCCCTCTCATCCTTCAGGATCCATCCTAAATTCTCAGATTTTCTCTTAAAACAGAGCCAAGCCCTTTATTACCATTCCTTTCCAAGTAAACAATTTACAAGAACAAAATATTCGTGTGCAAGCTTAAAAGGCAAAACTTTTGCCTTGGAAAAGTTAAATTCTAAATACTTAGAATTTTCTCTAAAAAAAGGGGGGATTTAAAAAGAAGATGGCACTTCAGAACTTCTGAACCAACCTCAGGTAGAAACGGTCAGAAGTTGCAAACTTGGCTCAGCACATAACATTCAGTCAGAACATGGCTCTTTCAACAGTTACGCAAAGTTCATCCAGAGTTTGTTGGAGAAATGTAAAGAAGGCAACAAAACCTGAAACTCCTTCAGAACGTAATGGGATCAGAAGGTAATGGGATCAGCAGATTGGGTAAAATACTGAAGCAAGATCACTAAGTCCAGAGTCTTTAAAGGCAGATCAAAGAAGTATACTGGAAAATTCTCAGAACTTGCTGAGACAGCAAGAGGCCAAGGTCAGAACTTGGTTTACGTTGTTTTGGTGAAACAGAACTGCTGGCTCAGGTTTTAGGTAATGATGCAAAATCTCCTATTAAAAGATTTTTGAGGTTGATAAATCTCATCACCATTTAATGCTCACAACCACTCCTGAACATTCATCCAAGGGGTCTCTCCACGTGTGGCTTGGTAAACACCTTTGTGCAAGTTTAGGCATGGGTCTATGCGCCACTTTTCGCCTATAGAGGTCACTTCTCCTCAATCCTTGCTTACTATTCCAACCTAGGCTGAAAAGTTGTCCATCATCACAACTTTTCATGAACTTCCTTCAAAAAAAAGTTAACCTCTCCTGCATAGTATGGGCGCCATTTAACGTTAAAAAATCCACAAAGCCTTGCCTATAAATAGGACACCATTGTCCATCACAAAGGGGACGTGAAAAAACATTCAGAAAAAATTGCTAGAGAAGAAACAGAGAACTCTAGTAAAAGAAAAACCTTGTGACTCTCTATCCAAAATCCCTAGTATTTTTTCACAAACTTTGAACTTCCTACCTCCAAACTTCATTAATACCCAGTTTACTTTGTGACCAAAGAACACCCTTACAGTTTCTGACCGTACATACACATATCTTCTCCATCCACCCATTCTAAAAAAGAACCTGTCCAGAACACCATCAGAGCTAAAAGCTAGCTCCCACTCACAGACTTTTTCAACAGCCAGGTAAGCACCTGCTGACTTTCATCACGCTGCTAAGCATCACCAGCTTTGCATGCTCAATAAACATAATGTAAATATCATGTTGATGTTGTTTGTGTTCTGAGGATTTTTATACCTCAGAATGTTTAAGTAGGAAGTAAATCAGTGTAGAACCGGCCTGTGACCTTGTTGGTTCTGTCTCTTGAAACACTTTGACATTTGCTCAAGTTGTCCCAAGCATGTTTTCTGTTTTATAGAGAAACAACAAAACTGCAGATATTCTGGCTAGCACAGGGAGAAGCTAAGTTCTGACTTTGACGTTAGCACATCTGAAGCCTGTTTTGCTGTCAATAATATCAGAACTTCTGAGAATTATTGTATTTCCAGCAGCGTCAGAACTTCTGACTTCCCCACTAACAAACTTTTTTCTTGCAGCGCATGGTGGTCAGAACTTCTGACCTTCCCACTAATAAGTTTCTGTTTTGCAGGTGCCAGAGTCAGAAGTTATGACTCATACATTTTCACCAAAAGGTTGTTAATCTGGCAACAGGCATGGGTCAGAACTTCTGACTTCCTCTCAGCAGCGCGCTAGCTCTCTCTCTTTCTCTCTATCTTCCCTTTGTTATTTTCTTTTCTTATCTATTTTTCTCGTTGAACCCCCCTGTACAAATGTGTATCCCCCATCCCCTAAATGTTGTAATAGCGTAGGATTTTACATTTCCGCCTTTTATTGCTTTCAAATATAAATGCTAGTAATTAGGATGTGTATGGCAAGATAAAATCAATGAAATAGAAAATCCTAATTCAAGATAAACTCTTGCATGCAATAAAACGCACTTGCACATAAACACCCCTAAGGTATCTCCATTTGGTTGCCTAAACAAATGGCCATGATATGCATGTTGAGTATCTATTGGCAAAACAAAAACAAAACAAAAGATCATAGTCCCTCGATGACGCTATCTTGGTTGCCTATACAAAAATGATCTAGTCCCTCGGAAATTGCTAAAAGATACTTGACACAATTGCTATCATGGTCTATACGATGACCCGCGTCTGTCCCGTTTAACATCCTAACACAAGGTTGTTCACCAAATGCTATGGTGAAACAACACTGTTAAAAGGGTTAAAAAACATAAGAAAGATCTTTGAGTAAAATAGGGTAGATAGCTCTTAGTTACTTGATCAAAATCATGCAAAAACATCCTTGCTATTTTCAAAACACACCTCACAACACAACTTCCAAACAATTTTAAATCAATCTTTCAAATCTTTTCAAAAGACAAAAACACCTTTATATACATTCAAACAAGAATCATTACAAAGGTTGCCGAAACAATGGCCTCTTTTCAAAAGCATTTTCAAAAACCACACACAAAGCACCATTTCAAAACAAATTGAAAAGCAAACGCAAGTGATCTAAAACTAAGAGCCCGTGGAAAACCATGGATGAAAAGGGTGCTAGCACCTTCCCTTTTCATAATCTACTCCCCGAACCCAAGAAAACATCTCAAAGGTCTTTCCTGTGCTTTTTGACCTTTCCTTAGGATAAAATAAAAAGTCGGTGGTGACTCTTGCTAAACCGAAACATTTTGCGAACACAAACGCAAAATCCCAAGTCAGTTCTCCCACCGTATCACAAAACTGGCGAATATGCTGGGGAAATTTCTAAAAGTGGAGTAACCTTAGGGCTTAGATCACCTTTTGCATGATTATTGTTTGCTTTGATTACTTTACATTATTGGTTCTCTTGTTTGGGCTTGAAATCCTCCACCCGGATTTAGGGAAACATTCATAGGTAAATAGCAATACGTTGTGGAAACTGTGCGGGGTATACCGACACGGTTGAAGCAATAACTATATTAGTGCGACATATTTGTGAGTACCGGTAGTCTTTGAGTCAATCAAAGAGAATACGGGGCCGCTGAGTGATGTCATGAAGCACTAATGAACTCTTAGAACCTCACTTGACCATCTTGGCCTTTTGATAGGGGTAGTGAGGTGATCGGCTTTGGTGCAGTCCGAAGTTGGTATATACTCGATACTACACTCATTGAGGGTTGTTTTCTTGGAATATTTTGGTCGCTAGTTAAGTGGCTAAACCAAAACAATTAACATAGAAAATAATCCAATGATATTGAGCTACTTAGAACCCGGTTACTATTTATAGGACATGTTTTAAGCCAACTAAACTCAAGAGGATACTCACCTATGAAACCTCATGCAAGCCTGAAACTAGGGTTTTGTGTGACTTCTTTGTACATGTGCTTGTACATACATCATGAACATCATAAAGTATCATATGCATCCACTAACCATTTCAAGGGTTTGGATCTTCATCTTTGTTCTTGTTTTGTAGGTCATGGAATCTCTTCGCAGGAAAACAATTCAAGCCAACCTTGTGAGAATCCCTCCTCAACTCAAGGAGGATACTTCTAGGATTCTAGAGAATTCTCCTTTCTGTGAAAGACATGGTAGACTTCTCAGTTTGGTCAACTCCAACATTGAAGAAGATATGGTTAAAGTTCTCTTCCAGTTCTTTGACCCCCTACACCACTGTTTCACATTCCCTGATTACCAATTGGTGCATACTTTGGAGGAATTTTCTCAACTCCTGAGAATTCCTATTCTTCATCAACTACCCTACAACGGTACGGAAAAAGAACCAAAGCCTGAAGATGTTGCTCAAGCATTACACTTGCAACCATCTGACATCAAGGGGCATTGGGAAACCAGAAGTGGTGTCAAGGGTTTCTTGGCAAAGTTTCTGTTTGAGAAGGCACAAGACTGCTGGAATTCTCTTGGTCTACAAGCCTTTGAAGAGATTGTGGAAATCCTCATCTATGGGTTGGTCTTGTTCCCAAACCCTGATCAACTGATAGATGTGAATGCTGTCAAGATTTTCATGTCCAGGAATCCTATACCTACATTGCTTGGGGACATCCTACACTCATTTTACACACGAACAATGAGGAAAAAAGGTGTTCTTGTGTGCTGTACTCCTCTCCTAGCAAGGTGGTTTATTTCTCACCTTCCACAATCAGTTTTGAAGAATGAGTAGGGTTTAAGGTGGTCACAACGATTGATGACCCTCACACATTCTGATGTACATTGGTGTTCTCGGTCAAGAGAAAATGTCATCATCATTGATCGTTATGGGGAATTTCCTAATGTCCCACTACTTGGCATTAGGGGAGGCATCACCTACAACCCCTGTCTAGCTTTGAGACAGTTTGGATATGCTCGGAGGGATGGCCCTCATGACATGCTGATTCCTGACCTAGTTTTTAACTTCAACAACGATGCGCAAGGACTTCGACAAAGGTTCATCAGAGCTTGGAGGATGCCTAACAAGGTGGATAGTAAGACGCTGGGGAACAAGAATTCCACCCCCCTTGAGCCTTATCTCAAGTGGGTACAAACCCGCTCCCAGAATATTATGATGCCATATCCTCACATTCTCCCATTGATCAAAGAGCCTGTTATGGAAGGAGAGGTTCCATACACCATCCTACATCCTGACATGCCAACATCATGGGAAGAAATGCAAAAGAGTTGGATCCAACTCAAGGAAGAATGGAATACTTTTGAAGCCAACTTCTACGCCAGTGAGAAGAAGGTTTTGGAGCTCACCGGCCTACTTCACGAGGAGGAAACCCTCAAAACTTACATCGCACCAAAGAGGATGCGCAATGTCTTTTTACATTAAGAATTTTGTAATATTTCGCCCATGGGGCACTTATGTACTAACAAATTTCTTCTTAATATGATGTGCGCTCTTTTTGTTTGCAACAAATTTGAATTTTTGAACCCTTGAATGCATTACATGAATAACATACCATTCATCATATGCATAAACAGGTCTTCACGCCAGGTTTCCTTATCTTTCTGCTGTTTATTTCAGCAAGATGGATTTGGAGCAAACGGTAAAGGATCTGCAGGCACAAAATTCACAGTTCCAACAACTCCTCATGACCTTGGCAAAGGGTCGGGAGGACCTCAAAGTTTTGTTGGAGAAGAATAAAGAGAAATAGAAAAAGAGACATGGAGTGGCCACTTTGGGAAGAAGATTTGAGCATCAGGCCAGGAGAGTTCTCGAGTTCCCCTCAACGTCTGACGAAGGGGTCGGTAAAGGGAAAGGGACTGCTGTGCCTTCTGAATCCGTGGTTGAAGAGGAAGAGGACGAAGAAGACGAAGACTACTCCGAACAACAGTATCCACCAGCGGATGATAAATATAAGAGCCTTGAAGATAGACTGGCAGCTATGGAGTTGCAGAGGGTGCCCGGGTTGGATTTTGAAGAGCTAGAGCTGGTAGCTGGGATTGTTATCCCTCCTAAGTTCAAAGTGCCAACATTTGCCAAGTACGATGGTCTGTCTTGCCCAAAGATGCACCTGAGGTCGTATGTTAGAAAAATCCAACCCCACTCATCCGATAAAGACCTCAGGGTACACTTTTTCCAAGACAGCTTGTCTGGCACGCAGTTAGATTGGTTTTATCAACTCGAAAGATCAGAGGTTCACAATTGGGAAGACTTGGCAGCTTCTTTTTATCATCAGTATCAATATAATACTGATTTGGCACCCACTCGTACTCAGTCACAAAGTATGGGGATGGCTTCCAATGAAGGGTTTAAAGAGTACGCCCAAAAGTGGCGTGATATGGTTGGAAGGGTGCAGCCACCGCTATCAGATAGGGAGTTAGTTGACATGTTTCTGGGGACCCTGTATGGCCCCTTCTTCAATCATCTGATCGGAAGTTCTTCCGCGGGATTTACTGAACTGATTTTGACCGGCGAAAGGGTTGAGGCCAGTATTAAGAGTGGAAAGATTCAAAAGGATGCTTCCGCGTCCACGGCTGTTAAGAAACCCTTCCCAGCCAAGAAGGAAGCATATGCTGTGTATTCTCAGAAGCGACAAGGAAGAACTGAGCTCCAGCCGACTGTAGGGGTTGTGATGATTCAAAACTCGTCAAATGATCAACCTCGTAACAATCAGTCGAGACCTAATCAACAACGGGTGGAAAGGCCACAACGGCAGTTCACCCGCATCAACATGACGCCCGCTCAGGTACTTCCTCATTTGTTGAAACTGAATCTGACCAGTTTGAAGGAAGCGCCAAAGAACCATAACACCTCCTCTTCGTACTACCACTCCAATGCCAAGTGTACTTACCATTCCGACAGTGCTGGGCACGATACCAATAATTGCTGGGCGCTTAAGAATAAAATCCAGGACTTGATTGATGCCAAAGAAGTAGAATTTGAGGCGCCTGAGAATCCCAATGTAATATCTGCTTCGATGCCCAAGAACGGTAATAATGTTCATGTTGTTATGAAGGACACTCATGTTACTGATGTTGTTGACCTGTTGACGCTGTTACTTGTGATTAAGGAAAATTTGTTGAGAGCCAGGATCTTTCCTGGTTGTGGTAAAGACTATTATTTTTGTTTGAACATACAAGGTGATTGCCCAATGTTGAAGTCAGGTGTCCAACGCCTGATGGATACCCAAGAGATACTTTTCCAGAAAACCCCTGTTAATACCCTCAATCATGTTACTCCTGATACTTTTGCTACTACAACCAACAATATTGCAATCATAACCATTTCCGACAATCCTCCCAAGGCTTGCAAAAGGCCTGTCAGGATTACACCCAACTCTGAATGTGTACCATTAAAGATCACCATGCTGGGACCTGTCCCGTACCAATCCAGCAAAACGATACCATGGAATTATGGGGGAGAAATCTTCTACCATGGTATCAAACAAATCGAAACAGTCCAAGAGATTTCTGAAGAAGAAAGCCCTGATATAGGGAACATCACGGGTACAAGCAATATAACCCGCAGTGGCCGGATCTTTTCTCCTGAGATTGCTCCCCCTCGAGCAGTTTTCGGACCCTTGAAAGCTTCTGCACCTGTTGGACCATATGTGCAAGGCCCAGTGATTGAAGAACTGGATACTCCTGAAGTAAGACCATCTGCTGAAACTACCGACAAGGGAAAGGGGATACTGGAAGTTCTTGTCAGGACGAAGGCCCATGCTGTGGTTAACCCCGAAACCACTCAGAAATAAATGGATGAAATCTTGAAAATAATCAGAAAAAGTGACTACGACATTGTGGAACAGTTAGGGCAGACCCCTTCTAAAATTTCAATGTTGGCTCTTCTGCTCTGTTTAGAGGCCCATGCTAAGGCCCTAATCAAATTCTTGAAGGCGGCACATGTACCCCAAGAGACTTCGGCTGACCAGTTTCAGGAGTGTGTGGCCAGTCTTACTGCTGACAATGGTCTGGACTTTTCCGATGCTGACTTAACTCCCAAAGGAAGGAAACACAACGATGTGTTACATGTTTTAGTTGAATGTCGGGGAACCACTCTCGCCCATGTCTTAGTCGATACTGGTTCTTCCTTGAATGTGCTGCCAGAGAAAGCCTTAGACCGCTTGGACTGCGAAGGTCTGACTCTTAAGCCTAGTAACATCATTGTTAAGGCTATTGATGGTTCCAAGAGGATGGTTCATGGAGAGGTTGATATTCCTATCAAAGTAGGCACAGAAGTCTTCAACTCAACCTTTTACGTGATGGACATCCGTCCGTCATACTCGTGTTTGTTAGGAAGACCGTGGATCCATTGTGTCGGGGAAGTTACTTCATCTTTGCACCAAATGCTGAAATATCCTGTTAAGGGTAAGATTATAACAGTGCACGGCGAGGAAGAGTACATGATAAGTCATCTTAATTCCTTTCGATAAGTGGAATTGGATGGCGAGTTCATCGAAACACCTTTCCAACATTTTGAGGAAATTTCTCCAGAGGTAGCAGTTGCGAAGACAATGGTTGAAGTGCCTGTCATTCCCAAGCATGTATCTAGGATGGTATCTCTTAAGGACGCAGAGGCTGTGATTAAAGAAGGGAAGAGCACAGTGTGGGGGCAATTGCCTGATTTTCCCCATAAGACGGACAAATTTGGCTTAGGATTCACTGCTGCAGGACAAAAGGATATGCGTTGCTCCAAGGCTTGGGGATCACCCGTAAGGATCACTCATCACAGAATTAATGTTGTAGAAGATGAAGATGAAGAGAGCCACTTTGAAGATTGGATCTTTCCGACTGTCGAAGGGGGTTTAAGCAACTGGGAAGCAAAGGATTTTGTTCCCATCACCTTTATCAACCAGTAATTTTCTCTTTAAACAATTTCTCATTCATGGTCTGTAATAACTAAACAATTCGCACACTATTTTCACCTCATGCCTTGCCCGGGACATGTAGGTCCATTTGTAAGGGCTTGATTTTCTTCATAATCATATGCCATGTTTTAATGAATCATTGGACGTTTTTAATCTATAAACAGTTGTGTTCATTTTCTTTCCTTTTGCATTTTTTGTTTGTTTAAGGATGGCTATCCCTTACACACACCCACACTCACAAATGCAGCTACCCATCCACTCCGGATTCCATAGGTGACTATTCTGTTTTAGCCTTCGATAACTCTGAAGATTTGGTCAATCATGCTGAGTATGAAGTTGACGAAGACTGTGAAGTGCCGGGAGAGTTAGCCAGACTTCTACAACAAGAAGAGAGGGTTATTCTGCCTCACGAGGAGCTGTTAGAAACCATCAGCTTGGGGACAGAGGAAGACAGGAAGGAAGTAAAAGTGGGTGCCAACCTGGAACCAAATGTCAAGGAGCACTTAGTGCAGTTGTTAAACGAATATGTTAAAATCTTCGCCTGGTCTTACGAAGACATGCCAGGGCTAGACACAAATATCGTGGTCTACCGTCTCCCTACAAGAGCGGATTGTCCACCGATTAAGCAAAAGGTTCGCCGAACGAGGACTGACATGTCTGAGAAGATTAAGGCTGAAGTAATGAAGCAATTCAACGCCGGCTTTCTGGCTGTTACCTCCTATCCACAATGGGTTGCTAACATTGTGCCCGTACCTAAGAAGGACGGAAAAGTCAGAATGTGTGTGGACTATCGGGATTTGAACAGGGCTAGCCCTAAAGAAGATTTTCTGCTGCCACATATCGACATCTTGGTTGACAATACAACTCAGCACAAGGTATTTTCCTTCATGGATGGATTCTCGGGATACAACCAGATCAAAATGGCCCCCGAGGACATGGAGAAAACTACTTTTGTCACACAATGGGGTACCTTCTGCTACAAAGTGATGCCATTCGGACTGAAGAATGCAGGGGCAACCTATGAACGCGCCATGGTAGCTTTATTTCATGACATGATACATCATGAGATTGAAGTCTACATAGACGACATGATAGCTCGATCACAGACAGAAGAAGAACATCTTGATCATCTGCAAAAGCTGTTTGTCAGGTTGAAGGAGTTTAAGCTCAGACTGAACCCAAGCAAGTGCACTTTTGGAGTTAGGTCTGGTAAACTTTTGGGATTTATTGTCAGCAACAAAGGCATTGAGGTTGATCCAGCTAAAGTGAAGGCTATACAGGAAATGCCTTCCCCCCGTACTGAAAAGGAGGTTAGAGGATTCTTGGGACGCTTGAACTATATTGCGAGGTTCATCTCTCACCCGACATCTACCTGTGAGCCAATTTTCAAACTGTTGAAGAAAGATCAGGTGGTTGAATGGAAAAATGATTGTCAAGTTGCTTTTGATAAAATCAAGGAGTATTTACTAGAACCTCATATTCTGATGCCACCCGTCGAAGGAAGGCCGTTAATCATTTATCTGACTGTTTTGGATAACTCAATGGGATGCGTACTAGGCCAACATGACGAGTCTGGCTGAAAAGAGCATGCCATTTATTAACTTAGCAAAAAGTTTACCGACTGTGAGACTCGCTACTCACTGCTCGAGAAAACTTGTTGCACTTTGGTATGGGTTGCTCGCCGGCTAAGGCAGTATATGTTGACTCATACCACTTTGCTGATTTCCAAAATGGATCCGATCAAGTATATCTTCGAGAAGCCTGCTTTATCTGGAAGAATCACTAGATGGAAAATGATCCTGACAGAGTATGATATCCAGTATACTACCCAAAACGCTATAAAGGGGAGTGTACTAACTGACCATCTAGCTCATCAAGTCGTCGAAGATTACGAGTCTATGAGATTCGACTTCCCTGACGAGGACATCATGACTTTGGACAACATCGAAGGTAACGGACCGTATGACAGACCTGAACAAGGATCCCGATGGACCCTGTACTTTGATGGTACTTCAAATGCACTTGGCAACGGCATTGGTGCGGTACTCATTTCTCCGGAAGGTTGCCATACACCCTTTATTGCCTGACTTTGTTTCAGTTGTACCAACAACATGGCCGAATATGAAGCTTGTATCTTTGGTCTCAAGGCTGCTATAGACTTGGGAATCAAATCTTTGGTCGTATTTGGGGACTCGGCTTTGGTTATCAGTCAAGTCAAAGGAGAGTGGGACACCAAACATCCTAATCTTATCCCATACAAAGAACATGTCTTGACGTTGTTGCCTCACTTCAAGCAGATTACTTTCGAGCACTTCCCGCGAGAAGAAAATCAGCTAGCAGATGCTCTGGCTACAATGTCTTCCATGTTTAAACTCAACTGGGATAACGAGGCTCCTCAAATTACCATCGAGCGAATGGAAGAACCCGCGCACTGTCATGAGATTAATACCGAAGAAGTAGTGGAACAACCCTGGTTTCATGAAATCAAAAGGTATCTCCAGACTAGAGAATACCCTGAAGGAGCTTCCGTCAATGACAAAAAGTTCTTAAGGAGATTTGCTGCCAAGTTCTTCCTAAGCAATGACATCCTTTATAAGCGCAGTCATGATTATGTTCTACTTCATTGTGTGGATAAAGCTGAAGCAGAGTTGATCATGACCGATGTACACAGTGGCACATTCAGCACCCACTTGAGCGGACATACGATGGCTAAGAAAATTCTAAGGGCAGGCTACTACTGGTCTACCATGGAGGCTGATTGTCATCAACATTCCCGTACCTGTCACAAATGCCAAGTCTATGCCGACAAGATACATATCCCTCCTGTTCCTCTCAATGTCCTGACAACTCCTTGGCCATTCGCGATGTGGGGCATTGACATGATTGGAGAGATCAATCCCACAGCATCCAATGGACATCACTTCATCCTGGTCGCTATTGATTATTTTACCAAATGGGTCGAGGAAGCTTCCTTTACCTCCGTTACAAAGAATGTGGTTGCCCGCTTCATCAAGCAGAATCTCATATGCCGGTACGGTATCCCCGACAGGATCATCACCGACAATAGTACGAATTTGAACAATACTATGATCACTGCTGTATGTGAACAGTTCAAGATTTATCATCACAATTCATCTCCCTACCGGCCGAAGATGAACGGTGTTGTTGAAGCCGCAAACAAAAATATCAAGAAGATCATTCAAAAGATGACAATCACCTACAAGGACTGGCATGAGATGTTACCATTTGCTCTACATGGATACCGTACCACGACACGTACTTCAACAGGGGAAACCCCATTTTCTTTAGTATATGGCATGGAAGCTGTGCTACCCATAGAAGTTCAGATTCCTTCCTTAAGGATTATAAAGGATGTTGGTTTGAGTGAAGACAATTGGATTCAGACCCGGCTTGATCAACTTAATTTGATCGACGAGAAGCGGCTTACCGCTGTTTGTCATGGTCAGACGTATCAAAAATGGATGATCAAGACTTTCAACAAGAAAGTCAGACGTCAGGTATATCAAGTCGGAGATCTTGTAATCAATCGGATCATCTTACTGCAAAGTGATCCCAGGGCCAAGTGGACTCCTGCTTACGAAGGACCATTTGTGATCAAGAGCATCTTTTATGGTGGGGCAATGATTCTGACCACCATAGACGACGACGACTTGCCGCACCCTGCGAACGCAAACATAATCAAAAGATACTACGCATGAAATGACCCGACAAGTTGAAAACCCGAAAGGGAGACTTGGGCAAAAATGGGCATCCCGGTGAATCGAAAACCCGAAAGGGCGGTTCAGGCAAAAATTAGGGATAAAACAAAAAAATCTGTACACCCGGCGAGTTGAAAACCCGAAAGGGCGACTTGGGCAAAAAAGGGTTTCCCGGTGGATCGAAAACCCGAAAGGGCGGTCCAGGCAAAAGTTAGGGATTTAAAGCGTATGACTATGTCTCGTCGGATCACTTTAAGAACCATCTCTTCACCAACAAGCTCCTAGCTTCTGATCAATCTAGCCATCGGCGGACGAAGCAACAAATGGACAAGATATTCAGAGTTGTGAAGGCTATAGCAGAATGGGAATCCCATGGAATTGTTACACATAGCCATCTTTCTTTTGTATGAAATTTTTCAATTTTTACGACAACATTCTCTTACTAGGATGTCTGTCCCTTTGTACGAAGATACTCACAAAAGTTAAATACAAATATACTTCAAAGTGCAGAAATTTGTTTGCCTTTCTTTTCTTTTTACACTTATGTTTTATTTGAAAACGTCCAATGGTTTGTATAAAAGGCATATGCATTCAAATATAATTACTGCTTACAAATAAAACGGAATTGAAAAAAGATAATTACTTATAGGTTGAAGGTATAGGAAGATATCTTTGTGCCATTTCAGAAGAAATCCCCTACGATACATCATTCGGATCCTCAACAAAGCTAAATTTGGAGTATATTTCCCCAGCGAAGTTAAGCTTCAAGATCCTCAGTGGAGCCAATACATTCTAAAACTTGATTCCCCAGCTGAGTTAAGTTTCAAAATCCCCATCAGGGTTAAACTTCAAAGATCCCCAGTGGAACCCGAAAACCTTGAAAATCCCATCCCAAGTGGAGCCAAAATAGTCTAAAATCTTCTTCCCCAGCAAAGTCAAATTCCCAACAATCAATCCCCAGTGGGAACTATTCAGCTTTCCCCAACTTCCCCAGTAGATTGGCGTACAACCCAAGCTCCTGATTTCCCCGGTCGAGTAAACACTCTCCCCACAGAGTTATTTCTCGACAGAATGAGGATTCTAGTTCCTGTTTCTCCATTGGAGGCCTCCCAAGTTTTAATTCCCCAGTAGAGGTCGTCAGAGTTCTCCTTATTCCCCAGGAAAGTCATGAAGAGCTCTCATTCCCCGCAAGAATTGGTAAAGCTCTTGTTTCAATCCCAAGTCACCAAAGATTTTTAATCCCCAACAGTGGTCCTAGGATTTGTCATTCTCAACAATCAAAGATCTTTAATCCCCAAGCAGTCAGCAAGGCTTTCTCATCTTCGGTAATCAAAGATTTTTGGAATCCCCAGCTTCGGACATGAATTTATTTTCCCCGGCAGCAGTCCAAGCTTTCATTATCTCCAGCTACCAGGATTTATCTTCCTTAGCAAGATAGCTACTAAGCTTACATGCATAACTATTACATCCATATATCATAAACATTGATGAAACACAATTCATTGCATCATACATATCATGCAACATAACTTTGTGTTTTAGCTAACATTTTACCCTTTTCAGGATAAGATTAAAAGGCTATCGTTAACAATTATTCAGACACAGTATGGATACACCCCATACACGGCGGTCATTCTATTACTCATTCAGAACTTCAAGTCAGATACAGTATGGATACACCCCAGACACGAAAGTCATTCTATTACTCATTCAGAATTTCAAGTCAAATAAAGTACAAATACAGCCCAGACACGGCGGTCATTCTACTACTCATTCAGACTTCAGCAATCATATACAGACTAGATACGCTCCAGACACGGCAGCCATTCTATCTCTCATTCATCTTCTCAACTCAAAGTTCAGATATGCTCCAAACACGGATGCCATTCTGACCCTTACACCAGCAACTTGATTCTCCCCAGTGCGATCACCACGGAAGTCATTCTGCTACTCAATAGAGATCTCAACTTTAGATACAGTCCAGATACGCACCAGACACGGTTTCCATTCTGTCACTCATTCAGAATTTATCCCCAGCACACAATTGCTCCGTATACAGATGTTTCTCTGTTACCTATTCAGAATACAGATATACTCCAGACACGGCAGTCATTCTGATACTTATTCAAGAACCAAATACAGTCACAGCTTAGATACACTCCAGACACGGAAGTCATTTTGTCACTTGTCCAGATCCCAGTTACAGTACATATACACTCTGGACACGGAAGTTATTCTGCTACTCATACAGGTCTCAACTTCAGATACAATCTAGATACGCGTCAGACACGGTCGCCATTCTGTCACTCATTCGGAATTTATCCCCAGCACATAGATGCTCCCTACATAGAGGTTTCTCTGTTACCTATTCAGAATACAGATACACTCCAGACACGGCAGTCATTCTGATACTTATTCAAGAACCAAATACAGTCACATCTCAGATGCGCTCCAAACACGAAGGCCATTCCTTTGCTCATACAGACTCAGTTCCTAGATACAGTTCAAATGCATTCCAGACACGGATATCATTTTGATGCTCATTCTTCCGACCTACCACATTGCAGTTCAACAAACACTCTTTGATGACATCTTTAAGCCCATCTCCAACAAGATTCTACCGACTCTGAATGGTATCTTTAAGCCAATTTCCTCATCCATATTTTGACGAGTGCAAATTTACGGGCACTCTAGTGTCCAATCCTCTTTTACCTTCAAGTCACGAAAGGCAAATTCGCCAATCTAACTCTTCAGGTTCAAGAAGATTGGACAGGGGCAACTGTTGTACCCCAAAATTTTCCCTCTCATCCTTCAGGAATCCATCCTAAATTCTCAGATTTTCTCTTAAAACAGAGCCAAGCCCTTTATTACCATTCCTTTCCAAGTAAACAATTTACAAGAACAAAATATTCGTGTGCAAGATTAAAAGGCAAAACTTTTGCCTTGGAAAAGTTAAATTCTAAATACTTAGAATTTTCTCTAAAAAAGGGGGGGATTTAAGAAGAAGATGGCACTTCAGAACTTCTGAACCAACCTTTAGGCAGAAACGGTCATAAGTTGCAAACTTGGCTCAGCACATAACATCCAGTCAGAACATGGCTCTTTCAACAGTTACGCAAAGTTCAACCAGAGTTTGTTGGAGAAATGTAAAGAAGGCAACAAAACCTAAAACTCCTTCAGAACGTAATGGGATCAGAAGGTTATGGGATCAACAGATTGGGTAAAATACTGAAGCAGGATCACTAAGTCCAGAGTCTTTAAAGGCAGATCAAAGAAGTATACTAGAAAATTCTCAGAACTTGCTGAGACAGCAAGAGGCCAAGGTCAGAACTTGGTTTACGTTGTTTTGGTGAAACAGAACTGCTGGCTCAAGTTTTAGGTAATGATGCAAAATCTCCTATTACAAGATTTTTGAGGTTGATAAATCTCATCACCATTTAATGCTCATTAATACTCACAACCACTCCTGAACATTCATCCAAGGGGTCTCTCCACATGTGGCTTGGTAAACACCTTTGTGCAGGTTTAGGCATGGGTCTATGCACAACTTTTCGCCTATAGAGGTCACTTCTCCTCAATCCTTTCTTACTGTTCCAGCCTAGGCTGAAATGTTGTCCATCATCACAACTTTTCATGAACTTCCTTCAAAAACAAGTTAACCTCTCCTGCATAGTATGGGCGCCATTTAACGTTCAAAAATCCACAAAGCCTTGCCTATAAATAGGACACCATTGTCCATCGCAAAGGGGACGTGAAAAAACATCCAGAAAAAATTGCTAGAGAAGAAACAGAGAACTCTAGTCAAAGAAAAACCTTGTGAATCTCAATCCAAAATCCCTAGTATTTTTTCACAAACTTTGAACTTCCTACCTCCAAACTTCATTAATACCCAGTTTGCTTTGTGACCAAAGAACACCCTTACAGTTTCTGACCATACATACACATATCTTCTCCATCCACCCATTCTAAAAAAGAACCTGTCCAGAACACCATCAGAGCTAAAAGCTAGCTCCCACTCACAGACTTTTTCAACAGCCAGGTAAGCACCTGCTGACTTTTATCACGCTGCTAAGCATCACCAGCTTTGCATGCTCAATAAACATAATGTAAATATCATGTTGCTGTTGTTTGCGTTCTGAGGATTTTCATACCTCAGAATGTTTAAGTAGGAAGTGAATCAGTGTAGAACCGGCCTGTGACCTTGTTGGTTCTGTCTCCTGAAACACTTTGACATTTGCTGAAGTTGTCCCAAGCATGTTTTCTGTTTTATGGAGAAACAACAAAACTGCAGATGTTTTGGCTAGCACAGGGAGAAGCCAAGTTTTGACTTTGACGTTAGGACATCTGAAGCCTGTTTTGCTGTCAATAATATCAGAAATTCTGAGAGTTATTATATTTCCAGCAGGGTCAGAACTTCTGACTTCCCCACTAACAAACTTTTGTCTTGCAGCACATGGGGGTCAGAACTTCTGACCTTCCCACTAACAGGTTTCTGTTTTGCAGGTGCCAGAGTCAGAAGTTCTGACTCATACATTTTCACCAAAAGGTTGATAATCTGGCAGCAGGCCTGGGTCAGAACTTCTGACTTCCTCTCACAGCGTGCTAGCTCTCTCTCTCTCTTTCTCTCTATCTTCCCTTTGTTATTTTCTTTTCTTATCTATTTTTCTCGTTGAACCCCCTGTACAAATGTGTATCCATCATCCCCTAAATGCTGTAATAGCGTAGGATTTTACATTTACGCCTTTTATTGCTTTCAAATATAAATGCTAGTAATTAGGATGTGTATGGAAAGATAAAATCAATGAAATAGAAAATCCTAATTCAAGATAAACTCTTGCATGCAATAAAACTCACTTGCACATAAACACCCCTAAGGTATCTCCATTTGGTTGCCTAAACAAATGGCCATGATATGCATGTTGAGTATCTATTGGAAAAATAAAAACAAAACAAAAGATCATAGTCCCTCGATGATGCTATCTTGGTTGCCTATACAAAAATGATCTAGTCCCTCGGAAATTGCTAAAAGATACTTGACACAATTGCTATCATGGTCTATATGATGACCCGCGTTTGTCCCATTTAACATTCTAACACAAGGTTGTTCACCAAATGCAATGGTGAAACAACACTGTTAAAAGGGTTAAAAAACATAAGAAAGATCTTTGAGTAAAATAGGGTAGATAGCTCTTAGTTACTTGATCAAAAGCTTGCAAAAACATCCTTTCTATTTTCAAAACACACCTCACAATACAACTTCAAAACAATTTTAAATCAAACTTTCAAATCTTTTCAAAAGACAAAAACACCTTTGTATACATTCAAACAAGAATCATTACAAAGGTTGCCGCAACGATGGCCTCTTTTCAAAAGCATTTTCAAAAACCACACACAAAGCACCATTTCAAAACAAATTGAAAAGCAAACGCAAGTGATTTAAACTAAGAGCCCATGGAAAACCATGGATGAAAAGGGTGCTAGCACCTTCCCTTTTCATAATCTACTCCCCGAACCCAAGAAAACATCCCAAAGGTCTTTCCTGTGCTTTTTGACCTTTCCTTAGGATAAAATAAAAAGTCGGTGGCGACTCTTGCTAAACCGAAACATTTTGCGAACACAAACACAAAATACCAAGTCAGTTCTCCCACCGTATCACACCTAGTTATTTCTAACTTCACCCCTGACACTTCTACCATCCTCCTCTTGATTGTCATCTTCTTCATAGGAAACATCATCTGCTTGAACCATTTGAGCAGGACCTTTGAATCTTCTCCCAATGTTGAGGATAACAACCCGTTTCTTAGTCTTCTTTTTCTTGGCGAGGAGAGCCATAATATCTTGTTGCCCTTAGGCCAGATTCATAAGATTCTCTTGAAATTATGCATGCTGAGCCTGTAGATTCTTGACAGTTTGTTCGAGGGCCATCTTATACTAAAATAAACAGTAAATAGATGAGGAAACATGTATTGGAAAACATGTTTATGAAATGATGCATGATATGTGGATTCAATTTTTTCAAGGACCTTAGGAGATTTAAATTTGAAAACTGAGAGGAAACCAAAACAAAGATTTTTATTAGTAAGTTCAAGATTACAATTTCCTCTTAGGCTTACAATGAAAACAAAAGGGTCTCAAAGAGACAACAATATGAACTTCTAAAACTTAAGACTTAAGTATCCCACGGACGATCCCTCTTCGTGTCGATGTATGCATTAAAGCTTTGCTCCTCTTGAAGTTGCTTTGTAAGCTCCAACACTTTCTTTTCACTTACATAGAATTGAGTTTCAAAGGTGTCCCGTTCTTCCTTGAGTTGAATCTAGGACTTCTATAGTTCTTCAAGGTCAGTGGGCATATCTGGATGAAGAATGGTACGAGAAACGTCTCCTTCGACAATATGCTCTATGATCACCGGTAGAACAGTTGGATATGGCATCATGAGGTTTTGAACACGAGATCGTATCCATCTGATGTATGGCCCTAACAGGATGGAATTCTTTTATCCTAAAGTCTTTCTATCAATCTTATTTACCATGCCCCAAGAACGTATAAATCTTTGACGATAACCTTGAAAATCGTTATCATAATCAAATATAATACCCTAGATTAGTGTATCCTGTGGACCATCCCTTAGAGCATAACCAAATTGACGTAGAGCCTGAGAAAGGTTGTAAGTAATACCTCCCCTAATTCTAAGGCGTGGAACATTAGGGAATTCCCCGCAGTGGACAATGATAGTAACATCTTCCAGAGATCCAGTACACCAATAGATATATGAATGAGAGAGAGACATCATCCTTTGAGACCACCTCAAACCTTGTTCATTCTTCACTACCAATCAGAGAAGGTGAGAAATAAACCACTTGGATAACAAAGGTATGCAACACATAAGAGTCCCTCGCTTCCTCATAGTACGAGTGTGAAGAGAATGCATAATGTCTCCGAGCAAAGTAGGCACATGGTTACGAGAAAGAAATATTTTGACGGAATTCACATCTATGAGTTGGTCTGGATTAGGGAATAGCACCAACCCATAGGTTAGCAAAGCCAAGATTTCCTCGAAAGATTGCAAACTCATAGCATCCAAGAAAAATTGAGATTTGTCCATCAGAAATTTATCCAGAAACCCTTTGACTCCACTTCTTGTTTTCCAATTGGATAGAATGTCAGACCGCTTCAAATGTAAGGTTGCTGCAATAACTTCTGGTTTCAGAGCTTCTTCTAAACGGGCGAAGGGTATCTGATTGAGAACAGATACTCCCAGTAATTGAGAAAACTCCTCCATTGTGGGTACCAACTGATAATTCGGAAAGGTGAAGCAGTGATGTGCAGGGTCAAAGAAATGGAATAGAACACTCATCATATCTTCGTCAAAACTAGAGCTAACCAAACTGAATAGTCGACCATGCCTTTTGATAAATAGAGAACCTTCGGGAACCCTAGAGTCCAACTCTTTAAGTTGATGAGGCACCCTTACAAAGTTGATCCGAATAGTGTTTATGTGAGCGGAGGCTATAACCTACAAAATAGAACAATGATAAATCCTAGGTCCTTGAAATGGTTAGGGAAAATGATATGGTATGATGTCATGATGTTATGATGTCATGTTAGAAATAAACACACAAGGCCTTAGGTTTAAGCTTGTATGGAGTTTATAGGTAAGTACCCTCTATAATTTTTAGTTGGCTCAACCTGTCCTAAAAGAAGTAACCGGGTTCTAGGAGCCTCAATATCACTGATCTTTCTCTCAGGCATTGTTTAAGCACAAGCATCTGATTTTAAACCAAAATATCATGAGAGTCCGATCTCAATGAGTGTAGTATCAAGTATCAACCAACTTCAGTCTGCACCAAAGCCGACCATCTCACTATTTTCTAATGGATAAGTTATGTCAACTAAGGTTCTAAGTTCAGTTAGTGCTTATGACACCGTGCGGCAGCCCAACATTCTCAATGACTTACTCAAGGGACACCGACACCAACCAATGTGTCTCACTAACGTAGCCATCGTTTCAACCATATCGGTCTCTGCCGTACAATTTTCATGATCTATTGCTACTTACCTAAAATGCATCCAGATCTGGGTATAGGATCTATACAAGAAATAAACCAGAGCATATCCCGAAATATAAATCATACAAGGAAAATAAGTAAAGTAATAAATATGATCTAGATCTTAAGGTAACCCCACTTTTAGTTTTCCCCAGCAGAGTCGCCAATTCTGTAATGCGGTGGGAGAACTGATTTTTGGGTTTTGTGTTTTATCACAAATGTTGCGGATAGAAAGAGTCACCACCGACTTTTCTTTTATCCAATAAAGGAAAGGGTGAAAAGAACAGGAAATACCTTTTGAGAATTTTCTGAGTAAATGGGGTAGGTTATGAAAAGGGAAGGTGTTAGCACCCTTTTCATCTGTAGTTTTCTACGGGATCTTAATTGCTAGCTCACTTTTGAAATGATTTGTGCTTGTGTATGTTTGAAAATATTTTGAAAAATTCCTAAGTGCAAAAATTTTGTAATGATTCTCGTATCGTTGAGAATGTATACAAAATGTTTGTTTTGAAAATAATTGCGAAAGAAAGTGTTGTTTTTGTGAAAAGATGTTTTGTTTTGAAAAGTTTGTGAGCAAGCGACTACGAGCGATCTACCTACTCAAATAAGTCTTTGTTCCTTTCCTCCTCCTTTAGATAGTTCTACCCTACCATTAGTTAGTAGGAAGACTTATCATTGGATGTGAGGGACAGGCGCGGGTCATCGTACAGTCATAGAAGGAAACTTATAGGATGCTTTAGAAATTTTTGTAAGGGACTAAGACGTTTACCGAAGGCAACATGTAAGGGTTATCGAGGGACTATAATCTTTTAACCGAGGGTCTTTGCTAAAGCGTCCCACGTTCGAGGGACATGACTCTTTTTTATCCGAGGTAACAAGTGAGGGTCACCCTAGAGGTGCGCGTGTGCAAAGTGTTTTGATTTCAAGTATTTGTCTTGAGATTTAGATTTTCTAACGTTTGTTTTTTATGTCTTGCCATACACGCCTAATTAATCTAGCAGTTAAATATATACAAGTGCAGAAAATAAAAATGCGGGAAATAATCTATGCTATTACATCGCTTCGGGGATGGGGAGTACAAACTAAAAAAAATGCGGAGGAAAGCAATAAACCCTAATTATCTATTACAAACCATTGACAATTTACAATATTGAAAAATAATGCAAAAAAATAAAATGAGCGCGTGGAGATTGAAAAAGGGGAAAGATGTTTAAAAACCCTAAAATACTTCTAAGTGTTTAAGAAAATATTTTTGGTGTTCTTTTGTTTATAAAAAATAATTAAAGTTTAACATAAAAATAAACCCTATTTCTAATTTATTAGTTAATTAATAAACAAAATATGATTAAGTTAATTAATTTTAATTTATGAAAATTATGTTAATTAATTTAAAAAAAATTAAATCTAAATCTTTTATGATTTTATGATTTCATGATTTTTTTTTCTGATTAAATAAAAATGATTAGAAAAGAAAAAAAAAAATTAAAACAAAAAGAAAGTAAAATGGGCCTAGGTGTAAACAAGTGAAATGGTGGGTGAGAAAACGCAAAAATAATAGGCCCAAACTGGACAAAGTCCAGGTTTGTGTTGGATTCAGTATGTATGACTTTCAGGAGGTGTATCATGGGGCTTGATCTGAGTCCATTAGATCTGGATCTGATGGTGATGATTGAGGAGGTGTATAGCATGTGCATGTTGGCTGATTGCATTGGATCTGCAAGGAAAATATGTGAAAAAATAAAAGGGTACCATTGGGGCTCGAACGCAGGTCCCTGAGATCATAGGCACACATAGTTTACCACTGGGGTGGGTGTTTCATCTGGTTATGAAATTCCCCCAGTCAATATATTATAAAACAAATTTTAAAATTTTGAAATGTTATCTTCTTCTTCCTCGCGTGCGCATACAACAACAATACCATTATTGAATTTCTAAAAGCTTCATTTCTCAACCTTTTTGAAAAGTGTAAGCACCAAACTTTCTTGAAATTTAATCACGAATTCAATCATATAACTTATTTCAACGACACTCAAAGATAAGCAAGAATTTTTGTTGGTACCAAAAATGAACCGTAACTGTTAAGAGGAAAAATTCTCAACACAGCGCCTCAAATGCCATTACTATTGGTGATTCCTCTACATCAAGAACAATTGGCCTATCAACAGAATTGGTATTCCCAAGAAGAGTCCAGGGTCACCCCATGCTCTGAAAAGTCCAAGAACTACGAAGCATCCCCAAAAGTCAGTGGATCAACAAAAAAGCTCATCTCTAGGATCAATAGACTTTATCAATTTTAATTTTTAATTTCCAAGTTGCTAAGTTGTATTTGGTGTAAATTTGTATCTTTTGATTAGTAATACTAATAAAATAAGCATGTATGTTTTGAAATGAATCCATTCGTATTCACTCTTCTATCACTTTCCATAATATCAATTGTTCACTTCCATCTTCCATTTCACCACTTTAGCAAACTTTGAGGGAGAATGATGTAAACTAAATTAACTGAATTATGCTGGTGTATGCTTTCAATGTAAGACCGAGCTGACGATGTAAGACATTATTTAAATTCCTAAACAATGGATAAATAAGGAGTTAATCCGTAGTTAATCTCCTCGAGCCGGAAGTTGGAGTTATTTCTATTTTCTAAAAAAAATCATAATTTCAACCAGGGGCAGTGTAGATTTCAATTAATTCAACGATGCATTAAAGTCCCAGGAGAATTGAGCCATCTAAGCAAAGGTTCAAGCATATCTCCTTCCTCGATACATCATTGAGGAAACGATCTAAGAAAAGGTTCGAGCATATCATCTTCCTCATGCACATCAACAAAGATTGAGGAAGCAATCAATAAAGACAAAGTCCACTACGTCTTCTTCCTCATTACATCAATCAAGATCGAGGAAACAATGAAGATGAAGCTTAAAATATCAACATAGGAAGTCACATATTTTCAAAATCAAAATCAAAATTAAAAAAGAAATAAAAAAAAAAAAGAAATCCCGCTAAGTCGAGTAATAATAAAAAGCTCGACTTAGGAAAAAGTTAGGGTATCACGAAGGACCAAAATTCAAAAGAATCGGTCCATGCAAAAATAAAGGATTGAAAATAAATAAATTAGAGAACAATCTTGTGACTACCACCTCAAAGGCTTCTCATCAAACGCTTGGATCTTATCAATGTGTTTCATTGGTGCTTGGGTTTTTATCTATGCCCCTCATCATCCGTGCGACTCCAAAAATTCTCTCGGAGATTGAACACATCTATTGTATTAATTGGATTTAGGATTGGAGAATATCAAGGAGAATGGGGTGGGTAAAAATAAATTTTGAGCCTTATATCCTTTGTTTCTTACTCTACAAACCATGGCCAAGTGTTGTACCCTAAGATTTACCCTCTTTATTTCGACCTTTTTGGCTTACATTTCATTATTACATACATGCATATTATTGGTTTTATGGTTATGGAATCAAGGTATATTTAGCAAGCTTCTTCAGGTTACAAGTGACGTTTATTTCGCCAATGGGCTTTAAAAGTATCTCTCTCCCCCTTGAGTTGTGTCCAATCTCTTTGTAGGTCTTCAATAGAGGTGGACATGTCAGGATGTAGGATAGTATATGGAACATCTCCTTCCATGACAGGCTTAATGATTACCGATAGAATGGAGGGATAAGGCATCATAAGACTCTAAGCACGAGTTCGTACCCATTTGAGGTAAGGCTCAAGAGGGGTGGAATTTTTATGCCCCAAAGTCTTGCTATATAACTTGTTCAACATCCTCCAAGCTCGGATAAATCTCTGGCGAAGACATTGATCGTTGTTGTCGTAGTCAAATACCAAACCTTGAATCAGCATCTCATGCAGGCCATCTCTTCAGGCGTAACCAAATTGTCTTAAAGCTAAACAGGGGTTGTAGGTGATACCTCCCCTAATGCCAAGAAAGGGGACATTAGGGAACTCTCCACAACCATCAACACTAGTAACATTCTCTATGGATCGGGAGCACCAATGAATGTCTGAATGTTTGAGCGTCATCAACCTTTGTGACCACCTTGAACCTTGCTCGTTCCTTAATAAAGATTGGGGAAGATGGGAAACAAACCATCTTGCCAAGAGAGTAGTGCAACACATAAGGACACCTCTTTTCCTCATAGTGTGAGTGTGAAAAGAATGTAGGATGTCACCTAGCAAAGTAGGCACCGGGTTGTGGGAAATGAAAATTTTGACCGTGTTCACATCTATGAGTTGGTCAGGATTTGGAAACAAAACCATCCCATAGATGAGGAGAGCCACAATTTCCCCAAAGGCTTGCAAACCCAAGGAGTACCAACAGTTTTGGGCTTTCTCGAACAGGAACTTTGCTAGAAAACCTTTGACACCACTCCTTGTTTCCCAATGAGTTATGACATCAGATGAGTGCAAGTGTAGAGCTTGAGCAATCTCTTCCGACTTTGGATCTCTTTCCGTACCGTTGAAAGGTATTTGGTTGGGAATGGGAATCCTCAAGAGTCGGGAGAATTCTTCCAAAGTAGGCACAAGTTGATAGTATGGAAATGTGAAGCAATGGTGTAAGGGGTCAAAGAACTGAAAGAGCACCTTCATCATGTCATCATTTGTGTTAGAGAGTTTTCAGGAATCCTTGAAGCTAGTTCCTTAAATTGTGAAGGGATCCTTACAAGGTTGACTTGAATAGTTTTCCTGCGAAGATAATCCATACCCTACTATGATACAGTGGGAGAACTGACTATGATTTTGCGTTTGTTTTCGCAAATGTTTTGGTTGAGCAAGAGTCGCCACCGACTTTTTATTTTATCCTAAGGAAAGGTTTAAAAAGCACAACAAAAACCTTTGAGATTTTTCTTGGGTTCGGGGAGTAGATTATAGAAAGGGAAGGTATTAGCACCCTTTCTATCCATGGTTATCCATGGGCTCTTAGGTACTTGCTTAGATCAACTTGCCTTGGTTTTCAATTGTTTGAAATGGTGCTTTGTGTGTGGCTTTGAAAAGGTTTTGAAAAAGATGCCTTGTCTAGGCTACCCTTGTAACAATTCTTTACTCGAATGTTTTACAAAAGGTGTTTGTCTTTTTGAAAAGGTGTTTCAAGGTTTTTGAAAGTTTGTTTTGAAAGTGTGATTTGAAAAATAGGCAAGTGTTTTTGTTTTGCAAATTGACAAGTACTTAAGAGCTATCTACCCTAAAGTTTTCAAAGATTTTTGTTATGTTTTAACCCTTTTAACAATTTTGTTCCACCATTGCATTTGGTGGACAATCTTGTGTTAGGATGTGAAAGGGACGGGCACGGGTCATCGTTTAGACCATAATTGCAATAGTGTTAAGTATCTTTGGGCAAATTCTTCTTAAAAGGGACTTGATCATTTTAAGCAATTTTTCGAAAGCGTCATCGAGGGACTATGATCATTTGAATTGTGTTTGTTTTGCCCAAAGAAACCTAACATGCAATATGGCCCATTTATTTGAAGGCAACAAGTGGAATACCCTAGGGGTGCAAGTGTCGTATGTGTTGTCCATATTCATGCTTGATTATCTTGAAATTAGGTCAAACTATTTTGTTCTTTTTATTTGCATACAAACCCTAATTCTAGCATGGTAAATTTAGAAAGCAATAAAGTGCGAAAAGTAAAATTCCTACACTATTACAACACAATAATATGGGAAGGGGGGTACAAATGTTCAAATGGGGGGATATTTAGACAAGGAATTTAAACCTAGCTATTACATCAATTTTGGAATATTTACAAAATAATTAATTGCATAAATTAAATGGAAAATAAAATAAAGATGCAAAAATGCAAAAAAAAAAGGGTTTTTATATGTATGGAAAAAGGATATTTTTTATGTCCAATAAATAAAATGACTAAAATAAAAAAGTAATATTTTTAGAGTTTTTTGTATTTTAAGGGTAAACCCTAATTTCATTAAATAAATATATTAACTATTTAATATGTATAATATTTAATAATTATATACAAAAAATGAAATGAAATGGAATATATTCATAAAAAGTATTTTTCATGTCAAATATTAATAAAATAAAAAATGTATGTATTTTTTATATTATTGCCCTAAATATATTAATATATATAAATATCTTTACTATTTACTAAATAAGTATTATATATACAAAAATAATAATATTTAATATTTATATAAAAAAAAGTATATTTTGTATAGAATATTTTCAAAAGAAAAAATGAAATAAAAATCAGAAATAAAGTATATTTGCATTATTTTTCTAGTTTTCCTAACAATAGTATATATATATTTATGTATAAATGTCCATATAAACAAATAAATGCCTAAAAAATATGAAAATGGTGTAAAAATATTTTTTATGTTTTTTAATATGATTAGCAAAAATAAATAAATCAGGATAAACAAAGAAAAGTCAAAAAATCATGCAAATACACAAAATGGGCCTGGGGGGTATGAAAGCAAATATATGGTGTGAAGAGAAATAACACAAAAAGCCCAGCCCATGAAGACCTTTCTTCAACCTTCAGCCAAAAATGTTCCAAAACGCGCGCCTGTTACTCAAGTTCAAACATCTGGATTCTTTGATCTTTTGCACAAACTCACAACATAAGAAATGTTAAGCATTGAATCACGATTCTAAATATGTAAAGAACTCATCCTAACTCTCAGAAATGAGAGAGAATTTTGATATTCCCAAATCCTGACCTAACTTTTCTTCCATATTCAAACCTTAAATTCTCATAGCTCAGGCAAAATGAATGAAAAGTAAAAGCATGTATAGATTCAGGGGCATGAGTAGAACACTTCTTATTCACAAAACTAGAGCTAATGATGCCTATACTAAGAGTTAGAAGTTCAAAAAGATACATGTTCAGTTGAAGTTCTATCTGGCAATGGGGGAGCTTTTAGGGCAAGATGATGATCTGTACAGCTTGCCTGAAGTGTGGTGATGCTATTCCAATGCTTACTTTGCTTTGAAACACCTTGAATCGAGCTATGGACTTTCAACTGCAAAACAAGAAAGTGAAAATGGTGGAACTGGTTAGAGGAGTTACAGGTCGTGTTTTGTGTTTTGGTTAGCTTCAAATGATGCTAGGGAATGTGTTTGATGAGCTTTGGGCAAGAAATCATGAAAGGAATGAGAGATGGGATTCAATCTGCAGACCCTGCCCTGTTTTTGCAGTTTGAGAGTGATTCTGGGAATGGGAGTGTTTGGGACCTTGTTTGCTCGTGTTCTAGCTTGGGTTTGATGATTAGAAGGTGTACAAAATATTTGCCTAGGCTTTCTAATGCTGAGATCCAAGTTATGTTGTGATATGGTATGTTTCTTCACACTTAAGCAAGGAAAGGCCACTTGAGTTTCTAGGCTGATAGAGGCCCCCTAAACATGCTGCAAAACCTCTCCTTGATCAGTGTGTTTTGTTCATAATCTTGTGCCAAAGTGATTTGATCTGTACTTGTGGATTTGCAACTTTGACATAAAGCTTGCTTTTGCAAAAATGGCTATTTCACTTTTTCCATTTATGGCCTAATCCAACATGTAATGCTTAAACTCATGAAACAAGGCCTTAGCACAATGAACATGCATTAAATTATTGAGTGTTGGATGGTTTAAGGGCCTGTAATCAAGTGGCATGCTGGTTTGAGAAATTTGCACAAGTTATGAACATGGAAATTGGCCAATTCAAAAGTGAGTTTTTGCCATATTACCAAATTCGATTCTCTCAAGTCATGAGGTTCTTTGATGAGTTCTTGGACATTTTGGAAAGCTTGGAATGTGTACTACAATCCATCTTTGAAATGCAAATTGAAATTCCAAGTGGAAGTATATGGAAAATGGTCTTGAAGTTAGGTAGAAAACCTTGCCAAAATAGGTCAAATTTTCACTAAGTTAAGAATGGTTTAGTACCCTTATTTCAAAAATTGTAACATGAGATACAAGCCTCTTTTGGGGAAACTTTGTGAATCAAAGTTGTAGATTATGCAACAAGCTACAACTTTCATGTTTTGACTTTTGCTTGAATCTAAATGAATCTTGGTGAGAAAGTGAGGCAAAGTTGGGAAAAAATTAGGGTTTTTCATAACTTAGAAAAATTCTAAGTTAAGAAAAATTCTCATTTCAAACCCTAATTTGCAATTTTTGATTTCTTGGTGAACAAGTTTCATGATTTGGCATGTTTTGATGAAAAATGAATCCTGACTCTTGATTTTGACCAAAAAGTCAAAGTTTGACTTTTCAGTATACAGTCAAAATTGATCAATTGACTGGGAAATTCAACTGTCAATCTTGTGCATTTGGGATCTTTTGAACTTGTTGAGCATGTAAAGACATTTCCATGGGGTCCTTGAGTCTATAGGTGAGCTTGGTTTGCCATTGGCTAGGTCAAACAGTCAAAAATTGCCTTTGTGCAGTCAAAACCCTAAAAATGACCATTTTGCCCTTTTGGTGATCTGATCAAATTTCTTGTGGAATTGTGATCCAAACTTGATCAAATGGTCCATATGAGTTCATAATATTGACGTGGGTCAATTTTCATGAGGTTTGACTGTCAATTGGCCACAGTTGACTTTTTCCTCAATACAGCTGATTTTCAGGTCAACTGTCCAATTGACTGGGCAAAACTTGGAATCAAGACTTGAAACTTGATGTGGATAAACTTGGGAGTCCAATATGAAGCATGAAAGTCATCTTAGGCATTTTAGGTCAGAACATCTTTGTGCAAACACAAACCCTAATTTGGGTCAACAGTGCAAGGAGAAGTTTTGAGCAGATGAAACCCTAACTGGATCTTGAGCTCCAAGGAATTTGTGATGAGAAATCATTGAGAAATAAGAGGGCAAATTTTGGGGTACAACAGTTGCCCCTGTTCAATCTTCTTGAATCCGAAGAGTTAGATTGGCAAGTTTGCCTTTCGTGACTCGAGGGTAAAAGGAGATTGGACACTAGAGTGCCCTTAAATTTGCACTCGTCAAAGCAAGGGATGTGGGAATGGGCTTAGAGATGCCATTTGGAGATGGCCTTAATGATGCCACCTGGAAGAGTGACAGAAACTTGTCGGGGATGGGCTTAAAGATGCCATTTGGAGATGGGCTTAACGATGCCATCTAGAAGAGTGACAGAAACTTGTCGGGGATGGGCTTAAAGATGCCATCTGGAATGAATATCAGAGAGGTGTCCATGCTTGGGACCATCTCTGAACTGGGGGTCTGAATAAGCAATAGATTGACATCCGTTGTTGGGAGGAATCCGTAAACTGTTTTCAAAAGTTGCGAAGAGTCTGAACAAGCGATAGATTAACGTCCGTTACTTGGAGAACCCGTGAACTGTTTTCAGAAATCTTGGAGTTGAATAAGCAATAGAGCAGCATCCGTTGTTGGGAAGCGTCCGTAAACCGTTTTCAAAAATTGAGAAGAGTCTGAACAAGCGATAGATTAACATCCATTGTGGGGAAGAATCCATAAACTGTTTTCAGAAGTTTGGAGAAGAATCTGAACAAGTGATAGGTTAACATCCGTTACTTGGAGAACCCGTGAACTGTTTTCAGAAATCTTAGAATTGAATAAGCAATAGAGCAGCATCCGTTGTTGGGAAGCGTCCGTAAACTGTTTTCAAAAGTTGCATCTGAACAAGTTGATAGATTAACATCTGTTGTTGGGAAGAATCCATAAACTGTATTCAGAAGTCTTGAGAATAATCTGAACAAGCAATAGGTTAACATCCGTTACTTGGAGAACCCGTGAACTGTTTACAGAAATCTTGAATTTGGAGGAAGAACCGGTGGAGGGTTCCCTGATGATGAGCTCGTGTAACACTGCATCTGGATAAATCTGGAATAAGCATTAGAATGTTGCCGTGTCTGGGTCACATCCGAACTATTCCTGGAAAGAAATCTCGGAAGATGATGATTTTAGTCTTTCGACTGATCTTACCTGAAAAGGTAAAGAGTTAGTTATATGCAATGTCATGATGCATGATACAATGTATGCTATGTGATATGAATGTAAATGAATGTGCATGTAAGCTGGAGAGTCGTCTTGCAAAGGATAGATGAATCCGAAATGGCTGGAGATAACAGTATCTTGCCTGCTGCCGGGAAGAATAATTCCTGGTCGTTGCTGGAGAAAAAGGAGCTTGGGTTGTATACCAATCTTCTGGGGAATTCCTGATGACTTCTACTGGAGAGTACCAATCTAATAGACTCATGCTGAGGAGGTAAGATTGAGAATCTTCAGCTTGGCGGGAAGTATCTCTGGCGACTTTACTGGGGAACTCAAGATTTGCCCTCCCAAAACTCTGTGGAGAGAAGGTTCACTAGTCTGGCTTCGCTGGGGAGTACCAATCTAATAGACTCATGCTGAGGAGGTAAGATTGAGAATCTTCAGCTTGGCGGGAAGTATCTCTGGCGACTTTACTGGGGAACTCAAGATTTTCCCTCCCAAAACTCTGTGGAGAGAAGGTTCACTAGTCTGGCTTTGCTGGGGAGCGATAATTTGAAACCTTAGCTCGGCCGGGGATACTGAAACTTAAACTCTGAGGGGAATTGAATTCCGGAGGATTCTCTGGCTGGGGATTGTATTGATAAGTTATGCTGATGAACTCCGCTGGGGATAGGGAGAATTTTGCCGAGTGCGATCTTCCGTGGCACTAAGATGAGGATAACCCAGTTATAAGCCCTTGTGAGGAATAACTTTGAATAAAACTCGGGAGATACGTCTGTACTCTGTAGGGGACAGGCTTCCAGAATCTACTGGGGATCAGCTTCAGAACTTGCTGGGGATATGGATTCCAAATTTCCGGGGGGTTTCCTTTGAAAGGGTATCAAGATATCCAACCGTATCTTCAACTTATCAGTA
This sequence comes from Vicia faba, assembly GCA_948472305.1. Taxonomy (NCBI): domain Eukaryota; kingdom Viridiplantae; phylum Streptophyta; class Magnoliopsida; order Fabales; family Fabaceae; genus Vicia; species Vicia faba. Next base: position 298,448,694 of record OX451736.1, on the reverse strand, counting down.
ATCCTCTTTCTTGATTCATAAGGAAATGATTATGTTCAAATGCATATGCCTATTTAACAAAACATTGGACGTTTCTCAAAATAAAACAAATAGTGCAAGAGAAAAGAAAAGGGAATGACACAAATTTCTGGGAAAAGTATTTGTATTGACTTTATATGAGTATATTTGTACAGAGGAGACAATCATCCTAGTAAGAGGAGTTTGTCGTAAATATTGAAAGATTTATACAAAATAAAGATGGCTATGTGAAATAAATCCATGAGATTCCATTCCGCTATAGCCTTCACAACTCTGAATATCTGTCCATTCAATGCTTCGTTTGCCGATGACTGGATTGGTCAGAAGCCTGGAACTGGTTGATAAAGAGATTGTCTTTGAAGTGATCCAGCGAGACATAGTCATACGCTTTAATTCCCTAACTTTTGCCTGAATCGCCCTTTCGGGTTTTCGATCCACCGGGAAACCCCTTTTTGCCCAAGCCGCCCTTTCGGGTTTTCGACTTGCCGGGTGTACATATTTTTTTATTTGTATCCCTAACTTTTTCCTGAACTGCCCTTTCGGGTTTTCGGTTCACCGGGATGCCCATTTTTGCCCAAGCCGCCCTTTCGGGTTTTCGACTTGTCGGGTTATTTTATGCGTAGTATCTTTTGACTATGTCTGCATTCGCAGGGTGCGGCAAATCGTCTCCGTCCATGGTTGTTAGAATCATTGCACCACCAGAAAATATGCTCTTGATCACAAATGGTCCTTCATATGTAGGAGTCCATTTTCCCCTGGGATCACTTTGCGGCAAGATAATCTGCTTGATTACGAGATCTCCGACTTGATACACTTGACGTCTGACTTTCTTATTGAAGGCCTTGATCATCCGCTTTTGATACGCCTGACCATGGCATATAGCAGCGAGTCGCTTCTCGTCGATCAGATTGAGTTGGTCAAGTCGGGTCTGCATCCAATCATCTTCATTCAAACCTGCATCCTTCATAATCCTTAGAGAAGGAATCTGAACTTCCATAGGCAGGACAACTTCCATGCCATATACCAACGAAAATGGGGTTGCCCCGGTTGAAGTACGTGCCGTCGTACGGTATCCATGCAGAGAAAACGGTAACATCTCATGCCAGTCTTTGTAAGTGACTATCATTTTCTGAATGATCTTCTTAATGTTTTTGTTCGCAGCTTCAACAGCACCGTTCATCTTCGGCCGATAGGGAGATGAATTGTGATGATAAATCTTGAACTGTTCGCACAAAGCGGTGATCATCGTGTTATTCAGATTTGTACCGTTGTCTGTGATGATCCTGTCTGGAACACCATACCGGCAGATGAGATTTTGCTTGATAAAGCGGGCAACCACATTTCTAGTAACAGAGGCGAAGGAAGCTGCTTCGACCCATTTGGTGAAATAGTCAATGGCAACCAGGATGAAGCGATGTCCGTTGGAAGCCGTGGGCTTGATCTCTCCAATCATGTCAATGCCCCACATTGCAAATGGCCAAGGAGCAGTCAGAACGTTGAGAGGAACCGGAGGGATATGAACTTTATCAGCGTAGACTTGACATTTGTGGCAAGTACGGGAATGTTGATGGCAGTCAGCTTCCATGGTAGACCAGTAATAGCCTTCCCTTAGGATCTTCTTAGCCATTGTATGCCCGCTCAAGTGAGTGCCAAAGGTGCCGCCGTGTATATCAGTCATGATCAACTCTGCCTCAGCTTTGTCTACGCATCAGAGTAATACACAATCATGGCTTCGTTTGTAAAGGATGCCGTTGCTCAGGAAGAATTTGGCAGCAAATTTCCTTAAGAACTTCTTGTCATTTACGGAAGCTCCTTCGGGATAATCTCTAGTCTCGAGATACCTTTTGATTTCATGGAACCAAGGTTGTTCCACTATTTCTTCGGTATTAATCTCGTGATAATACGCAGGTTCATCCATTCGCTCAATGGTGATTTGGGGAGCCTCATTATCCCAGCTGAGTTTAAACATGGAGGACATTGTGGCTAGAGCATCTGCCAGCTGGTTCTCTTCTCGCGGAAAATGCTCGAAGGTAATTTGCTCGAAATGCGGCAATAATGTCAGGACATGTTCTTTGTATGGGATAAGATTAGGATGCTTGGTGTCCCACTCTCCTTTGATTTGACTGATAACCAAAGCCGAATCCCCAAATACGATCAAAGATTTGATCCTCAAGTCTATAGCAGCCTTGAGACCAAAGATGCAGGCTCCATACTCAGCCATGTTGTTTGTGCAGCTGAAGCAAAGTCGGGCCGTGAAAGGTGTGTGACAGCCTTCCGGAGAAATGAGTACTGCGCCGATACCGTTTCCAAGTGCATTTGAAGCACCATCAAAGTACAGGGTCCATCGGGATCCCTTTTCGGGTCCGTCATACGGTCCGCTACCTTCAATGTTGTCCAAATTCATGATGTCCTCGTCTGGGAAGTCAAATCTCATGGGTTGATAGTCTTCGATAGCTTGATGAGCCAGATGGTCAGCTAGTACACTCCCTTTTATAGCTTTTTGGGTGGTGTACTGGATGTCATACTCAGTTAAGATCATTTTCCATCTGGCTATCCTTCCAGATAAAGCAGGCTTTTCGAAGACATACTTGATAGGATCCATTTTGGAAATCAACAAGGTAGTATGAGTCAACATATACTGTCTTAGTCGGCGAGCAGCCCATACCAAAGCGCAGCAAGTTTTCTCGAGCAGTGAGTAGCGAGTCTCACAGTCGGTAAACTTTTTGCTAAGGTAATAAATAGCATGCTCTTTTCAACCAGACTCGTCATGCTGGCCCAACACACACCCCATTGAGTTATCCAAGACGGTCAAATACATGATCAATGGTCTTCCTTCGACAGGTGGCATCAGAATAGGAGGTTCTAGTAAATATTCCTTGATTTTATCAAAAGCAGCTTGGCAATCGTCGTTCCATTCGACTACTTGATCTTTCTTCAAGAGTTTGAAAATTGGCTCACAGGTAGAAGTCAAATGGGAGATGAATCTGGCAATATAGTTCAAGCGCCCCAAGAAACCTCTAACCTCCTTTTCAGTACGGGGAGCAGGCATCTCTTGTATTGCTTTTACTTTTGCTGGATCGACTTCAATGCCTTTGTTGCTTACAATGAATCCTAGAAGTTTACCAGACCTAACTCCAAAAGTGCACTTACTTGGATTCAGCCTGAGTTTGTATTCTTTCAACCTGGCAAATAGCTTTTCTAGATGTTCAAGGTGCTCTTCCTCTGTTTGTGACCGAGCTATCATATCGTCTACGTAAACTTCGATCTCATGATGTATCATATCATGAAATAAAGCTACCATGGCGCGTTGATAAGTTTCCCCCGCGTTCTTCAGCCCGAACGACATCACCTTGTAACAGAAAGTGCCCCATTGTGTGACAAAAGTTGTTTTCTCCATATCCTCGGGGGCCATTTTGATTTGATTGTAGCCCGAGAATCCATCCATGAAGGAAAACACTTTGTGCTGAGCTGTATTGTCTATCAAAATGTCAATATGAGGTAGCGGAAAATCATCCTTGGGGCTGGCCCTATTCAAATCCCGGTAGTCCACACACATCCTGACTTTGCCATCTTTCTTAGGTACTGGCACGATGTTAGCGACCCATTGAGGATAGGACGTAACAGCCTGAAAGCCAGTGTCGAATTGCTTCATCACTTCTGCTTTGATCTTTTCAGACATATCAGGCCTCATTCGGCGAACTTTTTGCTTGATTGGTGGACAATCCTCTCTTGTGGGGAGACGGTGAACCACGATGTCTGTGTCTAAACCTGGCATGTCTTCATAAGACCAAGTGAAGATTTCAACATACTCATTCAACAACTGTATCAGGCGTTCTTTGACACTTGCTTCCAGATTGGCACCCACTTGCACCTCCTTCCGGTCTTCCTCGGTCCCTAAGTTGACAGTTTCCAATGACTCTTCGTGCAGCAAGATGGCCCTTTCCTCTTGCTGTAGAAGTCTGGCTAGTTCCCCTGGTACTTCACAACCTTCGTCGTCTTCATACTCGGCTTGATTGACCAGATCTTCAGAGTTATTGAAGGGTATAGCAGAATAGTCACCCATGGAATCCGGAGTGGATGGGTACCTGCATTGGTGAGTGTGGGTGTGTGTAAGGGATAGCCATCCTTAAACAAAAAATGCAAAAGGAAAGAAAATGAACACAAGCGGTTTATCAAATGAAAAACGTCCAATGAATCATTAAACATGGCATATGGATATGAAAAATAATCAAAACCCTTACAAATGGGCCTACATGCCCCGGGCAAGGCATGAGGTGAAAAGATAGTGTACGGATTGTTTGAAAATAAATATTACAGACCAAATAGGAAATGTTTAACAGATAAATTACTGATGAATAAAAGTGATGGGGACAAAGTCTTTTGCCTCCCAGTTGCTCAATCCTCCTTTGACAGTTGGATAAATCCACTCTTCGATGTTGCTCTCTTTGTCTTCGTCCTCCAAAGCGTTGATTCCATAGGGAGAAATTTTGACTGGCGCTCTTTCAATCTTCGAACAGCGCATAGCTTTCTGGCCTGCGGAAGTGAACCCTAATCCAAATTTATCGGTCTTATGTGGAATATCAGGTAACTGCCCCCATGCTGAATTCTTCCCTTCCTTTATTGCGGCCCTCGCATCCTCCAGAGATGCCATCCTGGCCATCTGTCTCGGTGTCTCAGCTGCCAACTTTGCTATTGTTATCTCAGGAAGGACTTCTTCGAAATGCTGAAAAGGCGTCTCAATGAACTCTCCTTCTACCTCCACGTACCGGAAAGAATTCAAGTGGCTAATCATGTACTCCTCTTCGCCATGGATAGTAATGATCTTTCCCTTGACAGGATACTTTAACATCTGATGTAAGGAGGAGGTGACTGCCCCAGCATGATGTATCCAAGGCCTACCCAGCAAGCAAGAGTATGACGGACGGATGCCCATCACATAGAAGGTAGATTTAAACACCTCAGTGCCTGTCTTGACGGGAATTTCAACCTCCACATGGACCATTCTCTTCGAACCATCGAAAGCTCTGACAACAATATCACTCGGCTTCAACTCCAACCCTTCACAATCTAGTCGGTCCAAGGCCTTCTTAGGCAATACATTCAGCGACGAACCAGTGTCGACCAAGACATGTGCGAGAGTGGTTCCTCGACACTCGACTGAAATGTGCAAAGCATCATTGTGGTTTCTACCTTTAGGAGTTAGGTCGGCATCAGAGAAACCTAATCCATTGTCCGCAGTCAGGCTAGCCACGGAATTTTGAAATTGATCTGCAGAGGTTTCCTGGGGCACATGGGCTGCCTTCAGGAATTTTATCAGAGCTTTAGCGTGCGCTTCTGAGCAAAGTAGCAGTGCCAGCATGGAGATCTTTGAGGGGGTTTGCCCCAACTGTTCTACCACATCGTAGTCACTCCTTTTGATTATCCTCAAAATCTCATCCATTTCCTTCTTGGAGGTTTCCAGGATGACCAAGGGCTGAGCCCTCGTCCTGACGAGCTCATCTTGGATTCCCTTACCTTTATCAGCAGCGGTAGGAGAGACCGTACTAGGAACAACAACATCCTCAATCAAAGGGGTTCTAGCAGGGAGTTTTATTGGTGCAGGGACGACCTTGTCGGCAGATGAGGGTCCAAAGATTGCTCTTGGAGGGGCAATCTCTGGAGAAAAAATTCTCCCGCTCCTGGTGATTTTACTCGTGCCTGCAATGTTACCAATGCTGGCTTCTTCATCATCCGAACTTTCTTCAGTTATTTCGATTTGTTTAATACCATGATAGTAGACGTCACCGCCATAGTTCCATGGTATCGACTTCTCAGAAACATAGGGGACAGGCCCTGGCATTGTTATCTTCAAAGGAACAGATTTCGTAGCTGGTGTAATCTTAACAGGCTTTTTGACGGCCTTGGAAAGATTGGCGTGAATGGTTATGATTGAGACATCTTCGATATGGGTTGGAACAACAGAAAATTTTTCAAACAAAATTTGTCGACTATCCATAAGGCCTTGGATGCCTTTATTCAGTAACGGACAATCAAATGGCAGAGAGTAACAACAATAGCAGTCTTCTTTACATACCGGGAAGATCCCGGCCCTTAACAAATTCAACTTGATGATTAGCAATGGAGTTACCAGATCATTGACGTCAGCAACATACAAATCCTCTTCGATGGCATTGACATTTCAGCCGTGCTTCGGCATGGGAGCAGATATCACATTAGGCTTCTCCGGAGCGTCAAACTCTACCTCCTTCGCCTCTATCAAGTCTTGGATCTTATGCTTGAGTGCCCAACAATCATTGGTGTCGTGCCCGACACTGTCAGAATGGTAGGCACATTTGGCATTAGGATGATAATGCGGAGAGGATGTATTCACATTCTTTGGTGCCTCCTTGATAGTGGCGAGATTCAACTTTAACAGATGGGGAAGCACTTGCGCTGGAGTCATATTAATGCGGGTGAACTGCCGTTGTGGCCGTTCTACCCGTTGCTGATTTGGTCTGGACTGGTTATAGCGAGGTTGCTCACTTGAAGGATTTTGAATCATTACGGCCCCCTCAGTTGGCCGACGCTCCATCTTCCCTGCTCTTCTCTGAGAATATACCACATCGGTTTCCTTCTTAAAAGGTTTCTTCTCAACACTTGCAGCAACACCCTTCTGAATCTTTTCTGACTTGATGTCAGCTTCTATTCTTTCGCCCGTTAAGATCAAATCGGTAAACCCCGCGGAAGAGTTACCAATTAGATGATTGAAAAATGGCCCAGATAGGGTCCCTAGAAACATATCAACAAGTTCACGGTCGGTTAAAGGAGGCTGCACCCTGCCAACCAAATCCCTCCATTTTTGTGCATATTCTTTGAATCCCTCGCCTGTTCCCAATGACATACCCTGAAGTTGGGTACGAGTAGGAGCAAGGTCAGAATTATACTGGTATTGTTTGTAAAAAGCGGTGGCCAAATCTTCCCAATTTCGGACGCTGGTTCCCTCTAGCTGATAAAACCACTCCAATTGAGCTCCAGAAAGGCTGTCTTGAAAGAAATGAACCCAAAGATTTTTATCTGCCGTATAGGGTTGAATCTTTCTCACGTAGGACCTGAGATGCATTTTTGGACAGGACAGCCCATCATACCTCACAAACACTGACACTTTGAATTTTGGGGGAATCACAATCCCGGCGACCAAACCCAAGTCTTCAAAATCCAAACCCGGTACTCTTTGTAGCTCCATGGCGGCCAACCTGTCTTCTAGCCCTTTGTATTTATCATCAGCTGGAGGGTATTGTTGATCAGAATAATCTTCATCCTCTTCGATCTCTTCTTCCTCCACATCGGACTCAGAAGGTACTGCAGCCCCACCTCCTTTGCTGGTTCCTTCATCAGAAGTAGGAGGAAATTCAAGCACTCTCAGAGCTTCTCCGTCAAATCTTCTCCCCAAAGTAGCCACCCCGAGTCTCTTTCTCTTCTTTTTTACTGGGTCTTTATTCCCCAGCAAGGTCTTGAGATCCTCCTGACCTTTAGCCAAGGTTGTCAGGAGTTGCTGAAACTGTGCATTCTGAGCTTGCAGGTCTTTCACTGTTTGCTCGAGATCTATCCTACTGTAATAAACAGCAGACAGATAAGGAAACCTAGAGTGAGACCTGCTTATGCACATGATGAATGGTATGCTTATGTATGCAATGCATTCAAGGATTTAGGACATTCAAAATTGTTTCAGACAAAGGAGAACGCACGTCATATTAATAAGAAGAAATTTGTTAGTACATAAATGCCCCATGGGCCAAATATTACAAAATAACTTCTCAAGGCAAAAAGACATTGCACATCCTCTTTGGTGCGATGTAGGTGTTAAGGGCCTCTTGCTCATGGAGTCGGCGGGTAAGCTCTAGAACATTCTTCTCACTGGTGTAGAAGCTGGCTTCAAAGTCTTCCGTTCCTCCTTGAGCTGAATCCAACTTTTCTGCATTTCCACCCACGATGTAGGCATGTCAGGATGTAGGATGGTGTAGGGAACCTCTCCTTCCTTGACGGGCTCTTTAATCACAGGGAGAACATGAGGATAAGGCATCATCAGACTTTGGGCTCGGGCTCGTACCCACTTAAGATAAGGCTCAAGAGGGATGGAGTTCTTGTGTCCCAGAGTCTTGCTATCAACCTTGTTGGGTCTCCCCCAAGCTCCGATGAATCTTTGGCGAAGTCCTTGCGCATCGTTGTCGAAGTCAAAAACTAGGTCAGGAATCAACATGTCATGAGGGCCATCCCTCCGTGCATATCCAAATTGCCTCAAAGCTAGGCAAGGGTTGTAGGTGATACCTCCTCTGATTCTAAGTAAAGGAACATTAGGAAACTCTCCATAACGATCGACGATGATGACATTTTCTCTGGACCGAGAACACCAATGTACATCAGAGTGAGTAAGAGTCATCAACCGTTGGGACCACCTTGAGCCTTGGTCATTCTTCAAGACAGATTGTGGAAGGTGCGAAATAAACCACCTTGCAAGGAGAGGAGTACATGAGAACACCCCTCTTTCTCATTGTTCGTGTGTAAAATGAGTGAAGAATGTCCCCAAGCAATGTTGGTATTGGATTTCTGGACAAGAAGATTTTGACGGCGTTGACATCTACCAATTGGTCAGGATTTGGGAACAAGACCAACCCATAGATAAGGAGGGCCACAATTTCTTCAAAGGCTTGTAGGTCCAATGAGTTCCAACATTCTTGTGCCTTCTCAAACAAGAATTTTGCTAAGAATCCCTTGACGCCGCTTCTGGTTTCCCAATGCCCCTTGATGTCGGATGGTTATAGATGTAATGCTCGAGCAACATCTTCCGGCTTTGGTTCCTTTTCCGTACCGTTGAAGGGTAGTTGATTAAGGATAGGAATTCTCAGGAGTTGAGAAAACTCCTCCAAAGTGGGCACCAACTGGTAATCAGGGAAAGTGAAGCAGTGGTGAAGAGGGTCAAAGAACTGGAATAGCACTTTCATCATGTCTTCTTCAATGTTGGTGTTGACTAAACTGAGCAGTCTACCATGTCTTTCATTGAAGGATGAGTTTTCCGGAATTCTTAAGGTGAGCTCCTTGAGTTGAGGAGAGATTCTTACAAGGTTGACTTGAATGGTGTTTCTGCGAGGAATTTCCATGACCTACAAAACAAGAACAAAGATGAAGATTCAAACCCTTGAAATGGTTAGTGAATGCATATGATGTTTTATGATGTTTATGATGTATGCATAAAACATATGTACAAGCAAATCACACCAAACCCTAGTTTCAGGCTTGCATGGGGTTTCATAGGTAAGTACCCTCTTGAGTGTAGTTGGCTTAAAAACCTGTCCTATAAATAGTAACCGGGTTCTAAGGAGCTCAATATCACGGGATTGTTTTCATTGTTCATTGTTTTGGTTTAGCCACTTAACTAGCGACCAAAATATTCCAAGAAAACAACCCTCAATGAGTGTAGTATCGAGTATCTACCAACTTCGGACTGCACCAAAGCCGGTCATCTCACTACCCCTAATAAAAGGCCAAGATGGTCAAGTAAGGTTCTAGGTCATTAGTGCTTAGTGACATCACTCAGCGGCCCCGTACTCTCCTTGATTGAACTCAAGGGTTACCGGTACTCACAAATATGTCGCACTAATATAGCTATTGCTTCGACCGTGTCGGTATACCCCGCACAGTTTCCACAATATATTGCTATCTATGAATGTTTCCCAAAATCCGGGTGTAGGATTGCAAACCCCAACAATAGAGCCAAGATATAAAGCAAACAAATCAAACAATTAGTCATGCAAGAGGGTGATCTAAGCCCTAAGGTTACTCCACTTTTAAAATGATCCCCAGCAGAGTCGCCAGTTCTGTGATACGGTGGGAGAACTGACTATGGTTTTGCGTTTGTTTTCGCAAATGTTTCGGTTGAGCAAGAGTCGCCACCGACTTTTTATTTTATCCTAAGGAAAGGTTTAAAAAGCACAGCAAAAACCTTTGAGATTTTTCTTGGGTTCGGGGAGTAGATTATAGAAAGGGAAGGTATTAGCACCCTTTCTATCCATGGTTATCCATGGGCTCTTAGGTACTTGCTTAGATCAAATTGCCTTGGTTTTCAATTGTTTGAAATGGTGCTTTGTGTGTGGCTTTGAAAAGGTTTTGAAAAAGATGCCTTGTCTAGGCTACCCTTGTAACAATTCTTTACTCGAATGTTTTACAAAAGGTGTTTGTCTTTTTGAAAAGGTGTTTCAAGTTTTTTGAAAGTTTGTTTTGAAAGTGTGATTTGAAAAATAGGCAAGTGTTTTTGTTTTGAAAATTGACAAGTACTTAAGAGCTATCTACCCTAAAGTTCTCAAAGATTTTTGTTATGTTTTAACCCTTTTAACAATTTTGTTCCACCATTGCATTTGGTGGACAATCTTGTGTTAGGATGTGAAAGGGACGGGCGCGGGTCATCGTTTAGACCATAATTGCAATAGTGCTAAGTATCTTTGGGCAAATTCTTCTTAAAAGGGACTTGATCATTTTAAGCAATTTTTCGAAAGCGTCATCGAGGGACTATGATCATTTGAATTGTGTTTGTTTTGCCCAAAGAAACCTAACATGCAATATGGCCCATTTATTTGAAGACAACAAGTGGAATACCCTAGGGGTGCAAGTGTGGTATGTGTTGTCCATATTCATGCTTGATTATCTTGAAATTAGGTCAAACTATTTTGTTCTTTTTATTTGCATACAAACCCTAATTCTAGCATGGTAAATTTAGAAAGCAATAAAGTGCGAAAAGTAAAATTCCTACACTATTACAACACAATAATATGGGAAGGGGGGTACAAATGTTCAAATGGGGGGATATTTAGACAAGGAATTTAAACCTAGCTATTACATCTATTTTGGAATATTTACAAAATAATTAATTGCATAAATTAAATGGAAAATAAAATAAAGATGCAAAAATGCAAAAAAAAAAGGGTTTTTATATGTATGGAAAAAGGATATTTTTTATGTCCAATAAATAAAATGACTAAAATAAAAAAGTAATATTTTTAGAGTTTTTTGTATTTTAAGGGTAAACCCTAATTTCATTAAATAAATATATTAACTATTTAATATGTATAATATTTAATAATTATATACAAAAAATGAAATGAAATGGAATATATTCATAAAAAGTATTTTTCATGTCAAATATTAATAAAATAAAAAATGTATGTATTTTTTATATTATTGCCCTAAATATATTAATATATATAAATATCTTTACTATTTACTAAATAAGTATTATATATACAAAAATAATAATATTTAATATTTATTTAAAAAAAAGTATATTTTGTATAGAATATTTTCAAAAGAAAAAATGAAATAAAAATCAGAAATAAAGTATATTTGCATTATTTTTCTAGTTTTCCTAAACAATAGTATATATATATTTATGTATAAATGTCCATATAAACAAATAAATGCCTAAAAAATATGAAAATGGTGTAAAAGTATTTTTTATGTTTTTTAATATGATTAGAAAAAATAAATAAATCAGGATAAAAAAAGAAAAGTCAAAAAATCATGCAAATACACAAAATGGGCCTGGGGGGTATGAAAGCAAATATATGGTGTGAAGAGAAATAACACAAAAAGCCCAGCCCATGAAGACCTTTCTTCAACCTTCAGCCAAAAATGTTCCAAAACGCGCGCCTGTTACTCAAGTTCAAACATCTGGATTCTTTGATCTTTTGCACAAACTCACAACATAAGAAATGTTAAGCATTGAATCACGATTCTAAATATGTAAAGAACTCATCCTAACTCTCAGAAATGAGAGAGAATTTTGACATTCCCAAATCCTGACCTAACTTTTCTTCCATATTCAAACCTTAAATTCTCATAGCTCAGGCAAAATGAATGAAAAGTAAAAGCATGTATAGATTCAGGGGCATGAGTAGAACACTTCTTATTCACAAACCTAGAGCTAATGATGCCTATACTAAGAGTTAGAAGTTCAAAAAGATACCTGTTCAGTTGAAGTTCTATCTGGCAATGGGGGAGCTTTTAGGGCAAGATGATGATCTGTACAGCTTGCCTGAAGTGTGGTGATGCTATTCCAATGCTTACTTTGCTTTGAAACACCTTGAATCGAGCTATGGACTTTCAACTGCAAAACAAGAAAGTGAAAATGGTGGAACTGGTTAGAGGAGTTACAGGTCGTGTTTTGTGTTTTGGTTAGCTTCAAATGATGCTAGGGAATGTTTTTGATGAGCTTTGGGCAATAAATCATGAAAGGAATGAGAGATGGGATTCAATCTGCAGACCCTGCCCTGTTTTTGCAGTTTGAGAGTGATTCTGGGAATGGGAGTGTTTGGGACCTTGTTTGCTCGTGTTCTAGTTTGGGTTTGATGATTAGAAGGTGTACAAAATATTTGCCTAGGCTTTCTAATGCTGAGATCCAAGTTATGTTGTGATATGATATGTTTCTTCACACTTAAGCAAGCAAAGGCCACTTGAGTTTCTAGGCTGATAGAGGCCCCCTAAACATGCTGCAAAACCTCTCCTTGATCAGTGTGTTTTGTTCATAATCTTGTGCCAAAGTGATTTGATTTGTACTTGTGGATTTGCAACTTTGACATAAAGCTTGCTTTTGCAAAAATGGCTATTTCACTTTTTCCATTTATGGCCTAATCCAACATGTAATGCTTAAACTCATGAAACAAGGCCTTAGCACAATGAACATGCATTAAATTATTGAGTGTTGGGTGGTTTAAGGGCCTGTAATCAAGTGGCATGCTGGTTTAAGAAATTTGCACAAGTTATGAACATGGAAATTGGCCAATTCAAAAGTGAGTTTTTGCCATATTGCCAAATTCGATTCTCTCAAGTCATGAGGTTGTTTGATGAGTTCTTGGACATTTTGGAAAGCTTGGAATGTGTACTACAATCCATATTTGAAATGCAAATTGAAATTCCAAGTGGAAGTATATGGAAAATGGTCTTGAAGTTAGGTAGAAAACCTTGCCAAAATAGGTCAAATTTTCACTAAGTTAAGAATGGTTTAGTACCCTTATTCCAAAAATTGTAACTTGAGATACAAGCCTCTTTTGGGGAAACTTTGTGAATCAAAGTTGTAGATTATGCAATAAGCTACAACTTTCATGTTTTGACTTTTGCTTGAATCCAAATGAATCTTGGTGAGAAAGTGAGGCAAAGTTGGGAAAAAATTAGGGTTTTTCATAACTTAGAAAAATTCTAAGTTATGAAAAATTCTCATTTCAAACCCTAATTTGCAATTTTTGATTTCTTGGTGAACAAGTTTCATGATTTGGCATGTTTTGATGAAAAATGAATCTTGACTCTTGATTTTGACCAAAAAGTCAAAGTTTGACTTTTCAGTATACAGTCAAAATTGATCAATTGACTGGGAAATTCAACTGTCAATCTTGTGCATTTGGGATCTTTTGAACTTGTTGAGCATGTCAAGACATTTCCATTGGGTCCTTGAGTCCATAGGTGAGCTTGGTTTGCCATTGGCTAGGTCAAACAGTCAAAAATTGCCTTTGTGCAGTCAAAACCCTAAAAATGACCATTTTGCCCTTTTGGTGATCTGATCAAATTTCTTGTGGAATTGTGATCCAAACCTGATCAAATGGTCCATATGAGTTCATAATATTGATGTGGGTCAATTTTCATGAGGTTTGACTGTCAATTGGCCACAGTTGACTTTTTCCCCAATACAACTGATTTTCAGGTCAACTGTCCAATTGACTGGACAAAACTTGGAATCAAGACTTGAAACTTGATGTGGATAAACTTGGGAGTCCAATATGAAGCATGAAAGTCATCTTAGGCATTTTAGGTCAGAACATCTTTGTGCAAACACAAACCCTAATTTGGGTCAACAGTGCAAGGAGAAGTTTTGAGCAGATGAAACCCTAACTGGATCTTGAGCTCCAAGGAATTTGTGATGAGAAATCATTGAGAAATGAGAGGGCAAATTTTGGGGTACAACACCTATAAAACAGAACAAAGATAAATCCCAAGATCCTTGAAATGGTTAGTGAATATATATGATGTTATGATGTTCATGAAGTTATGTACAAGTATGCATATACAAATAAAGCAAACAAGTCCTTAGGTTTAGGCTGGCATGGAGTCTCCTAGGTAAGTACCCTTTTGAAGTTTAGTTGGCTCAACCTGTCCTAGTAATAGTAACCGGGTTCTAATGAGATCAATATCACTGGTCTGTTTCCTTGGTCATTGTTTTAGCACAGGTCTCTTTAATTGGGACCAAAATATCCCAAGAAATCAAACCTCAATGAGTGTAGTATCGAGTATCTACCAACTTCGGACTGCACCAAAGCCGGTCATCTCACTACATCCTAAAGGCCAAGTTGGTCAAATAAAGGTTCTAGAAGTTCATTAGTGCTTCATGACATCACTCAGCGGCCCTGTATTCTCTTTGATTAACTCAAAGGCTACCAGTACCCACAAATATGTCGCACTAACGTAGCTATAGCTTAGACCATGTCGGTATACCCCACACATTTTTCCACAATGTATTGCTACTTACCTATAATGTATCCCAAATCCGGATAGAGGATTCAAACCCAAACAAAGAACCATAATGTAAAGCATACAAGTAAAACAATGCAAGCAAGTAAATGTGATCTAACCCTAAGGTAACCCCACTTTGAGAATTTTCCCCAATAGAGTCTCCAGTTCTGTGATACGGTGGGAGAACTGACATGAAGGTTTTGCGTTTGATCTTAAATGTTGCTGTTAGCAAGAGTCTCCACCGACTTTTCTTTTTTCCAAAAGGAAAGGTTAAAAAGCACATGAAAGACCTTTGAGATTATTTCTTGATTTCGGCAGGTAGATTATGAAAAGGCAAGGTATTAGCACCCTTTTCATCCATGGTTTTCCATGGGCTCTTAGTTACTTGCTAGATCACTTGATTTTTATTTGAAAATTGTGCTTGGTGTGGTTTTTGAAAGTATTTTGAAAAGAGGCCATTGTTTAGGTAATCTTTGTAATGATTCTTGTTTGTAAGAATGTATACAAAGATGTTTGATCTTTTGAAAATGTTTTTAAGTTTGTAAGATGTTTTGAAAGTGTAAGTGATTATTTTGAAAATAGAAAGGATGTTTTTTTTGAAATTGAGCAAGTAATTAGGATCATTCTACCTACTCAAAAGTCTTTTTTGTTCATCTTCTTTTCCTTTGACATTGTTATCTTACCATTGAATTGGTAAGTAACCCTATCTTTGGATGTAAACGGGATGGGTGTGGGTCATCGTATAACCATGATTAGAAATGTTGCAAGGTGTTGTACCCCAAAATTTGCCCTCCCATTTCATCAACCTTTTCTCATCCCAAGACCCTTGAACTCAAGAACAAGTTAGGGTTTCCTCTGCTCAGGACTTCTCCGTGCCCTGTTGACCCAAATTAGGGTTTGTGTTTGCACAAAGATGTTTAGACCCAAAATGCCCAAGATAACTTTCATGCTTCATATTGGACTCACAAGTTTACCCATACCAAGTTTCAAGCCTTGATTCCAATCTTTGCCCAATCAATTGATCAGTTGACCTAAAAATCAGCTGTATTGGGGAAAAAGTCAACTATGGTCATTTGACAGTCAAACCTCATGAGTTTTGACCCATCTCAACATATTGAACTCATATAAGCCATTTGGTCAAGTTTGGATCACAATTCCACAAGAAATTTGATCAGATCACCAAAAGGGCAAAATGGTCATTTTTAGGGTTTTGACTGCACAAAGGCAATTTTTGACTGTTTGACCTAGCCAATGACAAACCAAACTCACATATGGACTCAAGGACCCCTTGGAATGGTCTTGACATGTTAAACAATTTCAAAAGATCCCAAATGCATAGGATTGACAGTTGAATTTCCCAGTCAATTGATCAATTTTTGACTGTATACTGAAAAGTCAAACTTTGACTTTTTGGTCAAAATCAAATGTCAAGATTCATTTTTCATCAAAACATGCCAAATCATGAAACTTGTTCATCAATAAATCAAAAATCACAAATTAGGGTTTGAAATGAAGAATTTTCATAACTTAGAATTTTTCTAAGTTATGAAAAACCCTAAAATTTTCCTAACTTTGTCCCATTGTCTCATCAAGATGCATTTGGATTCAAGCAAAAGTCAAAACATGAAAGTTGTAGCCCATTGCAAAATCTCCAACTTCGATTCACCAAGTTTCCTCAAAAGAAGCTTGTAGCTCAAGTTACAATTTTTGGAATAAGGGTGCAAAACCATTCTTAACTTAGAAATTTTTTGACCTATTCTAGGCAGGATTTTTGCCTAACTTCATGACAACTTTTCATGTGCTTCCACTTGGAATTTAAATTTGCATTACAAAGATGGATTGTAGTACACATTCCAAGATTTCCAAAATGTCCAAGAACTCATCAAACAACCTCATGGTTAGAGAGAATCGAATTTGGCAAGTTGGGAAAAAGTCACTATGTTCATGGCCAAAGGCATGTTCATACATTATGCATTTTCAAACTCAGCTTGCACAAACTAGATTACAGGCCTCTAATCCCATTCTCACTCAATAATTTAATGCATATCCTTTGTGCTCATGTCTTGTCTTGTGTATTTAACCATTACATACAAGATTAAGCCATATTTGGAAAAAGCATTTTAGCCATTTTTGAAAAGGTGCACTTTATGTCAAAACACAAATCAAAGAAGTACAGGCCAGATCTTTTGGGCACAAGATTATGAACATATCCCACTGATCAAGAACAAAAGGTGCAGCATGCTTGAGGGGCCTGTATTGCCCTATAATCCAACTTTCATTTTGTTTGCTTAGATAAGAAGAAAGCTTGCATTTTGTACCATACAACACATTCCTGCAAGAACCAACTAAAACAAACTTTGTCCACACATTGCATACTCCCTAACTAACTTGAAACACGACCAAACCATCCCTAAAACTCTATCATCCATCAAAGCCCATTTTTTCTGCAAAACAGAGTCCCTTTTGCAGATTGACTTGGCCAGTTCATTTCCCTCGTGCGTTTTCATCCAAACCAGTTCAAACACATCCTACATCATCCATACAAACTGTCCCAAGCCTTGGAAGAAAACTGTAACACCTCTAACCAACTTCACCATTTTCATATTTTCTGTTTTGCAGTTGGAGTGCCATAACACGATTCACTTGGTTTCAAAGCAAACTAAAGGTTGGAGAAGCATCCATGACCTTCAAGCAAGTTGTACCAATCATCATCTTGCACTGAAAGCACCTCCATTGTCAGACACGATCCAAGCTGAATAGGTAAGTTCATGAACTTCTATCTCTCAATATAGGAAGAGTTAGCTATAAGTCTGTGAATGAAAAATGTTCTACTCATGCCCCTGAAGCTGTACATATCTTTACTTTCCATTTATTTTGCATGTGCTGTGAGAATTTAAGGTCTGAACATTGATGAAAACTTAGGTTAAGAATTAGGGATGGAGAAATTCTCTCTCATTTCTGAGAGTTAGGTTGAGTTTTTTATATGTATGGAATCGTGGCTTGATGCTTGACATCTTTCATGTTGTGAGTTTTGCTTAAAAGTCCAGGAATCTGGAGATAGGAAAACGCGTGTTGTTGTTGTTCAAACAAGCTGAAGGTTGAAGACAAAGTCTTCTTGGGCTGGGCCTGAGTTGACTTCCTATTTGCACCATATTTTTACTTTTGAACCCCCTTGGCCCATTATGCTTATTTTTATGATTTTTTGACTTTTTCTTGTTGGTTCTGACTTATTTATTTTTTCCCATAATATTAAAAATATAAAAAATATTTTTCAAACCATTTTTGTATTTATTAAGCATTTATTTTCTTAAATTGATATTTGTACATAAATAAATAGATAAATACCCTTTATTTAAAATACTAAAAAAATAATGCAAACATGTTTATTTTCTGATTTTATTTTATATTACCTCTTGAAAACATTTTACATAAAATATACTTTTTTTAATAAATATTAAATAGTTTATTTTTGTACATATAATATATATTTAATAAATAATGTAAATACTTATATATTAATTATAATATTTAGGATAGAAACATAAAAATAATACATTTATTAATATTTAATCTTAAAAATAATTTTTTTTCACAATACATTTTCTTTTATTAATTTTTTTGTACATAATTAATAAATATTTGTATATCCTAAATAATTAATACATTCATTTATAAAATTAGGGTTTTGCCCTAAAGTCATAAAAATCTAAAAATTATTACTTTTTTATTTTTGTTTATTTAACACATAAAAAATACTTTTTTACATACATATAAAAACCATTTTTGCATCTTGCATATTTATTTTATTTTTGTTTAATTTGTGTAATTAAATACCTTGTAAATTTCAAATTTTGATGTAATAGTTAGATTTAAATTTCTTGCTAAAAATCCCCATTTGAACATTTGTACCCCCTTCCCATATATTGTGTTGTAATAATGTAGGACCTTTATTTTTCGCATTTTAAAGCTTTCTAATTATACCATGATAGAATTAGGGTTTGTATGCCAATCAAAAACAACAAATAGTTTGACTTAAATTCAAGATAAACAAGCATGAAAATGCACAACACTAATCACACTTGCACCCCTAGGGTACTCCACTTGTTGCCTTCAAATAATGGGCCATATTGCATGTTAAGTATCTTTGGCAAAAACAAAACAATTTCAAATGATCATAGTCCCTTGATGACGCTTTTGAAAGTTGCCTAAACATGATCAAGTCCCTTAAAGGAAGAATAGCCCAAAGATATTTGGCACCATTGCAATCATGGTCTAAACGATGACCCGCGCCCGTCCCGTTAACATCCTAACGCAAGATTGTCCACCAAATACAATGGTGGAACAAAATTTTTAAAAGGGTTAAAACATAGCAAAGATCTTTGAGAAATTTAGGGTAGATGAACTCTTAGTTACTTGAAACAAACTTGCAAAAACACTTGCCTATTTTCCAAAACACACAACACAAACACATTTTCAAAACAACTTTCAAAAACATTGAAAACTTTTCAAAAAGACATACACCTTTGTATACATTCAAACATGGATCATTACAAAGGTTGCCACAACAAATGGCCTCTTTTCAAAACATTTCCAAACCCACACACAAAGCACCATTTCAAACAATCGAAAATGCAAGGCAAGTTAATCTAAGCAAGTAACTAAGAGCCCATGGATAACCATGGATAGAAAGGGTGCTAATACCTTCCCTTTCTATAATCTACTCCCCGAACCCAAGAAAACATCTCAAAGGTTTTTGCTGTGCTTTTTAACCTTTCCTTAGGATAAAAAAAAAGTCGGTGGCGACTCTTGCTCAACCGAAACATTTACGAAAACAAACGCAAAACCTCAAGTCAGTTCTCCCACCGCATCACAGAACTAGCGACTCTGCTGGGGAAATATATAAAAGTGGAGTAACCTTAGGGCTTAGTTCACCCTCTTGCATGACCAATTGTTTGCTTTGATTGCTTTATCTTTTGGTTCTCTTGTTTGGGCTTGAAATCCTAACCCAGATTTGGGAAACAATTCATAGATAGCAATACGTTGTGGAAACTGTGCGGGGTATACCGACACGGTTGAAGCAATAGCTATATTAGTGCGACATATTTGTGAGTACCAGTAACCCTTGAGTTCAATCAAGGAGAGTACGGGGCCGCTGAGTGATGTCACTAAGCACTAATGACCTAGAACCTTACTTGACCATCTTGGCCTTTCATTAAGGGTAGTGAGATGACCGGCTTTGGTGCAGTCCGAAGTTGGTAGATACTCGATACTACACTCATTGAGGGTTGTTTTCTTGGAATATTTTGGTCGCTAGTTAAGTGGCTAAACCAAAACAATGAACAATGAAAACAATCCCGTGATATTGAGCTCCTTAGAACCCGGTTACTATTTATAGGACAGGTTTTTAAGCCAACTACACTCAAGAGGGTACTTACCTATGAGACCCCATGCAAGCCTGAAACTAGGGTTTTGTGTGATTTGCTTGTACATATGTTTGTGCATACATCATGAACATCATAAAGCATCATATGCATCCACTAACCATTTCAAGGGTTTAGATCTTCATCTTTGTTCTTGTTTTGTAGGTCATGGAAATTCCTCGCAGGAAAACTATCCAAGTCAACCTTGTGAGAATCTCTCCTCAACTCTAGGAGCTCACATCCAGAATTCCCGAAAGCTCTCCCTTCAGTGAAAGACATGGTAGACTGCTCAGCCTAGTCAACACCAACATTGAAGAGGATATGGTAAAGGTGTTGTTTCAGTTCTTTGACCCCCTTCACCACTGTTTCACTTTCCCCGACTATCAATTGGTGCCCACTTTGGAGGAATTTTCTCAACTCCTGAGAATTCCTATCCTTAATCAACTACCTTTCAACGGTACGGAAAAGGAACCAAAGCCTGAAGATGTTGCTCAATCACTACACTTGCAACCATCCGACATCAAGGGGCATTGGGAAACTAGAAGCGGTGTCAAAGGCTTCTTAGCAAAATTCTTGTTTGAGAAGGCACAAGAGTGTTGGAATTCATTGGACCTACAAGCCTTTGAAGAAATTGTAGCACTCCTCATTTATGGGTTGGTCCTGTTCCCAAATCCTGACCAGCTTGTAGATGTCAACTCCGTCAAGATCTTCTTATCCAGGAATCCAATACCAACATTGCTTGGGGACATTCTTCACTCATTTTACACACGAACAATGAGAAAGAGGGGTGTTCTCATGTGCTGTACTCCTCTCCTTGCAAGGTGGTTTATTTCGCACCTTCCACAATCTGTCTTGAAGAATGACCAAGGTTCAAGGTGGTCACAACGATTGATGACCCTTACTCACTCTGATGTACATTGGTGTTCTCGGTCCAGAGAAAATGTCATCATCGTCGATCATTGTGGAGAGTTCCCTAATGTTCCATTACTTGGCATTATAGGAGGTATTACCTACAACCCTTGTCTAGCTTTAAGACAATTTGGATATGCACGGAGGGATGGCCCTCATGACATGTTGATTCCTGACCTAGTTTTTGACTTCGACAATGATGCGCAAGGACTTCGCCAAAGATTCATCAGAACTTGGAGGATGCCTAACAAGGTAGATACTAAGACCCTGGGGTATAAGAACTCCATCCCTCTTGAGCCTTATCTCAAATGGGTACGAACCCGAGCCCAGAGTCTAATGATGCCTTATCCTCATGTTCTCCCTGTGATTAAAGAGCCCGTTAAGGAAGGAGAGGTTCCCTACACCATCCTATACCCTGACATGCCTACATCGTGGGAGGAGATGCAGAAAAGTTGGATCCAACTCAAGGAGGAACGGAACACTTTTGAAGCCAGCTTCTACACCAGTGAGAAGAAGGTTTTAGAGCTCACCCGCCGACTCCATGAGGAAGAGACCCTCAACACCTACATCGCACCAAAGAGGATGCGCAACGTCTTTTTACCTTGAGAAGTTTTTTTTGTAATATTTGGCCCATCGGGCATTTATGTACTGACAAAATTTCTTCTTATTAATATGACGTGTGTTCTTTTTGTCTGCAACAATTTTGAATTTTCTAAATCTTTGAATGAATTGCATAAATAAGAATACCATTCATCATGTGCATAAGCAGGTCTCTACACCAGGCTTCCTTATCTTTCTGCTGTTTATTTCAGTAAGATGGATCTCGAACAGACGGTCAAGGATTTGCAGTCTCAAAACTCACAGTTTCAACAACTCTTGGTGACCTTGGCTAAGGGTCAGGAGGATCTGAAGACCCTGCTTGGGAACAAAGACCAAGTGAAAAAGAAGAAGAAAAGAGTCAGAGTGGTGTTGGCTGAAGATTTTGATAATGTTATTAGAAGCCAAATGAATTAAACGTTTCGATCGAAATGAGGTAAAGCGTCATGTTTCGAAGTAGCAGAAGCAGTGTTTCGAATAAGCATGTCAAAGCTTGGAGCTTCGAGTGGCAATTATGGGAACATATCTAAAGAAGTCTCGAAATAACAACAAGGCTGTGTCTGGGAAGTACGTTCGAAACGGAGAAGTACCAAAGCATTTGAAATTCAAATGGAAGCGGGACTTTCGAAGTTTGAAAGTTATGTGCTGGAGCATTTGGGGACACGTGGAAAGAAGAAAGAGGCATTGTTCTGCATGTTCTGAACGTGGCATAATCCTATAGCAAGACTGTTATGGTCGAATTAGTATAAATAGAAGTCTTAGTATTAGGATTTCGTGTGTCATATCTATTGTACTAAATACTCAGTAACATTCAAACTACCACATGGCAAGGGAAACGAATGCAAGAGAAATGTACGTATGATAGCACCATGTATTTATGATTTAATGAAAACCTTTTACCATTTCCAGCACTTTCCTTTATCTTTTTGTCAAATAACATTTACAAGTTTTCTCATTTACAGTCTTTTCACTTCGAAATCTCTTCTTCAAAGTTTTACATTTTAATGCCTTCTTCACATTTCAAGCACTTTACATCTCAGAAAACTGTCATATTTTCCATACCTTTACCTTCAAGTCTTATCCTTCGAACGCATATTTTTACTTAAAGTCATTTACAGATTTCTTGCATTAAACGCTTTCTTCATATTTCAAACCTTTTACGTTCCAGAAATCCTTTACATTAACTGTTTATAATTCGAAACCATTTACTTGATTTTTATGCAATTTTACATGTCTTTACAATTAACATTTATTCATGCAACTTAGTTTCGTACACGCACATTTTGATTACATCTTTAGACTTTTTGAGAGAGAAATCGAAATAAGCCAAACGCATATACAACACTCAAATATCAACCATGAATATCTGTTCGATCGTGAGAGTAACCTTAATGTCCAAGGAATCCTAGGATCAATCTAGTCGATCCTGTGAGTTACCAGAGGAATTGAATAACAGTCAGAAAGATTATTCGATAGTTTGGAAGACTAGCGGTTGTTTACCAGAAATCACTGGAAACAAATTGGCACACCTGGTGGGACCAATAATTGGATATTATAAATAAAGATTGTTGAGACATAACCATTATAAAAACGTTGGAACCTAAGAAGTGGTAAAATAACCAACAGCAACCAACCTTCATCCAGAAGAAAACGTTTGGACAAAATGTCTAATTCTGACAATCAACAAGGGGAACAAAATGGCCCACATACAACAGGCACTAATGCGTCCACTTCGATCAGAACATCTAATGTAATCCCTTCGAATGCACAGTTTGTTGCATCTTCAACCAGTAACATAGCCACCAATGGAGTAAGTGGCATATCAACTAATAGTTCGATCTTAGGAAATACTGGAACCATTGGTTACCCTGGGGGATTCGTTCCACCATCAGGGACACAATCCCATTTCGCCACTCCATTAACTAGACCACCCGGTTTCGATGGGAATAGAACCAGAAATTCCTCTTATGGAATGCCAACATCTTTTATGGCAGGTTTACACAATTCCACATCGAATTCATCCCCACAACTAGGGTCTGGGTCTGGGGTGAATCAGTTTATGACAAATAACCAAGGGTCAGTGGGTTATAGCATAATGCCTATCTTAACCACAGACAACCAGTTGGCCTTTAGGCAATTGATGGATGACAGTAACCATAATATGATAGGGGTGTTAGCACAAACCATGCAGGAGATATTTGCCCCAATAGTGCAAAATGTGACTGTGACAAACAGAGAAAACGCTGACAATATGAGTCGAATAGCAGATTTCTTTGCTCCCCCAGAAAGGCGTAGGCAGAATCAGGCGGGATTTCGAGCAAACATGCCTGTTATAGAACAAATTGCTAACGACCCAATTTATAGACCACCCAGAGAAGAAGTTAACTTAGGGGCCAGGGCACCAAGGTTAGAAGCCCCAATAATCCCGGGCCCACAAAGAGAAATTATGGAACCAGGGGCAAGGGTCGAAAGGCTAGAAGCCCCAGAGTTTCGAGAAGAACAACCTAGGGGAGTTGTCTTGGTTGGTCGAAATCAAGATGCCGATGCTGTCGTTCATAGAATTCGAAACAATGACATCTTGGCAGAAAACAACCTAACCACCATGATAGAGAGAGTCATGGCCCAGAATGGCCTCAACACAGGAATGAGAAGGCCAAATTATGCTTCTCCTATATTGGATTGCATAATGCATACTGATTTACCAAGGGGATATAAAGTCCCTAAATTTACAAAGTTCGCTGGGGATACCAATGAGTCAACAGTCGAACACATAGCGAGATATCTAACTGAAGCGGGAGATATAGCCAATAATGAAGATCTCAGGATCAAATACTTCCCAAGTTCCTTGACTAAAAACGCCTTCACATGGTTTACCACTTTGCCTCCTGGGTCCATTGACACTTGGGCTCTCTTAGAGATATTATTCCATGAACAATTTTACATGGGACAGTCGAAAATAAGTTTGAAGGAATTGGCCAGTGTTAAGAGAAAGTTCACCGAACCCATAGATGATTATCTGAATAGATTTAGGCTTTTGAAATCCAGATGTTACACAGTAGTGCCTGAACATGAGTTAGTCGAAATGGCCGCTGGTGGCTTGGATTATTCTATTCGAAAGAAACTAGACACTCAATATTTGAGGGATATGGCTCAGTTAGCCGATAGGGTTCGACAGGTCGAAAGACTAAAGGCCGAAAAAGCCAGAGTCTTTAAGAATAGCAAGAAAGAAAGGATTTCCTATGTTGGGACTGAGGAAGCAGAAGAATATCCTGAATTCGAATTCGAAGAGGTCGAAATCGACCTCGCTGAATTAAAATAGGCCCCGCCTTATTCCTGCAAATTGTTAGTTCCCACAAAAGGGAAAGACATTGTTGAAAATGAGAAAAGTGACAAATTTCCAAAGAAGGTTTATACCTTCGATGTCACTAAATGTGACGAGATTTTTGACTTACTTGTCAAAGATGGCCAACTAATTGTGCCATCAAATGTCAAAATACCTCCTTTGGATCAGAGAAAGAAGAGAGGATTTTGCAAATATCATAGTTTCCTAGGCCACAAAACCTCACAATGTTTTCTTTTCAGGGACCTAATTCAAAACGCGATCAAAGATGGCAGACTAAAGTTTGCTGATAAGGTGAAGATGAAAGTGGACGAAGATCCCTTGGACGTCGCAGACACCAACTACTCCGAGCCTGCATGCATTGGAGAGGTCAACATGGTGGAAACTGATCAAAGCGACGCCCTAACAGGAGAGAAGGGTACTGAAGCTGAAAACTGGGTGATGGTCGAAGTCAATAAGGAGGTCACTGAAGACATCTAGAATACGCCAGAGACTTCGATTGCCGCACCTGTAGCTGTTGCAAGAGAAACCCAGGCTACTGAAGGCCAGGGAAATCAAAACCAAGAATTAACACAAGTCACTGAAGGCTTGAGGCTGGAATTGGAGAAAGTCCAAATCACGCAGCCAATTTCCCCTCAGAAGGAAATATGGGACACTCTAGGGGAACCCAGTGGAAAATTTGACTATTTGGTCAAATATTCTGCCCCAGAGAGTTCGAAGGTTCAGATTAAGGATATAAAGCCCACAGGATGGGGCGATGATGAAGCTAAGGGGGAAGATGTTGAAATAAATATGGTGGATATGGAAAGACCTCGCTCTGAGATGGAGGAAGTAGAAAAATACTTAGAAAAAGAAAAGTATAGAATGGGGGATAATCACACTGGAGATGCTAGTCTCAAGGATTATCTCATGAAATGCCACAAAGGAGATTCAGGCATGATATTGTGCCCTAGGTGCAGCATCCTCTGCAATCAAAGAATCACTGCGAATTTCGAAAGGGTACAGAGGACTCGAACTGGCAACAATTGGCGCCAGGATAACCAGCTTTTTAGGTGTTATCCCAAGGCTGGAGAAAGTTTGCTGGAATTTGTGTTTCGCTGCTACAAAGGGGCAACCAAGTGCTTGATTTGCCCAAGGTGTTCTGCTGTGTATGACCAAAGCATGGCCAGGGCCTTCGAAATGATTCCCTTCGCCCCTTGCTGGAACCATCAAGAAACTGTCCAGATGGGCCCACGTTTCGACAGCAGACACAAACAACGAAGGCCTGATAACCCTCACCCCAAGGCTGCTCGAAGAGTGACTTTTAAACTCCCTGATGAAGTGCCAACCGATAGATGGTTACAGGTCAGAAATGACAAAGGCAAAGATAGATGGAGAAACGCTGAACGAAATGCACGCCATGCTGTGACATACAAGAGGCAATTCAACACAGCAAAAAGGGAGGAGGTGAGATTAGAAAATTACAAAGGAAGGAACCCCATGTCAAGATCCCAGTGGCGCAGACAGCAAAGGATTCGAAAGGCTGAGAGAGAAGTTGTGGCAAACAAAGGGGTTACTTCAACAAAAAACCAAGGTGAATCTAGCACCAACAAACCAAAAAATCAAACTGAAGACAAACCTCCAGTCAATAGGAGGCTCTTCTCTGAAGTACAACGCGATGAACCAAAGGAATACACTCCAAGCCCGGAAGAGGACGAAGATATGATAACAGATAACTTCGAATCGGAGGGGGAGTCTTCATTTAACCTGAACTGTAACGTGGTGTCTGTGCTTCCCTGCGAATTTGGGCAGGAAACCGAAATCGATGAATATGAGGAGGAAGACACCACAGATTTGATGAAACATAGGCCTGTGTGATACTATGTGATGGACAATGGGGCTGTTGAGGAACAAAATGCGTTCTTCGAACATCCAGAACCTGCAATGAAGAACCATCTCAAGCCACTTTTTATTCGGGCGAAAGTTGGTGTCCATGGTGTGAACAAAGTTCTAGTGGATGGGGGTGCTGCAGTCAATTTGATACCCCATTTCATGCTAAAAAGATTAGAGATCCGCGAAGGAGACATCAAGCCCCATAATATGGTTATGTCCAATTATGAGGGAAAAGTGGGCAAAACACTGGGAGTGGTCCAGATGGAATTGACAATAGGCTCAAGCTGTAGGCCCACCATGTTTATGGTGATCGAAGCCAAGGCCAACTATAACTTACTGCTGGGAAGGGAGTGGATCCATGGCGTGGGGGCAGTTCCTTCGTCAATGCATCAGCGACTAGTTCTGTGGAGAGATGATGGAATCGTGGAAAACATCGAAGCAGACCAGAGTTACTTTATGTCAACTGTCAATTTAGTTGACAAGAGGGATTATGATAAAAATCTGGCAAAGATTGCTCCGTGTGTTCCAAATGATGAGATTAATGAAACTAGAAACGCCCACTACTACATGACCCTTCGCCATGATGGCCTTTACTGGGATAGAACAATAATCAGTGAAGAAGAGGGAGTCGAAAGCACTATACAAAAACGGCCAGCAGGCTGGGACTTCGACAACCTTATCCATGACTGAGTCTACCTTTTTCGAAAGGATTCCGTCCTATATGGCTGAGAATGAATCAAAAGCGGCCTTAGAGGCTGAAATAAATAAATCAACTATAAAGATGAACGAAGTAAGTGGGGATGGTTCGAAATGCTCACCCTTCGAAGAGTTTGAGATGGATCAAAGGTTGGATGCCATCTATGATAAAGAACCCTTAGGCTTCAAAAGGGACCCCATAAACTCAGGTGCCAAAATGTTGGCACAAGATCCACTCGAAGAAGTCAACTTAGGGGATGAAAAAACGAAAAGAGTAACCTACATAAGTGCTAAACTTAGCCCAGGCCTCAAGAAGGAAGTGATCGAAGTCCTCAAGGAAAATAAAGATTGCTTCGCATGGGATTATGACGAGATGCCTGGTTTAAAGAGGGAGTTGGTCGAACACAGACTGCCAATCAAAGATGGCAAGAGGCCCATCAAACAAACTCCCAGAAGATTCGCACCAGCGGTTCTCACAAAAATTAAAGCTGAGATCGAAAGGTTGCTGCGTTGCAAATTCATCAGAACAATAAGGTACGTCGAATGGTTAGCAAACATAGTACCTGTTATTAAGAAAAATGGTTCTTTAAGAATTTGCATAGATTTTAGGGATTTAAACACTGCAACCCTTAAAGATGAATACTCCATGCCTGTGGCAGAAATGCTAGTAGATTCTGCTGCAGGGTTCGAATACTTGAGTATGTTAGATGGATACTCTGGGTATAACAAGATTTTCATCGCTGAAGAAGATGTTGCAAAGACAGCATTTCGTTGCCCAGGAGCCTTAGGCACCTACGAATGGGTGGTGATGCCTTTTGGTTTAAAGAACGCTGGGGCAACTTATCAAAGGGCAATGAATTCGATTTTTCATGATTTCATTGAAACCTTCATGCAGGTGTATATTGATGATATAGTCATCAAATCTATATCTGCAGAAACACATTTGCATCATTTAAGCCAATCATTCGAGCGAATGAGAAAACATGGCTTAAAGATGAATCCCCTTAAATGTGCATTTTTTGTGCAGGCTGGAGATTTTCTTGGTTTTGTGGTTCACAAGAAAGGAATTGAAATCAACCAGAACAAAACCAAAGCCATAATGGAGACGAAAGCACCTACGTCAAAAAGGGAGTTGCAATCTCTGCTAGGGAAAATTAACTTCCTCAGAAGATTCATTTCGAACCTAAGTGGAAGAATCCAAGCTTTCTCTCTGTTACTTCGTCTAAAGCAAGGCCAAGCCTTCGAATGGAACGAAGCTCACCAGGAGGCATTTGACAGGATAAAAGAATACCTTTCTCAGCCTCCTATTTTGTCTCCACCTTCATGGGGGAAGCCCATGAGATTGTACATATCTGCCTCTGAAGTTAGTATAGGTAGTATGCTAGCACAAGAAGATAGCAATGGCATCGAAAGAGCCATATACTATTTAAGTAGAGTGCTAAATGATGCAGAGACCAGATATAGCAATTTAGAAAAGCTATGTATCTGCTTGTATTTCTCTTATATGAAACTCAAGTATTATATAAAACCTGTTGATGTTTATGTTTCATCTCATTTCGATGTCATTAAACATATGCTTTCAAAACCAATAATGCATAGCAGAGTTGGCAAGTGGGCTTTAGCCTTAACAGAATATTCTTTGACTTTCATGCCTTTAAAAGCTATGAAAGGTCAAGTGATTCCTGACTTCATTGTGGACCATTCTTTGGTTGAGTAGACTGTCATGAGTTACGTCGAAATGCAACCATGGAAATTGTACTTTGATGGTTCAACCCACAGGAATGGAAGTGGTGTTGGAGTCCTTCTGATTTCTCCTGAAGGAATTCCAACAAAATTCAAGTATAAATTAGATGGTCCTCGTTGTT
Source organism: Vicia faba (assembly GCA_948472305.1). Classification (NCBI taxonomy): domain Eukaryota; kingdom Viridiplantae; phylum Streptophyta; class Magnoliopsida; order Fabales; family Fabaceae; genus Vicia; species Vicia faba. The sequence continues at coordinate 298,419,451 of OX451736.1, read as the reverse complement.
CGAACAATGAAGCTGAGTATGAAGCGCTCATTGTTGGACTTGAAGCTTTGTTGGAATTGGGGGCAACCAGAGTCGAAATTAAAGGAGACTCTGAATTAGTGGTCAAACAAATCACAAAGGAATACAAGTGCATAAAGGAAAATTTAATGGTATACTTCGTCATAGTCAATAGGCTATTGAGGAAATTTGAATACATGGATATTCAACACATACCAAGAATAGAGAACCAAGAAGCAAATGACTTAACGCAGTTGGCTTCGGGTTATAAAGTGTCTACCAAGAACTTCAAGGATTTGGTTGAATTAAGGGGAAGAGTTATGGCTACTAGATTCACACCATCGGATCTGGAAAGTATGAAATTGGGATATGCTGAGAAACAGGGATTCGAAATATTAGCCATAAATACTTTGTCAGATGCAGATTGGCGAAGTCCACTGAAGAGTTATTTAGCAGACCCAACTCTAAATGTGGATAGAAAGACAAAATATAGAGCATTGTCATATCTCCTCATGGGGAACGAATTGTTTAAAAAGACCCAAGAGGGTGTATTATTGAAATGCCTAGGAGAAAGTGAGGCATATTTAGCATTGTCTGAAGTCCATAATGGGGCATGTGGGGCACATCAAGCAGGCCATAAAATGAAATGGCTGTTATTTCGATACGGCTTGTATTGGCCTAGCATGCTCAAAGTTTGCATAGACTTTGCTAAAGTATGTGAGGAATGTCAGAAACATGCAGGAATTCAACATGCCCCTGCAAGTGAGTTGCATCCGATCATCAAACCATGGCCATTTAGAGGATGGGCATTGGATTTGATAGGAGAAATAAATCCTGCTTCGTCCAAAGGACAGAAATACATCTTGGTGGGAATAGATTATTTTACCAAATGGATCGAAGCTATACCACTGATAGTTGCTGATCAAGAGGCTATTATTGAATTTATACAAAAGCACATTATCTATAGGTTCGGATTGCCAGAGAGCATAACCACAGACCAAGGCTCTGTGTTTACTGGTAGAAAGATGCAAGGATTTGCCCAAGAAATGGGGTTTAGATTGCTAACATCAACGCCATATTATGCTCAAGCAAACGGTCAAGTCGAAGCAGCAAATAAAGTAATAATAGGATTAATCAAGAAGCATATTGGCAAAAAGCCAAGAAACTGGCACAAAACTCTGGACCAAATATTATGGGCTTGTAGAACATCTCCTAAGGATGCTACTAACACTACGCCTTTCCAACTCACATTTGGTCATGATGCAGTGTTTCCAGTAGAAATTCATCTACAATCAGTTCGAATTCAGAGACAAAACGAAATCCCAGCTGCATTATATTGGGAAATGATGATGAATGAATTAGTTGAGTTGGACGAAATTAGATTACATGCATTGGAAATTTTGATGAGACAAAAAGAAAGAGTGGCCAGAACATACAATAAAAGGGTGAAGAAAAAAGTATTCATTATTAATGACTTGGTTTGGAGAGTCATATTGCCTATGGACAAGAAGAATAAAGCGTTAGGTAAATGGTCACCTCATTGGGAAGGACCTTTTAGAATATTAAAAGTATTCTCAAATAATGCATACGAAATCGAAGAACTCGTGGATGATAAACGTATCCTAAAGGTTAATGGGAAATATTTAAAGAAATATAAGCCACGCCTGCAGGAGATTCGAATAGTAACAACGTAACCAAGATGTTATAAAAGGCCAAGATGGCAAGATAAAATGCCAAAATGGCGTTGTTCGAATATTACATATAAGAAACCAAAATTGTAGTCAAATAAACATCAAAAATCTAGAAATAAGAGTTATTTTTCAATCGATTAAAAGTGCTTCGAAATGATTCAAGTTTCTGCTGAGCGAACCGCCTGGCTCCTTCCAAGGTTGCCACTTCTCCTTTAAGTTGTTCTGCAGTCTCCATTTCCGCAAGCCCCTGGTTGAGAAGCTCTTCGAATTGGTTACCAGCAGTATTGGTTTCGAAGGCTATTTGTTGTTCTTTAGCCTCCTTAACCTTATGTTGAAGTTCCAGAATCTGCCTTTCCCAAAGAAGTATGGACTCAGCTCGAGCCTTATAATCAGTTTTCGCCTGCTTCAGATGCATAGCTTGATCCTCAGCTTCTTGAGAGAGTTTCGAAGCTTGTTCATAAGCAGCATCCATGGCAATGCGTTTCTCTTGAACCTTCTTGGCAGCAGATTCGTCTTGGAGAAGGTAACCAGTTACGTTGTCCAGCAAAGCCTGAAGATCGAACAAGAGAGTACTAACTGGCAAGGAGCAGGTAGAAAGATTGACCTTTGTGAGCAGCTCCTTCATAGTATAGCAAGCAGTACTATCTTGCTTAAGCACTTCGAATATATCCACATTGAGAATGGTTTTCCTAATTTTATTAAGAAGAACAATTCTTTCATCTGTGGGAAGAGGATAGCTGGTCGAACTTGTGCCAGCCCTAGCAAGTGGGACGTCCCTCTGAGCCAACTTTGCCTTCATGTATCCAATAGGGTCATTTCGTCTCAGAAGTGCCAGTTCCTCGTCAGTCATTCGAGACAAAGAGGATTGAGGGAGTTCCACACGTAGGGGAGCCACGTCCATTTCAACCTCTATGGGTTCGTTGGTTGCATTACCATCCCCTTCATTCGTTTCGTGCTCTTGGTCTTCTTCATCCTCATCCAAGTCCACCACTTCGATACCATCCCTTTCACTGCTATTTGCGTTGGACTCCGTCCCAGCAGTCGAACCGTCATTGGCATTCTCCTCCTCAGATTCTTCGTCTGCAGATTCTTCGGCTCTTTGCCCAGAATCAGCTTTCTCTTCTTCAGTTTGAGTGTCCTTTGGGTCCTCTTGAAGAGTTTCAAGAGGGGACTTTTGAAGAGAAGCCCTTTGCAAATCCTCTGCAGATGTTTGAAGTGGTGTTTCGTTTATCTCTTTCAGAGGAATGGAGGTACCTTGATCATCCTGCTGTTCAGAAGTTCCATCCAGAACCGCCATATTGGAGGAACCTTTATTTTGAACCAGGTTGCTGTAATCTCCTTGAGGAGAGGAGTTGAGCGGAGCAGTAGCTCTGGATGGTGAGTTCGAAGTAGTGGAAGCTGGATTCAAGATGTTCTGCAAGGAACAACAGAATGTTAAAAAAACATTCACCAAGGTAATAAGAAGTTATTATTGTCAAAAATTTAAAGGTTCAATTTACCTGTGGACTCTCGGAGGAGAGGTTACTAGCTATACGTTCCAACGTTGTGTTGGAGGTCGAAGGTGGATTTTTGGATTTGGGTGAGGGAGCAGCATCCCTGGAATCAAGTCCAGAGACACTAGTTGGAACGGTACTTTTCGAAATATCTTTCTTTGGCTTCTTCTTCGAGGCAGTGTTTAAGTTTCCTCCAGCCTTGGGATCTTCCCCAGTGGTGCTTGATTTCCGCTTCTTGGGAGTAGTAGGAGGAAGCTTGTTGGTCTGAAAGGATTTTAAACGAAGAGTTAGATGCAAACCATAAAACATGAGTGAATTCGAAACATCAAGGCTAAGTGATTACCGTTGGAATTGGAACACTGGTTGTTGTTGGTATTATTGTTGTTGTTGTGGTTGCAGCAATAGTGGTTATTTCGGGTGGAGTCACTTTGTCAGTAGTTTCGATGGAGGCTTGAGAGGCACTCCTTTCTTTCGACTTCGAGGCAGCTGTCTTTATCCTGATGGCTGAAAATCGAAACAATTAAAGCAAAGGTTAAAGATATGGAAAATAAAAGACGTTTGGGATTTTCCCAAGCATTCGCACCTGTGCCTTGATCAGATTTAATTGACATGGCAGAAAGGTCGTATCGAAGGTGTCCTGGGAAATCATGAAGCCAGTATCGAGCCCATGTCACAGTCTCAGATGGCTTTGGTTTCCTTTGAAGATATTTGAATATCTCTTTGCAAGTAAACCACCAAGGATATGGGGGAAACCAAGCCAGAGCCAGTTCTGAGGTAGGTAATCTGGGAAATTTAGGTGGATGCATTTCAAATGCCAACCTATACCTATCCTCAGGTGACAACCCTGAAGGAAGTTTTAACTTAGAAACTTTTTGTTTAAATTTTTCCTTCAAGGTCTCAGCCGCTTGATGCACAATGGAGTCCAAGCGCGTGGGGTCATAAGTAGTTTCAAAATAATTTTGGAAAGCTTTAATCTCTTTGGCATGAGTAAACATACCTTTCTTTGTTGGTACCTGCACATCGAAGGCATCAATTAGTTTCTGTTGAATTGTAAGTGTATCGAACATATAAGTTTGATAAAACTTGGTCCACCATTCCAGAAACCCTTTAGCTGTGAGATGGGTAGGTTCGAAGGTTATCAGCTCAAATTGGGCAAAGCCTTGATATTGTTCTTGTTGTATTTTGGCTTCCCGTGCCTTGAAAGTTCGTCCAGAAGTGATGGCACTCTCAGTTTGAAATAAAGGTTCAAGAATCAGTTGGCATAAGCCAAACTTCCTCGAAACAAAGTTTGATTGGTAGGCAAAGAGAAAAATCTGGTTCTTGGCTGGAGTTATTCTTGAAGAAATGAGTCTAGGTAGCAAAAAAGCTCTCCATACATCCTGAATCTCCTTGCTCTTGATAGCTTCTGAGAGAGCCATGGTGAACCAAGAAGGTCCATGAGCCCTCGAAGCAAAAGGCGCCATGCTCTCTTCGAACTTGTGCCTTTTGGAGAATATCATGATGTACTTCGAGAATTGGACTTTGAAGTCATCTTTGTCGTCATTGGGAGTTAATCTTTGAAGCCTAGTGCCTTCGACTATCCTATCATTTATCTCAGAATCTTGCTCATCAATGGTGTTGGCGGTTGATAAGGAGGGTTCGAACATGGCATTTAGCCATAGTTGAAGTAACCAAAAAGGGCCAGCCAACAGAATATTTTTGGAGGTATGGGATTTGAGGCTCGAAACAGCTGACCTCAGGCTTTCATAAAGGTCAACTAAGAGCAGTTCACTTAGGCACACTTTTCGATTTTCATGCAAGTCCCTAGCTAGAGGAATGAACCTACTAGCTACCTGTAGGGATCTACTGCAGAAAACGTATCTTGACAGCCACAGGGTTAAGAAAGCAATGTGCTCTACGTCAGACACATTGTCCCCCTCAGCATGGTAATGACTGATAAACTTGGAAAAACTGGATAGCTTGACTTCGAAGTCAATTATGCTTGAATGTTCTTCGTTGTCGGGTATATAAGTTTCTCCCACTGGCGATAGCCCAGTGATGGCCGCTATGTCGAAGAAGGTTGGGGTGATCATTCCACCTGGGAGATGGAAAGTGTTATAGGTACTGTCCCAGAAATAGAGGGACGCGAATAGCAGAGGGTGGCTGTAGGTGAAACCAGGCTTCGATAGCTTAATCAGGTTATAGATACCTAATTCTTCCCATTGCTGGGACTTCTTAGATTCTACTTTCTTGAACCAATTTTGATAAGAAATATCAGAGGTGGGGCAAGATCGAAATGGCTTAAAATTACTTTTTACATAATCCAATACAAAGGGGTCCTTAGGAGGAACAGTTGGGTTTTCTATGGTATTTGAACTAGAAGATTCTACTGCCTTAGGGGCGTCCATTTTGTTAAATAAGGGTTTAAAACTATAACAAACTGGGAAAATCGTCCTGGTGTCTTTTAATATTTCAAAAACCGTAAGAGGGCCATTTAAAGCTAACCTCTTACCAACAACGTTGGTAGGAATGAGTACCTGTGACGCATACAACATTTCTTTTTCCTTTGAAATCATCTGAGGGGCAAGAACAGATTGACCTTGGTGAGTGATGATTTTACTTTCCATGGTAGTTCCTGTAGTTTTTCCTTTCTTCTTGGAGACTTTCTTGAGTTGGGATGAAGTAGAAGAAGACATTTTTGAAAGATGTTGAAAGCTTGGGTTTTTTGACGAGAGAAGGAGGGTAAAATATTTAGAGTGTGAAAAGAAAAGAAAAAGATTAAGTTGGTGATGTTTTATAATGGGGAAGTTTAAGCATCCACCGAATAAGGGTGTGATACGTGGAAATCATGGGTTGGTGTGATGAAGAGGTGGCGTAAAGTTAACATGGGTAATAGGCGTAATTTAAAGATAATCATTATTTGTAACTGCACCATGCTGTGAAGTGGCTCCAGGCGGTTAAGGAATCCAAAAGGTGTTATGATTGACGTGACTGGAGTCAAATGCATTAAATGTTACGATGATTCGAAAGTCACATCAAAATCTTGTGTAGATGTTTAAAATAGGTATTTCTCAGAGGAATCGAAATACATATTTTAAAGGGGCAATTTGTTGGCTGAAGATTTTGATAATGTTATTAGAAGCCAAATGAATTAAACGTTTCGATCGAAATGAGGTAAAGCGTCATGTTTCGAAGTAGCAGAAGCAGTGTTTCGAATAAGCATGTCAAAGCTTGGAGCTTCGAGTGGCAATTATGGGAACATATCTAAAGAAGTCTCGAAATAACAACAAGGCTGTGTCTGGGAAGTACGTTCGAAACGGAGAAGTACCAAAGCATTTGAAATTCAAATGGAAGCGGGACTTTCGAAGTTTGAAAGTTATGTGTTGGAGCATTTGGGGACACGTGGAAAGAAGAAAGAGGCATTGTTCTGCATGTTATGAACGTGGCATAATCCTATAGCAAGACCGTTATGGTCGAATTAGTATAAATAGAAGTCTTAGTATTAGGATTTCGTGTGTCATATCTATTGTACTAAATACTCAGTAACATTCAAACTACCACATGGCAAGGGAAACGAATGCAAGAGAAATGTACGTATGATAGCACCATGTATTTCTGATTTAATGAAAACCTTTTACCATTTCCAGCACTTTCCTTTATCTTTTTGTCAAATAACATTTACAAGTTTTCTCATTTACAGTCTTTTCACTTCGACATCTCTTCTTCAAAGTTTTATATTTTAATGCCTTCTTCACATTTCAAGCACTTTACATCTCAGAAAACTGTCATATTTTCCATACCTTTACCTTCAAGTCTTATCCTTCGAATGCATATTTTTACTTAAAGTCATTTACAGATTTCTTGCATTAAACGCTTTCTTCATATTTCAAACCTTTTACGTTCCAGAAATCCTTTACATTAACTGTTTTATAATTCGAAACCATTTACTTGATTTTTATGCAATTTTACATGTCTTTACAATTAACATTTATTCATGCAACTTAGTTTCGTACACGCACATTTTGATTACATCTTTAGACTTTTTGAGAGAGAAATCGAAATAAGCCAAACGCATATACAACACTCAAATATCAACCATGAATATCTGTTCGATCGTGAGAGTAACCTTAATGTCCAAGGAATCCTAGGATAAATCTAGTCGATCTTATGAGTTACCAGAGGAATTGAATAACAGTCAGAAAGATTATTCGATAGTTTGGAAGACTAGCGGTTGTTTACCAGAAATCACTAGAAACAAGTGGCTACCCTGGGAAGAAGGATTGAGGGTGAGGCCAGAAGAGTTCTTGAATTTCCCCCTACTTCTGAGGAGGGAACCAGTAAAGGAAAAGGGTCTGCAGCACTTTCTGAATCCGAGGCTGAAGAAGAAGAGGCTGAAGAGGATGAGGACTACTCAGATCAACAATACCCGCCCGCCGATGATAAGTACAAGAGCTTGGAAGACAGGTTGGTAGCTATGGAGCTGCAGAGAGTTCCCGGTTTAGATTTCAAAGATTTAGGGTTAATTGCTGGAATTGTGATCCCCCCGAAGTTCAAAGTGCCAGTTTTTGCAAGATATGATGGGCTGTCTTGCCCAAAAATGCATCTAAGGTCATATGTCCGAAGAATCCAACCTCACACTTCTGACAAAAACCTTTGGGTACATTTCTTTCAAGATAGCTTGTCCGGTAATCAGCTAGATTGGTTTTACAAGTTGGAAAGATCAGAGATACATAGCTGGGAGGATCTGGCGGCTGCGTTTTATCGCCAATATCAGTATAATTCTGACCTGGCACCACCTCGTACTCAGCTACAGAGTATGAGATTGGCCGCAGGTGAGGGATTTAAGGAGTACGCCCAGAAGTGGCGCGATCTGGCCGGAAGAGTGCAGCCACCTCTTTCTGATAGAGAACTTGTGGATATGTTCTTGGGGACCCTGTCTGGTCCATTCTTTAATCATCTGATCGGTAGCTCTTCCGCGGGGTTTACTGAATTAATTCTGACTGGCGAGCGGGTAGAAGCCGGTATCAAGAATGGGAAAATTCAGAAGGAGGCCTCTGCATCTACAATTGCTAAGAAATCATTTCCATTGAAGAAGGAAACAGATGCTGTATATTCTCAGAGGGGAGCTGTAAGAGGTGAACGCCGGCCAACTGTGGGGGCCGTGATGATCCAAAATCCAGCAAGTAATCAGCCTCGCAATAACCAATCCAGGCCTAAACAGCAATAGGGAGAACGGCCACCACGGCAGTTCACCCGCATTAATATGACGCCCGCGCAAGTTCTGCCACACTTGTTGAAGTTGAATCTGACAAATATCAAAGAAGCGCCGAAGAATGTGAATACAACCTCACCTGCTTACAATGCCAATGCCAAGTGCGCCTACCATTCTGATAGCATCGGACATGACACAAACAATTGTTGGGCGCTAAAAAATAAAATTCAAGACTTGATAGATGCGAAAGAGGTGGAGTTCGATGCTCCAGAGAAGCCAAACGTGATATCGGCTCCGATGCCGAAACATGGTCGAAATGTCCATGCTATTGAGGAAGATTTGTATGTTTCTGATGTCAATGACCTGATAACTCCGCTGTTAACCATCAAGTTAAATATGTTAAGGGTCGGGATTTTCCCGGGATGCAAAGAAGATTGCTATTGTTGTTACTCTCTACCGATCGACTGCCCGTTACTGAAGAAAGGCATCCAAGGCCTAATGGACAGTCGACAAATTCTGTTTGAAAAAGTTCCTGCCGTTCCAACCCCTACTGAAGATGTTTCAATTTCACCATTCACGCCAATCTTTCCAAGACCGTCAAAAAGCCTGTTAAGATTACATCCGCTACAAAGTCCGTTCCTCTGAAGATAACTATGCCAGGTCCTGTCCCCTACAATTCTGAAAAGTCAATACCATGGAATTACGGTGGAGAAATATACTACCATGGTGTTAAACAAGTTGAAATAACCGAAGGAAGCTCTGTTGAAGAGGATGCCAGCATTGGAAACATTGCGAGCACAAGCAAGATCACCCGAAGTGGGAGAATATTTTCTCCAGAGATTTCCCCCCCAAAGGCAATCTTTGGACCCTCATCTGCTGCCAAAGTTACTCCTGCACCGATAAAGCTTTCTGCTAGAACCCCGTTGATTGAAGATGTTGTTATTCCTGTTGTTGTCCCTCCTACTTCTGCTGATAAGGGGAAAGGGATCCAAGATGAGCTCGTCAGGACGAGGGCTCAACCTTTGGTCATCCCGGAAACCTCTAAGAAAGAGATAGAGGAGATCTTAAAGATAATTAAAAAGAGTGATTATGACGTGGTAGAGCAGCTGGGGCAAACCCCCTCGAAGATCTCCATGTTAGCATTGCTACTTTGTTCTGAGGCGCACGCCAAAGCATTGATAAAATTCCTGAAGACAGCCCATGTACCCCAGGAAACTTCAGCCGACCAATTTCAAAACTGTGTAGCCAGTCTTACAGCAGACAACGGTTTAGGTTTCTCTGATGCTGACCTAACCTCCAAAGGAAGAAAACACAATGACGCATTACATGTGTCAGTAGAGTGCCAAGGAACTACTCTGGCCCATGTTTTGGTCGACACGGGTTCTTCTCTGAACGTGCTGTCTAAGAAGGCTCTCGACCAATTGGACTGTAAAGGCTTGGAACTAAGGCCAAGTAATATCATTGTGAGGGCGTTTGACGGGTCAAAAAGAATGGTACATGAGGAGGTAGACATTCCCATTAAGGTTGGCATAGAGGTGTTCCCCTCAACTTTCTATGTGATGGACATTCGTCCTTCATACTCTTGCTTATTGGGGAGACCATGGATACACAATGCCGGGGCAGTCACCTCTTCCCTACATTAAATGCTGAAATACCCTGTCAAAGGAAAAATCATAATCATGCACGGTGAAGAAGAATACATGGTCAGTCACTTGAACTCCTTTCGGTATATAGAGGTAGAGGGTGAATTCATTGAGACACCGTTCCAGCACTTCGAGGAAGTCTCTCCTGAGGTGGATGTAGCAAAAGCGGTAGCTGAGGTACTAAAGCAGGTGGCCAGGATGGCATCTCTAAAAGACGCAAAGGCTGCGATTAAGGAAGGGAAGAACTCAACGTGGGGGCAGTTGCCAGACATTCCTCACAAGACAGATAAATTTGGTTTGGGGTTCACCGCCGCGGGGCAGAAAGCTATGCGCCGCTCAAAAATTGAAAAGGCACCCATCAAGATTTCTCCTCATAGAATCAATGCTTTGGAAGACGAAGACGAAGAGGGTAACTTTGAAGAGTGGATCTTCCCAACCATTGAAGGGGGACTATGCAACTGGGAGGCAAAGGACTTTGTCCCCATTACTTTTATTAATCAGTAATTTATCTTTCGAACATTTCCTGTTGGTCTGTAATATTTATTTCTAAACAATCTGCACACTACTTTTTCACCTCATGCCTTGCCCGGGGCATGTAGGTCCATTTGTAAGGATTTTGATTATCTTCATATCCATATGCCATGTTTAATGATTCATTGGACGTTTTTCATTGATAAACTGTTGTGTTCATTTTCTTTCCTTTTGCATTTTTATTTAAGGATGGCTATCCCTTACACACACCCACACTCACAAATGCAGGTACCCATCCACTCTGGATTCTATGGGTGACTATTATGCTATGTCCTTCAATAACTCTGAATCTGGTCAATCAAGCTGAGTATGAAGATGACGAAGGCTGTGAAGTACCAGGGGAATTAGCCAGACTTCTACAGCAAGAAGAAAAGGCCATCTTACCTCACGAAGAGTTGTTGGAAACAGTCAACTTAGGAACCGAGGAAGACCGGAAGGAAGTGCAAGTGGGTGCCAATCTGGAACCGAGTGTCAAGGAGCGCCTGGTACGGCTGTTAAATGAATATGTTGAAATCTTCGCCTGGTCTTATGAAGACATGCCTGGGTTGGATACCGACATAGTAGTTCATCACCTGCCTACCAAGGAAGATTTCCCTCCAGTGAAGCAAAAGGTCCGCCGAATGAGGCCCGACATGTCCGAAAAGATCAAAGCCGAGGTCATGAAACAATTCGATGCCGGGTTTCTAGCAGTGACTTCTTACCCTCAATGGGTTGCCAACGTGGTTCCAGTGCCGAAGAAAGATGGCAAGGTCCGGATGTGCGTGGATTACAGGGATTTGAATAGGGCAAGCCCTAAGGATGATTTCCCTCTGCCTCATATCGATGTTCTGGTTGATAACACCGCTCAACATAAGGTTTTCTCCTTCATGGACGGCTTCTCCGGTTATAATCAAATCAAGATGGCTCCTGAAGACATGGAGAAGACCACTTTTGTTACTCAGTGGGGCACATTTTTCTACAAGGTCATTCCTTTTGGGTTGAAAAATGCTGGGGCAACCTACCAACGTGCCATGGTTGCTTTATTTCATGACATGATCCATCATGAAATCGAAGTATACGTCGACGATATGATTGCAAGGTCCCAAACTGAGGAAGAACACCTTGATCACCTACAAAAGCTGTTTGACCGTCTGAAGTTGTACAAACTGAGGTTGAATCCAAACAAATGCACCTTTGGGGTGAGATCTGGCAAATTGCTAGGCTTCATCGTAAGCGACAAAGGTATTCAAGTAGACCCTGCCAAAGTGAAAGCCATACAAGAGGTGCCAGCTCCCAAGACGGAGAAAGAAGTCAGAGGCTTTCTAGGACGGTTGAACTATATTGCCCGATTCATCTCACATATAACTGCTACCTGTGAACCCATCTTCAAGCTGCTGAAGAAAGATCAAGTAGTATGTTGGAACGATGAATTCCGGGCCGCTTTCGAAAGAATCAAAGAATATCTCCAAGAACCACCCATTCTTATGCCACCGGTTGAAGGGAGACCTCTGATATTATACTTGACAGTACTGGATAACTCAATGGGGTGTGTGCTGGGGAAGCATGACGAGTCTGGCCGAAAAGAGCATGCTATTTATTACCTTAGCAAAAAGTTTACCGACTGTGAGACCCGATACTCACTGCTCGAGAAAACTTGCTACGCTTTGGTATGGGCTGCTCGCCGGCTGAGACAGTATATGCTGACTCACACTACTCTGTTGATCTCAAAAATGGATCCAATCAAGTACATATTCGAAAAGCCTGCTCTGTCTGGAAGGATAGCAAGATGGCAGATGATCTTGACGGAATATGACATCCAGTACACGACTCAAAAAGCAATCAAGGGAAGTGTATTGGCTGATCATTTGGCACACCAGGCAGTGGACGATTACCAGCCAATGAACTTTGAATTTCCGGACGAAGATATAATGGTAGTGACTGATTGTGAAGTACCTAGACCGGATGAAGGACCCGAGGAAGGATCTCGATGGTCTATGCACTTTGACGGAGCCTCGAACGCTTTGGGTAATGGTATCGGCGCCGTGATCATAACCCCTAAAGGAACTCATACTCCACTCACCGCCCGGCTATGTTTTAACTGCACCAACAACATGGCGGAGTATGAGGCATGTATCATGGGTCTCCAAGCTGCAATTGACCTAAGGATCAAGTTTCTGAGTGTCTTCGGAGATTCCACTCTCGTGATCAATCAGATCAAAGGCGAGTGGGATACGAAACACCCGAATCTTATTCCTTACAAGGAGTATGTGCTGACGTTGATCCCCCATTTCAAAGAGATAACTTTCGAACACTTCCCAAGAGAGGAGAATCAGTTAGCGGATGCATTGGCTACGATGTCTTCCATGTTCAAAGTCAAATGGGACAACGAGGCGCCCCGGATCATTATTTGGAAAAAGGATGAACCTGCACATTGCTGCGATCTCGAGGTCGAAGAGGTAACAGAAAAACCCTGGTATCATGAAGTGAAGAGGTACCTTGAGGCCCAAGAATACCCCGAAGGCGCATCTGTTAATGACAAGAAGTTCCTGAGAAGGTTTGCAGCAAAATTCTTCCTCAGCAATGGCATTCTCTACAAGCGAAACCATGATTCAACCTTACTACGTTGTGTAGACAGGACTGAAGCAGAAAAGATCATGGTAGAGATACATGAAGGTACCTTTGGAACTCATTCCAGTGGACATACCATGGCAAAGAAGATCCTTCGAGCAGGATATTTCTGGTCCACAATGGAAGCCGACTGTTATCAACATTCTCGGACTTGTCATAAATGTCAGATCTACACTGATAAGGTGCACATTCCTCCGGTTCCTCTGAATATCTTGGCGGAACCTTGGGCTTTTGCAATGTGGGGGATTGATATGATCGACGAAATCATACCTACGGCGTCTAACGGGCATCGTTTCATCCTAGTAGCGATTGATTACTTCACAAAATGGGTTGAAGCGGCTTCCTACGCTACGGTAACCAAGAATGTCGTGGCACGGTTCATTCGGCATAACCTGATCTGCCGCTACGGTATACCTGAGAGGATCATTACGGATAATGGTACCAATCTTAAAAACAAGATGATCACTGAGCTCTGCGAGCAATTCAAGATACAACACCACAACTCTTCTCCCTACCGACCGAAGATGAACGGGGCTGTAGAAGTAGCTAATAAGAATATCAAAAAGATTGTGCAGAAGATGATAGTGACCTACAAAGATTGGCACGAAATGTTACCATTTGCTCTTCATGGTTACCGTACCTCAGCACGGACATCAACAGGGGCAACTCCCTTTTCCTTGGTCTATGGCATGGAGGCAGTCTTGCCTATTGAAGTCCAGATACCCTCTCTCCGGATAATGAAGGATGCAGGTTTGAACGAAGATGACTGGATCCAGACTCGGCTTGATCAATTAAACCTAATTGACGAAAAGAGACTTACTGCTATTTGTCATGGTCAGACGTATCAAAAAAGGATGATCAAGGCATTTAACAAGAAAGTCAGACGAAAAGAGTATCACGTCGGAGACCTCGTGATCAAGCGGATTATCTTGCCGCAAAGTTATCCCAGGGGCAAATGGACTCCTACGTACGAAGGACCGTTTGTGATCAAGAGTATATTTTCTGGTGGTGCAATGATTCTGACCACCATGGACGGCGACGATCTGCCGCACCCTGCAAACGCAGACATAGTCAAAAGATACTACGCATAAATAACCCGACAAGTCGAAAACCCGAAAGGGCGGCTTGGGCAAAATGGGCATCCCGGTGAACCGAAAACCCGAAAGGGGCGGTTCAGGTAAAAATTAGGGATAAAACAAAAAAATCTGTACACCCGGCAAGTCGAAAACCCGAAAGGGCGGCTTGGGCAAAAAGGGGTTTCCCGGTGGATCGAAAACCCGAAAGGGCGGTTCAGGCAAAAGTTATGGAATTAAAGCGTATGACTATGTCTCGTCGGATCACCTTGAGGATAATCTCTTCATCAACCAGCTCCAAGTTTCTGATCAATCCAGTCATCGGCAGACAAAGCATTGAATGGACAGATACTCATAGTTGTGAAGGCTATAGCAGAATGGAATCCCATGGAATTGTTTCACATAGCCATCTTTCTGTTGTATAAATTTTTCAATATTTACAACGACATCCTCTTACTAGGATGATCGTTTCCTTTGTACAAATATACTCATAGAAAGTTAATACAAATACTTCTCCAAATACAGAAATTTGCGTTCTCTTCTTTTCCCTTTTGTCTTTTGCACTTATGTTTGTTTTGAGAAACGTCCAATGTTTTGTTAAGTAGGCATATGCATTTGAACATAATCATTTCCTTATGAATCGAGAGATGATTGATGATAGGTTGAAGGTGCAGATAGTTATCTTGATACCCTTTCAGAGAAAATCCCAGCAGATCTAAACTCCAAATTCCTCGATCCAGATTTGCATTTCCCAAACAGAGTTAAAGTTCAGAATCCTCAGCAGAGAAAGCTTTCCCAACACAGATTTCCCCAGCCAGAGAGCCTTCTAGGACTCACTTTCCCCGCAAAATTAAATTTCAGAATCCCCAGTGGAGCTTTGTAGATCTTAAAATTCAGAATCCCCAGCGGAGCTTTACAGATATGAAAATCCAATCCCCAGCGGAGCTAAAATTTCCAACTATCAACCCCCAGCGGTACCAGACTAACAGTCTTTCTCCCCACAGAGATTACTTCCCTCCAAGATGAGGATTCTCAGTCATGCCTCTCCGGCATGAGCCTATCAGATTTTTAATTCCCCAGTAGAGAGCTTCAGAATTTCTCATCCCCCGCGAGTCATCAGGGAATGCCAGTTCCCCAGCAGTGGTCCTAGGATCCCTCAACAGTTGAAGATCCTGCATTTTCGCAAGAAGAGTGAAGGCTCATTCTTAGCTCCTCACAGGATAATCAGATATTCTCCAGTTAAGATCTCCTCAAGACGAGAATCCCCAGAAGATTGGCATACAACCCAAGCTCCTTTTTCTCCAACAGAAGTCAGCAGGGATGTCTTATCCTCAACATTTGAATTCTTGCAATCCCCTGCAGCAGTCAAGGACTCATTTTCCATGGCAGCAGTCAAGATTCTTTATCTCCAGGATTCATCTATCCTCAGCGAAGACAGCTCTTCAGCTTACACGCGCATTCATTTACATTCATATCATAAACATTGACATAGCATATATATTGCATCATGCATATCATGCAACATAACTTTGTGTTTCAGCTAACATCTCACCCTTTTCAGGATAAGATTAAAAGGCTATCATTGACAATTGTTCAGATACAATATGGATACACCCCAGACACGGCGGTCATTCTATTACTCATTCAGAATTTCAAGTCAGATACAGTCCAGATACACCCCAGACACGGTGGTCATTCTACTACTCATCCAGACTACAGCAATCATATGGACTAGATACGCTCCAGACACGGCAGCCATTCTATCTCTCATTCAGATTCACTTATCCACCTCAAGGTTCAATGCATTCCAAACACGGATACCATTCTGACCCTTACAACGACAATTTGATTCTCCCTGGTGCATTCACCACGGAAGTCATTCTGTCATCTATTTAGATCCCAGTTACAGTTTCAGATACGCTTCAAATACAGAAGTCATTCTATTACTCAGGCGGATCTCAGTCCCAGTTACAGTTTCAGATACACTCTAGACACGGAAGTCATTCTGCTACCCATACAACTTTCAACTTCAGATACAGTCCAGATACGCTCCATACACGGTTGCCATTCTGTCACTCATTCAGAATTTGTCCCCAGCACGCAGTTGCTCCATACAGATGTTCCTCTGTTATCCAGATACAATACAGATACACTCCAGACACGGCAGTCATTCTGATATTCATTCTTCAAGCTTAGTTACAGCTCAGATACGCCCCAGACACGGAGGCCATTCTTCTGCTCATACAAACTCAGTCCTTAGATGCAGTTCAAGTACGTTCCAGACACGGATACCATTTTGATCCTCATTCTTCTAACCTATCACATTGCAGTTCAACAAACACTCTAGATGGCATCTTTAAGCCCATCCCCGACAAGATTCTGTCACCCTTCCAGATGGCATCTCTAAGCCCATCTCTAAATGGCATCTCTAAGCCCATTCCCGCATCCGTTGTTCTGACAAGTGCAAATTTAAGGGCACTCTAGTGTCCAATCTCCTTTTACCTTCGAGACGCGAAAGGCAAACCTGCCAATCTAACTCTTTAGGTGCAAGAAGATTGAACAGGGGCAACTGTTGTACCCCAAAATTTCCCCTCCCATTTCATCAACCTTTTCTCATCCCAAGACCCTTGAACTCAAGAACAAGTTAGGGTTTCCTCTGCTCAGGACTTCTCCTTGCACTGTTGACCCAAATTAGGGTTTGTATTTGCACAAAGATGTTTTGACCCAAAATGCCCAAGATAACTTTCATGCTTCATATTGGACTCACAAGTTTACCCATACCAAGTTTCAAGCCTTGATTCCAATCTTTGCCCAGTCAATTGATCAGTTGACCTAAAAATCAGCTGTATTGGGGAAAAAGTCAACTATGGTCATTTGACAGTCAAACCTCATGAGTTTTGATCCATCTCAACATATTGAACTCATATAAGCCATTTGGTCAAGTTTGGATCACAATTCCACAAGAAATTTGATCAGATCACCAAAAGGGCAAAATGGTCATTTTTAGGGTTTTGACTGCACAAAGGCAATTTTTGACTGTTTGACCTAGCCAATGACAAACCAAACTCACATATGGACTCAAGGACCCCTTTTAATGGTCTTGACATGTTCAACAATTTCAAAAGATCCCAAATGCATAGGATTGACAGTTGAATTTCCCAGTCAATTGATCAATTTTTGACTGTATACTGAAAAGTCAAACTTTGACTTTTTGGTCAAAATCAAATGTCAAGATTCATTTTTCATCAAAACATGCCAAATCATGAAACTTGTTCATCAAGAAATCAAAAATCACAAATTAGGGTTTGAAATGAAAATTTTTCATAACTTAGAATTTTTCTAAGTTATGAAAAACCCTAAATTTTTCCTAACTTTGTCCCATTGTCTCATCAAGATTCATTTGGATTTAAGCAAAAGTCAAAACATGAAAGTTGTAGCCCATTGCAAAATCTTCAACTTTTATTCACAAAGTTTCCTCAAAAGAAGCTTGTAGCTCAAGTTACAATTTTTGGAATAAGGGTGCAAAACCATTCTTAACTTAGAAATTTTTTGACCTATTCTAGGCAGGATTTTTGCCTAACTTCATGACAACTTTTCATATGCTTCCACTTGGAATTTCAATTTGCATTACAAAGATGGATTGTATTACACATTCCAATCTTTCCAAAATGTCCAAGAACTCAACAAACAACCTCATGGTTAGAGAGAATCGAATTTGGCAAGTTGGGAAAAAGTCACTTTGTTCATGGCCAAAGGCACGTTCATACATTATGCATTTTCAAACTCAGCTTGCACAAACTAGATTACAGGCCTCTAATCCCATTCTCACTCAATAATTTAATGCATATCCTTTGTGCTCATGTCTTGTCTTGTGTATTTAACCATTACATACAAGATTAAGCCATATTTGGAAAAAGCATTTTAGCCATTTTTGAAAAGGTGCACTTTATGTCAAAACACAAATCAAAGAAGTACAGGCCAGATCTTTTGGGCACAAGATTATGAACATATCCCACTGATCAAGAACAAAAGGTGCAGCATGCTTGAGGGGCCTGTATTGCCCTATAATCCAACTTGCATTTTGTTTGGTTAGATAAGAAGAAAGCTTGCATTTTGTACCATACAACACATTCCTGCAAGAACCAACTAAAACAAACTTTGTCCACACATTGCATACTCCCTAACTAACCTGAAACATGACCAAACGATCCCTAAAACTCCATCTTCCATCAAAGCCCATTTTTTCTGCAAAACAGAGTCCCTGTTGCAGATTGACTTGGCTAGTTCATTTCCCTCGTGCGCTTTCATCCAAACCAGTTCAAACACATCCTACATCATCCATACAAACTGTCCCAAGCCTTGGAAGCAAACTATAACACCTCTAACCAACTTCACCATTTTCATATTTTCTGTTTTGCAGTTGGAGTGCCATAACATGATTCACTTGGTTTCAAAGCAAACTAAAGGTTGGAGAAGCATCCCTGACCTTCAAGCAAGATGTACCAATCATCATCTTGCACTGAAAGCACCTCCATTGTCAGACACGACCAAGCTGAATAGGTAAGTTCATGAACTTCTATCTCTCAATATAGGAAGAGTTAGCTATAAGTTTGTGAATGAAAAATGTTCTACTCATGCCCCTGAAGCTGTACATATCTTTACTTTCCATTTATTTTGCATGTGCTGTGAGAATTTAAGGTCTGAACATTGATGAAAACTTAGGTTAAGAATTAGGGATGGAGAAATTCTCTCTCATTTCTGAGAGTTAGGTTGAGTTTTTTATATGTATGGAATCGTGGCTTGATGCTTGACATCTTTCATGTTGTGAGTTTTGCTTAAAAGTCCAGGAATCTGGAGATAGGAAAACGCGTGTTGTTGTTGTTCAAACAAGCTGAAGGTTGAAGACAAAGTGTTCTTGGGCTGGGCCTGAGTTGACTTCCTATTTGCACCATATTTTTACTTTTGAACCCCCTTGGCCCATTATGCTTATTTTTATGATTTTTTTGACTTTTTCTTATTGGTTCTGACTTATTTATTTTTTCCCATAATATTAAAAATATTAAAAATATTTTTCAAACCATTTTTGTATTTATTAAGCATTTATTTGCTTAAATTGATATTTGTACATAAATAAATATATAAATACCCTTTATTTAAAATACTAAAAAAATAATGCAAACATGTTTATTTTCTGATTTTATTTTATATTACCTCTTGAAAACATTTTACATAAAATATACTTTTTTTAATAAATATTAAATAGTTTATTTTTGTACATATAATATATATTTAATAAATAATGTAAATACTTATATATTAATTATAATATTTAGGATAGAAACATAAAAATAATATATTTATTAATATTTAATCTTAAAAATCATTTTTTTTTCACAATACATTTTCTTTTATTTATTTTTTTGTACATAATTAATAAATATTTGCATATCCTAAATAATTAATACATTCATTTATAAAATTAGGGTTTTACCCTAAAGTCATAAAAATCTAAAAATTATTACTTTTTTATTTTTGTTTATTTAACACATAAAAAATACTTTTTTACATACATATAAAAACCATTTTTGCATCTTGCATATTTATTTTATTTTTGTTTAATTTGTGCAATTAAATACCTTGTAAATTTGAAATTTTGATGTAATAGTTAGATTTAAATTTCTTGCTAAAAATCCCCATTTGAACATTTGTACCCCCCTTCCCATATATTGTGTTGTAATAATGTAGGACCTTTATTTTTCGCATTTTAAAGCTTTCTAATTATACCATGATAGAATTAGGGTTTGTATGCCAATCAAAAACAACAAATAGTTTGACTTAAATTCAAGATAAACAAGCATGAAAATGGACAACACTAATCACACTTGCACCCCTAGGGTACTCCACTTGTTGCCTTCAAATAATGGGCCATATTGCATGTTAAGTATCTTTGGCAAAAAAAAAACAATTTCAAATGATCATAGTCCCTCGATGACGCTTTCGAAAGTTGCCTAAACATGATCAAGTCCCTTAAAGGAAGAATAGCCCAAAGATACTTGGCACCATTGCAATCATGGTCTAAACGATGACCCGCGCCCGTCCCGTTAACATCCTAACGCAAGATTGTCCACCAAATACAATGGTGGAACAAAATTGTTAAAAGGGTTAAAACATAGCAAAGATCTTTGAGAAATTTAGGGTAGACGAACTCTTAGTTACTTGAAACAAACTTGCAAAAACACTTGCCTATTTTCCAAAACACACAACACAAACACATTTTCAAAACAACTTTCAAAAACATTGAAAACTTTTCAAAAAGACATACACCTTTGTATACATTCAAACATGGATCATTACAAAGGTTGCCACAACAAATGGCCTCTTTTCAAAACATTTCCAAACCCACACACAAAGCACCATTTCAAACAATCGAAAATGCAAGGCAAGTTGATCTAAGCAAGTAACTAAGAGCCCATGGATAACCATGGATAGAAAGGGTGCTAATACCTTCCCTTTCTATAATCTACTCCCCGAACCCAAGAAAACATCTCAAAGGTTTTTGCTGTGCTTTTTAACCTTTCCTTAGGATAAAATAAAAAGTCGGTGGCGACTCTTGCTCAACCGAAACATTTGCGAAAACAAACGCAAAACCTCAAGTCATTTCTCCCACCGCATCACACAAGTTATCTTTGCATTATTTTTGAGGGACTAAGATTATTTGAAAGGCAACTTAGATAGCGTCATCGAGGTACTATGATCTTTTATTTGCTTTGTTTTTTCTAAGATACCTTACATGCGTAATTTGGCCATTTTGTATAAGGCAACCAAGTGGGATAACCCTAGGGGTGCTTGTGTGCAAATGTATTATTTTTATGCTTGTTTTTGTCTTGAATTAGGGTTTTCTAAGTATTAGTTTTAATCTTTCCATACAAACCCTAACTACTAGCATGTTATATATTAAAGCGATAAATTGCGAAATTTAAAGTTACTACGCTATTACAACATTTGTGGGGAGGGGGGTATAAAAATTGAAGGGGGGTTGCAAAAATGTAAACCTAGTTAGTCTATTACAACCATATTGAATGGGTATCAATGTACAAGGAATTAAATAGATACAATGTACAAAAGTGAATAAATATACAAAAATATAAAATGTGAAGTAAATGGATATATGTTTGATTTTTTAGAAAAAAAAAGGGATTTTGTCTTAATATAATTAATTTAAAGAAAAATAATTAATAAAAGAAGTAAACCCTAAATTTGTTTAAGAAAATATTTTTTAACAATACCCTAAATCTATTAGTTAAAATAAAAGAAAATAATGTTATGAGAAAAGTGTTTTTTGGTATTTTTATGTCTTGAAAATATTTATAGTATTATAAAATATTTTTAGCCTTTTTTATATTAAAATAATATATTTAATGGATGTAAAAGAAAATAAGTAAATAATCTAGTTTTAATTAAATTTACAAGATAATAAGTAAAAAATAAATAAAGTATGATTAATAAAATAATTTTTGTGTGAGAAAAACAAATAAACTAAGTTAAAATGGAAATCTAACATTTTTTGTATTTTTTAATGATTTTTTAGTATTAGGAAAATATTTTAAGAAAATAAATAAAATGAAAATAAATAAATAAAATAAAATTGGACCAAGGTGCAGATAGCCTGCAGGGGGTGAGGAATAGCAAAAAAAACATAGGCCCAAAGCTGGAGCCCATCGCTTGCAAAAAAAGTCAGAAAAAGCAAAAAAATGTAAAAAAATACAAAAGGGTACCACTGGGGCTCGAACCCAGGTCCCATAGGTTACAGGCGCGCGCTTCTACCAATGGGGTGGCTATACATCCGTTAACATAAGCAAAACAATAAATATACAAGGAAAAACACGCCCTGATGACTTCATCTTCAACCTCCATCCAGACCAACTATAACTTGCTCATTTCTCATCAAAAATGAAAACTGTAAACATGAAACTGGTAGAAAATTTCTTCACGGTTTCAGAAATGTAAAGCATTAAAACTATAGATCAAAGATAAGCATGAATTTTAATGGCCCTAATCTGAACCCTAAAAATCTCAGAAATTTTAGTTTCAAAATTCTCTAAGCTCAAGCAAAATTAATGGAAACTATGGACATGGTTAGCTTCAGGGAAATGATATCTACATGTTTTGTTCACAAATAAACCATTGATGATGCCTGTATGAAGAGTTCAAAGTTGAGAAAACTAACCTCAAAACTGGAAATTGTGTTTTGAGTTTGAGCTTGTTTCAAGTAATGGTGATGATCAGGTTAGTTTCCTTGAGGTCCCAAGGAGCTAATGCAATGATTAGCTTGAACAATGGATGGATGAAATGGTCTTGAGAAGTCAATGTGCAGAGCCGAGTTTTTGAAAATGGAGGATGGTGTTAATGGTGTTACAGTTCTATAACAGGGTGTGGGATCACTTCTATATGATGTTTAGAAACTTTAGAAACCAAAAGGCCAAGAAATACACGAGTAGATTATGAGTTTCAAGTTTTTGGTCTGTTTGTGTGAAAATGGAAGTGTGAAGTGTGATTTTGAGTTCTAGGTTATTTCAAGACTTGAGCATTCGTCTATTTTTGTAAAATGGTTTGTGTATGTATAAACAAAAGTGTTTGAGTGCATTGGCAAGTCAGAAGTACAAGTTTCTAGCTTTTGGCTAGGTTACTTGATTTTGAAGAAAAGAGGGAAACAAGTTTCAAGGAGAGGTACAAGCATGGGATGGGTAATTGTAAGTGTTTGAAACATTTCTCATGAGTTATACAACCTGTTTGATCAGAAGAGAACAAGTGCAAGGCTCAAGAACAAGTTTTGTACGAAAAGTCACTTTATCAAAATGACAATGTAACTTTTCTTCCAAAAATGGATTAAAAGCATATTCATGCATTGAATGCTTGAAGTGAGGCCTATAACAGCTGTGTAAACCATTAATTATGGAGTTCCTAACAAGTTTAAGGACTAAAAAGTAGTGTTTATGCAGTACAGTTTGAATTTGAATTTTGTTCATCACTAAAATGACTTGTAATTAAAGTGATAAAACCCTAACTTCATCTCTTCGATTCTCCCTACTCAAGAACGATCTCAAGGAGTTCCTTGACATTTTGGAAAGATTTCAATATGCTCTACAACCTATATTTGAATTGCTTTTGAATATTCCCCTTGGAACTATATGAAAAACTGCCATGAAGTTGGGTCAAAGTCCTGACCAAATTAGGGCAACATTTCACTAAGTGTTTAGTTTCATGACCACATGTTCATAAAATTATAACTTGAGATCCAAGCACTTTTGGAAGGAGTTGTGTGAAGCAAAGTTGTAGATTTCATGGAGATATACAACTTTTATGTTGGAAGTTTCTCTTGAATCATCTTACATCATGGTGAAAAGTTTGCTCAAAGTTATGAAAAAATAAGAAATTTCCAACACTTAGAAAAATTTCAAAGTTTAGAAATTTTAACTTTTCAAAATGAAATCTTGACTTTTTGATTTCTTGATGATTAAGTTTCATGTTTTGAATGTTTTGATGAATTATGATCTTTGGCACTTGAATTTGACCAAAAAGTCAAAGTTTGACTTTTCAGTATACAGTTGACTTTTGATCAGTTGACTAAAAAATTCATTTGTCAATCTAATGGACTTGCAATGTTTTGAACCATGTCATTAGGTAAAAATGATGCAATTGGACTCTTGAGATCATGCCTTAAACCAACTGACCATTTTCTAGGTCACAAATCATAAATTTCCCTTTCTCAGTCAAAACTCTAATTTTGACCATTTTGCCCTTTTTGGAGATTTGATCAAATTTCTTGAGGAGTTGTGGTCCAAACTTGATCAAATGATACATATGAGTTTAAAATGTTGATGTGGATTAAAAATTTTGAAGTTTGACTGTAAATTGGCCATGGTTGACTTTTTCCCCAATACAGTTGATTTTTAGGTCAACTGCTCAATTGACTGATCAAAAATACTCCCTCTGTCCCAAATTATAAGAGAAATTTACTTTTTAGATTCATTGAATAATTAATGTATTTGGTCTATATATAGACCATATACATTAATTATTCAATGAATCTAAAAAGTGAATTTCTCTTATAATTTGGGATAGAGGGAGTATGACCAAAGGCTTGAAACTTGACATGAGTGATCTTTGGGGTCCATAATGATCTATGAAAGTCACATGGGACATTGGAATTTCAATACTCCTTGTGCAAACTCAAACCCTAATTTTGGTCATTACTGCCTAAGGAGGTGTCTTGAGCTGATCAAACCCTAATGCAGTCTTGAGTCAATGATATCTTGTGAGTAAATTCTTGATAAGTGAGAGGGAAAATTTTGAAGTACAACATTGTGACTTGAACAGGTGGGGGAGATTTCCGGGGAGAAAATCCTTCTGCTTATAGTAATTTTGTTGGTCCCTGTAATATTGTCAACATTGGGACCAACCTCTTCATCATCTTCGTCAGACAACTCTTGTTTAATGTCATGGTAATAGACGTCAGACCCATAATTCCATGGAATAGCCTTCTCTGAGGAATATGGGATGGGCCCAGGTGTTGTAATGATTAAAGGAGCAGCTTTTGGATTGGCAGTAATCCTTACAAGACCCTTGGAAGTGATCCTGAAAGGAGTACCAGATATGACAGACAAATCTCGACACAAATTCTCAGCATACAAAACTTTCTCAATCAAAATTACACATTCATCCATCAGGTGTTGAACACCTTCCTTCAGTAACCCGCATCCATTGGGTTGATTCGCACAATAATAACATTCTTTAACACAACCTAGAAATAAATCGGCTTGTAGAAAATTCTCCTTGATTGTTGAGAGAGGAGTAACCACATCACTTACAGAGGTAACATACAAAACATCTTCAATAGCACTTATGCCTTTGTCATGCTTAGGCATAGGTGCAGTAATTACGTTCGGAGTCTCTAGAGGTTTGAACTTAATTTCCTTGTTATCAATCATGTCTTGAATTTTGTTTTTTCAGGGCCAAACAGTTGTTGGTGTCGTTCCCAGAGTATTCGAATGATAGGAACACCTCACATTTAGATTGTACTTTGGAGAGGATGTGTTAGGATTTTGAGGAGGATCCCGTAGTGAAATGAAATCAGCCTTTAACAAATGTTGTAATGCCTAAGATAAAGGCATGCAGATCTTGGTAAACTTCCTTGAAAGAGCGTCTGGCCTTCGACGGTTTCCCTGTTGTGCTTATTGAACAGGCGCTGGATTAGAGATCAACACTTCTCCCACAGACTGATGGAAGTCACTTTTACTACGTCTTTTCTGGCCATATACATCATTAGTTTCTTGTTTTCCAACGAACGACTTCTTCACAACATTAGAAGTTGCAGCCATTGGAATCTTCTCACTCTTAATATCACTTTCAACTCTTTCTCCTGTCAGAATTAGCTCGGTAAATCTAGATGAAGAACTCCCAATCAGATGATTAAAGAATTGGCCTATTAGAGTACCCATGAACATATCAACTAATTACCGGTTAGACAAGGGAGGTTCGACCCTTCTAACTAAGTCTCTCTACTTCTGGGCATACTCCTGGAACCCTTCATTCGATCCCATGGACATGTTTTGCAATTGTACACGAGTCGGTGCAAGGTCAGCATTATATTGATAGTGCTTGTAAAAAGCAGCAACCAAGTCTTCCCACATATGAATGTTGGTTCCTTCTAGCTGGTAGAACCATTCAAGTTGAGTACCGAACAAACTCTCTTGAAAGAAATGGACCCATAATTTTTTGTCAGCAGTATGAGGTTGGATTTTTCGACATACGACCTCAGATAAAGTTTGGGACAAGAGACCCCGTCATATTTAGCAAAGATATGGACCTTGGATTCGTGAGGGATGACCATCCCCGGGATCAGACCTAGCTATCCAAAATCTAACCCAGGTACTTTCTGGGTTTCCATAGATTTGAGACGGTCTTCTAACTGCTTGTACTTGTCATCTGCAGGAGGGTACTGTTCATCGGAGTAGTCTTCATCTTCAGGAATGTTCTCAGAACCCTGGTTATTTCTACCTTCACCCCAGGAACTTCTACCATCCTCCTCTTGATTGTCTTCTTCCTCAGAGGAAACATCATCCGCTTGAACCAGTTGAGAAGGACCTTTGAATCTTCTCCCCATGTTAAGGATAATAACCCGTTTCTTGGTCTTCTTTTTCTTGGCGAGGAGCGCCATCGTCTCTTGTTTCCCTTTGGCCAGATTCATAAGAGTCTCTTGAAATTGTGCATGATGATCCTGTAGATCCTTGACAGTTTGTTCGAAGGCCATCTTATACTTAAATAAACAGTAAATAAATGAGGAAACCTGTATTGGAAAACCTGTTTATGAAATGAAGCATGATAAGTGGATGCAATGTTTTCAAGGACCTTAGGAGATTTAAATTTTATAACCCAGAGGAAACCAAAACAAAGATTTTTATTAGTAAGTTCAAGATTACAATTTCCTCTTAGGCTTACAATAAAAACAAAAGGGTCTCAAAGAGACAACAATATGAACTTCTAAAACCTATGACTTAAGTCTCCCATAGACGCTTCCTCTTCGTGTCAACGTATGCGTTAAGGATTTTCTCCTCTTGAAGTTTATTTGTAAGCTCCAACACTTTCTTTTCACTTGCATAGAATTTAGTTTCAAAGGTGTCCCGTTCTTCCTCGAGTTGAATCCAAGACTTCTGCAATTCTTCAAGGTCAGTGGGCATATCTGGATGAAGAATGGTACGAGAAACGTCTCCTTCGACAACGGGCTCTATGATCACTGGTAGAACAACTAGATATGGCATCATGATATTTTGAGAACAAGATCATACACATCTGATGTAGGGATCCAAAGGGATGGAATTATTTTGTCTTAAAGTCTTACTATCAATCTTATTTACCATGCCCCAAGAACGTATAAACCTTTTCCGATAACCTTGAAAATAATTCTCATAATCGAATACAATACCCTGGATCAGTGTGTCATGAGGACCATCTCTTAGAGCATAACCAAATTGACGTAAAGCCAAAGAAGGGTTGTAAGTAATACCTCCCCTAATTCCGAGGAGTGGAACATTATGGAATTCCCCGCAGCGGTCAATGATTGTAACATCTTCCAGAGATCGGGAACACTAATAGATATCTGAATGAGAGAGCAAAATGTCTCCGAGCAAAGTAGGCACAGGGTTACGAGAAAGAAATATTTTGACGGCATTCATATCTATGAGTTGGTATGGATTAGGGAATAACACCAACCCATAGATTAGAAAAGCCAAGATTTCCTCGAAAGCCTGGAAACTCATAGCATCCAGAAACAATTGAGCTTTTTCCATCAGAAATTTAGCCAGAAACCCTTTGACTCTACTTCTTGTTTCCCAATTGGAAGGATGCTGCAATAACTTCTGGCTTCGGAGCTTCTTCTAAACTTGTGAAAGGTATCTGATTGAGAACATGTATTCTTAGTAATTGAGAAAACTCCTCCATTATGGGTACCAACTGATAATCGGGAAAGATGAAGCAGTGATGTGCAGGGTCAAAGAACTAGAATAGAACACTCATCATATCTTCGTCAAAACCTGAGCTAACCAGACTGAGTAGTCTACCATGCCTTTTGATAAATAGAGAACCTTAGGGAACCCTGGAGACCATCTCTTTAAGTTGATAGGGAACCCTTACAAAGTTGATCCGAATAGTGTTTCTGCGAGCAGAGGCCATAACCTACAAAACAGAACAAAGATAAATCTCTAGGTCCTTGAAATGGTTAGTGAAAATGTTATGGTATGATGTCATGATGCTATGATGTCATGATCGAACAAAACACACAAGGCCTTAGGTTTAAGCTTGTATGGAGTTTTTAGGTAAGTACCCTCTTGAATACTTAGTTGGCTCAACCTATACTAAAATAAGTAACCGAGTTCTAGGAGCCTCAATATCACTGATTTTTCTCTCAGGCATTGTTTCTACAGAAGCATTTGATTTGTGACCGAAATATCCCGAGAGTCCAATCTAAATGAGTGTAGTGTCGAGTATCAACCAACTTCAGTCTACACCAAATCTGACAATCTCACTATTTTCTAATGGCTAAGTTATGTCAACTAAGGTTCTAACGTTAGTTAGTGCTTATGACACCACGCGACAACCCAACATTCTCCTTGACTTACTCAAGGGACACTGACACCAACCAATGTGTCGCACTAACATAGACATCATTTTAACCATATCGGTCTACACCGTACAATTTTCATGATCTATTACTACTTACCTAATATGCCCCCAGATCTGGGTATAGGATCTATACAAGAAATAAACCTGAGCATATCCCGAAATATAAAGCATACAAGGCAAACAAGTAAAGTAATAAATGTGATATAGCTCATAAGCTAACCCCACTTTTAGTTTTCCCCAACAGAGTCACCAGTTCTATAATACGAAGGGAGAACTGCCTTTTGGGTTTTGCGTTTTATCACAAATGTTGCGGATAGCAAGAATCGCCACATAATTTTCTTTTATCCAATAAAGGAAATGGTGAAAAGAACATGAAATACCTTCTGAGAATTTTCTGAGTAAGGGGGGTAGGTTATGAAAAGGGAAGGTGTTAGCACCCTTTTCATCCGTAGTTTTCTAAGGACTCTTAATCACTAGCTAACTTTTGAAATGCTTTGTGCTTGTGTATGTTTGAAAATATTTTGAAAAATTCCTAAGTGCGGAAATTTTGAAATGATTCTCGTATCGTTGAGAATGTATACAAAATGTTTGTTTTGAAAATATTTGTGAAAGAAAGTGTTGTTTTTGTGAAAAGATGTTTTGTTTTGAAAGGTCTGTGAGAAAGCGACTACGAGCAATCTACCTATTCAAATAAGTCTTTGTTATTTTCCTCCTCCTTTAGATATGTATTTCCCTAATTATGTCTTTCCCCTTTTGTTTTATGTCTTGCCATACACGCCTAATTAATGTAGCAGTTAAATATATACAAGTGCAGAAAATAAAAATGCGGGAAATAATCTATGATATTACATCGCTTCGAGGATTGGGAGTACAAACCATAAAAAATGGGGAGAAAAACAATAAACCCTAATTATCTATTACAAACCATTGAGAATTTATAATATTGAAAAATAATGCAAAAAAAATAAAATGAGCGCACGGAGATTGAAAAGGGGAAAGATGTTTAAAAATCCTAAAATATTTCTAAGTGTTTAATAAAATATTTTTGGTGTTCTTTTATTTAGAAAAAATAATTAAAGTGTAAAATAAAAATAAAACCTATTTCTAATTTATTAGTTAATTAATAAATAAAATATGATTAAGTTAATTAATTTTAATTTATGAAAATTATATAAACTAATAAAAAAAAACTAAATCTAAATCTTTTATGATTTTATGATTTCATGATTTTTTTTCTTCTGATTAAATAAAAATGATTAGAAAAGAAACAAAGTCAATTAAAACAAAAAAGAAAGTAAATTGAGTCTGGGTGTAAACAAGTAAAATGGGGGTGAGAAAAAGCAAAAATAATAGGTCCAAATTGGATAAATCCCATGTCTGTGTTAGATTCAGTATGGATGACTTTCAGGAGGTGTATCATGTGGCTTGATCTGAGTCCATTAGATCTAGATCTGATGGTGATGATTGAGCAGGTGTATAGCATGCGCATGTTGGCTGATTGCACTGGATCTGCAAGGAAAATATGTGAAAAAACAAAAGGGTACCACTGGGGCTCGAACCCAGGTCCCTGAGATCATTGATGCGCATAATTTACCACAGGGGTGGTTGTTTCATCCGGTTATGAAACTCCCCCTAATTAATATATTATAAAACAAATTTTGAAAATTTGAAATGTTATCTTCTTCTTCCTCGCGCGCGCAGACAACAACAACACCAATGATGATTTTCTAAAAGCTTCATTTCTTACCCTTTTTGAAAAGTGTAAACAAAAAACTTACTTGAAATTTAATCACAAATTCAACCATATAACTTATTTTAATCAACACTCAAAGATAAGAAAGAATTTTTGTTGGTATAAAAAAATGAACCGTAACGGTTCAGAGGAAAAATTCTCAACACACAGACAACATAAATGAAAACTAAGGACATGGTTAGTTTCATGGTAATCATATCCACGTTTTATCTTTTGAAATTGAAATCAAATGATGCATGTATATGGAGTTTTAAAATTCAAGAAAACTTACCTCTTGAAGCAAAACTCAGAACTCGTTCCACCACTCCTAGAGGCAATGTAATGGTGCAAAAAACTTCCTTGAACTCCGAGGAAGCTAATGATATACTCAACTTGCCTTAGAACCCTCTGAAACTTTCCAACCAAGTCAATTTGAAAATGGTGAAAGTGAGGTTTGGATGATGATGATGATGGAGGTGTTCTAGAAGTTGTTTGAGTGCTTTGACAACTTCTTGATAACACGAAAAGTCATAGCATATTCCACTCGATTTACATAGATAAAGTTTATGATTCTTTGTTTATTATGTCGCATTATGTCTCTATTTGTAGTATTTGCAACATATTTCAGTTATTTACTTTCTTCAAAGCATACACGAGAAAAGGAATAAAAATGTTGGAGAAATGAAGGAAAAATGGAACTTTAGCAGAAAAATGCAAAGATTATGTATCAGAAGGCCATACCGCCCTTCACAGGCACATGCCACCCGCCACAAAGTTCAAAAGTGTGCACCCCGACACACTTCTTGTCCCGATCGACATGGAATTTAAATATGCATGCCCCATATCACAGATCATGCCACTCATCATAAGTCAATATATCAGTTCAGTTACGAAGTTTTCTCCATTTTTTCTCCATTCACACACGCCTTCCAGATTCTTCTTCGCGCACGAAGAATGAGAATCAAGGATTGTCCCTATTTTTTCTCAACAAAATTGAATCTATAAAATGAGGTTAGTCACCAGAGACTCTCGACATACACGCTCGCACACCTGCTCCAATTTTATTTTCTGCATTACTAAACATTGTTAATTTTTATTCTAGTTTTATAGATTTGAGTATTTTCAATTTTGTTTAGAATTTCGTAAGCAAAGAAAACCATCACCATTAAAGTAATATTTCTCCACATCGGAGGAGTATTGCACCATTAGTTTCCTTCTAGCTTTCAGAATTTCGTTTAGGCTTATTTATAATTCTGCAAGATATTTTGTTTCGAGGCTAGTCCTGCCGGCTTGTGGAGGATATCATACTGCACTATATTCTTCAGTGTTTTGTTTATGGTTTCAATTTTAAATATAGTTTATTTATTTTTACCATGACTATGTTACTGTATGCATGTTTTTATTTTATTCTATTACATAATAAACTTATGTTCGACTAACTTTCCCGATACCGATATATGAGGTCCTAAACCGAAGGGGTTCCTTAATTAATTGCCATAAATATTTTACAAAAAGACTTTTCTGGTTTTGATTTCCAATTTCGATATTAAATCGTTTTGTTACAAGAGTAAAAGACAGACTAAGGATAAAATCAAGAGTGAGAGGTTTATATTTTAACGAGATATTGGTGATTGAACATTAATTTTAAATACAGCGAGAGCACTTTAAAATTAATTGGACTCTATTTGTTTTTAAAAAATACTTTTAAATTTTAAATGACCCAGCGAGAGCGTTCATTTGAGTTTAATAATATGGCGTGAATCGATAGAAAGAAAGTGTGGGACAAGGGTTTTTAAATTTATAGTTTCCACTGAAATAATGTTTTAATACTCAAAACTATGCCAATGACTTATTGAATCCGTGAAGTCGACAAATTACATATCGGTGTCCCGTTATCAATTATTAGATCTTAGTTAATTCCCATTTAAACCCCAACATCCTAGTTTTTTAATTAGCCTTATCTTTACACATTGACCCTAGATAACAATAGTTGACAATCAGTCCTTGTGGATTCGATATCTTTTAAAACTACACGATTAGACTGTGCACTTGCAGTCACTACACCCGACATACTCTCAAAGTTGCGATCAAGTTTTCGGCACTGTTGCCGGGGACTAATTTAGTCAATATTGTGAATCCCTTATTACGCAGTATAGACTAAGGCAACCAATTTTATTTTATTTTAAACGTTGATTGTATGCCAAGCACTCACTCTCAAGGCGAAGAATTAGAGCAACCTATCGACGAGGTCGAGCGTTTTGTTAGTATAAGACGCCGAATTAGAGAATACCAAATCAAGTACAACCTTCTCGAATTCAATCTTCGAAACTATTCTCATCCTGAACCAAAAATGGCCGACGGATCCCAAAATCGTCCTCTGAAGGATTATGCTGCCACATTGCAAGAGGAACCCCACAACAATATTGTTGGTTCCGCCATTGCTAGGAACGATTTTGAGTTAAAACCTTCGTTATTACAAGCGGTCCAACAAAACCAATTTTCAGGATGTCCTACTGACGATCCAAACCTTCATTTTTCCGTGTTTGTGTAGTACGCAGACACAGTAAAAGCAAATGGTGGCCGCCCTGAAGCATTAAGACTTCGTCTTTTTCCTTTCTCATTACGAGATAGGGCTAGAGCATGGCTCCAGTCTCTACCATCCAAATTTGTTACCACATGGAATGAGTTGAAGAAATTTTTCCTAGCGCGATATTTTCCACCGAGTAAGACCACTATGCTAAGAGCCAGTATCAACAATTTTAAACAAAAGGAAAGCGAATCTCTCTTCGGAGCATGGGAAAGATACAAAGACATGTTGCGACTCTGTCCACATCACGGTCTAGAAGAATGATTGATCATCTACACCTTTTACAATGGTCTCTTGTACAACATAAGATTAACGATTACACTGCTGCTGGAGGTGCACTAACGGATAAACCATACCATGGTGCCTATCAACTTATCGAAAGTGTGGCTCAAAATAATTATGAATGGGGAAGTGATAGAACCATTATGGAGAAACCTCAAAAAAATGCGGTATGTACGAAGTTAGTAGCTTAGACCAAGTTAACGCTAAGGTAGAAGCCCTTACCCAAAAGATAGAAAGCTTGACCACAACTCCCGTAGCCACTGTGGCTGCAGTAGCTCCAACATGTGATTTATGAGGACTTTATGCGCATGATGCACTCGAATGTCCACTCTTAACAGGAGTACCAGTTGATCACGTCATATATGCTCAAGGGAACCACTATGGTAATAACTATAACCCTGCTTAGAAGAACCATCCAAACTTCTCATACAAAAGAAACAACGCTTTGTATGCACCTGGTCAAGCACCTAATACACCCCCAGGATATCAGAAAGCCACCCAAAATATATCAAATATTCTGAATATCCCTAGGATGTCCAACATTGAAGTAATGATAGAAAACTTTGTAGCCACCCAAGCTCAAACTAATAAATATTTCTTGAATCAAAATATTCACACCAGTGAACAAATTAAGCAACTGACAAATAAGGTTGATGCTCTTTCCACACACAACAAAATGTTAGAAACACAAATCTCCCAAGTGGCTCAACAACAAGCAGCTACAACTGCTTCATCTAGAACTTTTCCTGGATAACCCCAACCAAATCCAAAGGGACATGCTGATGCCATAACACTTTGGAGTAGGACAAAATTAGACGGACCAACTAAACCTAGAGTCGAGACCCTAACCATGTACTAGAAACATGGAAAATGGACTGAGAAGGAAGATGAGCCGAAGGAAATAGAAAAAGAAGGTGACAGTGAAGAGGCCGTGGAAAAAAAAGAAACTTATGTGCCTCCGCCACTCTATAAACCACCTATTCCATATCCTGAACGATTTTCTAAGTCTAAAAATGTAGGGCAAATTCAGAAATTTGTTGAACTTATGAAACAACTTAACATTACCATACATTTTACAAAAGCTATCACACAAATGTCGTCCTATGCTAAACTTCTTAAAGAAATATTATCCAATAAGAAAAATCTTGAGGATAATGAAATTATATTGCTCACTACTGAATGCAGTGCTATAATCCAAAACAACATGCCTCCTAAACTTAAAGACCCGGGTAGTTTTTCCATACGCTACGTAATCGGAAAGTTTGTCATAGACAAAGAACTATGTCATTTAGGAGACAGTATTAGTCTGATGTCCTTATCAATTTGTAAGAAACTCAACATGGGAGAACTAAGACCAATAAGGATGTTCGTACAATTAGAGGATTGATTGGTGAAATTTCCTTTAGGCATGTTAGAAAATGTTTCTGTACGTATAGGACAATTCTATATCCCCACTGATTTCATAATCATGGACATTGAAGAAGACTCATACATTCCTATTATATTAGGTAGACCATTCCTAGCCACTGCAGAAGCCATCATAGATGTTAAAACTGGAAAACTAACTTTCGAAGTCAGAGAAGAAAAGGTTTAGTTCATCTTATCTAAATTCTTTAAGGCACCATCCATCGATGACTCATGTTGTTTCTTAGATGTAATCGATAAATGCGTAAAAGAAATGGAGAAACAACAAACCACCTATTCAGAAGTATTGAAGATTCATATACCTCTAATTCTCGAAGACGATAATTGGCGTCGTGAATATCAAGATGAAAATCCGAGTGAATGCCTAGCTCTCACTCCTGATCCTATAGCATGTCAAAAGAAACCATCCATAAAACTCAAAACACTACCCAAAGACCTAAGGTGTGAATTCATAGACACAATACTTGAATGACCAGTTATCGTCAATGCAGACCTAGGACAAATAGAAACTGAAAAACTATTACTTGTCCTAAGAAAATACCCAACAGCTTTAGGTTATAACATCTCAGATCTAAAAGGAATAAGCCCTTATATCTCCATGCATCGTATTATACTTGAGGAAAACTGTAAGACCTCCAGGGAACATTAAAGAAGAATCAATCCTATTCTGAGAGATGTAGTAAAAAAGGAAGTAGAAAAGCTATTGGAAGCAGGAATCATATACCCAATATCCGACAGTAAATGGGTTAGCCCAGTACATGTCATACCTAAGAAGGGAGGCACTACAGTTGTCAGCAACGCTAAGGGAGAATCCGTAGTGCAACGAACTCACACCGGGTGGAGGATGTGTATCGACTATAGAAAGCTAAACAAAACCACTCGTAAAGATAATTTTCCTTTACCTTTTATTGATCAAATGCTTGAACGACTAGCTAAACACTCTCACTTTTTCTATTTAGACGGTTATTCAGGATTCTTCCAAATTCCTATTCATCCTGACGACCAATAAAAGATAACTTTCACTTGTCCTTATGGTATGTTATCTTATCGACGAATGCCATTCGGATTATGTAATGCCCCGACAAAATTCCAGAGATGCATGATGCCCATTTTCTCTGATTTTCTAGATGTTATGATGGAAGGTTTTATGGATGACTTCTCTGTACGTGGAGAGAGTTTTAAAGGATGTTTATCGAACCTTGAAATGGTACTAAAAATATGCGTAAGTTTCAACCTCATGCTAAATTGGGAAAATTTCCACTTCATGGTCCGACAAGGAATTGTCTTAGGGCACATCGTATCTGATAAGGGAATCGAAGTAGATAAAGCAAAGATTGAAGTAATAGAAAATATTCAACCGCCTAAAGCTGTTAGAGAAATAAGAAGTTTTCTAGGACACACTGTTTTTTATCGATGTTTCATTAAAGACTTCTCTAAAATAACCAAACCTATAACCAAAATGCTAATGGAAGATGTTGAGTTCATCTTCACCGACAAATGCTTGGACGCATTTACAACAATAAAAAAGGCATTAACCTCGACACCTATTATGCAACCTCCTGATTGGAATGAGCCATTTGAGATGATGTGTGTTGCTAGTGACTATGTCGTAGGCGCAATTCTAGGACAAAGAAAGGATAAAAAACTTCATGCAATCTACTACGCAAGTAGAACCGTTGATCCTGCACAGAGGAATTACGCCACCATAGAAAAAGAACTATTAGTTGTTGTGTTTGCTTTAGATAAATTTTGTTCTTACTTAGTAGGAGCACGAATAATTATCTTTACCGATCACGCTGCAATCGGGTACCTCTTAAGTAAGAAAGACGCCAAACCAAGATTACTAAGGTGGATCCTACTTCTACAAAAGTTTGATTTAGAAATCAAAGACAAGAGGGGAATTATGAATGTAGTAGCTGACCACTGTAGCGACTGGATTTTTAATTAGAGCCGCCACTATTAGTTTTTATCCTAGGGAAGGGAATCTAACAGAAAACCCTGATTCACAGACAAAGATTCTAGGTTTCAGACTTCTTTATACGAAGGGAAGGTGTTAGGTACCTTTCATCTACCTTGTTCACAAGGATACTAGGTTTTAGGTTTAAGTTGGGGAAACAAGATTTAAATTTTATTAGGGGAAAGGGTTTAAATTTTTTTATAGGGGAAGGGTTTAAATTTTTTATAGGGGAACTCACTACGATTTTTGATTGTATGCCTACGTATCCTCTTATGAGAAATCAGAGTCCCAATTCGTAGTTCGTATTGGTTGGTGTTTTTTAGGGGTTGCAAACGTACTTTGAATCATCTCGCATTTTGACCGAGAGTAGTGATTGCGGAGATTTTGGCTAAATGCGCACTAAGTCAAAATCTGCTCGAAACCCTTTTGCAAAAATAGTTGTTTAAATTAGTTGATTGCGAAAAAAAAAGATTGAGATTTGTTGAGTGTTTTTTATAGATATTAATTGCAAAAGATCTTATTAATGCATGATATAAAAATATATAATGCAAATAATGTAAGAAAATAATATGCAATTTTTGATGTAAAAATAATTTAAGTGATATAATAAATAATATTCACAATAAACTTAATAATTATAATAATAATTATAAAAAGAAAAATAAAGGAAAAAGAACTTAATAATTTATGAACAGGGAGGGTTGCATCTTCTGGTTGTTAAGCCCTAGCGAAGTTTTTGGAAAAGGGATATTTTAAAAGGGACAGAAGTTCTGCAGGGGATGCAGGAAAATTGATTGGGTTTTGGCCCCAGTCGCAGAACTTCTGAAAAGGTACGCTGTAAGCTAGTTAGCAAAGTCAGAAAATAGGGACGTCAAATTCTGGGCTAAGCCCACTACTTAGAATTTCTAGAAAAGGGTAGATAGAAGGTATATAAGTCTAATGTTGATTTTGGACAAGGAAAAAACCTGAAACCTGGGTTAAGCCTAGTCAGAACTTCTAAAAAATGAACTCCATCTGAACGTAGGAAATTAGCGTGAATCTATGCAATCAGAATATAGAACTATCTACAGTTCTGTTTTCTATAGTTTCATCCATGCCTATGTTCTTCTGACCCTACCCAGATATTGGAACCACAGTTACCCTTATGCATGTTATTCTTCTGGGTTTTCCAGAAATTCTACTCTCCTTGCTCTTTCTTCAAGCGTTACTGTATTTCTTTTCTCTGCAAATTCATCTCTCTCCTCGTATTCTTTCCTCCTTTTTTTTCGTTTGCTAATTTACTCCTCTATTTATAATGTTCAATTTTTGGGATTGGAATATGGCTAGAGAAAAGATTGAGGATAAAATTAAAAAGATTTGATTGGAATTGATCCTCTGTGGAAGATTTGACTGAAATTGATTCTCTGTGGAAGATTTGATTGAAATTGATATAGTGCACGTTCAACAGATTTGGGCTTGGGTTGCTTAGACTCTGAAACTCTGAGCTTGGACTATGGAATATAATATGATTCTGCCCTTGCTTGACTCTGCTAGAAGAACTGATATTCCAGTTTTGTACCAGTACCAACTTGTGTGTGATTCTGGCTTTGATCTACACAGCTTTTGCATTTATTTCTGTAAAGAAGGACTTCTGGGATTTCTGTCTCAGAAGTTCTAATGGGTCAGTGCTTGATCCATACATCCTAACATTTCTTCTTTTGCATTCATAACTTCTTCTTTAATTTCAATTGGGCCTAACGTTAATTCTTCCCCTTTCTTTTGCATACTTCCGGATTTAATTTTCACCCCTCCTTTTTTAATAACAACTAAATCTTCTTGTTTTAAAATACACCCCTTGATCTTGAATAAAGATAGTCCATCAGATATTGTTGTACCATCTTTAATTAAGTAATTCTAAGAAAAGGATCGCTGAGGTAGGACAAATTTGGGGTATGACAGCTTCCCCTATTCAATTACCTTCCAATCGAATAGCGCGAGAAAACACAGGTCTAGCTCATTTTGATTGGGAGTTTATTGAATACTTGGAATATCCAAAAAAAAATTGATCCACTCATAAGGTTATGCTGATATAGCACACCCTCATGAGCCTTGAGAAAATAAGCGAAGTCGATGATATATCGCTCAATAGGGTTTGAAGTAGTGGGTTGGATGAGGAAAGTACATTGAGGCTTAGAGGCAATGTACGGAATTTTGCAAATACGTTGAGGCTTAGAGGCAACATAGTGAGTTGTGAGAGTACATTGAGGCTTAGAGGCAATGTACAGAGATTTGCGAATACGTTGAGGCTTAGAGGCAATGTAGTGAACTGTGAGAGTACATTGAGGCTTAGAGGAAATGTACGGAGATTTGCGAATATGTTGAGGCTTAAAGGAAACGTAGTGAGTTGTGAGAGTATATTGAGGATTAGAGGCAATGTACTGAGATTTTGAGGATACATTGAGGCTTAGAGGAAACGTAGGGAGCGGTGAGAGTACATTGAGGCTTAGAGGCAATGTACGGAGTTTTGCGAATACGTTGAGGCTTAGAGGCAACGTAGTGAGCTGTGAGAGTACATTGAGGCTTAGAGGCAATGTGCCGAGATTTGCGAATACGTTGAGGCTTAGAGGAAATGTAGTGAGCGGTGAGAGTACATTGAGGATTAGAGGCAATGTACCGAGATTTACGAATATGTTAAGGCTTATAGGCAACGTAGTGAGTTTTGAGAGTACATTGAGGCTTAGTGGCAATGTACGGAATTTACGAATACGTTGAGGCTTAGAGGCAACGTAGTGAGCCGTGAGAGTACATTGAGGCTTATAGGAAATGTAAAGAGATTTGTGAATACGTTGAGGCTTAGAGGCAATATAGTGAGCTGTGAGAGTACATTGAGGCTTAGAGGCAATGTATGGAGATTTGCGAATACGTTGAGGCTTAGAGGCAACGTAGTGAGCGGTGAGAGTACATTGATGCTTAGAGGTAATGTACCGAGATTTGCAAATACGTTAAGGCTTAGAGGCAACATAGTGAGTTTGAAAGTACATTGAGGCTTAGAGGCAATGTACGGAGTTCGTTCATTACTGCATGGAAACTTAGGTGACGGGTTGAGTAGTAGGAGAAGTTTTTTGCTTATTGACCCTTAGATGATTGAATCGAGGATTAGATTGTTTGTTTGTTGTATGATACATGTGTATGCATGCGTATTTGAATGTTTAGATGCATATATAGTGTATGTATGCTTTAGATATGCAAAATGTATGTATGAAGACGTATGCAAAATGCGTGTATGTTTTGTATGTGTGTCTTGAAATGTCATGCAGACTATTTCCGGAATTCTCTTCTTTAAACCCTTGAATTAGAGTTACCAATCCCCTGGCGTTGTGTGTTGTGTCGTTGTATCTTTGTTGAATTTGATTTGAATGCGGTGAAAAAGTGTTAGCAAAATTTTGAACGTTGATTTTTTTGTATTGTAAGCGCCGAGGTAGACGTATGTATCAGGCACGGACTTTTTGAGTTGTGAGTGTAGACATAGGCATGGACAAATGCATAGACTTTGTGTTGCAGGTGCAAGCATAGGCGTAGACGTAGACATAGACATATGTGTGGACGTTGTCGTGGATTTTCTTTTGATGTTTTTCTAACCAAAATGCTTTTTCGATGTTTTGTCAAATGCTTTTATTTATTAATTTCCCCGAAATGATTTTAGGACCATATTCACAAGTAATAATCATAGTATTTTGTAAACAAGTCAGAAAAAAGAAAAATGCAATTTGAAAGATGCAAAGAAAACAACTATTTTATTGATTATGCCTCTGAATAGGCGAATGTACAGGATGCAATTCCTAGAAAGAGGTAATTACAGAAATTTTCAAAACTGTAAATGGAAATGAAAATGATAATCGTT
The DNA here is from genome assembly GCA_948472305.1 of Vicia faba. Classification (NCBI taxonomy): domain Eukaryota; kingdom Viridiplantae; phylum Streptophyta; class Magnoliopsida; order Fabales; family Fabaceae; genus Vicia; species Vicia faba. The sequence continues at coordinate 298,379,184 of OX451736.1, read as the reverse complement.
ACTGATGTTCCCCAATATCCTTTTAATAGCCCTTATCTCCTTCCCTTATGAGTTGTATGATTTAGATCCATCTCTCCCTTCGTGGTTCATGGATGTAGTTCTTAGATTGCAATCTTTTTGTTCTATATTTTGTTTTTATGATCCATAATTTTTGCCTGGATTTCCCGTTCGGGTTTTCAATCCACTCGGATAGTTTTTTGTTATATGCCCCAAATTTTTTCCTGGATCTCCCTTTAGGGTTTTCGATCCACCGGGACGCTCCTTTTTGCCTAAGTTGCCCCTTTTTTTGGGGTTCGAGCTTAGCGAGCTTTTTATACATGGTATTTTTTGACTGCGTCTGAATTTTCCGGATGCGGTAGTTCTTCACCATCCATTGTTGTGAGGATAAGACCACCTCTGGAGATTGTTGTTTTGACTATGTATGGATCTTCGTAGTTGGGTGTCCATTTACCCCGTGAATCGAGGCGAGGTAACAGAATCTTCTTGAGCACTAGATCCTCTTATTTTAATATTCGAGGGCAAACTCTCTTGTTGAAGGCTCTCTTAATATGCTTCTGATGTAGCTGATTATGGCACATAGCTATCAATCATTTTTCTTCAATAAGGTTGAGCTAATCGAGCTGTGTCTGCACCTATTCTGCTTCTTCCAGCTTTGTTTCCATTAGAACCCAAAGTGATGGTATCTTGATTTCAACTGGAAGTACTGCCTCCATGCCATATAGTAGTGGGAAAGGAGTCGCGCCTGTTTATGTGCGCACCAAAGTGCGATAGCCATGTACAGCAAAGGGAAGCATTTTGTGCCAATCTTTGTACGTCTTCACCATCTTCAGGATGATTTTCTTGATATTTTTATTGGCTGCTTCGACGGCCCTATTCATCTTTGGTCTGTATGGTGAGGAATTATGATGCTCAATATGATATTCTGCATATGATATTCTGCTTGATAAAGCGTGTAACCACTTGACTTGTCACGTTAGCGTAGGATGCTGCTTCTACCCATTTGGTAAAGTAGTCGATGGCTACCAGTATAAAATGGTGTCCGTTTGATGCTTTTGGCTCGATCATGCCAATCATATCAATTCCACACATTGATAATGGCCAAGGGGAGCTCATGACGTTCAGAGGAGTTGGTGGAACATTTATCTTATCGGCGTAGATCTGACATTTATGACACGTCTTCGTGTAGTGATAAGAATCGGCTTGCATTGTTAACCAATAATACGCTGCTTGCATAATCTTTCTAGCCATGGCATGCCCATCTGTATGAGTCCCGAAAGTACCCTCGTGGATTTCTCTCATGAGTGTATCCGCTTCTTGCTTCTCCATACACCTGAGTAGTATCATGTTGTAGTTTCTTTTGTATAGCACCCCATTACTCAGAAAGAATTTTGAAGCTAACCTTCGCAGGGTTCGCTTGTCAATGATAGAGGCATTTTCTGGATATTCCTGTTTTTCCAGATATTTCTTGATGTCGTAGAACCAAGGCTTGTTTTCCAGTCCTTCTTCAACAGCAAGGCAGTGTGCGGGCTCTTCTAAATGTCTAATTGTGATTGGAGGTTCATGATTCGACCAGGTTACCTTGAACATAGCTGATAGAGTTGCCAAAGTGTCTGCCATTTGACTTTCTTCTTGCTGGATGTGGCTGAAAGTGATCTCGGTGAACTCCTCGGCCAATTTCAAAACATGATCCCGATATGGAATCAGTTTTGGGTGTTTTGTATCCCATTCGCCATTAACCTGATATATGACTAATGCAGAGTATCCAAATACTTTGAGGTACTTTATTCTCAGATCAATGTCAGCTTCTAGTCCTAGTATGAAAGCTTCTTACTTGGCAATGTTGTTGGTGCAGTCGAAACACAATCTTGTGGTATATGGCTTGTGATAATTCTTTGGAGGATTCAAAACTGCCCCTATGTCGTCCCCAAGTTCATTTGAAGCCCCGTCGAATGTGAGTGTCCAACGTGCGCCCGACTCTAGTCCTTCGTTGGGTCCTGGTATTTCATAGTCGGCTATAATCATGATGTCTTCGTCTGGAAAGTCGAACTTTATAGGCTGATATTCTAGCAGCGGTTAGTGAGCTAGATGATCAGCTAGTATACTACCTTTGATGGCCTTCTGAGTGACATGTTGAATGTCGTATTCTGATAGTAACATCTGCCATCATGCGATTCTCCCGATAAGAGCTTGCTTTTCAAACACGTACTTTAGAGGATCCATTCTTGCTATTAACCACGTAGTGTGGGTTAACATATATTGCCTCAACCTCTTGGTAGCCATAGCCAATGCGCAACAAGTTTTCTCGAGGAGTGAGTACCTAGTTTCACAGTCAGTGAATTTCTTGCTGAGTTAATAAATCGCATGCTCCTTTCTGCCTGTTTCATCCTGCTGTCCCAAAACATAACCCATTGATCCTTCAAGCACTGTTAGATACATGATGAGTGGTCTTCCGAGGACTGGAGGCATTAAGATTGGTGGCTCTTGCAGATACTGTTTTATCATCTCGAAGGCTTTTTGACAATCACCATTCCATAATACCGTCTGATCTTTTTGTAATAGCTATAATATTGGCTCGCATGTAGCTGTTAGATGCGATATGAACCTTGAGATGTAATTCAATCGCCCTAAGAAACCACGCACTTCTTTTTCTGTCCTTGGTGCTGGAATCCCTTGTATAGCTTTTACTTTGTTGGGGTCCACTATACCCCGCTGGCTTACAATGAAACCCAACAATTTTCCTAATCTGATGCCAAATGTACATTTGTTCAGTTTTAGCCTCATTCTGAACTTGCATAGATGTTTTAATAGCTTTTGTAAATGTATGATGTGTTCCTATTCCGTATGGGATTTGGAGATCATATCATCTACGTACACTTCAACCTCTTTGTGGATGATATCATGGAATAATATGACCATTTCCCTCTGATAGGTTGCCCCTGCATTCTTGAGACCGAATGGCATTACTTCGTAGCAGAAAGTTCCCTAAGGTGTCATGAAGGTAGTCTTTTCCATGTCTTCGGGCGCAATTTTGATTTGATTATAGACCGAGAAGCCGTCCATGAATGAGAATACTGAGGCTTGAGCCATGTTATCCAACAGAACATCTATGTGGGGTAGCAGAAAATCGTCCTTCGGGCTTGCTTTGTTCAGATCTCGATAATCCACACACATGCGTAGTTTACCGTCTTTCTTGGGTATTGGCACAATGTTAGCTATCTAGGATGGATAATCTACCGTTGCTAAGAATCCTGCATCAAACTGTTTAAGAACCTCTTCTGTGATTTTGCTGGACATATCTGGACGAGTTCTCCTGAGTTTTTGCCTAACTGGAGAACACCCTTCATTGAGAGGTAGTCTGTGCACCACGATGTCGATATCCAACGTTGGCATGTCTCTGTAGGATCAAGCGAATATGTCCACGTACTCGTGCAGTAGTTTGATAAACCCTTCCTTGACGCTCTGCTCTAACTTTGTCCCTAACTTAATTTCTTTGGGATCTTCCTATGTGCCCAGATTAATGGTCTCTACAGCCTCCTGGTGTGGTTGTATTCTGTCAGCCTTTTATTCTATTTCCTTCTTCATTTCCTCTGAGAGTTCTAGATCTTCATCATCTTCCTCTTCGGCTTGGTTGATAGGAGCCTCAAAATTGTATCGGGTCGCAGCAGTAACATTATCAGTGGTTTTGGGCATGGATCTACACATTTATCATGTTTTGGTGCATATTTTAGTACATGAGTTTTTGAAAATGCATATGCAGAGAAATTATTGCCATTTTTAATTTTTAAAGAATAAATTCAAGAGAAAGATAAGGATCTTGATTGAAAACAAAATATAACTTTTATTGATTGTAAATATTGTCTGAAACAAAATGGGGAACCCTTACAAGAAACCCCTATGCCTCGGGCTTGACATAGGTTCTTTTAAAACAAGGAAACTTACTTAGGAAAGAAAAAGATCTCGGGAATCTCCACGGCAGTCCAGCTTTTGATTTCTTCTCCTGGAGCACACTCCCTGATAAAGTCCACTGCCTTTCTGGTGTGAACTTTGTTGGATATCATCGCCACGTGTCTGCCATGCTCTGATCCCTTGTTGACAAAGGTCTCTTGAATCGTAGTGAAGCGTGCTTTGCCTTTTGGAGTAGCTTTTGATGATTCATAGCCCAATCCAAAGCGATTCTTCTTCTTAGGGATTTTTGGGAGCTTTCCCCATTCTTTTGAGGCATCACATCCCATGGTTGCATGAAGATCTCTCCATGATGTCACCTTAGGCTTATTACCCTTCTCGACTGGTAGAGTCACCGTCGGAGAAATTTCCAAGGCTTGGAATGGGGTAGCTACACAATCTTCTTCGGCACTGATATATCTGTATGATTCAATGTGACTTACGAAGATATCTTCCTCACCATCGATTATGATTAATTTTACTCCCACTAGGAACTTCAATTTCTGATGCAGGGTCGAGATGACCGCCCCTACTGCATGGATCCAAGGTCTCCCAGTAAGCAAGTGTATGCTGGTTTTATATCCATGACCTAGAAAGTGATATTGAATATATGCGGCTCGATTTTAACTGGAAGATCCACCTCTCCTAACACCGAGCTTCGAGAACCGTAAAATGCTTTCACTATTGTAGAACTTGGCCTCATCACAACGTCATCTATTATTGACTTTATCAGACTGGACTTTGGCAACACATTAAGGGTAGAACCTGTAACACCCCAATTTTACCCGACACTTATATATGCAAATCAGAGTCATAAAATTCATGCAACTAATTCAGGATGCCACAAATTAAACTTTAAAAACACATTGCATTCAACGTGGATACATAACACTTTAAAACTTCGGATGAACTATCAGCATAATAATTTAATCTCTTAATTCAACAATTTAACATCTACGCACCGGAATTCTTAATAACATCTTTATCCATCATTACAACAACTTCAAGACAACACATACTTAGAAACAATCAAATTAAAGTTCAACAACTGAAATAATCAATAATTAAAAGCAACAAGCATTCATCCCCCTGAGTGTTACATATCAGAGCAATGACACCGACTCGAACTACTGAAGGTATAGAACCTTCACTCTGGATTACCTGCACGTTACCAACGTAAGGGTAACATTCAAACAGAAGGGGTGAGATATCTAACAATATAATAAAACGTATGATAAATAATATATTAAATTAGATCACATAACATCACCACTTCTCATCTTATAAGCAACAATAATCACAACTGAAATACCAACGATGTACATATTCACTGCATCAATACACGACTTCTTTGTGCAATCATATAATGCGACTCAATACTATGCAAATGCATGTGGTATCATTGGAGCAGAACTCCCATCTCAAATAATTGCCAATAAATAGAGGCATCAACAAGGCATAAGCATTCATCATAATATTCGCCAATACAGGCCATCTTAACGAGCATCAACTCTATCTTGAAATGCAATGTATGCGGCACAATCATGAATGTAATGACAACACCACATATAACAACATCTCAACACAACGTCATCGTTGGCCAGAAGCCTACATCTTAATAGCTGCCAATTATTATAGGCATCTCAACATCTTTCATCAACATCATTCATCAACATCATTGATCAACGTAATTCATCAAACATCATTTATCACCATAATTCATCAAACATCATTTATCAACATAATTCACAGCAACTCAGCCATACAACAATATAACAGTAGATCGTCAATCTCGCAACGTTGGCTATAGGCCTACAACATGATATTGCCTATAATTAATTAAGCATCTAAGGCTTACTTCTAAATTACCAAACCTCTACATATTATTCATTCTGTAATACTACATTATTACCTTCGTTAATCTTGTTGTTTCGAACCAAACAGTAATCTATAATCATCTCATCCTCATCATTCTTCAGAAAAATCAACATAGCAATTAACTCGGGAACTAAATCTAATCCTAATTTGGATACTAGGATTATCCTTACTATTTTTTCATTTTGATCCTTAAGAATGAAGTTCATCGTGTTAGCTATTCAACGCTTCGAACGACACCTCAAACGGAGTCCGAAAACTCAAGTTACAACCTTTTCAAAATGATTCTGTCAAAAACCAGACTACATGGATCGACGCGTAATGTATTGAGTCGACGCGTACTGGACTTAGCACGCTACATGAGTCGACGTGTACTCCCTTTGTATCGACTCATACTGAGTCTGCAATAGTGCATGTATCGATACATGCTCCTACGTATCGACTCATCCTGCGTATAAAAGCCTTTATGTATGACGCATGACTCCTTCGTATCGATACATCCTGATTCTAAAAGCCTTCATGCATCGACGCATGGCTTTTAGGGTTGACACATACTGTTCTGTCACAAATATTTTCTACGATTTCACTGCATTTTCACTACGGTTTCCATACTTTAGGCCCTAAAGACATCCTCTAATCATAGATAATCATCAATTATAATTATCCTATAATTCTACATCAAATATATAGTATTAGGGCATCATTATTCATCTTTTAATCATCGATTCTCATCAAACAACAATGTATATAATTCAATCATAAACCAAACAATCTTTCACATCTAATCCCACATACCAATCATCATAAACCCTATTATAGAGTCAGAACCCCACCCATACCTTGGATTGAAGGTTGCTCTATAACTTTTCCGGTTGATTTTCGTTATGCCTCTTTTCCTCTTTTCCAACAACTTTCACGTTCTCTTCTTCCAACCCTTATTTCTTTCTCTCTTACCGCTTCTTCTTTTCTTATTATTTCTAACAATAATAAAATAACCCTATAATTCTCAAAATACCTTAATGGGCTTAAGACTACTACACCCCCTTTTTACTACTTCTATTCCTTTAAAACAAGCTCACATCAAATAATATTATCATTCTAATATTATCCCATAACTTAATAAAATAAATAAATTCAACTAATCACAACACAATATCTAACATAACAACACAACTTCACAAATATTCCAAAAATAATTTAATTGAATAATTAATTAAATTACGGGCGTTACAGAACCGGTGTCAGTGAGAAGCCTGGATAAATGGGTAGTACCTATTTTCATAGTAATATGGAGTGGCTTGTTATGAGCTCGACCCTTTGGCGGCAATTCATTATTGTTGAAACCCATGTATGATCTGGATGTTAGGTTTGCTACGATATTGTCAAATTGATTTATCGAAATTTCCTCCGTGACATGAGATGAACTTAGTACCTTCATCAAGAAGTCTCAGTGTGCTTCATAGTTGATGAGTAGTGAGAGTATGGATATTTTCGCTGGAGTTTGGTGAAGCTGATCCACCATTATGTAATCACTTCTCTTGATTATTTTTAAAAACTCCTCTGCCTCTTAATCAGTAAAGTTTTTGCTTGGAGGTTCTGTCTCTTGACTTGTATAAACCATTGCTTTTCCTTTGTCCTTTGTTGGAGCCTCATCTTTCTTCTTTGATGGTTTAGCTCCAAAAATTCGACCGCTTCGGATCATACCCCCTGTCCCTGCTATATTAGAAATTGCAGATCCCTGACTTGGTGAGGGATCACTTTCTTGTTTCACTCCATTAATGTATACGGGCGAGTCATAACTCCACGACACTTCTTTTTTAATCTCATAAGGGATAGGTGAGGGTCCCTTAATCACCATTGTGGTCTTTGGAATAGTTGGTATTAGGAGAGTCTTCTTGGGTGCCATCCTTGTGGTCTCCGTTTATTCTTCCCACGGGATCACAAGAGTTTTCTTGTTAAGATCTGGACCTTGGCAAGGGATTACCAATGGCTTCTTTCCTTCAATCTCGGTTACATATTTTGCTTCAGGGTATGGTCTGAATTGGACTATCCCCTGGTCCATTAGCTTTTGCAAAGTTCTTTCGAAGTCTTTATTATGTTCCAATAGGAGCCCACATCCGAACATATATTCTTTTAAGAAGTTGATTGGGGTTTCTTCCTGTCTAATTTCCCCAAAGTCAGTGACTACTTCAATTTCATTTATTGTCGGACCACCATGCAGAGGCATGGGATTTGTCTTGATGTTAGGTTTCTCAAAGGTGATATCTTAGGACTCTAACAAGTCATTCACTTTGTTTTTGAATGCCCAACATTGCTTTATGGTTTACCCTGGAGAATTAGCATGGTATTCTCATTTGGCATCGGCATTATACCTTTGTGGGAATGGCCCGACTGGAGGAGCTAGAGGTGTGATTTCCACAAATGATGCTTTAACCAAGTGTTGTAATAACTGGCTAGGTGGTATAGGGAGTGGTTCAAAGTTTCTTTGTGGCCTTTTAAATCTATCTTGTTGCTGCCCTTGGGGGATCATTAGTGGTTGTGACACCCTTGGTTGTGAGGCTACAATGTTAATTTCTCCCTCTTTTCTTTCCGGGTAGTTCGAAGCAGGTCTTTTTGGATTATGGAGGGAGTTTGATGATCCCCATGATATCTTCCTACTTTTTATTGCAGTCTCGATTCTTTCTCCAATAGTCACTAGATCTGTGAATCTCGAAGAGATACTCCCAACCATTTTATCGTAATACAGCCCTTGCAAAGTTCCCATGAACATGTCTACTAATTCCTTCTCTAATAGTGGTGGTTGCACAGGGGATGCCATCTGCCTCCGTCATTGAGCATATTCCTTGAAGGACTCTTCTTTCTTCTGGGACAGATTCTGGAGTTGCATGCGGGTAGGCGCCATGTCCAGGTTATATTTGTAATTTTTTAAGAAAGCATTAGCAAGATCTGCCCAGGTTTGAATGTGTGTTCGCTTTAATTGCATATAGCAGTCTAAAGATGCTCCACTAAGGCTATCCTGAAAATAGTGAATCATCAGCTTCTCATTGTGGGCATGGGCATGCATCTTCCTACAATACATGCGTAGATGATTTCTTGGACAGGTGAGCCCCTTTTACTTTCCGAAGTCAGGTACTTTGAACTTTAGTGGAATTACCACATCAGGAACTAGGCCCATTTCTAGAGGGTCTACCTCGAAAGCGTCAAAACCTTCCACGACTTTTAATCTTTCCTCCAGAGCTTTGTACTGATTCATTACCAGTGGATTATCAACAACCTGAGTACCAGTCGTCTTTAAGGGTTCTTGGTTGGCATCCTTTGGTTCGTGGTCTTTGTATTGCAGGTCCAAGTAGTTTTCCATGTTGTTGACTGGGATTTGTAGGGTCCCTGCTTTTGATGGTGGTGGGACGAACCCTTCAGTCTCAGATTCTTGTTGGGCCATGACGGACTTTTGGAGTCCTGCCTCTGGTTCTTTCCTTAGTTGGTGACCGCTTGATGCACCAATGGTTTGGGCTACTTCTTAGAAAGATACCCTGGGAATCTAGTCCTGCCTGTCAATGATGTTTTTCAAAGCTAGAAGAACTTGGCTAAGATCTCCCTTCATTGAACTCACACCACCATTCACTTGGTGAGATCTTCTTTGAACGCATCCTGAGTCTCCTCAATTTGTTCCATTTTTTTGCTGGTAGGTCCTTGTTTGATATGGAGGCCAAGAAGGTGGAGATCTTCTTCTACCAATGGTTTACTGGAGAGATTTTTCGAGAGATGAGTTTTGATATGATATGCAGGTGTTTTATGAATGCATGCATGCAGATGAATGTGTATGAAAATGAAATGTCTTATTCACTTAGGTACACAATTATCTTTTGTTTATTATTATTGTTAATTTAATTGGTGACTGTTTTTTAAATGGATAGGAAAATGAGATACGAAAACAAAATGCCTTTATTGAAAGTAAAATAATCCAGATATTGAAAAATGTTACAACTTTGAATCAAAACTTGTTTACATAAACATAAATGAATGGAAATAAATCCTCTAGGTGTGCCTGCGGATGTGTGCTATGAAACCATCAACCATTGCTCGAAAAAGATGGAGAAAGTCTTCAACGTCCTTTGGAAGAGGAACCATCACACTTTCCGCGTCTCTCATACTTCTAGGGATATCTCAATAAGATTTTTGGCTAAGAAGACAAGCTTTTCATGTCTTTCTTTGTAATACTGGTACTCCTGATAAAGATGTGGGATTATCTTATGGTTATCTCTCCCTGCTTGGGAGATATTGACATATTGCTCTTCCCAATACATCCTTTCACCCCTCATTTCCGTATAAAGTCTCCACTAAATGAGGAAGTATTTTTCGAGACCCTGAATTCTAGGCATACTTGCCCGTATTCTTTAGTTTTCTGAACCAAGAGTCCTTGTGCCTCCACCCTCTCGAGGTGTTCCTTACTCTCTTCTTCTCGGTTGTCTTGCAATCTAGTTGTGAGGTACTTTATTTTCTCTTCTTGGTCTAAGAAAGCTTGTGTTAAACCTTGGATCTGGGCTTTTAGGTCTTCCTCTAGTACCTTCTTGTCATGTGTAGCCTTTTCATACCATCTGGTTAACTTTCCAATTTCAGCGGAAGCATCTTCTAACCTTTGGTTGTGGGAGTCCAGATTGAAGGTTGCACTTAGCAGCCCTTCGGTTGTACGCTTTCACTTGAGACTCTCCTTTTCCAATACCTTTTGATCTATCTCAATTTGTAGGTCCTTGGACTCAAGTATGAGCTGCATCTGCTTCTTCTCTTTGAGCTCCACCTCTTTCTTTTCCCTTTGAGCTTGCTTTAGGGCATTTTTCAACTTGCCAACTTCTTCCAAGGATATAGGCGTGACCTTTGGGACCTCTGTCTTGTTCCCTGGATCTATCTCAAATGGCAGCTTGATAATCTGTACCCTATCTCTGACCCATCTGGTGTAAGGTTCTCTTGCTATGGCATCCTTTCTTTCATCTCTCCTCTTATTGACCTTATTCCAAGCCCGGATAACCTTTTTGAGCAACTCTCAGTATTTTGTACCCATGTCCTGGATGATCAATGGTTGGATTTGTTCATCCTTAGGTATATCTTCCAAAGGATACCCTAGTTGTCGCATGGCCAAAGTAGGGTTGTAGTTAATACAACCTCGTGATCCAATCAACGGGACATTAGGAAAGTCTCCACAGCTAATAGTGATGTCACCAATGTCTAGCTTCCTTGCATACCATAGTATTGAGTTTTTAGTGAGAGACTTTAATTTCTGGGGGCACTCGCATTTGGTCAGCTTCAGAATCATATAGTTTTCTTTGTAAAGATGGGTCATGAACCAAGTATATAGGAGTAGAATGCAACAATTCAAAGTGCCTTTTATCTTTTCAAATATAATATGCATAGTGTAATAAATGTCAGCAAGTAGAGCAGGAGTTGGATCAGTATTAAAGACTTGCGTGCCCAAAAATATGCTAATGGCTGCAGGCTCAATATAGTCTGTGGTCTGAGGAAATAAAATCACATCAAATACTAGTAGCCCTAAAAAATCAACACAAGATTCCCATTATTTATAGTTAGAAAATTCAAGTGCCTTAGCTTCCAAGTATATCTTTTTAAATCCTTGTATCGGACCTTCCCGTCGGTAATTTTGCACTAACTCAGGGTAAGGGATCCTTAAGCCTTTTGACAAAATTTGACTTCAACAACTTTTTCGATACCTACACAGGCCTTCTCTTTGGAAAAGTTCAGAATTCTGTCAAATTCTTCCAGAGACGGTGCTAGCTGGAAGTCTTTGAAAGTAAAACATCTCAGCGGAGGGTTGTAGAACTGAATGAGGGCAGATACAACATCTATTTGAACATCTACTCTGGTCAAGTCAAGGGTATCCCCATAGAGGAGAGCGTACATCTTCAGAGCTCTCTCAAATAACTTCCCCTTTATAGTTTTGATTTCCGAAAGGTCGGGCTGGAAGGCATTGACGCGGACATGTTTTTTCCCTTTGGTATCCATTTTTTTGTTTAGACAGTCCCCAAAAAACTTGATTTTATTATCTTTTGTTTTGGTACCATGTGAATAAGACAGATAAAAGACGCAATTGATGAAATATGACAAATATGAATGCATGAATGTATGGATGTATGGTTTAGTAACAGGGTTTTGTGGTAAGTACCATTAGAAGGTTGGCTCCTTAATTTTGACCTGCAGTTAATCTACCCCCCCCCCAGAAGGTGGTTTCCTTAAGGCTGTCACGAATAACACCAGAGGAAAAAGGTACAAGGGCCTCCCTTAGGTGGAGCCTCTTTACGAATCGAGACTTTCATCTCAAATTCGTGAAAGGTCTCGTCATGAATTTTTAGGTTAAAGCCATTACAAAGAGTCATGGGTGACCTTCCAAAGTCCTACTCGTTAAGAGGATATCTCTCGATAAGTATTCCTTTTTCGGAAGTTCATCGACGCTATGAGAAGTTGTCACATAAACTCGCAGGGTCATGTACCTCCTAAGCTAATAGACGAACCTTCTTTCTAAGGTTTATATTGAAAATACTTTGAGAAATAAAAATTCCTGCCACGTAGTAAATATATGATAAAAAGAATTGACCATAAATAAATAAATGCAATAAATAAATAATGTAATAAATAAATAATGCAATAAATAAATAAATAAATAAAAAAAAACCCCAAAGTAAAAACCCTAAAACCTAAAGTTGAGTTCCCCAACAGAGTCGTCAGTTGTAGCGACTGGATTTTTAATCAGAGCTGCCACTATTAGTTTTTATCCTAGGGAAGGGAATCTAACAGAAAACCCTAATTCACAGACAGAGATTCTAGGTTTCAGACTTCTTTACACGAAAAGAAGGTGTTAGGCACCTTTCATCTACCTTGTTCACAGGGATACTAGGTTTTAGGTTTGAGTTGGGGAAACAGGATTTAAATTTTATTAGGAGAAAGGGTTTAAATTTTTTATAGGGGAAAGGGTTTAAATTTTTATAGGGGAACTCGCTACGATTTTTCATCGTATGCCTACGTATCCTCTTATGAGGAATCAGAGTCCCAAATTGTAGTTCGTATGAGTTTGTGTTTTTTAAGGGTTGCAAACGTACTTTGAATCACCTCGCATTTTGGCCGAGAGTAGTGATTGCGGAGATTTTGGCTAAATGTGTAGTAAGTCAAAATCTGCTCGAAACCCTTTTGCAAAAATAGTTATTTAGATTAGTTGATTGCGAAAAAAAAGTTTGAGATTTGTTGAATGTTTTTTATAGATATTAATTGCAAAAGATCTTATTAATGCATGATATAAAAAATATTTAATGCAAATAATATAAGAAAATAATATGCAATTTTTGATGTAAAAATAATTTAAGTGATATAATAAATAATATTCACAATAAAAGTTAATAATTATAATAATAATTACAAAAAGAAAATTAAAGGAAAAAGAACAAAATAATTTATGAACTGCGGGGGTTGCATCTTCTGGTTGTTAAGCCCTAGCGAAAATTTTGGAAAAGGGATGCAGGGAAATTGACTGAGTTTTGGCCCCAGTCGTAAAACTTCTGAAAAGGTACACTGTAAGCTAGTTAGCAAAGTCAGAAAATAGGGACGTCAAATTCTGGGCTAAACCCACTACTCAGAATTTCTGGAAAAGGGAAGACAGGAGGTATATAAGTCTAATGCTGATTCTGGAGAAGGAAAAAACCTGAAACTTGGGTTAAGCCTAGTCAAAACTTCTAAAAAAGGAACTACATCTGAATGTAATAAATTAGCGTGAATCTATGCAATCAGAATATAAAACTATCTACAGTTCTGTTTTCTATAGTTTTAACCCTGCATATGTTCTTCTGACCCTACCCAGCATGAAAACAGTAAAGAAACAGATTAAAATTTGTTACCCCTTTGGCGCTTTTACTTCTAATTCTGGTGTGTGTTTTGCTGTCCTTTCCTTCTTCTTCTTTAGATTCTGGTGACAACAACGGGGGAAGGTGGAGCGACAAGGATTGAAACTAGGGTTCCAGATATTGGAACCTCAATTACTCTTATGCGTGTTCTTCTTCTGGGTTTTCCAGAAATTCTACTCTCTTTTCTCTTTCTTCAAGTGTTATTGTATTTCTTTTCTCTGCAAATTCGTTTCTCTCCTCGTATTCTTTCCTCCTTTTTTTCGTTTCCTAATTTGCTCCTCTAATTATAATGTTCAATTTTTGGGCTTGGACTATGGCTAGAGCAAAGATTGGGGATAAAATTAAAAAGATTTGATTGGAATTGATCATATGTGGAAGAGTTGACTGAAATTGATTCTCCGTGGAAGATTTGATTGAAATTGATACAGTGCACATTCAACAGATTTGGGCTTGGGTTGCTTAGCCTCTGAAACTCTGAGCTTGGGCTGTGGAAGATAATCCGATTCTGCCCTTGCTTGACTCTTCTAGAAGATATGATATTCCAGTTCTGTATCAGTACCATCTTGTGCGTGATTCTGGCTCTGATCTGTGTAGCTTTTGCATTTATTTTTGTAAAGAAGGACTTATGGGATTTCTGTCTCAGAAGTTCTGATGGGTCAGCGCTTGATCCATACAGCCTAACATTTCTTCATTTGCAGTCAAAACATCTTCTTTAATTTCAATTGGGCCTAGCGTTAATTCTTCCCCTTTCTTTTGCATACTTCCGGGTTTAATTTTCACCCCTCCTTTTTTAATAACAACTAAATCTTCTTATTTTAAAATATACCCCCTTGATTTTGAATAAAGATAGTCCATCAGATATTGTTGTACCATCTGTAATTAAATAATTCTAAGAAAGGGATCGTTGAGGTATGACAAATTTGGGGTATGACAACCACCTATCCAAAATAGAAGGCATCAAATCAGATCATGTACCTATCAATGATGATTTTCCTTATGAACGCCTTGTAGCCCAATTAGAATTGGAAAGTAATACATCTGAATACCCTATGACTTATGAAGACACGAACACAAATGAAGTCGTGGAAGCAGTCTACACTAAAACCATACTGCCATGTGTTGTAACCTAAAACTTTCCCTCTCATTTCTCAAGAAATCTCTCATAAAATTTCCATTAATTCAAGACTACACAAGGTTTTATCAGCTCAAGACACCTCCTCAAGCACTGACAACTTAAAATTAGGGTTTGAGTTTTCACATGGACCATTGAACTTCTAATGCATCAAATGACATTCATGGATCATTTTTGACTCTCAATATTTCTCATTTCAAGTCTTGGATCACAAAATTGCTCAGTCATTTGATTAGATGACCTAAAATCAGTTGTATTGGGGAAAAAGTCAAATGTGGTCAATTTATAGCCAAACTTCATAATTTTTTATCCATATCAACATTATGAACTAATATATGTCAATTTATCAAGTTGGATCACAATTCGTCAAAGAAATTTTATCATAACACCAAAAGGGAAAAATGGTCAAAATTAGGGTTTTGACTAAGAAGGCTCACTTCTTGACTTTTGACCAAGAAAATGACTTAGTGGTTTAAGACATGATCTCAAGGATTCAAATGCACCATCTTGACCTAATTGCATGGTTCAAATCACCTCTCAAGATTATTAGATTGACAGATGAATTTCAGTCAATTGTGCACTGAAAAGTCAAATTTTGACTTTTTGATCAAAATCATGTTTCAAAAATCATATTTCATCAAGACATGTCAAAATATGAAACTTGTTCATCAAGAAATCAAAAAGTCAAAATTCATTTTTGAAAAGTCAAATTTCTAACTTGTTTCATCTGAACACAAGCAACTCAAACCATGTTTGTACAACACATTGAAACTTATTTTCCACTTTTCTTCAAAATCAAGTAACATAGCCATAACTCTATATCTCACAGATTTGTCAACTTCAAACCCTAAGACCTTTTGCATATAACTATACAAGTTATTTGAAAGAAAACACACGAGTTCAAGCACACCAAAACACTCCCAAGCACTCTGCAACTCAAAATCTACAATAACTTGTCAGTTTTGAACCTCACATAGACATCTCAAAATCCACTCGTGCGTATTGAGTTTTAACCATCCAAACACTTAATATACATCATATCAAAGTGATCCAGGCCCTTGTTTCTGGACTGTAACTCCTTTTGTACCATTCACCATTTTCAAAACTCAAGCTTGCAACTTGACTTGAGTAGAGAGTTTCAGCTATCCTCAAAGAAAAATAGGAGTTGGAACACACTCAAGGAGGTCCGGGCAAGCTAAAGAGATCATCAGGCCATCTCAAATTTTGCTCAAACTCCATACATAAACCCAGCTGCAAGAGGTAAGTTTTCAAACTTCAATATCTTGATACAAGCAATTTTTGTGCATACATTCTGAAGTAAAAATATAGATATCATTACCCTGAAGCTGTACATATCCATAGTTTTCATTTATATTGCCTGAGCTTGGAGAATTTTAAGTTTGAATCTCTGGAAAAATTTAGGTTAGGATTTGGTACTTTTAGAAATACATGTTCATCTTTGATTGTTAGTCTAAATTGTTAACATTTCTGGAATCCTGGTAAAATTTCTAACAAGTTTGATGTTGGAAGTTTTGAGAATGGATGAGAAACGAATGAGTTACAGGGACCCTGGCTAGAGGTTGAAGATGAATTCATTTCTAGGACTGGATTTGTGTTATATATTTATGTATTTGTTTAAGTTAATGGATGTATAGCCACCCCAGTGGTAAGGCAGCGTGCGTATCATGTCAAGGGCGTGGGGTCAAGCCCCAGCGCTGTCACTTTTTGTTTTCTTTCGAACATTTTCTTCTATTTTGCAAACAAGCCAGCGCGCCTGGGCCTAAGGCCATTGGATTTTGTTTTTTTACTAAGACTCACCTCTTGCCTGCTTACCACAACACAATCCCAACTGTCTTTTTTTTTGTTTATTTTTCTTATTACAAAAAACATTAATGGGCCAGGCTTCAAACAAAACTTTTTTTCTAACATACACCCTAAATGCCATTTTCCCCCCATGACTTTTATTTTTATATTTTATTTATTTTTATTTTTCTTTATTATTATTTTTATTATTATTATTATTATCATTATTATTATTTTTATTAATAAAAATCCAAAAAAATAGTTTATTTATTTAATATCTAATATATTTATATTCACTTATATTTTATTCCTTTAAAAAACAAAAAGACAAAAATATTTTCTTAAACAAACTTAATTTTCTTTTTCTTATTAAATTAATAATTAGATTTAGGTTTAGTTATTTTCTTTTTTTAATTAAAATTAACTTAGAATTTAGGATTTCTTTTAGCTAATTAATTTCCATATTATTTTGATTAAACTTAAACCCTTTTCTAAAAAAACCTAAAAAATGCTAATTTAATTTCTTTTCTTAATTAGTTTAGGTGTTATTTTATTTATCTTAATTAATTACTTCTTTTAGTTAATTAGGTCAAAACTAAACTCTTTCCTCAAAAATCAAACAAAAATCCATTTCTTTTCCATTTACATCCTATCACATTATATTTATTCATTTCTTGTACATTATTCAATATGGTTGTAATAGATAATTAGGTTTAATTTCTTGCAATCCCCATTTATAAATTTGTATACCCCATCCCTAAATGATGTAATAGCATAGTAAATTTACTTTCCGCAATTTATCGTTTTCATATAAATGTTAGTAATTAGGATTTGTATGGAAAGATAAAAATCAACAAGAAGATAACCCTAATCAAAGATTAAATGCATACAAATCAAACACACTACTCACACATGCACCCTTAAGGTTAACTCCACTTGTTTCTGAAAAAATAGTCATGTTATGCATGTGAGATGTCTTAGCAAAAACAATCAAAATACAAGATCATAGTCCCTCGATGACGCTACGAATGTTGCCTTTCAAATGAACTTAGTCCCTCAAAGAGAAATGCTAAGATATCTCACAACATTTCTATCATGACTATACGATGACCCACGCCCGTCCCTTTACATCCAAAGATAAGGCTTCTTACCAATCAATGGTAAGATAGAAATATCAAAGGAAAGGAGAAATGAACAAAAGGCTTTTGAGTAGGTAGAAACGTTCTTAGTTGCTTGCTCACTTTCAAAACAAACATCCTTGCTCACTTTCCAAACAAATACACACCAAACACTTTCAAAACATGAAATATTTTCAAAAGTCCAACACTTTGTACACATTCTCGCGGAAACGAGAATCATTACAAATTTCGCCTAAACGAAGGCGCCTTTTCAAAATACTTTCAAAAACCACCACAAAGCACATTTTTAAACAAAGCACATTTTCAAACAAAACAAGTGAACTAGCAAGCAACTAAGAGCCCATATATAACTATGGATGAAAAGGGTGCTAACACCTTTCCTTTTCATAATCTATCCCCCGAACTCAAGAAATAATCTCAAAGGTCTTTCCTGTTCTTTTCCACCTTTTCTTTTGGATAAAAGAAAAGTCGGTGGCGACTCTTGCTAACTGCAACAATTGAGATCAAACGCAAAACACCCAAGTCAGTTCTCCACCGTATTACAGAACTGGCGACTCTGTTGGGGAAATATTAAAAGTGGGGTTACCTTAGGGCTAGATCACTTTTATTTTCTTTTATTGTTTCACTTGCTTGCTTTACATTTTGGTTCCTTGTTTGGGCTTGTTTGGATCCCCTACCCGGATTTGGGATACCTTATAGGTAAGTAGAAATACATTGTGGAAATTATGTGGGGTATACCAACATGGTCTAAGAAATAGCTACATTAGTGTGACACATTTGTGGGTACCAGTAGCCCTTGAGTAGTCAAGGAGGATACGGGGCCGCTGTGTGGTATCATGAAGCACTAACTGACTTTAGAACCTTTACTTGACCAACTTGGCCATTAGGAAGTAGTGAGATAGCCGGCTTTGGTATATTCTGAAGTTGGTTGATACTTGATACTATGCTCATTGAGATCGGACTTCTCGGGATATTTTGGTCGCCATTAAAGCGGCTTGCGCTGAAACAATGCCCGACAAGAAAGATCATTGATATTGAGATCCCTTAGAACCTGGTTACTATTACTAGGACAGGTTGAGCCAACTAAACTTCAAGAGGGTACTTACCTATAAGACTCCATGCATGCCTAAACCTAAGGACTTGTTTGCCTTGTGTGTGTATGCTTACTTGTACATAACATCATAAACATCATAAACATTATAACATCATAAGCATTTTCAATAACCATTTCAAGGGTCTATGATGCATGCTCATGTTGAACCAAATGCCTATCAAGGGGCAAAGGGATTCATTCTATAATCAAACACCATCAAAGACCAAAGCACGGTAACTTGAGTTAAGGGCTATGACCCACTTGACATGGTGAGCTTGATTCTCGTAGAAGGAAATCCACCCATACGAAGTTCTCCAATCAAAGTTATTGATCAATGTCCAAATTATAACATCTTTTTGTGTTTACCCTGCGAGATCTTTGAAAACATTGCATCCGCATATCATGCATGTCATCATAACAGGTTTTCCCGTACAGGTTTTCTCATCTGCTTACAGTTTATTTAAGTAGAAATGGCTCTATAGCAAACAATTAAAGATCTCCAAGCTCAAAACGCTCAGCTCCAGCAAGCACTCATGAACTTGGCCAAGGGGCAGGAAGATCTGAAAACACTCTTCACCAAAGAGAGGAAGAAGAAGAAAAATTATGTCATCCTCAATGTGAGAAGAAGGTCCAAGGGGCATATTCAACTCACTAAAAGATAAAATGCTTCTTCTAAATACAATCAAGAATAGGAAGCTGGAAGCATTAGAGATAATATAACCACTGATGACGAAGACACTTCTGAGGAGAATTATCCACCAGCAGATGAAAAATACAAACAACTTGAAGACAGACTAAAAGCTGTGGAGATCCAAGTTGTGTCTGGTTTGGATTTAGGAGACACGGGCTTGTTTTCTGGAGTGGTCATCCCACCAAAGTTCAAAATCCCTAACTTTTCCATGTATGATGGAGTCTCTTGTCCTAAGATGCATCTAAAGTCTTATGTCCGCAAGATTCAACCATACATAACTGATCAAAAGCTTTGGATCCACTTCTTCCAAGAGAGTTTCGTCGGGATGCAACTTGAGTGGTTCTATCAATTGGAGAGTTCCCACATTCACACTTGGGAAGATCTAGCCGTTGATTTTTACAAGCAATAGCAATACAACACTGATCTTGCACCAACTCATGTGCAGTTGCAGAACATGACCATGCGTTCCAATGAGGGCTTCAAAGAATACACCCAAAAGTGGAGAGATCTGGATGGTAGGGTGCAGCCCCCTATAACTGACAGGGAGCTAATTGACATTTTTATGGGAACTTTACCAAGACCTTTCTTTAATCACCTAATCGGAAGCTCCTCAGCCGGGTTGACCGAGATAATACTGACTGGCAAAAGGGTCGAAGCTGGCATCAAAAGCGGAAAGATCCTAGGGGCTACACCCTCGGATGCTCAAAAAAGCCATACAATGGGAAGAAAGAGTCCAATGATGTGTATGGTCAAAAGAGTCTTAACAAGAGAAATCCTGACCAACACGTGGGGGCAGAGCTGATCTTCGGTCCTGCATCGCAGCGACAACAACAAAGGGAAAATCAACGAAGGCCAGACGAGCCTAAAAGACAGTTTACCAACATCAAAATTTCGCTGTCTCAAGCACTACAACACTTGTTGAGGATGAACCTGATTAGGTTGATAGGACCTCATCCAAACCCCAAAACTTCTTCTCCTAACTACAATCCTAATGCACCATGTGCTTATCATTTCAGAAGTCTTGGGCATGATACTAATGATTGTTGGGTGTTGAAGTACAAGATTCAAAACATGATTGACGCTAAGGAGATCGAGTTTGATCCTCCAGAGACTCCCAACGTGATCACCTCTCCCATGCCAAATCATTGATTGTTCCAGTTCATTTTTGAATTTTCAATTGTAAATTCTTTTGTTATTCAAACAATTATCTATTAATGTTAAACTATGTTTCATTAATGCATTGTATATGTTTGTCTTGAATTCATCCATTCGTTTTCACTATATTTAAACTATGCTTTTTACTCTCAACTCTTGCTAAAAGTTACAAGCCTTTAGAGGGAGTATGACGAAAACAATGCCTTAATCCCATACAATATGCTTTTGGACAGACCTTGCTGACGATGTGCATGCGTTCTTTCAAATCCTAAACACTGGAGTCATAAGGAAGATAATCCCTAGTCAACCCCTTTGAGCCAAAGAAGTAGGAGTTTCCTTTTTATAATAATTTAAACCTTTAATCAAAACCTGGGGCAGGGTAGTCTCTCAGTTAATTCAGATGTGAGTTCAGTCGCAAAGTTTCACTTTGTATACAACGAATGACATCAAAAATAAAAACATTCCTCTGGAATCAAAAGACGGTGATGGTTCCTTATCACATAGGCAATCATTATCTATCAAAAAGAAAAAGCCCACTAAGTCAAAACCTATGAAGGAGACTTAAGAAAAACGGGGGCATCCCGCTGACTGTTATCTCAAAAAACAAGAACAGTCAAGCAAAATCAGGGATAATAAATCAAAAAGAGGTCACTGAAAATCCTCAACAACATGAAAAATGTTGCAAAAATGAATGCCTTCAGATAAACTAAATTTTTCTGAACCATCACCAAAACGTCATTGGAGTTCGAACGTACAATTAACTGAGTTTAGGACTGAAGAACATCACGAAGAACGGGTGACTACAAATAAAATTTGAGCCTTTATCATTTTTTCTTAAACCGTGAACCAAGCCATGCTACAACCTTCAAAAGTCCTAATTGAAGCATGGGTTAGTTAGAAAGCATACTGTTACAAAAGGTATCCTGACTGCTGCAAGGCTTACTCTAAGTTCTGAGTTTTAATTCACATTCTTACAAAAATTTCTTTTATATGCAAAAATGCATTTTCAAAAATTCAAGACAAGCATAAACTTTGAATTATTTGAATATTGTTGTTTGCATGTGGCAAATTGTTTAACAGCGGAGAAATTTACACAAGGAAGTTCCAATGAACAAAAAACTCTCTCAATGAGAAAATTCATTTCAAGTGGGAAGAAACTTCCAATAACTGATCTCCTTTAAGCAAAGGGACGTGACGTGTCACTATCCAACACACATGGGGCAGTCTAGTCGAGATTCCAAGAAATCTCTCAAGAAATGCTGAATATACCAGGGGAAGGTCTCCATCTGAATCACTTGGGACATTGAACGTGGATCCCAACAAAGGGTTATGTACAGTAAAACACTTCCTGGAAGTGCCACAAACACCTATTACTAGGGGTAGTGACAAATCTCCCCCGAGATCATGTTCATAGGATGACACCTAACCAGGTTTTCAATCTCTGAAAACTCCTCCCCAACTGAGTTGATCTCAAGAATCCTCGAGGATTTCTGCCAAAAGAAGACGCCACCCGAACAGATTGGCGACAAGGTTTATTTCCCCAATAAACTACAGATTACCCAATTTGAGTTTATCTCTCTGATTGCTACAAATCAAGGGACCACAAATCCTCTCCCCAGCTGACTGCTCTACAACCCCCAGTAAGTTACTGCGAAGCCTGGAAACCGACCAGATACCAGTTAACTTCAGAAATTTTCTGTGAAGCTTGGAATACGACTAGATAACTGTTAATTTAATCTTCCAGAAAATAACTCCCCAGTAGAGTAACAGAGACTCTTGAACTCTTTTCCCCAAAACAGAGATCAACGCTCTCTACAGAGCCTTCTCAAGCAAAGCCAGCATTCCCCAGCGAAGTTCTCCTCAAATAACAAAAACAAGAATCCCCAACGGAAACATCCTAAAACAAGGTCTAGAGAGATGCATACTCTTCGTCCCCAACGACAGTCCAGGATTCAGCCTCCTAAACATCCCCAACATTTGTCAAGGATTTATTTTCCAAGACAAAACTGTATTCCAACAACATTTCGCATTTCATGCATCATATCACATACATGACAAATGCATATGGCACAATCTCATTTACTTTGAGAAAATCATTACACCATGCATTTCATACATCATGACATTACATGCAGCTAACATTTTTCCTTTTGAGGAAAAGGTCAATCAACAGATGGCTATCATCAACAATTTTCAACAGGTCAAAGATTAGTTTCTAAAGCAGGACAGAGCAACTACCTACGTGACCAGATGCAGCTTTACACGGGCTCATCATGAAGCAATCTTACATGGATTTCTTCTCATCATGAATAAATCTTACACGGGTTCCTTCTGACTTCTAAATGCAGCTTTACACAGGCTCATCATGAAGCAATCTTACATGGATTCTTTCTCATCATGAAGTTACCCTACCCAGGTTCCCTCTCATACACCCATATGAGGTTTTACACGGACTCATCATGAAGCAACCCTACCCAGGTTCCTTCTCATTCCTAGATACAGTTTTACACGGACTCATCATTGATGCAACCCTACCCAGGTTCCTTCTCATTCCTAGATGCAGTTTTACACAGACTCATCATGAAGCAACCCTACCCAGGTTCCTTCTCATTCCCAGATGAAGTTTTACACGGGCTCATCATGAAGCAATCCTACCCAGGTTCCTTTCTCATTCCTAGAGGAAGTTTTACACGGACTCATCATGAGGCAACCCTACCCAGGTTCCTTCTCCTTTCCAGATAAAGTTTAACACGGACTCATCCTGAAGCAACCCTACCCAGGTTCCTTCTCATACATTTCCAGATATTTTTTCACACGGACTCATCATGAAGCAACCCTACCAAGTTCATTCTCTATATTTCCAAATGCAGTTTTACACGGGCTCGTCCTGAAGCAGCCCTACCCAGGCTTCCCCCTCATATGTCTCATAAAGCAGCCCTACACTGGCAACCAAAAGTCCTCTTCTGGATAGATTCATTTCTTCCAGTTAATAACAGGAGAATCCAAGGCCTCTTCTGGTTAGATTTATCTCTTCCAGTTTAAAACAGGCAAAGGACATCTATTATTTTAGTATAAATCAACCAAAAGATTTATCCTAATACCTTCCACAATCACTCTGGATGTCATCTTTAAGCCCATTCCCTACACAATCAATTAACACATCATCGAGTGCAAATTTTTGGGCACTCTAGTGTTCAATCATCTTCCACCTTCAAGTCACGACTGGAGGATCCGCCAATCTAACTCTACAGGTGTAAGAAGATTGAATAGGGGAAGATGTTGTCCCTTAAAATTTTCCCTCTCATTTCTCAAGAAATCTCTCATAAGATCTCCATTGATTCAAGACTACACAAGGTTTGATCAGCTCGAGACACCTCCTCAAACACTGACAACTCAAAATTAGGGTTTGAGTTTTCACAAGGCCCATTGAACTTATAATGCCTCAAATGACTTTCATGGATCATTTTGGACTCTCAAGATTTCTCATGTCAAGTTTCAAGTCTTGGATCACAAAATTGCTCAGTCATTTGATCAGATGACCTAAAATCGGCTGTATTGGAGAAAAAGTCAATTGTGGTCAACTTACAGTAAAACTTCATAATATTTTACCCATATCAACATTATGAACTCATATATGTCAATTAATCAAGTTGGATCACAGTTCCTCAAAGAAATTTAACCAGAACACCAAATGGGCAAAATGGTCAAAATTAGGGTTTTGACTGAGAAGGCCCGGTTCTTGACTTTTGACCAAGAAAATGACTTATTGGTTTAAGACATGATCTCAAGGATTAAAATGAACCATCTTGACCTAATTGCATGGTTCAAATCACCTCTCAAGATTATTGGATTGACAGATGAATTTCAGTCAACTGATGAAAAGTCAATTGTGCATTGAAAAGTCAAACTTTGACTTTTTGATCAAAATCAAGTTTCAAAAATCATATTTCATCAAGATATGTAAAAATGTGAAACTTTTTCATCAAGAAATCAAAAAGTCAAAATTCATTTATGAAAAGTCAAAATTCTAAGACTTAGAATTTTTTCTAAGTGTTAGAATTTTACCATTTTTTCATAACTTTGTGCTAAATTTCCACCATGATGCAAGATGATTAAAGGAAAACTTCCAACACGAAAGTTGTAGATCTCAATGAGATCTAAAAAATTGTAGGGAATAATGTTTTCTAGAAATTCTTGGATTTGAACTTATGAATTTGTGAAGACATGCTCATGAAACTTAAACACTTAGTGAAATTTTGTCCTAATTAGGCAGATTTTTGGTACCAACTTCGTGGCAACTTTTCACCTAGTTCCAAATTGATTTTTCAAAAATGTCCAACATGAAGGTTATAGAGGATGTTAAAATTTTTCCAAAATGTCTAAGAACACATTAAGATCATACTTGAGCTAAGAGAATAAAAGGCATGAAGTTAGGGTTTCAAACTTGTTTTTCAAGTCATTTTCATGATGAACATTTAATCCAATCCACACCCATGCTGCATAAATCTTACTTTACAGGCTTCTAACCTCTAAATCTATCCATAATCATAATCTCACACAACTATTTGAGCTATGATCCAAGTGTTTGAGTCATTGTCCAAGTGATTATTCCATTAATGGAACAAAGTTCACACTTCCAGTTTGGAAAAGTGAATTTAATCACAAAGTCAATGCATAAAGCTCCTAACTTGTTTCATCTGAACACAAGAAAAGTCAAAAACCAAAAGCAACATAGCTAGAACCTCCTACCAACTCAGACCATGCTTGTACAACACATTGAAACTTGTTTTCCACTTTTCTTCAAAATCAAGTAACATAGCCATAACTCTATATCTCACAGATCTGTCAACTTTAAACCCTAAGACCTTTTGCTTATAACTATACAAGTTATTTTCAAGCAAACACACGAGTTCAAGCACCCCAAAACACTCCCAAGCACTCTGCAACTCAAAATCTGCCATAACTTGATATATTTGAACCTCACATAGCCATCTCCAAATCCACTCGTGCGTATTGAGTTTTAACCATCCAAAAACTTAATATACATCATATCAAAGTGATCCAGGCCATTGTTTCTGGACGGTAACTCCTTTTGCACCATTAACAATTTTCAAAAATCAAGCTTGCAACTTGAGTTGAGTAGAGAGTTTCATCCATCCTCAACGAAAAATAGGAGTTGGAACACACTCAAGGAGGTCCAGGCAAGCTAAAGAGATCATCAGGCCATCTCAAATTTTGCTCAAACTCCATCCACAAACGCAACTGCAAGAGGTAAGTTTTCAAACTTCAATATCTTGATACAAGCATTTTTTGTGCATACATTCTGAAGTAAAAATGTAGATATCATTACTTTGAAGCTGTACATATCCATAGTTTTCATATATATTGCATGAGCTTAGAGAACTTTAAGTTTGAATCTCTGAACAAATTTAGGATAGGATTTGGTACTTTTATAAATACATGTTCATCTTTGATTTTTAGTCCAAATTGTATAGATTTATGAAATCCTAGTAAAATTTCTAACAAGTTTGATGTTGGAAGTTTTGAGAATGGATGAGAAACGAATTAGTTACAGGGACCCTGGCTGGAGGTTGAAGATGAAGTCATTTCTAGGACTGGATTTGTTTTATATATTTATGGTTTTGTTTAAGTTAACAGATGTATAGCCACCCCAGTGGTAAGGCAGCGCGCGTATCATGTCAAGGGCGTGGGTTCAAGCCCCAACGCTGCCACTTTTTGTTTTCTTTCTAACATTTTTTTCTATTTTGCAAACAAGCCAGTGCGCCTGGGCCTAAGGCCATTGAACTTTGTTTTTTTACTAAGACTCACCCCCCTTCCTGCTTGCCACAACACAGTCCCAACTGTCTTTTTTTTTATTTATTTATTTTTCTGATTACAAAAAACATTAATGGGCCAGACTTTAAACAAA
The DNA here is from genome assembly GCA_948472305.1 of Vicia faba. Lineage (NCBI taxonomy): Eukaryota > Viridiplantae > Streptophyta > Magnoliopsida > Fabales > Fabaceae > Vicia > Vicia faba. Next base: position 298,352,527 of record OX451736.1, on the reverse strand, counting down.
ACTTTTTTTTCTAACATACACCCTAAATGCCATTTTCACCCCCTGATTTTTATTTTTATATTTTATTGATTTTTTATTTTTCTTTATTATTTTTATTAATAAAATTCCAAAAAAATAGTTTATTTATTTATATATCTAATATATTTATATTCACTTATATTTTATTCCTTTAAAAAACAAAAAGACAAATATATTTTCTTAAACAAACTTAATTTTCTTTTTCTTATTAAATTAATAATTAGATTTAGATTTAGTTATTTTCTTTTCTTAATTAAAATTAACTTAGAATTTAGGATTTCTTTTCACTAAATAATTTCCATATTATTTTGATTAAACTTAAACCCTTTTCTAAAAAAACCTAAAAAATGCTTTCTAATTTAATTTCTTTTCTTAATCAGTTAGATTTAATTTTATTTATCTTAATTAATTACTTCTTTTAGTTAATTTTGTCAAAACTAAACCCTTTCCTCAAAAACCAAACAAAAATCCACTTCTTTTCCATTTACATTCTTGCACATTATATTTTATATGGTTGTAATAGATAATTAGGTTTAATTTCTTGCACATTATATTTTATATGGTTGTAATAGATAATTAGGTTTAATTTCTTGCAATCCCCATTTGTAAATTTGTATACTCCATCCCCAAATGATGTAATAGCATAGTAAATTTACTTTCCGCAATTTATCGCTTTTATATAAATGCTAGTAATTAGGATTTGTATGGAAAGATAAAAATCAACAAGTAGGTAAACATAATCAAAGATTAAATGCATGAAAATCAAACACACTATTCACACATGCACCCTTAAGGTTAACTCCACTTGTTTCCTAAAAAATGGTCATGTTATGCATGTGAGATGTCTTAGCAAAAACAATCAAAATACAAGATCATAGTCCCTCGATCATGCTACAAATGTTGCCTTTCAAATGATCTTAGTCCATCAAAGAGGAACGCTAAGATATCTCACAACATTGTTATCATGACTATACGATGACCCACACTCGTCCCTTTACATCCAAAGATAAGGCTTCTTACCAATCAATGGTAAGATAGAAATATCAAAGGAAAGGAGAAATGAACAAAAGGCTTTTGAGTAGGTATAAACGTTCTTAGTTGCTTGCTCACTTTTAAAACAAACATCCTTGCTCATTTTCCAAACAAACACTTTCAAAACAAACACACACCAAACACTTTCAAAACATGAAATATTTTCAAAAGTCCAACACTTTGTACACATTCTCTCCGAAACGAGAATCATTACAAAGTTCTCCTAAATGAAGGCGCCTTTTCAAAATACTTTCAAAAACTAATACAAAGCACATTTTCAAACAAAGCATATTTTCAAACAAAATAAGTGATCTAGAAAGCAACTAAGAGCCCATAGATAACTATGGATGAAAAGGGTGCTAACACCTTTCCTTTTCATAATCTACCCCCTGAACTCAAGAAATAATCTCAAAGGTATTTCCTGTTCTTTTCCACCTTTCCTTTTGTATAAAAGAAAAGTCGGTGGCGACTCTTACTAACTACAATAATTGCGATCAAACGCAAAACATCCCAAGTCAGTTCTCCCACCGTATTACACCATGGTATGTCGATTTTGTCAACTACTTAGCTGCTGGAGTGCTTCCACCGGATATATCTTATCAACAAAAGAAGAAGTTCTTTCATGATCTTAAGCAATATTATTGGGATGAGCCTTTTCTTTTCAAGAGAGGCGCCGACGGTATTTTCCGTCTATGTGTTCCCAAAAATTAAATTGAAAACATAATTTTCCATTGTCATGCTGCTTCCTATGGAGTACATTCAAGCACTTCAAAGACATGTGCTAAAATATTACTAGCTAGCCTCTATTGGCCTAATTTGTGGAAAGATGTCCACATCACGGTTAAAAATTACGACTAATGCCAACGCACTACAAACATCTCTAGACGCGACGAGATGCCTCAAAAGGGCATTCTAGTTATCGAAGTCTTTGACGTATGGGGAATTGATTTCATGGGACCCTTCCCGTCTTCCTTTGGAAATCACTACATACTCGTTGTTGTCGACTATGTTTCAAAAAGGATCGAGGCTATAGCCTCTCCAACAAATGATGCACGAGTAGTAATTAGGCTTTTTCAAGAACATAATATTCCCAAGATTTGGTGTACCGAGACTCGTCATCCGTGACGGTGGCTCCCATTTCATTTCCAAAAACTTAGAAAAATAATTAGTGAAGTATGGAGTCCGACATCGTGTTACAACACCTTATCATCCACAAACAAGTGGGAAAGTAGAGGTCTCCAATAGGGAGATTAAGCAAATATTAGAAAAAACTATAGCAACCTCTAGAAAAGATTGGTCATCTAAGTTACACAAAGCTCTATGGGCATATAGGACAGCCTACAAAACTCCAATCGGCACCACGCCAATTAAATTAGTCTATGGGAAATCATGGCATGTTCCGGTAGAAATTTAACATAAAGCTTATTGGGCCATCAAGACCCTTAATTTAAATTACATCACCGCGGGTGAGAAAAGAATCTTAGATATCCACGAACTTGAAGAGTTAGATTAGACGCTTACGAGAATGATCGGATTTATAAGGAGATAACTAAAAAATGGCATGATAAATGATATCTAGGAAAGAAATCAATGAAGGAGATATATTACTTCTATTTAATTCTAGACTTAAACTATTTCCAGGAAAACTTCACTCTAGATGGTCTGGTCCCTTCGAAGTCCCTAAAGTTTTTCAAAATGGCGCAATAGAAATTAAAGTAATGTCTAATGAACCTTTCATCATAAATGGACAATGTTTAAAGAATTATAATTGCATTGACAATAAGGAATATTCCACAACATTTAAGATATATGAGTTGTCATCCCACTCATTAGATTAATCAACTGCTATGTTGAGCTTACAACTTAAAACAAAGCGCTTATTGGGAGACAACCCACTTTCTAGTTTTTCTTTTTGATTTACTTATTTTAAGTTTTTATTAATTTTTTTATTGCCTATTTCTATTTTTATTAAATCATGCAATATTGTTTCTCTACTATTACCCACTAATAACTTAATTCTAACTGTCAACCTACTTCAGGCTAATTTAACTTTAGCTAACTGCACTAACCCACAATGAATCCAGTTGACACGATGGGAATTACTTTCAGAAGAAGAAATCAGAGGAGGCGTTTTGAGTCATTAGTTGATAGGGAGATGGCATTGAGTATCTACCCTGATGGAGCTGACATGATCACACTAGGGATTAGAGATAATGTGTTGTTTTTGTTGAATCAAATAAGCTGGGATACCTCTGCCTTAAGAAGAATATTTAGTTTCTACCGTAGATTAACTCTAGAATTTCTTAGCTCTCTTGCCTATAAGCCTAACCATGGTATATGGTTTAACAAGGGATTAATTAGCTTTAGAATGTTTGATATTGAATACACCTATAACCATAGAGAAATGGCCGAGCTTTTAGTGAAATTCTGGTATCAGATATGTGATGTCGAAGGAGATGTCACGACACAAATATCTGAGGACAATATAAAATGAAACAATATTAAAAGCAGTAAAAACACAAGGGATTTTTAACCTAGTTCGGTCTACAACAACACCTACTATAGGGGCTACCAAGCCAGGGACAAGTCCACTAAATAGTATCAATTCATAGACCCTTAGTAAACAACCAGTTTATGATCTAATCACTTAATCACTGCCCGTGATTACTTCTACCTAAGACACACCTAGGTATGAGACCCTCCTCAAATCCCTTCAATCACTAACAGTGAAAAACAACGAATTTATCAAGTTAAAAAAACCTCAATCATTTAATAATTAAAAGCTTATGAATGATCCATAACTTACAACTCAAATTACAAATCAAGTATTGAAACAATAATAGAGTGTATTAAAATTAAAAGATTCAAACTTCTAAAACACACAAAGCATATTTTTCTTCAATTGTTGCAGTAGTACAAATAAGGATGCAAGTCCTTATAAAGGCGCAACAACTTCTTTATGGGCTTGGGCTAAAAAGCCAATATTGAAATATATTGAATCCCTTAAAAGTATCCATGAAAGTAGGCCAAGATATAAACCATAATGATGAGACAGGTCGAAAAATATTCCTCCATATTTTTCGCAAGTTATAACCCACAAATCCTGAATAAGGCGCGCTTAAAAACAGGAAACAGAAAATCTGAAAACACGTTCAGATTAGGAGGCAGATGTTAAGACATCTGCTTTGACATCATTAAAAATCAATTGAGATGTTTTACTTCAAATGTCAAGACATTAAGTAAAGCATTACCAAAGCAGTGTTTTATCAAAATTGTTGCCAACAAACACTTACAAACTCCCCCTTTAGCAAATTTTGGCTAAAACAATATTTGAGCACATTATCACAGCAGCAGCAGCAAAAAAACTCACTTAGCAGAAACTCAGTTAGAAATGGAAGATGTCAGGACATCTTTTGAGAAATGAAGCTCCCCCTCAAACTTAGCAGTCAGTCAGTTAGTTTCTCTCCCCCTTTTTAGACATGATATGCCAAATAAACATGTATTCAAGAGAGTAGTAGTAAAAGAAGTACAAACCAGAATATCCAAGTATCAAGCACATACAAGTACCAAAAATAACATAGGGATCAAAACACAAAAGAACACACAAGGGAAGGAACCAGCACAGAGTCTAACTATCTTCAGGACCAGTTGACTAGGAAACTTCAGAGCTTCCTTCACTATCAGAATCTTCTCCTTCAGTGCCCACTTTATCATCAAGACTGTTATCCTTCTGCATGTCCTTGATCAGCTTTTCAAATTTTCGCTTTCTTGCTGAGCTAACTCTAATTACCTCATCAATATCTTTGAAGGCTTCCATTAAATCAGTAATCATATCATCCTTGCTTGAGGTCTTGTTTTCAGGGGATGCAGATGTCAAAACAATGTCTGTGACATGGCAGACTCCCTTTTGCAAACTGCATCTGTGCCACACAGAATTCTAGGGTGTTGATTTAAAATAATTCCACAAATGAGAGATGGAAAGTCAATAGGCATCTTGATAGCACAGGTTTTTGCATGCTTTACAGTCTGTCAAAAAATTTAAGCACCATAGTCAAATAATTTCTTATTTCCAACAGCATATATAAATTTTCCTAAGCCAACTGTAATGGTTGAGGTACGATTGGCAGGGACCCAGTTAGCAGATCCAATTCTATGCAGGATAAAATATTTCACACTTAACTTACTAACATAGAGCTTATTCTTCATGGGCCAATCACTCACTTGGTTTGCAGTGATGGCCTTGCACACCTGATTATCAGTCACTTCCAACGCACAATAATCATCTTCAGACCTGTCCAGATATCTATTGATGACAGCATGGGAAAATTCAACACATCTACCTCTAACAAACACCTTTCTATATTCCTTACTTCTGTGATAAGCACAATCTATAGGAATATTAACAATAAGTTCCTTAAGAAGAGTCTTATAACATTTTGCAAACCCGGTGACAATCTTCATCAAGCCAGCAAAAGAAATCAGCTCCATAATCTTTTTGCACTCCATTGCATCTGTGCTCCCAACTCTCTTTCAAGAGCATTCGTTCTTTGGAATACATATTACCATTTTTCAGCATTGCCAATAAAATGGAAGGAGATATTGTCAAGAGGAGCATTAGGCACCCTAACAGAAAGCTTCTTGCTTGCAGACTTCTTCATAGGAGAGATTGTCATACCCCAAATTTGTCCTACCTTTTACTTTTGTCTGGCTTAGACTCCGTATTTCATCTACATCATCTTCACTTGTTCACTTGCATATCATGCATTGCATTGAATAAAGCACTTGGGTTCAAGAAATAGTTCTCGTGCAAGATATATTTTTTCAGTGGTTTGAGGCTTCTACACTCAATGCAGTTGTTTTCTCTGGTTGCTCCTTTAGCATTGGACTATATGGAATTATGTTTTGAAGTATGGTTATCACAGATTTCTTGCTCATCAAGTTAAGAGGCCAGCTTTCATTCAAGTTCTTCAGACCCTGGATTAGGGTTTATCTCCATTTTGTTTGTCAAGAGACTAAGGTCTTGGATCCCTGGGTATTGTGAAATGTTTCCTTCATCTTCTTCAAAGACAACTTGAGATCAAGTGTAAGAGGGACAAGGTTTTAGCCATGGTGTTTGAGGTTGTTAATTCATCAATTGTTGTTCATCAAAGATATTCTTATGTGCTTCAAATGTCATCTTCGTCTTCAATATGGATTCAAAGTGTTTGTCATTTTGTTGTTCGTCCAGTTGAGACATCTCAAGTCTTTATTGCACGAAGTGCGAGTCGTTGCTAAGATGGAAGTTAAGTTTCCATTAAGAATTGAAGATATGATTTGGAAAGTATTCATTTAAGTATCTTAATGCACAAGTATCATAAGGATTTCTTAGGATTCAAGGTGTAGGTGCAAGTTATGATCAAGTCTCTAAGTCATTATTCAACATGAATTCTTGAGAGGGAACATTAAAACAGGAAGATTTCAAGTTTGAATTTAAATTAATAGAAGCTTTATTTGAATTCAAAGTTGTTGGATTATAAGACATAGTCGTATTCATATAATAAAGTCGTACACAAGTTTTTCTTACAAAGTGTTTTAAAGATACATTCAAGAAAATAATGTTACATTCCAATTCCTAAGGCTATTCTGCAAGATTTTCATCTTCTTCAAGAGAATTCCAAGCTTCTTTCTAGACACGACATCTTCATCTTTCAACCTTGCCTTTTCCATCCAATCCTCATTGCTCATGAAATAATAAAGACGGAAAGAGTTAGCAAACCATCAATATTTGAATAAAAAATTCCAAACAAGAACAAATTGTCAAGGGAGAGTTTCCATCTCATAATAAGGGTTTGTATTCATTTTAATTCAAAGGGGTTGTTTTCAATAATGTACTTATTTCTCCTATTTTTCAAATCACAAATTTTGAGTTTTGGTTCACAAAAGGAATAGAAATTCACAAACAATTTTACTGCAAAAACAAAGCCAGTCAAAAGCATCGCCAAAAGTCAGGCCTGCTGCCCTGGATATTTCTATCAAAGAAACAGTCTCATCGCCAAAAGTCAGGCCTGCTGCCCTGGATATTTCTATCAAAGAAACAGTCTCAACTTATATAAAACTGGAAAGCAAGAAGCTACAATCAAAAGGCAAGCAAACAAATGCAATCAAAATGCAAATAACAAGCAACTGCAATCAACAAGCCAAACAAACAGCAGCCATAATCAAACAAAAACGGCTGTAGCCCAAGACAGCAATTAAAAGGCAAATAGAAAACATAAAATAGAAACAACCAATAGTAACTAAAAGGCCAAATAGAAAGAGCTCACAAAACCAGAAAGGCCAGCAAATAACTAAAGCCCTAAATGTATCATCGCATTCCTAAACTAACAAACCTTTCAGAAATTATGTGAAAAGCAGAACAACAGTTCTGCATCATAGACAGAGAATGAGGAAAAGAATAGGGTCAGAAATAAATCACCTAAGCAAAACAAGCAAACTAGCTACTCTACTGTCCAGCCCTGCAAAAACTAGCTGCAAAGAACCAATTACAACCCTGCCAAGTATGCACCAAGTAGCCCCAATGTCATCCCTTTTATGCTGCCACAAGCCTCCAAAAAAACTGTGACATTACTAAAGGCTAACCAAACATAACTTGCACCAAAGAAAGCACAAGACAACATACCAAAACAATTCAAATTCATCCCATTCCCCCCCCCCCAATGCTATCATCATGCACTATAAATTAGGACTTCAATCAGAGAAAAAAGAGGAGATCAGTAGGGAATATCCATAATATACTACAACTCCCTGCATAAACATCCTCCACTCTTCAACCAATTCTTCACCAACCTGCTTCAAACTGGAACCTAAGGAAAAACAATTACAACACCAAACTTCTACACAAAATCATATCACCTTCCATTTCAGATATTACAAACGATAAGTAGAGAATAAAAACAATCCTGTAGCTTCAAACTCTCATCAACATAACCTTAATATCCACCCTCAAGACCGAAAACTCACCACCATAACTGCTCGACACCAGTCTCTTTTCAAAGAAGAGGAGTAAAGAAATATTGAAGTAAAGCAGAAGCAGAGTAGAAGGGAAGTTACCAGGGAATATCTTCACCTCGAAAAACATTCGGATTTGGTATTTTTTTTATGAACTCTCCAACCATACTTGCTTTGATATGCTTATTCATGCTTTATTTTATGAATTACTTTCGCCAAATTTTGTTGAACGATTTTGTTAAAACTATTATTGCTTTGAGTGCGTTTTCATTTGTTTTATTGTTGCGAAACCTGGAAACGATCAAAAGGAACAAGGTGAGTTGAGTAAAGGATATAATGAGAGGTAAATCAAGAGAGAAGATTATACACGATAACCTACAAAAAACATTTGACTCATTCTCCTCGAACAATCTCCCTCTACCTCATTCTATACTTACATGCATTCCCTGCAAACCATAACTCGAACCCCCCGCTTCTTCAATGCATTTAACCGCATCTGTAACAAAACCTGATCAAATCACCCTAGTACCCATATTCTCCCAGCCATCATTCCCATAACCTTCATCGCAGCTTCTCCCTAAAATCTGAAATCACCATAAACTCGACCCTAAAAAAATCACAGATGCAATTTCTTAAACACCCCGTTTCACAACACCGCAAACTTTCCTCCATCCATTTACCTCAAACCTATACTGAAATACACATAAATATACACACAAAAACTCGGAGAGAAAATAATCAGTGATTCATTCATGATAAACTCATCAAGAAAGAGCTTCAACAACTTATTTCTTTTTGTGACAGAGAAGAAATTCATCTCGAATCCACAATCGTGACTGTAGCAATCTTCTACCCTCTGTAGATAACATTCTCTTTAGCAATTAATTTAACCTACTTCTACACACCTTCATATTCCCGTATCCCTGCAACATCAAACATAATAACGTGTTAACTCCTTACCTTTTTCTTCTCAGCACTCAACATACGCTGAAAAGCGTAAAAGTAGAAGAAGGATGAACAAGTGTTTGCAAGCTCTTACCCGAGTTCTCATTATCGACGATGTTGGAGGTTCGAGCGGAGAAGTGAGACGGAGTCATGGATTGAAGCAGAGTGACTGATGTGGAGAGATCTATGAGGACGACGAAGCCACGTTGAAACGCTAAAAGATGAGTCATAATCAGGATTTTTCGAAGATCGAATCGAAATTGAGTCCATGACGGAGGAATCAAATTGGTGTCTGAACGAAGAGCTACAGATTTGTTTCAGAAATGAGATAAGAGCGGAGAGGGAAAACACATTGGTCTTGCTGATGTTGAGGTGAACACCACCGAGAGAGAGTGACACTGTAAGGATGGAGATGGTTTTGCTGTATTGGTGGAGCGTGAGCGATGGAACTGAGATGGAGGAACGATTTTGTTTATAGATTTTCTTTCTGTTTGGCGAAGGAGGCGTTATCCTTGCCTGGTTTTAGGGTTTGCATAACCCATGTCCATTCTGCTTTTAGAAGGGGGTTGGATTCGGGTCTAACCCGACCCGGTCCTCCTCAAGCCTAATTCTTTCATTTTAATACTTCTTTTGGGCCCTTGCTAAACCCCTTTCTTATCCAATTCCGAATTAATATACCATCATCCATTAATTTTACTTCATGCCCCCTTAGTATTTTAGTTTAGATTTCATCTCTTTTATGTATTTTTCTTAACTCTTTGCTTTTAACTACTTAGTTTAATTCTTAAATTAGTTTAACTCTCAAGTTTTTTTTAGTTAATTTTATTAATTGGATTAGTTTAATTTAATTTCTTTTAATCTTCATGAGTTTTTAATATTGTTTTAGTTTAGTTAAATTATTCTTAGTTACATTTCTTTGCTTAATAAAAATCACAAAAAACATTAGCTTTGTATTTATGTTATTTTGTTTTGTTTGATTGCTTGGTTAATTGTTGATAACATGTCTCCTTAAGTGATTCCATGAAGCGATTAAATTCATTTTGATTGTTTCGTGTTGAATTAGACTTTAGAAACAACCTATGCATAATAACTAATTAGGTTAGAAATTTCCCTTTCAAACACTCAACTTAAGGCCCATTTGTACATAACAACATTAGGATAAACTTCCTCCTTTAGATTTTGATTAAAACTTCTCATTCACAAATAAAAAATCCAAAAACATTTAATCCTTATTCGAATTCATTTTAAAACTCGCAAAACACTCAACCAATCAAAACTCCCCAAAAGGGCAAGTTATCTTCGTTCTACCGTGATACCGGTTGTGCCTATTGCTAGAATGTGTGTGTTAACGTCGCCCACTAAAAAACACCAATAAACCAACATTTTTCTAGAAGAACTAAAGTGTTCTGATTCCTTCACTGGATACGTAGTTAAAGGGTTGCGAGACCCTCACGAACACACTAATAAAAAACCATTTCTTTCCCTTTAAGTGAGTATAGTTATAGATAAACACACCCTTAGAAGAAAACAAAAAAAAATGGATCCCGTTGAGTACAATGGATGTGAGAGGTGCTAATACCTTCCCCTTGCATAGCCGACTTCCTTACCCTTTCTATTGGTTGCAAGACCATCTTATCCATCCTCTTGTGGTTTTTTCTATATTTCCCCTTCCTTCGGGATAAATAAAGTTCTGTGGAGGCTCTGTGTCTTTTGCCGGTAGCTTCAGAGATGTCCTAGACATCATCCTCATCATCATTTGAGGAGCTATCAGTTCTAACTTTTCTTTTGTTGGAGGGAGGAACTACTTTACTCTATGGATTTAGAGGACCATACATAGTCTTCTTATTGATACTCTTGATAGGGGGTGGCATCCACAACCTTCACCTTTCTATACTTAAGCCATTTAGAAATTCCAGGAACCATATTGGAAATAAGGTCATTGTCACACAGCTCTTTAACATTCACCACATTATCAGCATTTGGGTTCTTTGCAGTTTTGGAGCCAGCACCATCTTTCTTAGCAGAAGAGTCCTTCTCAACAGATGATGTCTCAACATCTTGTTCAAAATTAGCTTCCACTTCTTCTAGAACAGATGTAGCAAACTTGCCAAGTTCACTTTCATCAACATCTTTCTTTAAGGTAGATGATTCAACAACATTTTGAGGATCAATAACTTTGTCAGCTTAAGCAGAAATTCGGGCAAGAGGAGTAGAAATCCCAGGCACAGCAAAACCCTCATTTAACACCCTATCTTCCAGCCTTCTAATACTCTTATCAACATTAACAATGTCTTCTTCTGACCTATCATTAGTAGTATTAGGAGCATTACCTTTAGAAGTGTCAAACTCGTCTTTGGATTTCTTTGCATGTGACGATCTAGATTTCTTGACCTTCTTCTCAAGAGGTGGAATAGTTTCCATAGGAGCGACGACCAGGACTTTATTAAGGGAAAGATCCTCAGGATGGTTGACAAACTTTGACCTATAAGCCTTGGCTTCATCTGAAGAGCACTTTGAAGGAGATGAAGCATGATGTTACGACATCTTTAAATATTTTTGAACAATGAGATGGAAAATAGCAAGGGTTATTTTTATGCCAAGGAGAACGAAGAGGTTATGAAAATAGAATGAGGTAATATTGTATCATGTGGGAGAGTATTTGAGATAGTCTTGAAATGACTGCTTAAGATATATGATTTGTTGGAAACATAATAAATAATATAATATCACTTTAATGATATTCCCACACTCCCTTAATTTCTACAAACCCTCATATATGCAGATCCCTAGTTTTACTCTTAAATATTCAAACAGGTTTTCATCCAATGCCTTGGTGAAAATGATAGCTAGTTGTAGTTCAGTAGCTACATGTTCTAAGGTAACAATCTTTTCTTCAACGAGCTCTCTTATGAAGTGATGACGAATATCAATGTGTTTGTCCTGCTGTGTTGAATAGGGTTTTTTGATATATTTATGGCACTTAGTTTGTCACAAAATAATGTCATGACATCCTGTTTGACATTATATTCTGTCAACATTTGTTTCATCCAAACCAACTGAGAACTACTGCTTCCTGCAACAATATACTCTGCCTCAACAGTAGACAGAGACACATTTTTGCTTCTTAGTGAACCAAGATGTGAGATTATTTCCCAAAAAGAAACATTCTCCTGATGTACTTTTTATATCATTAACAATTCCTGCCCAATTAGCATCATAATAACCAATTAAAACAGAGCTAGATCAATGAGAATATAGCATACCATAGTAACTTGTCCCATTCACATATTTTAGAATTCTCTTCACATGGTTGACATGGATAACTTTAGGATCAGCTTGATATCTAGCACACACCCTACAACGAAGGAAATGTCAGGTCTACTAGCTGTTAGATACAGAAGACTGCATATCATACTTCTGTAAAGACTTTGATCCACACTTACTCCTTTTTCATCTTTAGACAACTTCAGATGTGTGGGAGAAGGAGTTCTTTTGTGATTGGAATTTTCCATCCCAAATTTCTTTACTATATTCTTTGCATATTTGCTCTGAGATAAGAATATGGAATCTTCCATTTGTTTAACTTGCAGACAAAGAAAGTAGGTTAACTCACCAATAAGGCTCATCTCAAATTCTGACTGCATTTGCTTGACAAAATGTTGAACCATCTACTTTGACATCTCACCAAACACAATATCATCAACATAAATTTGTGAAATCATGATCTTCCCTTCTTCTTCCTTTACAAAAAGATTTTTGTCTATGTCACCTTTCCTATATCCATTCTCACCAAGAAAATATGTCAATCTCTCATACCAAGCTCTTGGAGCCTGCTTTAATCAATACAGAGCTTTCTTCAGTTTGTACACATGGTTGGGTAAACTTGGATCAACAAATCCCTTAGGTTGTTCCATATAAACTTCCTCATTCAGATAGACATTTAAAAAGGCACTTTTTATATCCATTTGAAACAACTTAAATCTTAGAAGGAAAGCAACTCCTAATAGTAGTCTGTTTGATTCAAGTCTAGCCACAGGGGAAAAGGTTTCATCAAAATCAACTCCTTTAATTTGAGTGTATCCTTGTGCAACTAATCTTTCCTTATTTCTAGTAACCACCCCTTTTTCATCGGATTTATTCTTGTATACCCATTTAGTGGCAATCACATTTGTCCGTTCAGGTCTTTGAACCAGATCCCAAACTTCATTTCTTCTAAATTGTTCTAGCTCTTCTTACATAAAATTAATCCAGAACTTATCAGTCAAGGCTTCTTTGACATTCTTATGATCGATTTTTGAAACAAAGAAAGAGTTTGACATCCCTTCTCTTGATCTAGTAGTAACTCCTTTATTTAGATCTCCTATAATAAGATCCTTAGGACGATCTCTCTTAATTCTGATTGAAGGCCCTTTGTTGAGTTGATTGGGCTCGGTATCTACTTTAGTTGGATTAGGATCAATACTTCCGTCATTAGATTCTGTTGGAATGTCTGACAAAGATGTTCCAACATCTTCTAAGACATCTTCTTCATCATTCCATCCTCTATCATAAATAATAACATTTATGGACTCCGTCATAACCTTAGTTCTAGAGTTAAATACACTGTAAGCTCTGATATTTGTAGAGTAACCCAGGAATATTCCCTCATCACTCTTGGGATCCATCTTCCTTCTCTGTTCACGGTCAGCTAAGATCTAACATTTACTTCCAAAAACATGAAAGTATTTGACAGTAGGTTTTCTTCCCTTCCATATTTCATACAAGGTGGTTGGGGTCCCTTTTCTTAGAGTGACTCTATTATGGATTTAGCACGCAGTATTCATAGCGTCAGCCCAAAAGTGGTAGGGTAACTTCTTAGCATGAATCATAGCTCTGTCAGATTCTTGAAGAGTTCTGTTTTTACGTTCCACAATCCCATTTTGCATAGGAGTAATGGGAGAGGAAAATTCATGACTGATTCCTTTAGAAGAACAAAAATCAGAAAATTTATTGTTCTCAAATTCCTTTCCATGATCACTCCTGATTCTGATGACAGGACTATCCTTTTCTCTATGAAGTTTTTGACAAATATCTTTAAAGACTTCAAAGGTTTCAAACTTTTTCTTGATAAAACGTATCCATGTCTACCTAGAGAAGTCATCTACAACAACATAGGCATACTTCATTTCACCAAGACTTTCCACATACATAGGTCCCATCAAGTCCATGTGAAGAAGTTCTAAAACTTTTGATGTGGTGAGATGTTGGATCTTCTGATGTTACATCTTAGTTTTCTTTCCAATATGGCATTCACCACATACTCTCCCTTCTTCTATCTTGAGCTTAGGAATCCCTATCACGGCTTATATATATATGATTATTTTCATTCCTTTCAGATGCAAGTGTCCCAGTTTTTGATGCCATAGTTTAACTTCATTTTTTTTGGCTAAGGCACATGTTGCGGAGAAGTTCAACTCTTGGGGAACCCATAAATAACAGTTGTCTTTAGATTTTTTTCCTTTCATAATGACTTCATTCTTCTCATTAAAAACGAGACATTCTGTCTTGGTGAAGTTTACTTTGAACCCTTGATCACACAGTTGAATTATACTTATTAGGTTAGTTGTTAACCCTTTAACAAGTAACACATTATCAAGTTTTATGACTCTTGAAGATTCCAGCTTTCCAACTCCTTTGATTTCACCTTTGGCTCCATCACCAAAAGTCACATAGCCGGTGGAGTGAGATTTGATATCTACCAAAAAATTATTAACACCTGTCATGTGTCTAGAACAACCATTGTCAAAGTACCAGTCATCTTTGGTTAAGACTCTAAGAGAGATATGAGCTATGAGACTAGCAACAATAATCTTGGGAACCCATTATTTCTTCTTTTTGCTATTTTGAGGGATCAGATCAGTCTTGGGAAGAGGAGTAGTTTCAGGGTACCCATACAACATGAAACAGAAAGGTATTATGTGACCAAACCTTCCACAGTGATGACACCTCCAGGGATGGAATTTCTCTTTGGTGTGATTAAATTTTTTCTTTCCATGATGTTTGCCACGATGTCTTTTCTTGTCATGATGTTTGTCATGATGTTGAGACATCTGATTCGACATCTTTGGTTTAGACTTGGCATGAGTGAAATTTGATATAGATTCTTCTGAATAAGGTTCCTTCTTCTCATTAAACCCTAGACCACTCTTATCTCCTGTCATGCTTCCCACTTGAATAATTTCATCTAATGTATCAGACCCATTATTCAGCATTTTGAGTAATTTAACCATTCTGTCAAGATTTGAATTTAGAGAGGTCACTTCACTTTCCAAACCACAGATAGTTTTCAGGTGCTCTTTCCTTTGTTCCTTCAGCTGAGTTATGAGAGCTTTCTATTTCTCCCCTTCTTGACAAACTTCTGCACTTATGAGATAGGGTTCTCTATACGAGGCAACTAGCTCATCATAGGTTAGATCACCATCACTATACTCTTCATCAGAAACATATTTTCTTGTTAATGCTTTGACATACTTGGAAGATTCCTCTTCAAGATCACTTTCAGAGTCCTCTTTAAACTAAGTAACTGATAGATTCTTCTTCTGTTTCTTAAGATATGTAGGACATTTAGCTCTAATGTGACCAAAACCTTCACATTCATGACACTGTATTCCCTTCCCTTGAGTGGATTTTTCTTCAGCCCTTTTTCTTCCAAAATCATTTGACTTATGGATGTCATATGAGATGTTCTTGACATTTGATCTTAGGTTCTTATCCATCTTCTTTATCACTTTGTTAAACTGTCTTCCAAGAAGAACTAAAGCATTAGATATTCCTTCATCTGTATCTAGATCATAATTCTCCTCTTCATCTTCAGTATTAGTTACAAAAGCTATGCTTTTGTTCTTCTTTTCAGATCTTTCATTGATGCTTAATTCAAATGTCTGAAGGGATCTAATAAGTTCATCCACTCTCATATCGTCAATGTCTTGTGATTCTTCTATGGAAGTTACTTTCATATCAAATCTCTTAGGGAGAGACCTAACCATCTTCCTCACCAATTAGTCTTCGGGTATTTTTTTTCTCCTAAAGTACTGGATGCATTAGCAATCTCAAGAATGTTCATATGGAATTCATTAATACTTTCATCATCCTTCATTCTCTAATTTTCAAACCTGGTGGTGAGCAACTGAAGTCTTGACATCTTAACTTTGGATGTGCCTTCATGGGTAGATTAAAGAATCCCCCAGGCATCCTTATCTACTTTACATGTGTTTACTAATCTGAAAATGGTCTTGTCAATTCCATTGAATATAGAATTCAAGGCTTTAGAATTTCCAAGTGAAATTTCATCCTCTTCTTTAGACCTATCTTCTTCTAGATTTAACACAGAATTAGGTTCTCCATCTTCTCCCAATTTGACAGGGTGTTCTCATGCTTTTAAGACAGCTTTCCAAGCCCTTATGTCTAGAGATTTTAGAAAGGCCACCATATGTGGTTTCCAATAGTCAAAATTACGTCTATCCATAATGGGTGGTATGTTCATAAATCCTCCTTCCTTGTCCATAGCACCAGAAAGTATCTTCCCTAGATCTCACCCAGATACAGAGCAAGACGCCTGCTCTAATACCAATTGAAATTATGGTATCATATATGTGATGTCGAAGGAGATGTCGCGACACAAATATCTATATAAAATACAACAATATTAAAAGCAGTAAAAACACAAGGGATTGTTAACCCAGTTCGGTGTACAACAACACCTACTCTGGGGGCTACCAAGCTAGGGACAAGTCCACTAAATAGTATCAATTCATAGACCCCAAGTAAACAACCAGTTTACGATCTAATCACTTAATCACTACCCGTGCTATACTTCTACCTAAGACACACCTAGGAATGAGGCCCTCCTCAAATCCCTTAAATCACTAACAGTGAAAAACAACAGATTTATCAAGTTTGAAAAATGTCAATCATTCAATACTTAAAAGATTATGAATGTTCCATAACTTACAACTCAAATTACAACTCAAGTATTGAAATAATACTAGAGGAAGACAGTAAGCCCTTCTATCTGCATGCACCGTATTATGCTTGAGGAAGACTGTAAGACCTCTAGGGAACATCAAAGAAGAATCAATCCTATTCTAAGTGATGTAGTAAAAAAGGAAGTAGAAAATCTATTGAAAGCATGAATAATATACCCAATATCCGACAATAAATGGGTTAGCCCGGTACATGTCGTACCTAAGAAGGGAGGCGTTACAGTTGTCAACAACTCTAAGAGAGAATCCGTAGCGCAATGAACTCACACCGGGTGGAGAATGTGTATCGACTATAGAAAGCTAAACAAAGCCACTCGTAAAGATCATTTTCCTTTACCTTTTGTTGATCAAATGCTTAAACGAATTGCTAAACACTCTCACTTCTGCTATTTAGACGGTTATTCAGGATCCTTCCAAATTCGTATTCATCTTAACGACCAAGAAAAGACAACTTTCACTTGTCCTTATGGTACATTCTCTTATTGACGAATGCCATTCGGATTATGTAATGCCCCTGCAACATTCCAGAGATGCATGATGTCCATTTACTCTAATTTTCTAGATGGTATGATGGAATTTTTTATGGATGACTTCTCCGTATATGGAGAGAGTTTTTAAGGATGTTTATTAAACCTTGAAATGGTACTAAAAAGATGCGTAAGTGTCAACCTCGTTTTAAATTAGGAAAAATGCCACTTCATGGTCCGACAAGGAATTGTCTTAGGGCACATCGTATCCGATAAGGGAATTGAAGTAGATAAAGAAAAGATTGAAGTAATAAAAAATCTTCAACCGCCTAAAATTGTTAGAGAAATAAAAAGTTTTCTAGGACACGCTGGTTTTTATCGATGTTTCATTAAAGACTTCTCTAAAATAACCAAACCTCTAACCGGACTGCTAATGAAAGAGTTTGAGTTCATCTTCACCGACAAATGCTCTGACGCATTTACAACACTAAAAAAGGCATTAACCTCGACACCTATTATGCAACCTCCTGATTGGAATAAGCCATTTGGGATAATATGTGATGCTAGTGAGTATGCCATAGGCACAGTTCTAGGACAGAGAAAGGATAAAAAGCTTCATGCAATCTACTACACAAGTAGAACCCTAGATCCTACACAGACAAATTACACCACCATAGAAAAATAACTTTTAGCTGTTGTGTTTGCTTTAGATAAATTTAATTCTTACTTAGTAGGAGCACGAATAATTATATATACCGATCACGCTGCAATCTGGTACCTCTTAAGTAAGAAAGACGGCAAACCAATATTACTAAGGTGGATCTTACTTCAACAAGAGTTTGATTTAGAAATCAAAGACAAAAGGGTCAATGAGAATGTAGTAGCTGACCACCTATCCAGAATAGAAGGCATCAAATTAGATCATGTACCTATCAATGATGATTTTCCTTATGAACGACTTGTATCCCAATTAGATTTGGAAAGTATTACATCTGAATACCCAGTGACTTAGAAGACACAAACAGAAATGAAGTCGTGGAAGCAGTCTACACTAAAACCATACTGCTATGGTATCCTGATTTTGTCAACTACTTAGCTATTGGAGTGCTTCGACCGAATATATCTTATCAACAAAAGAAGAAGTTCTTTCATGATCTTAAACAATATTATTGTGACGAGCCTTTTCTTTTCAAGAGAGCCGCCGATGGTATTTTCCGTCGATGTGTTCCCGAAAATGATATTGAAAACATAATTTCCCACTGTCATGTTTCTCCCTATGGAGGACATTCAATCGCTTCAAAGACCTGCGCTAAATTCATACAAGTTGGCCTCTATTTGCCTAATTTTTGGAAAGATGTCCATATCGCGGTTAAAAATTGCGACCAATGCCACCACACTGGAAACATCTCTAGACATGACGAGATGCCTCAAAAGGGAATTCTAGAAGTTAAAGTCTTTGACGTATGGGGAATTGATTTCATGGGACCCTTCCCATCTTCCTTTGGAAATCACTACGTACTCGTTGTTGTCGACTATGTTTCAAAATGGATCGAGGATGTAGCATCTCCAACAAATGACGCACGAGTAGTAATCAGGCTTTTCAAGAACATAATCTTCCTAAGATTCGGTGTACCGAGACTCGTCATCAGTGACGGTGGCTCCCATTTCATTTCCAAAATCTTATAAAAATAATTAGTGAAGCATAAAGTCCGACATCGTGTCACAACATCTTATAATCCACAAACAAGTAAGCAAGTAGAGGTATCCAACAGAGAGATTAAGCAAATCTTAGAAAAAATGGTGGCAATCTATAGGAAAGATTGGTCATCTAAGTTACACGAAGGTCTATGGGCATATAAGACAACCTACAAAACTCCAATGAGAACCACTCCATTTAAATTAGTCTATAGGAAATCATGTCTTCTGCCGATAGAAATTGAACATAATGCTTATTGGGCCATTAAGACCCTTAATTTAAATTACATCGCGGTGGGTGAGAAAATAATCTTAGATATCCACGAACTTGAAGAACTTAGATTTGACGCTTACGAGAATGCTCAGATTTATAAGGAGAGAACTAAAAAATTGCATGATAAATGCATATCTAGGAAATAATTAAATGAAGGTGATATAGTACTCTTATTTAATTGTAGACTTAAACTATTTTCGGGAAAACTTCTCTCTAGATGGTCTGGTCCCTTCGAAGTCACTAAATTTTTTCAAAATGGCGCAATAGAAATTAAAGGAATGTCTAGTGAACCTTTTATCGTAAATGGACAACGTTTAAAGCATTATCATTGCATTGACAATAAGGAATATTCCATAACATTTAAGTTAGATGAGCTTCCATCCCACTCATTAGATTAATCAACTGTTATGTCGAGCTTACGACTTAAAACAAAGCGCTTATTGGGAGACAACCCACTTTTTAGTTTTTCTTTTTGATTTACTTATTTTTAGTTTTTTCTTTCTTTATCTTACTTTTTTATTGCATATTTTAATTTTTATTAAATTATGCAGTATTGTTTGTCTACTATTACCCACTACTAACTTAATTATAACTGTCAACCTACTTCAGGTTAACTTAACTTTAGCTAATTGTACTAACCCACGATGAATCCAGTTGACACGGTGGAAATTACTTTCAGAGGAAGAAATCAGAGGAGGCGTTTTGATTCATTAGCTTATAGGGAGATGGCATTGAGTATCTACCTTGATGGATCTGCCATGACCACACTAGGGATTAGAGACAATGTCTTCTTTTTGTTGAATCAAATACGCTGGGACACTTCTGCCTTAAGAAGAAGATTTAGTTCCTACCGTAGATTAATTCTAGAATTTTTGAGCTCTCTTATCGATAAGCCTAACCATGGTCTAGGGTATAACAGGGGATTAATTAGCTTTAGAATGTTTGATATTGAATACACCTATAACCATAGAGAAATGGTCGAGTTTTTAGGATTTACACATGGCCTTGATACCTTCACCATAATCCAAGAGGAACTTTTTGATGTGAATGATCTTGACCATTTCTGGGGTAGTATTAACGGTATAAGAAACCATGAACCTAATGACATGCACTCCAAAAAAATTCATAACCACGCCTTCCGGTACTTTCATAAGATCTTAGCGCATACTCTTTTTGGAAAGCCATAAAACATAACAACCGTATCAAGAGCCAAACTTTTCATAATGTTCTGTGCATCCCAAAACCGCCACGTTAATGGTGCTACCTTTATGATAGCTAATTTCACCGTCTTGCAAGAACTGCCCGTGAACCAATCCTAATAGGAGGCCTCGTGACCATGATAGCAAATGTTATCGGCTTGATACAACCACTGCTAAATATTGCCCCTCTAGGTAGATTCCAACCCATGAACATCCATTTCTACTTCAATAGGGGAATTATTGGGAACCTAGGTCCGACTACCTTTGAACTGCTCATTAACAATCAGTTAATGCCTCTTTTCACCTTGCCTAACCCTAGGACTAGCGTTCATGACCGAAATAATTAGTTATATGATTGGGCCAAACCACAAAATTCACCACCATCTACTCCTGAGACATCCAAAATTAATGATCACCTTGATTCGTTCTTATCTGATGCGGAAACCGACCCTGAAACCCCTCCATTTTATCACCATTTTTCATCTCCTGATCATGCTGACTCAAACACCTCTGCTGCTCCGATTGCTACTCCACCTCCCATATTTGACTAAGCTCCTGCTATAAATGCCCTTCAATCCGAGCTTGATTTGTTGAGAGATGAACTCATTATTTTGCAGATCGACTTTCATTCTTTTATGTATATGGTGGCAGAACAATTGGATCATCTATATTAGCACATCTATTATGATTCTCTTCCAACTAATCGACCCGACTAATTTTATTTCAGACTTATTGCATGTCTTCCTTTCACATTTAAACATTGAGGATACTGTTTTGTTTAAGTGTGGGGAGAAGACAATTAGATTATAATTTCCATTGTTTTTTCTGTTTTAAATTCTTAAGTACATTTTTACTTCTGTCATTTATTTTCAGTTATATCTTGCTTTGTTTTTCCTTCGCTTACTTTTGGAATTCTTATTACTTTTCATTAAATACTCTGTTTTATCATGATGTTTACATATATATTCTATGCTTTAATATTTTCAATCTAATATATATATATATATATATATATATATCTATATATATATATATATATATATATATATATATATATATATATATATATATATATATATATATATATATATATATATATATATATATACATACTTAAATGCCTGCAAGTATTGAAATATATACGATTAACTATTGTGAAGTCTGGGAGACAGAATTAAAATTTTTATTTTGTTTTTCACTTCGTGCTGCTCAAAATACAAGTGTGACGACCGTCACGCTCCATAAATTGTCCCGCCCGACAAAGAAGCGTGCCCCTAGGCATAGAGTGAAAAACAGAACCCTTATGTTTTAACACAGAAACCCTTATCATTTTCCCTTCTTCTCATTTTCTTCAAACTTCACTTAAACTCCATTAAACCATTGCCTATATCACTCCCTCCATTATCGTTATCGTAAAAGTTCATTATTTCCAAAACATTACCCTCTTTATTTTTATCTACTTATACACTCTCAAAACCCTCTTCCATTCCAAACCCCCAAATTCTCACGCATTACTTCTGTCAAAATAGCTAACCATCTTCCATCTTTGATTCTACTATGGCACACAAGAACCCAAGGCCAGAACCCGACCTTTCAGGGATTACATTTCGAAATGGAGAAGCCGGAGAACACCAGAGGGCTCAATATCTTAAATTCTATCAGCACTCCATAATCCCTACACGGTATGTTGATACTGATTGTCTGTGTAAATTAGAATTGCTTGATAGGGTGCGATGGTTACTTAGGAATTCTGATCTAGCATATTTATGCATACAAAATTTTCCCACGTATGAGTCATTCACTTTGGAATTATTAAGTTCATTCTCCTACAACCCACCATGCGACGAAAACATGCACCTATCCAGAATAATAACTTTCAGAATGTTCAATGATGAATATTCTATAACTCAAACAACTCTGGGTGATTTCCTTCACTTCCCTTGTGAGGGGGAGGTATACTACTGAATCCATGCAGAGGAAGACTTAGCATCTACAACTTTCAAAATTTGGAAATCTATTTCTGATGAGGAACCTACTAGTTGTGAGGGAATTTATGCATCACCTATACATAATCCCTAAATCCAGTACTTTCACCGCGTCATCTCCAACACAAATTTTGGGAGGATCAACAACAACAACGTAAATTCCAAAGAACTGTTCCTCTTGCATTGTACCTTCACTCCTAACCAGAAGATAAATTCCAGTACATTCCTCCTATCACATATCCAATCTTTGTGTGTAAGAGGGTCTACACCTTTCTACATTGGAGGGCTAGTTACCTCTATAGCACGTGGCTTGCACCTGGAAGACAAGCTTGCAAATTAGCCTCCACTCTCACCCACATTTATTGACATTGACAATTGTCGAGCTGGACACCTGATAAAGGTCATAGGAGATGGAAGGTATAATCTCATGGTGCGTAACAGAGTAGTTCTCAGTGTCATTTTGCCCAACATTACACTCCCTGATGTAACAAACATGGAAAAGTGGCTTTATGATCTTACTGCTCCTGCACCCGGGGATAATGTGCAAAATAACCAAGATAATGTAGAGGCTGATGAGATGGAGAAAGGGGACGCTGGACAATAACCTACAGCGCAAGCTCCTTCTGAAAATATGGCAAGCATGTCCACGAGAACCAGATGAAGACACGAAAGAGTACAAGCCTCCAATGATGACATTATGGTAGCCATCATGAAATAAATGAGAGGGTGCAAGCTATGCAAAATAATCAAAATATAATGATGCAACTCATGCTAGCTAAGCAAACTCAGCAGCAAGAATATGACAAAAGGAATGAGCTCCAGGCTGCAAGAGTGACCAAGGAAATGGGAGCTTTAATTGTACGCATGGATGATTTTCAAGAATATTTGTACCATTTGGGTATGCCTCATCCTCCGGTTGGACAGAATGGACGTGGACGAGCACGAGGGAGAGGAAGAGGACATAACAATGAGCAGGAGTAGATCGGATTTGCTTCTCTTCCCGTTTCCACTTTGTTTATAAGCATTGGGACACTGCTTGGTTCAAGCTTAGGGGAGTTAGTTAGGAAACACTTTACCGCTTTCTAAGTAGATTTTTCATTCCCACTTGTATTTCATATAACTAAAACATCTATGTACTTTTGAGTTCTTATATGCAAACTTTTCCGCTATTATCTAATTTCCCCTCTTTCTGGAGCCATAACAAAAAATATATTCGTTACTTGCATAACTTAACGCATTTGAAGAGTATACAGGTTGCTCACTTTTAAGATATATGAGAAACCTTAAGTAAAATAGAAAAAAGATGGATATCTTCGTAACACTCTAAATCCCCAAATCATACTAGATTGATTTCAGTACCCTTTATACTGAAACCTTAAGCTTTAGTTTTAAAGTAACCCCGAGTAGTTTATTTAGCAGTCAACATCGTCTTAAACACAAACTACGTAAGGAGTCGATGAATATAAGTGAATGAGCCTAAGTATTTAAAAATTTACATGCTCTACTATTAGAAAATACAGAATGCACTAATTAAGTTAGGCGACTCTCACCTGGTCACTTAATCCAATGGATGCAGAACCTACACAATATAACATAGAAACTTGTTGTCGGTTGGTTCAGAGGTGTCTGGTACTGAACTTGGTAGGGAAGACTACGGTCCGATCCCCCGTAACTTGCAATTGGGTATTTTAAAGGAGGTTACCACATATATGTTCCATAACCTCGTGCTTAAAAGGTCTTAATGTGATTGCGCTAGAATGATAACAGGTGAAATTTAGCGAAAAGAATTAGGTTGAGTTATACTGTATCTTTTGTATGATGTTGAGCCTATGTTCAAACGAAAATGTTGGCACAACCTCTTATAATTTGAATTTCATCATGTAGTTGCATTTAACTTGTACTCAATTGATTTTCATACTGACTAGATTGCTTGAGGACAAGTAAAGGTTCAAGCTTAGGGGAGTTTGATAACACGAAAAGTCATAGCATATTCCGCCTGATTTACATAGATAAAGCTTCTGGTTCTTCGTTTATTATGTCGTATTATGTCTCTATTTGTAGTATTTGCAGCATATTTCGGGTATTTACTTTCTGCAAAGCATACATGAGAAAAGGAAGAAAAATGTTGGAGAAATGAAGGAGAAATGGCACCTAAGGAGGAAAATGCAAAGATTCTGTATCAGAAGGCCATGCCTCCCGTCATAAAGTTCAAAAGTGTGCCCCTCGGCACACTTCTTGTCCCGGTTGGCACATAATTGAAATATGCATGCCCCACGTCACAGACTATGCCACTCGTCACAAGTCAATATATCAGTTCAGTTACAAAGTTTTCTCCATTTTTTCTCCATCCACGCACGTCTTCTTGATTCTCCTCCACACATGAAGAACGAGAATCAAGGACTGTCCCTATTTTTTCTCAATAAAATTGAATCTATAAAAGAAGGACAATTACCAGAGTCTCTCGACTTACACGCTCGCACACCTGCTCCAATTTTATTTTCTGCATTACTGAACATTGATAATTTTTATTCCAGTTTTACATATTTGAGTATTTTAAATTTCGTTTATAATTTCGTAAGCAAATAAAACCATCACCATTAAAGCAATATTTCTCCACATCGGAGGAATATTGCACCATTAGTTTCCTTCTAGCTTTCAGAATTTTGTTTAGGCTTATTTATAATTCTACAAGATATTTTGTTCTGAGGCTAATCTTGTCGGCTTGTGGAGGATAGCATATTGCACTACATTCTTCAGTGTTTAATTCCAGGTATCAATTTTAAATACAGTTTATTTATTTTTACCATGACTATGTTACTGTGTGCATGTTTTTATTTTATGTTATTACGCAATAAAATTATGTTCGACTAACTTTCCCAATACCGGTATGTGAGGTCCTAAACCGACGGGGTTCAATATATAATTGGCATAAATATTTACAAAAAGAATTTTCTAGTTTTTATTTCCAATTTTGATATTAAATTGTTTTGTTACGAGAGTAAAAGACAGACTAAATATAAAATCAACAGAGAGAGAGTTTGAGATTTTAACCAGATAGTGGTGATTGAACATTAATTTTAAATACAACGAGAGCACTTTAAAATTAATTGGACTTTAATTTTTTTCAAAAAATAATTTTAAATTTTAAATGACAGAGCGAGAGCGCTCATTTGAGTTTAATAATATGGCATATATCGATAGAATGAAAGTGTGAGACAAGGGTTTTTAAATTAATAGTTTCCACTAAAACAATGTTTTAATACTCAAAACTATGCCAATGACTTATTGAATCCCTGAAGTCAACAAATTACATACTGGTTTACCGTCATCAATTATTAGATATTAGTTAATTCCCTTTTAAACCCCAACATCCTAGTTTTATAATTAGCCTTAGCTTTACACAGTGAACCTAGATAACAATAATTCACCATCAGTCCTTGTGGGTTCGATATCTTTTAAAACTATATGATTAGACTGTGCACCTGCAGTCACTACACCCGACAAACTCTCAAATTCATGATCACTTCTATATGATGTATAGATGATGTTTAAATGATAAAAAGGGAAAACGCACGAGTGGATTGAGAGCTGGCATCTTAAGGCTCAAGATATGCACTAATGGAGTTTTCTTGGTGATTTTGAGTTTGAGAGTGCATGAGGGGTTTAGAGGACTTTTCCATTCATGTTTTGGAGTGCATATGAGCCTTCTATTTATATGGAAACCTTAGAGGTAATGAGATGGTCAGGTTTACAAGTGATAGAGTTTTGGTTTGGTTGAGATGGAACAACTAATTTTGTGTGAAAATTATTGTTCCAATACATAGTACAAAAGGGATCTGAAGTGGTTAGGGACTTTAGACATGTTGATTCTTGTTTTAGTGCTTAAGTGTGATCATAGGAAGCAACATATGGGCTCAAGGAGTTGACATTTTGATTAAAGTTATCTGTACAAGAGTGAAAGTGTTAACTTTGTGCCAAAAATGGAATGATGCATTGGACAAAGCTTCTAATCCTTGTGTAATGGCTCAAGATTTCGTGTAATATTTTGATTATGGATAGATTTAGGAGTTTAGAGGCCTGCAAAGTGAGATCTCTAAGTATGGCATGAGAATTTGACCATAAGGTTTTCAAAAGAATGACCTATAATTAAAGTTTGACATGCCATCTTCATCTCTTAGAAACTTCTAGCTCAAGTATGATAAATTTGTGTTCTTTGACATTTTGGAAAGCTTGAATCAAGATCTACAACTTTCATGTTTTGAGTTTTTGCTGAATCAATTTGGATCTTAGTGAAAAATGGCCATAAAGTAGTGACTTTGTTAAGAACAAAACACTTAGAAATTTTTCTAAGTGTTGGGTAAAAATAATCAGAACTTCATGGGATCATATCTCTTAATCCAAGCACTTTTTGAGGATCATCCCACAATAAACAAAGTTGTAGAATTCCTTAATCCCTACAACTTTCATGTTGAAAGTTTTCGTTGAATCAACTTGTATCTTGAAGAAACTTGCTTGTGAAGTTAGGGTTTTTTAGGCACAAAACACTTGAATTTTTCTGTGTTTGAAAATATTCAATTTTGACTTCTGTTGACTTTCTTGATTCTTGATGACAAAGTTTGATAGTTTTGAATGTTTTGATGATTCTTGATTTTTGAATTCTAATGTTGATCAAAAACTCAAAGTTTGACTTTTTATCAATTGATTCAATTTTTCAAATGTCAATCACTTCTATCTTTGGAAATGTCTTGAGCCAAGTAATTAGGTTAATATGTTGTATTTGAACCATTGAGATCATGCTTTAAACCATTAGGTCATGCACTAGGCCAGAAGTCAATCATCAGTCATCTTCAATCAAAACCCTAATTTGACAATTTTGACCTTTAATGATTTGAGGGCTTTCCTTGAGGAATCATGATCAAACCTTGATCAAATGATGAATATCACCTAAAAATCTTAATTTTGACAAAAATATTGAAGTTTGACTTTATGTTGACCATAGTTTACTTTTTTACCCAATGTAGTTGACTTTCAGTCTCTGAACCATTGACTGAGCAAACACATGATGCAGGACTTGAAACTTGACATAAGAATTATTGAGGACCTATGATGAACCATGAAAGTCATTTGAGACCCTTGCAATCCAATCTTCTATGATACACATAAAATGTAAAAAAATTAAAGAGATCTCAAATTCTGGTGTATAATGAAGAGGAGAGACACCTCATTTTATATAGGAGATGAATTGGATCAAAAGGAAACAATCCATGAGCCAATTAACACACCTAATCGATTAGGTCCTAAGTCTAATCGATTAGTTACCACAAACAATTGATTATTCGGGCCTAGAAAGGAATGTTTGGACAAAGAGTTATTACCAATCTTTAAGACATTGTCATAATCGAATATACAATTGATTTTTCTTCATCTAATCGGTTAGGCTTAAGATCTAATAGATTAGGTAGCTTAAAAATATCTTCTAAAGAAGTTGACAGTCTCCTAATCAATTGGCTAGGCCTTGAAAATATTTTTAGGAGTTTTTCTAAGGAAAAATAGGTTTCCAAAAATCTTATAAGTGTGTGTGTGTATGATTTTCCATAGTATCTTAGGAGTTACTCTTATACTTTCACAAGGATCTGATCACATAGACAGATACGAACATGCGAGCTTTCACACTTCCTCTCTTTCACAACTTTGAGGATTTCAAGTTCCTTTTCCAGATGCACCGATCATATTATCATTTTGATGGAACCTTGAGTCCCCTTACTTGATGAGGCTTACAATGTCTTCAATTTAATCTCCATCATCAAAGAACTAAAAAGTTCTTTTTACCGACTTTAACAATCAATGGTTTTGTCATCATCAAAACACATAGGAAGGATTTTTATAAGATCACCAACTTTGTACCAGCAAACACATAGACACACAATAAATTATTTCTATATTTCAATAGTTGGATTACAACGTACATGCCATGTCTTTATTTTACCACAAAAGAGAATTTAAAAGATAACATAACCAAGTGGTTTCTACGACCACTTGTTTGTCTCTAAAGTTGGTGTTTCATGCTTTCCTTCCAATTAGCCACTTTTGTTTACCAACTTTTTTTGTGGTATCTTCTTGGTCGGAGGACAAATGGCCATATCCTTTAGCTACTTAATAAAAAAGGCCACGTTTATTTCCATAGTTGTAGCTTCGCCTTCGTTCTTATCTTGTTGTAAATCTTGATAAATCCTCTTAGCTCATGTCAGGTCAGAACTGATGTTACGGTATTTCAACTTCAAATAGACTGGGGAGTCTGGTAAGTCCAACGTCGTTGTAATGGCTTGACCTAAGATACACTTATAAACATTTCGGCACGAGAAAAACAAGAATTAGGCGTCGGCATACATGATATTGCAAGAACTACCACCCCTAATCATCACTCGAGATAAATTGAAATTGGCTATAGTTATCATTATCAATAAAGGGAATAACTACCCGTTCGTGATTCCTCCCACTTTCTGACTATCCCAAAATCCAAGAATCAACCTTTCTGGGTTGGTAAGTGAAGTGTTTCCTTCCTTTTTTCTTACATATATCAACTTGGAAATCTTTATCTTGCCTTTGGATGGCACATTCGACCTGGGAGCCCCCTTGTTATAAAGGAGATATACCGACATTTTCCCTTATGTCCTTAGTTTTCTTCGCTACAGGTTTATTTCCTTTCCTCTGAACACGACCTTGATTGTCTTCATGTGGGAAATGTGTTTTCTTTAGGGATTATTATCTTCTCATCTTACCATCCTTGGTATATTCATATATCCTTCCTTTCTTGATAATCCTTTAATTGCATCCTTGAGTTGGATGCAATCGTTAGTATTTTGGTTTTGATTCTTGTGGAAACAACACTAATCCGATCAATTGGTTTGAGCTAATTCTCTGGTTGAATATGAGTTTCTTATCCCAACTTCTTTAAATTCCATGTTGACACATTCTATCATAATCCTTCTTGGGAAGTGTTTAAAAGAGTTCATGAGTTAAATTTTGAACCAGACCTTCACTCAAGCTCTTCTTTGGATTTCATAGAATCTTTTTTTGCTGCTCGGCCATATTGGGGGATCCCCAATCCCCGACTTTCCCCATCATCCAATAGTTTGTCCTCATAGTCCATATAGAGATGGGCCCTAATCACGAGGTCATTTAGGTTATGGGCTTCTTTTTACCCCAGGTTCTTTCAGAATGTTCTGTCGGGTCTGAGCCCCTTCTAAAAAATCTAGCACTTGAGACTTTCATTTGTCTCTCCTATGCGATTGCTACCTTGGTGAGTTAATCGATGTATGCGCGTAAAGTTTCTTTCTTACCATGGGTGAATCTGTTAACGACTTCCAATGTTGTTAGTTTCCATTTCTAAGAAGTAACGTGGGCGGTAAAATTTTCGCTGAACTCGAATCATGAATCAATGCTCTCTCCAGGGAGGGATTTTAACCAGGCATGAATGGACTCAGTTAAAGTAAGTACGAAGAGTTTGTACTTGATGTCTCCATCCACGTGGTAATATTTTATTCGACCATCCATATGTTTGATGTGCTCTTCGGGTTTTCAATTTCCATTATAATCTTGGAGTTTTAGAGATTTTTCTAACGATCGTGGAATCCTTCCGTCTAAGATACGGGAGATCAGAGGGTTCTTTTGCCTTGGTTGAGTTGAAGTAACTTATTCCTTTCCTTCCCTTATTTCCGCTTCACGGGCTTCTAGAAGGGCGTGGATGCCCCCTTCTCCCTTCAATGTCGGGCGAAGGCATATGCTTCTTGTGTACCCGACAATCTGGAGATTTTTGGACCTTCTGCGAGGCCGCTTCCAGAATGGTGTTGTTCTTTGGGGCGACATTTTGCAGCCTCTTATCTATCCAAGTAAGTCTTTACGAAAATAACTTTAGAGTTTTGTTGTTGAATCATTCAGAACACCCCATTCAAAAGCTCGTGAGCCGCTTCAGAACCTAGATTGTTGGTATGTAGGAGATGAAAACCAAGAAGTGCTTTGCAGACAGTGGCCACGTAAGGTGGCTCTAGCATAGGGGAAGGTTCTCGTACGTGAAAATGTGGGTCTTCACTAAGGAATAGTAAACGAAGGACGGTGTTTCGTCTTATTAGCGGATGCACCAGCCTGCCATTGGACGACATAATGAGGGGCTTTCAATGGTACCATTAGAAGATAATTATGGTGAAAATAATTCGATTGCATATTTGGTGAACTTGACTTGGATATGTAGATCTATGCTTGGTTGAAGGAGATATGAATCTCGGATAAATATATCGTGATGATTATAGAAGTTTGATATCGTTTCTCACAGACAACGCATATATTTTGTTTGTAAATGAAGTGATGATCATAAAGGAAGAATTGGTTGCTGAGTCGTAATGGAGCTAATTTTGATGCGGTGGATGAAGCTGACTTGCAAGGTTAACATTCCAATGCTCAAATTAGTGAGGGAGTGAATAATAAAATTTCAAATGGATACCGAAATTCATACCTAGAAATGGCGTACTAACTTTCACTAAATATGAGAACTTGTTAACAACTAAAATGCAAAGATGAACGTGAAATACAGATGACCGTAGGATAGATTCGACAATGTAAAATATGTTCTAAGATGGGATAGTGCGAGAAGGTTTAACGTGCATGTATTCATTTTCGTCACACTTTACGCTCTTTGGGTATCCTGATTTAGACTCCTCTGGACCTCTATGACTAGCCTAGAATAATTTTTAAACTAGGTTTTTTTGACACATGGTGTTAGTAGATTATATATATATATATATATATATATATATATATATATATATATATATATATATATATATATATATATCCAGACACTACTAGAAATAACATTTTTTATGATAAAACTTTCATCTCCAACATGTTAAAAACCGAGAGGATATGTCCTGGAGTGTAATGTTTTATTTTTTTAATAAGATAAACATCATGTTACGTCGCCGTTATAAAAAACCGAGGTAAAAACCTATAAGTTAGCGCCTAGTTTTTCCATACAAAAATTATTAAATATGTTATGTCGATTTTCTTGAGAACCGAGGTAATATAGCTATAAGGAACATGACTTCAAATCCTAGTGTCCGCATTTAAAACATTTTTCAACGATTTATCATTTTCCGCTTTTCTAAATACCATTTTTTGTGTTTAACAAGAATATGAAATAATATAAAAAGGTAATATTTCATTGATAATAAAAAAAGAACACAACAAAGAAAACTACTCAACAAATTTAAATTTCACAGTCCACTCAACCTCAACATCACCCTTAACTATCGCTAACTTATTGAAAAGTTCAGAATGAAATCCTCCATAAGGTATGAGGAAAGTCATTTCCTCCCGAGAGGTCTTTATCACTTCCTTCAAGAAGTTGAAAATGGTAAGATGAAGATTAAATCTCATGTTGTATGTGAGAAATAACAAGAGATGTTTGTCATATCAAGTAAGTGTTTCCAGGCCTTTCTTTCTTGGATGGAGATTTGCCACTAGAAGTTGAAACCAAAATTTTGCAATTGGTTTTAGAGAAGAAGGACTGGAGAGATTATTTTTGTTATAAAGTTGATGAAGGGTTGCGTACACACATTGAATTCATAATGTTCAACATAACTACCAAATAATTAACAGTTGATTGTCCTAGATATCAGTGATGAAGTAATGTATAAATGAGTGGCATTGACATATGACTGGATGATTTCTTCATGACCAACTGGCACAATGGAGGCATTCATCCAGAACTCTTTAACGAGGTTAGTGTATATGGGGCCATGTAGAATGTTAAAGTAACCATTCAACTTTTTTTTGTCAACATCTTTCCTCAACTTTGGTTTAAAATTTTCGAAATCATTGAAATTAACATACTTTTCATTGATAACGAATAACCGATTTGCATTCATTTTTTATAAGGACTTTGAAACAAGGAAACAAAGAGTTGGTAATGAGACTTTGAAAATAGGAAAATATTTTGAAACAAGGAGTTGATAATTAGACGTTTAAATAGCTCCAAAGCCTCCTAGATAATCCAAAAGAGACGTTTAAATAGCTCAATGAACGTTGAATACAGTTGATCAATTCTATTCTAGATAAGTGATATGATTCTAATGCATGCGCGCCTCATTGGTGTTTTAACCTCAGTTTTAATTGTATTTTTTATTTGTAATATCAATATTCTAACCCGTCTATTTTCCATAAAATCCGAGGGACCATTAAGCGTTAAAATTGAACGCTAAAGTTTAAGCCTCTATTTTAATTGTAGTTTTTATTTGTAGATTAAATGTTCTTACCCGTTGATTTTCCTAAAAACCAAGGTAACATTTATCGTTTAAATTGGGATATTTATGAAATCTGTAATCAAATCCTTTCCGTCCATTTCATGACTATTAACGCTCAAGACAATACCATTAGCGATCTGCGTGAAACATAAATAAATTCTATTATAAAAACATTATGAATATCAAAACTTGTATGACAAACACTTTAAGATTTACAAGAGTGTTTGTCATGAAGAGTTCTATATTTGAGTTTAAGCTTTGTATTCTTAAATATTTATTTGAACAAAAAATTATTTATGTGTCTAACCCTTTTTTTTGTTCATACCAGAAACAAATACAACAAAAAGCAATTGAAAAAATTTTGGTTCCCAGAAGATCCACACCTAAATATTTAAGAACAAAAAATTATTTGGGTGTAAGATTTGCAAGAGTGTTTACCATGAATAGTTCTCTATGATGGATTGCAAGAGCATAAAATTATTTGGGTGTAAGGTTTCTATTCTTAAGAATTTATTTGAGTAGAAAATTATCTAACCTTTTTTTTGTTCATATCACAAACAAATTCAAGCAAAATCCATAGAGAATATCCTTTTTTGTTGGTAGAAAAGAGTTTCCCATGCATTTGATCTTGCCCAGAATATCAAAGAATTGAAGATCCAACATATGATCTTCATAGACAGTTAATTTTTTTTTGTGTAAAAAATGTAATAGTCTGGATAAATATTGTAGTTTGTAAGCAAATTATTTTATTAATGTTTTGTGTGAACAATGTAACCCATTTTATTAAAAAAACAAATAACCCCTCAATTTTCTTAATAAATTAAGAAGAAAAAATGAGCTAGATTTTGTAAATAATAAAAGTGCAGAAGCTGAGGTTCGAACCCATGCGCTAATAAAATTAGACATCAGTGTTTTAAACACCAAAATGATAAGTCTTTACTTTTTTATGACAACCTTATTTACCTCACTTCTAATGCCGAGGTAAAACGCATTTCGCGTCTGACGTTAGATAACAACTTTTTGATTTAAAACAAAATAGTTGAGATTTAATGTAATTACATGATCTTTTTTTCTTAACTGTTTTCAGTTGAGAAAAAAATATTATGTAATGAGATATAAATCTCAACATTTTATTTTAAATTAAAAGGTTGTTATCTCTTCCTCTCACTCTCCTATAAGATAATATTTTCTCTCTCTCTCTCTCTCTCTCTCTCTCTCTCTATATATATATATATATATATATATATATATATATACATATATATATATATATATATATATATATATATATATATATATATATATATATATATATATATATATATATATATATATATATATATATATATATATATATATATATATATATATATATATATATATATATATATATATATATATATATATATATATATATATATATATATATATATATATATATATTCGAAATGAACTCAGAATTTAATAGATATCATTTTAATTAATTGTTGGGTTGGATATTTTGGCCATAATTGTTCGGAAGAAAATGTCCAAGAGGTAATCCAATTAATGCCAACGACGGTGCAAAAAGTCAGTAAATATTTGTGCTTTGGGCACGTAACTGTGGAAGTAAATTTTGTATAAGCTTTAGTGGCATAATCTAGAAATATATCTTCATTAAGTCCATACACATTAAACCACCCTGAGAACCATTTAGGAGAAGATAATGAAATATTATTGTTAAACCAAATGTACCAGGTGTGTTCAAAAGGTTTTACACAAAGAAATTTGGAGCAGGCATCCATATAATCAAGATAGTTGTAAGTTTGAGGAGTATACTCTCTTGAAAATGATTTAACAGTTATTTGAGGAAGATTCCAATCGGCTTGTGATAATGCCTTATAAATTTTAAACTTTGAAAATTTAATAACTGATTTCTCATATTCGTGAGTGAGAGTAATGGAGTCTGAGTCTACTAGAATAAACTCATAAAATTCTCTTGTTTTTAAAGTATCTTTTTGTAAAAAGAAGAATCACTGAGGAAATAATTTTGTAATAACCTGTACCAAAGAAGAGTCTTGAGGGAACTAATATGACTCTAGAGGAATAATAGGAAATAAATTGTTTTTTGTAATAAAAGTTTTCCCCTCTGTAGGAGGAGGAGTGTAATATGCTAATTTGGATGGCGAATCCTTCTGTGAAGAAGGGGAAGCCGTAATCTTCTGAGTGATTGAAAAGGAGAAACCAATGCATTTTTGCTCCAGTCCCCTTAGAGGAAGAACTAGGAGGATTAATCTTTTATAAGTAGGTAGGAGAATCCAAAATAACATGCTTATCATTTGTTTGTAATGGAGGGCCATAAGAAGCTTTAGTGTTTGTATTTTTGTTGTTCATGGTTATCCTGCAGAAAATCTCTTATAAAAAAATCTGAAAAAGTATTTTTAATTCCTTCAATATGCATGATTTCAAAATCGACACATACAAGTAAATATTTCCATCTGGAAAAGATATGCTTTAAAACTGAAGTTTTTACATCCTTTTGTAAAATGTGTTTTTGCAGACTGACAATCAATTTTTAATAGAAATGATTTTGAAAATAAATCATCTTGAAATTTCATAATGCATAAAATAAATTCTAAAATTTATTTTTTAATAGTGTTGTAATTTAATTAGGCAGAAGACCACGTTCTAGAACAATATCTAACAACTCGTTCCTTTTCTGAGCCCAGAAGCATTTATTTTAAAATTCCTCCAAACCCAAAGAGGCAGTTGTTTCAACTATCAGTTTGGCACTAGGACATGAGATTCCTTGACATGGTAATTTTCTGACTATTTTCTTTAGATGAATAATACTTTGAGACATTGAATTATCCTAAGGGGGATTATTTTTCTTGAGATGTTTGAATAATGGTCCACAAATAGTTCTAAGGCGCATTTTTCAGAACTAAAGGCATAACATTCCACTCGTAATTCCCAAAAATCACCACAAAAGCAATTTTGTATTTATCTTCCTCCTTTAATTGAATTTGGTAATATCCAGATTTAAGATCAAATTTAAAAAATACACTTTTATTATGTAATCTATTAATCAAGCATTTCTTATTAGGAATTGGGTACCTAATCCATTGTAATGTACTGCATAAAGGTTTATAATTAATTATCAACCAAGGACTTCCTCGTTCTAATTTAGATGCATTGACAACATAAAATACAGAGCAACTCCAAGGAGACTTGCTTGGCCTAACTAGACCCTTTTTAAAATAATCTTGTATTTCAGTTTTACAATAATCCAGATGTTGTTTGTTCATCTGAATTGACCTAGCTTTAGTAGGTATATTAATTTCTTTAAAATTGGATTCGTATGGTAAAGATACAACATGAACTTTCCTTTTTCCAAAAAGCATTAGGCTGTTATTAACAAAGGTCTTTAACAAATTTATTTTGTATTTCTTTTAACTTTCTCTTGAATTTTTTTAGATTTTAATTGTTCATCTATTCGTTTAAAATGAATTTCTTTATTAGTAAAATTAATTTGATTTCTTTTTATATTTATATGATTTATATGCATATACATTTATCTTTAATGGAATTAAGATTCCTAATTTTTGGTTGATTTACAAATTCAAATTGAATTGTTCTTTCGAAAGCATATATGGTTATTGTGGTGTCACTAATCGTAAAAGGATATAATAATAGTAGGAATGATGTTTCTAGTATAATAGTTTCATGAATATTTTGTATTAACAAAAATAAAGTTTTATATGAACTTTGATCTTTGTAAATCCTAACATTAGATAATTTATAGTAAACTTGTAATTTACTACCACTTGCTCCTTGCAATGATTCTTTTGTTTTTTCATAATATTGAGTTAGGATTAATCCTTCTTAAATATAGTTTAAATATGTTCCAGAATTTATTAACTCAATGAATTCATAAGTATGATTCTAAAAAGTTAATTGGACTCTAGTATACCATTTATGGGATATAATCCTTGCAATATTATCCATGTAATTCTTAGAATTATTAGTATCAGACGGAGAAGGAGTCTCTGGTCTAATCTTTTGTTTTTGACTAATATTAGAATATATTTGTAAATATAGTTTATACCTTTATATATTTTTCTGTATTTAGATAATGCTAAGCTTAGTTGGCTAGTTGTGATTGGTTACATTAACCATGTATATACATCAGCTATCTTGTACTTTACAGATAAGGAATAATAACAAAATTTTCTATCGTTCTTCTTCTTCTTCGATGCCTCCGTTTTCCACTATGGCACCATGTTTGCTGTTCTATTACTTGAATTCCACCATTATCGACATGGTATCATAGCTTATAAAGCTCTGATAGCCATTGTTTTCGTGATTATCTTCTCTGTGTCTTGCTGGATTTCTTCTTCAATCACGATTTTCACATATTTTATTGCTTCTTTCAATGGCAAACCAGAGCTATGCCGACTTCACCACTAATTCTACAAATCTGTACTATCTTCATTTGAACGAGAACCCAATGCTCGTTCTTATTGCGCACCACTCATAGATAAGAACTACCACACTTGGGCTCGATCGATGTAAATAGTGCTGATATCCAAGAATAAGGAAAAATTCATCGTTGGAACCCTAACAAAGCCTCCTATTTCAGATCCTTTTAATGAGCCATGGATTCGCCGTAATACCATTGTTCTTGCATGGATTCAATATTCAAATTCAGAGTCTATTGCAAAATCAGTCCTATGGATTGATAATGCAGCTTGAGTATGGAAAAACTTGCAGATTCGGTTTTCTCACGATAACATCTTCCACATTTTTTACATTCAAGAAGACTTATACAAGTTTTGTCAAGGCACCCTCGACGCCTCTAACTATTTCACTCAATTGAAAGTAATGTGGGATGAGTTGGACAACTATCGACCAATTCCCTTTTGTTCTTGTGTTATCCCTTGTTCTCGTGGTACCATTGTATCAGTTAAAATGTATAGAGAGAAAGATTATGTCATACTTTTTCTCAAGGGTTTAACTGAAAAACTTTCACACTCAAAGTCTCAGATTATGATGATGAATCCCTTACTCGATATTGACAAGGCATTCTCACTTGTGATCCAAAAAGAAAGAGAAATGGATAGTACAACTTCTGTTATGTTGCCTTCTATAGGCTCCAATGAAGAAATATCAACATTACAAGTTAAAACTCGTGAAGGGAACTACACTGCAAAGCAGAGTACCAACAATTTTTGTGCTAAGCATCAAGGATACAATGCTCCAAGAGGAAACAACAAAGTTTGTACACATTGTAATAGGAAAAATCATACAGTTGAGACATGCTTTCTCAAGCATGGATTTCCACCAGGTTATCGAGGCAAGGGAAAGACTCAAGGGACTGCAGCTTCTTCACCATCAGCTACAATAATCGATACTACCTTAGAAGTTTCATCTCATAGTTTAACTTCTCATGCATTTAGTTTTACTAATGAGCAGTATAACATCATCATTTCATTGCTTCAACAAGCCAAGCCTAATCCTACTGTAAACTCTGTTTTCACTCACTTTTTATCATGCATTATCACTCCTCCAATGTGAATGGTAAGAACCCTCCCCTTTGGATCTTAGATACTGGAGCTACTGATCATTTCTCATTCAATTTTTCTTCATTTGTTGAACATAAATCATTAGTTCCAACACATGTCATTCTTCCTCATGGTTCACAGGTTATTGCTTCTATTTTGGCACAGTTGCCATATCACCTTCTCTAACCTTACAAATGTGCTTTACATCCCTAGTTTTCATGTAAACCTTATCTCTATTTTCAAACTTGTTGATAACAATAATTATTTTGTACAATTTAATGCTAATACTTGCCACTTTATGCAGAATCATTGCAAGGAAACGATTGGTATAGCTAACTTGCAAAGGGGTCTCTATGTTCTTGACTTCACACCTCCTCATTCTGCCAATATTTTTTCTACATACAATTCTTGTAATTAGTGGCATTTAAGATTAGCCCACATATCAAACATAGATTTACAAAATATCTCAAAATATTTTCCTTTAATTACATGTAATAAGAACAATGTATCATGTGACTCGTGCCACTTTGCTAAACAGAGAAAATTTCCTTTTCCTAACAGTGTTTCTCATTCTTATGTGCCTTTGAACATTTTGCATGTTGATTTATGGGGGCCTTTTTCCACCATTTCAAGTTGAGGACATAGGTATGTTCTAACCCTTGATGATGATTATACAAGGCATACATGGATCATATTTCTTAAAACTAAAATCAAACCAAAGCTAGCCTTATTCTCTTTATAGCCTACATATAAAATTAGTTCCACTTTACTCTTAAATGATTGAGATCAGATAATGGGACAAAGCTTATTTCCCTATCTGGATATCTCCTATCAAAATGCATTATTCACCAAAGGACTTGTGTTGAAACACCCCAACAAAATTTGGTGGTGGGAAGGAAACACCAACACATCCTTAATGTGGCTAGGTTTATATTTTTTCATTCCAATATTCCCTTAAATATGTGGAATTTTTGCATACAACAAGATGTCCACATTATAAATAGGCTACCCACACCTCTTATGAATTCCAAATTCCCCTATGAACTTCTGTTTAATAAGCCCCCATATATGCTTCATTTAAATTTTTTTGGATGTTTGTCCTATGCTACTTCTCTACAAGCTCATAGGACAAAGCTTAACTCTAGAGCTAGGAAAGCTATATTTCTTGGATATAAAGAAGGAACAAAAGGCTATATCCTCTATGATCTTCAAAGCCATAGTATTTTCATCTCAATAAATGTTGTTTTCTATGATAACACATTTCCTTTCAAACCTAAAACCTTATCTTCTGCTACAATTCCAGACCATGTTCCATACATAGATGACCTTCCTACTAAGACATCTAACTTTTCTCCTAGTCAGCAGCCTAATACCACTAATATGTCCCTTTCATCTGACATATTTGCTTCTACTAATGAGAATGTTTATGATATTTCTTCCCATCCCATTAACTCTCCCAGTCCCAGCTAAGCCAACCCCACCCCAGCTGGTTTGACCTTGCATACTGGTTCCAACCAAGTTGGACCTAATTCCCCTTTTTATACTAATGCTCATCTTCCAAATACTTTTGTCATCTCTTCCAATTCTTCTCCTGATACAGACAATGTACCTTTTTCTACACCTGTGACTGACCATAGCCACCCTTTACTTACTAGTCCTTCTTCTAATATGAACCACTCTATAGAGTATCCACATATCTTACCTACTGATTCTGCCCCTACTATGAATCAAATAGCTGATCACAATACTTTATATCAAAATTCTTCAAAACACCCCTATTACCCACAAGACATTACTCTAGAGCATCTTCCTCCTCAATACTTAAAGGATTACCACTATTACTCTTCTAACTCTAATCATTCTTCTAAAGTGTTATATCATTTATCTTTTATCCTTACTTATAATCATTGTTCCCCCTCTTATAAACATTTCTATTTTTCTATCTCTTCTAACATTGAACCAAAATCATTCAACCATGCCATTGAGCTTGATTGTTGGAAACATGATGTGGATGTTAAATTACAAGCTCTTGAAGAAAATCAAACATGGAGTATAGTTGATCTTTCACAAGGAAAATCTCCAATTAGGTGTAGGTGGTTTTATAAGATAAAATACAAGGAAAATAGTTTCATTGAGAGGTATAAAGCTAGGCTAGTAGCTAAAGGTTACACACAAATGGATGGTATTGACTATTTGGACACATTTTCACCTGTAGCCAAAATCACAACAGTGAGAGTTCTATTATCCATTGCTGCAATAAAAGGTTGGTATATTGAACAGTTGGATGTTAACAACGCCTTTCTTCATGGTAACTTACATGAAGAGGTATATATGACATTTCCTCCTGGTTTATCCACTTTTAACCTTTCTCAGGTATGCAAGCATCAAAAGCATTTGTATGGCCTTAAGAAGGCAAGAAGGCAATGATACTCCAAACTTTCATCTTTCTTAATCCCTTTAGGTTATTATCAGTCTCAAGCTTACCATTCATTATATATGAAGTCTCACAAGGATTACTTTATTGCAATACTTGTATATGTAGATGATATTGTTCTTGTTGGTAATTCTTCCTCTGAAATTTAATTTGTTAAGAATATTCTTGATCAGAAATTCAAGATAAAAGATCTTGGTCAGGTAAGATTCTTCTTGGGCTTTGAGATTTCTAGGTCAACTTAAGGCATTTTCACAAACCATAGAAAATACACCCTTGAATTATTGGAGGACACAGGCTTCCTTGCAGCCAAACTTTCCTCCACCCCTGTTGACCCTAATCTCAAGTTATCCCCTACCGATGGTGAACCTTTATCAGAACCTACCATATATAGAAGATTAATTGGAAGATTAATCTATCTGACAGACACTAGGCATGCTATTTCCTTTGCAGTACAACATTTAAGTCAATATGTATCTAAGCCTCTTGTTTCATATTATGAGGCTGCTACAAATGTTTTAAGATTCCTAAGAACCTCCCCTGCTAAAGGCATACTTTTTTCAGCTTCCAATTCTTTAAAACTATATGTTTTTGCTGATTCTGATTGGGAAAGATGTCATACCACTAGGAAATATGTTATTGGCTTTTGTGTCATTCATGGATCCCCTATTCTTTGCTAGAAATCCAAGAAACATAACACAGTCTCAAAGTCTTCCACTGAAGCTGAATATAGAACTTTATCCTCTCTCACATGTGAATTGTAGTGGCTGCAATACTTGTTTAATGACTTCATGATCCGTTTTTCTCAACCTACATCTGTGTATGTGACAGCAAGTCTGCTATATATCTTGCTCATAATTCTGCTTTTCATGAAATAAGCAAACATATAGAGTTGGATTTCCATGTGGCTCGCGAGAAAATCAACTCGAAATTTATTCACTTGCTTCTTGTCTCCACTACTACCCAGTTAGCTGATGTTTTTATAAAGCCTCTACATTCTCCAACATTTTCTTCTATCTTGAACAAGTTGGGACTCTGTAGCCTCCACAGTCTAACTTGAGAGGGGATATTAGAAT
Source organism: Vicia faba (assembly GCA_948472305.1). Taxonomy (NCBI): domain Eukaryota; kingdom Viridiplantae; phylum Streptophyta; class Magnoliopsida; order Fabales; family Fabaceae; genus Vicia; species Vicia faba. The sequence continues at coordinate 298,310,556 of OX451736.1, read as the reverse complement.
ATATTTGTAAATATAGTTTATACCTTTATATATATTTTTCTTTATATAGATAATGTTAAGCTTAGTTGGCTAGTTGTGATTGGTTACATTAACCATTGAATATACCAACTATCATGTACTTTATAGATAAGGAATAATTACAAATTTTTCTATCATTCTTCTTCTTCTTCTTCTTCGATGCCTCTGTTTTCCACTATGGAACCATGTTTGCTTTTATGTTACATGAATTCCACCATTATCTACAACTAATAATAAAATTTCCTTCTAGCTGAAGAATATTTAATTCTAAATCATCTCCACATTCCTTTAAATATCTATGTTTATGCTTTTATAATTTTATTTCATTATTTAAAACGTTAATAGTAACCACTTTAGGTGGTTTAAGCAGTTAAATAATATATTTAAATTCTATTTTATGAATGTTATTTTTAATAATGTCGTTATCATCAATAATATCTTTTATCTGATAGATGAAAGCTTCTTTACTTTTAGATTCTTGCATTTTATCTGATATGGTGATTAATGTATTAGTTTGACTATTGGTGAGGACATTAATTTTTTTACTACAATTGTTATAACTATAAAAGTATAATCTAAAATATACATCAGAGTTAGAGGGTGACTCTTCCGAGTTATTCAATTGATTAATGTCTTCATACGCCGACTCATAGGATGATGCATTGGAGGATGAAGAATCCCCATTGTTTAGAATAATATTTTCTAAAGTGTTAATAAGGATTTCTTTTAATTCATCGGAAATATCTAATTACATTTATTAGAATAATGCAAAAACGATCACATTTAAAACATTTAACATCTTTATCTTTGTTATAAGATTTTTTGTAATATTTTTTATTCTATGGTTTCTTACCATGTAAGACTTATTATAAAATTATTAATTATCTTATTTATAATTTTTTTATGGTAATGAGAGCCTTTTCTTTGGTTACTACATGCTTCTTATTTTTAGGGTTATTGGGGGCCCTTAAAGGGGAACTCCATATTGTTCACAAAATTTTCCCATCTCGTGCTTACTGTTCATTTTCTCATTTTTAATTTTATTTTGTATTTTATAATCAATACATATTTGTATTTGGTTTCTATAATATAATTGAAAATTTATCCCATAGACAAAGTGTTGTAGGGAACAATTCCATTAAAATTTTGTTTAATATTGGTTTTAACCTTTTCATTAAATAACCTCGGCAAGCCACTAATAAATCTTTCTTTCCAATAACTTGCCGCTCCATCAGACCTGAGGCGGAGTTTAGAAAGGAACATGTCTTTATACCAACAATAATCAGACATGGTAGGGCAATAAAGGTTCATTAATTGCTCAGAGGCTCTTTGATGGATTTTTAAGGGTTCTCCTACAAAGAACTTAGTAATGGCATAAAGGAGACTTGTAACACAATTCTCTTTATTATTTTTGCCTCTAACAACCATATCAATTTGTAACTTATCATCTTGGGCAATGATGTTATCCCACCAACCATTTAATTGACCACTAAAGCCCATGACTATCATGTCTTTAGTCTTCTTATCGCTTTTTGTTTTCTAATTTTAAAAGTTGTAGCAGTAATTGTCATGTGTTGAATGGTATCCAGAACATGTTATTCCAAAGCACCATCTATGATCCATTTATCTATAGATTCTATGGAGTAGCTATCTCATATGAAGCTACTTCTTTCGTCAAATGACAAGTCAGCAAATGAGGGTCTAGGATAATAGTTTCTAGTTTTTAGCCTAGGGCCTCTATTCCCTAATTTATTTAAGGTGCTACTACTTTCTCCTTCGTGAGAGAGGGAATGTAAAGTGGATGTTGATCCTAAATTTAAACCATTTAAGTTTTTAATTAATTCATTAATTTTCCCATCAAATCATTGATCTAACATCATACCTTGCAATTTATCTTTTGATCTTTTGAGGGAATATCATAATGATATATTAGTCTAGTAGAATCAAGTTTAGTGGAAGGTATATCAACAGTATGAGGAATAGCCTCCTCAATTATTCTAATTGATTTTACATAGTACTTAATATTTCATTGATATAGATTTATTTTGTATTTCTTTAATTTTCTCTTGAATTTTTCTAGATTGTAATTGTTCATCTATAAGTTTAAAATGAATTTCTTTATTAATAAAATTAATTTTCTTTCTTTTTATATTTATTTGATTTACATGAGATATATAGTTTTATTTAATGGAATTAAGGTTCCTAATTTTTGGTTGATTTAAAAATTCAAAGTTAATTGTTATTCCAAAAGAATATGTTGTTATTGTGGTGTCACTAACCGTAAAAGGATATAATAACAATAGGAATGGTGTTCCTAGTATAATAGTTTCATGAATATTTTTGACTAACAAAAATGAAGTTTTGTACGAGCTTTGATCTTTGCAAATCCACATTAGATAATTTATAAGAAACTTGTAATTTGCTATCGTTTGCTCCTCGCAATGATTCTTTTGTTTCTTCATAATATTGAGTTAGGATTAATCCTTTATGGATACAGTTTAAATTTGTTCCAAAATCTATTAATGCAATTAATTCATAAGTATGATTCTGAACAATTAATTGGACTCTAGTATACCATTTATGAGATATAATCCTTGCAATATTATCTATGTAATTATCAGAATTATTAGTACCAGGCGGAGAAGGAGTCTATGTTGGTCTAATCTTTTGTCCTTGACTAATAGTAAAATTTCCTTATAGCTCAAGAAATTTTATTTCTAAATTATCTCCACATTCCTTTAAATATCTAATTTCAGTATTTAATAAATTTATTTCATTATTAAAAACATTAACAATAACCATTTTTTAGGTGGTTCAAACATTTACATAATATCTTTAAATTCTATTTTATGAATGTCATTTTTATGAACGTCGTTATCGTCAATAATATATTTTATCTGACGCATGAAAGCTTCTTTACTTTCAGAGTCTTGCATTATATCTAATATGGTGATTAATGTATTAGCTTGACTATTGGTGAGGACATTAATTTTTTTATAACAGCTGTTACAACTACAAAAGTCTAATCCAAAGTATTCATCATAGTTATAGGCTGACTCCTACGAGTTATTCAATTGATTAATGTCAACATACGCCGACTCACAAGATGATGCTTCAGAGGATGAAGAATCCCTATTGTTTAGAATAGTATTTTCTAAAGTGTTAATAAGGTTTTCTTTTAATTAATCAGAAATATTTAAGTTACTAATTTGATTAATTTTTTCTTAAATATTACATTTATTAGAATCACGGCCAAAACGATCACATTTAAAACATTTAACATCTTTATCTTTGTGATAAGAGTTTTTGTAAGATTTTTTATTTCGTGGTTTCTTTCCATGATTCTTTTTGTAAGACTTATTATAAAATTGTTGATAATCTTATTTATAATGCTTTTTAATGTATTGAGAGCTTTTTCTTTGTTACTAACATGCTTCTTATTTTTAGGGTTACTGGGGGGCCTTAAAGGGTGCATCCATATTGTACTCAAATTGTTCCCATTTCGCGTTTATTGTTCATTTTCTCATTTTTAATTTTATTTTGTATTCTATAATCAGTACAAATTTGTATACCGTATTCTATAATATAATTGGAAAATTTTCCCATAGACAAAGTATTGTTTGTAACAATTCCATTAATTTTTTTAAATATTGGTTTTAATCTTTTCATTGAATAATCTCGGCAAGCCACTAATAAATCTTTCTTTCCAATAATCTTCGGCACATTAATTTCTCAAAGGCTCTTTGATGATGTTTTAAAGGTTCTCCTACAAAGAACTTAGTAATTGCGTAAAGGAGAGTTGTAGCACAATTATCTTCATTATTTTCACATGTAACAACCATATCAATATTTAACTTAGCATCTGGGGAAATGATGTTATCCCATCAACCCTTTAATTGAGCACTAAAGCCCATGACTGTCATGTCTTTAGTCTTCTTATCACTATTTTTTCTAATTTTAAAAGTTGTAGAAGCCATTGTTGTAACACCCTAATTTCCCCCGCGTATTTATAATTAAAATCAGAGTATAAAACAATCATACAATTAGGATGCCACATCCAACAACCTGCTCATCTATTTCGAAATGCAACACATACGGTAATTAAAGAACATATCATGTGTATGAAAGTCTACCTTTTATTAGAAGCGAAAAACAACAATAATTAAATATTTTAATTCCTCCAAGCATAACTATCACAAGTGTAGTTATCAAAACAATAATCATAAATAATGATCAAATATAACAAATTATACAATAACAAAGGTATACACATAAACAAAACAAGCGTCGACTCTCAGTATTTTATATCAGAGTAGACACTGACTCAACAACACATAAATAAGAGCAACCTCTTCCATTAACTTCAACACCTTCACAGTAGATCATATGCGCGTTACCCACGTGGAGGCAACATTCAAATAGTAGAGGTGAGATATCATAATTATATAAAGGAAAGCATGATAATAAGCAAGCATCAGATCATTTTATGCACATCAACCATTCCACAAATCAATCCACACAATCAACTAACCAACAAAATAACAACACAACCAATATGCAATTCAATGAGACTCATAACTTGACTCAATGTATGCAGTAACAAAATGTGAACTCTCGGTTTTACCGCTTTGATCCACACCTAGGATCAAAGCTCACCAAATAGATCTCCGTCCAAAATCGTTACTAAATAATACTTAACTAATCCATCACCATAGGAATTATCTACATGCACCCAATCTGCACAACGGAAATGAGGCTCACCATATACGGACCTTCGTCCAACACCATGAATACATGCAATGTATTATGCATACAACACAACAACACACACAAAAACCTTCATCATAGTCAATGTAACTCACCACTACTATCCATCATGCACCAAATACATGTCAAAACATGCAGCAACAACAAAACAATATAGCAAGCAATAACAATGCATTTTCACAAGTTTCACAAAATTATATAAACTCATTATGCATTAACTACATGTCCACACCTCAAATAATCTGAATTCTAGTACTGCAAATAATTTTAAGTTAAAGTTATTACACCAGCTTTCCAACACTTCAAACGGCATATTAATCGGACACCTGGAACTAAAGTTATGAATTTTTGAAGTTTTTACAAATTTTTTGACATAGCAGAGTAACGAGTTACTTCATTTTAAGTAACGGGTTACTTAAAACCCCGAACCAAAATATACAGTTTTTCTCCGAGGTAACTGGTTACTTCATTTCAAGTAACATGTTACTTCATCCAAAAATGCCTAAAATACGTTTTTAATTATAGAGTAACGGGTTACTTCATTTCAAATAACGAGTTACTTCGTTGACAGAAGCACTTTTCTGCAACTTTTTTAAAATGAAAATCACTTTAAGCCATCCCAAAATCCCATTTTTTTACAAATCCTTTAGATTATGTTTTAACACTAAAAAAAATCACTTTTTAAAGGTTTCTAACCTCAAATATTTTTCATCTAAAACACCCATAACTTAGTTCTAACGCTGACCCACAACCACACACAACAACTCACCATCAATCATTCATTTAAATGGATAATTTAAACAACAACATTACATAATTCACCATTAAATCATCAACCACAATATCATTAGACAATATTCTAACACATCTAATTCATCAACAACATACAATTTCATTATCCATAAAATTAATCCAACAATTACAAAATTGCAACCATGATTAAATCATTGAGATAAGAAGAAAAACACAAAACCAAGCATATACATAATCTACCCACAATCATCATACAAACCCTTAAATAATTAGAACCTCACCGTTATCTTAGAGTTCTTGCAAATCTTCTATATCTTAACAATGGTGGTCTCCTTTTTCCTTGAGCCCTAGCTTCCTCTTCTCCCTTTCTCGTGTTTCATGTTCTGTCAGTTTCTATCCCTCAACCTCCCTTTTCTATTTATTTTATTATATTATTATTATTATTACTATCCCAACTAATTAAAATAATAATAATAATTATTATAACAATAAAAATTCCAACACTTATTTAATTTAAATAATATACACTTTATATTACTTAAATAAATAACTACTAACTAGTATTACTAATTAATTTAATTAGTCTTACTCACCACACCACCAAGTTCTACAATTTTACTCACACACCTTGAACACCTAAAATTATATTTTCTAAGACTACCATCCTACACCAAAGGGCAATATAATACACCAAAATATCAATCACACAACAAGATCACCAAAATCACATAATTAAATTACGAAAATAATTTAAAATAAATCGGGGCATTACAACTTGTTAGAACAAAGTTTGAATCTACTACCCTAAGTTTAAGTTTTGATGATAACAAAATGAAAAGATATATTAATTATGTAATTCATGTAAAGAACTAATTGCTACCTAAAATTACTTTCTGTTTTACAGAAACTCTGATGGGTATCAGCAGGAGAACATCCTCATCAGCATCAGAAAATTGGATATCAACATCAGCATCAGAAGATGCTATATCAGATACCAGAATCAGAAGAACAACTCACGCTTATGCTGAAGCTTGATGAACAGATCTGCGCTCAACACTCTGAACTCTGATAAAGACAACAACAGTTCATCAGCACTTAAGCAGCGTCAGAATGAGCCAAAGCCAGAACACGCTTAAGTGGCAACGGTACTGTGCATTCAAGATGAGTTGTTACCAATGACATCATTCCAGACAAGATCTGCTTAATAAGGAAAGATTGTTATTGGCATTGAATCATAATTATTGCTCCAACGTTCACTAATTCCAATGCTATATAAACAAGTCAATGAAGATTAAATTGGCTAATGCTCTACAACACTCTACACGCCAAAAAGCTATTCATCATCTTCCTCACTCTCAGTTTGCTAAAAGCTCCATAATTCCTTACTCAATTATTTTAGCAATCTAGTTCTCTTAAGCTTAATTTGTGTAGTATCATAGTTGTGATAAACAGTTTTGTAGAAAACATTCACACACCTAGATTTTAATTCTTTGTAAGAAAGTAATTCCTTGAGAAACCGGTTTGTGGTTTGCATCAAGAAGGCTTTAGCAGTTGTTAAAGCAGATTGTAATATTCAGTTGAATATAGTGGATTAAGACCTCGTTGGAGAGAGGCGAAATCACCTTGAGGGATGGACTGGAGTAGTTTGAGATCAAACGAACCAGGATAAAATATCGTGTTCATTGCAATTGATTTCCAGTTTTTACAATTCAACCCCCCTTCTTGTGTTTTTCACTTCTTCAATTGGTATCAGAGCGCCTGGTTCTGAGCTAAAACACTTAACCGTGTCAGTACAAGATCCAGCATCAGAAAAACACAATGGCAAGAATTTATCAACACACCAGCAATGACAACCATGAGGACAGAGACAGATTCAGCGGCAAACCTCCAGTCTTTGATGGAGAAAATTTTGATTACTGGAAAGACAGAATTGAAAGCTTCTTTCTGGCACATGATGCTGATCTATGGGACATGGTGACAGATGGATACACGCACCCTGTGAATGCAAGCGGTCAGAAGATTGATAGGAAAGCAAGGTCTGACCAACAAAAGCGTGACTTCAAAAATCACCACAAGGCCAAAACCATCCTTCTCAGCGCCATCTCGTATGCTGAATATGAAAAATCTCTAACAGAGACACAGCTAAGAACATGTTTGACTCACTCAGAATGATGCATGAGGGCAACGTTCAGGTCAAAGAAACTAAAGCTCTTGCGCTCATTCAGAAGTATGAGGCATTCAAAATGGAAGAAAGTGAATCCATTGAAACAATGTTCTCAAGATTCCAGATTCTGGTAGCTAGTCTCAAGGTTCTGGACAAAGGTTACTCTACTGCTGATCACGTCAAGAAGATCATCAGAAGCTTACCTAAGCAGTGGAGGCCAATGGTTACAGCTCTGAAGCTAGCAAAAGATCTCAACAAAATTTCTCTGGAGGAACTTATCAGCTCCCTCAGAAGTCATGAGATAGAGCTAGAAGCTGATGAACCTCAGAAGCAAGGTAAGCCTTTAGCATTAAAATCTAACAAAACATTTGAGTCTAAAGTTTTGCAGGCAGTTGAAGAAACATCTGATGGATCCTCATCAGAAGAAGACGAACTTTCTCTCCTCTCCAGAAGAGTGAATCAACTGTGGAAGCAGAGGCAAAGGAAGTTCAGGAATCCCAGAAGATCCGATCAGAACGAGTCTTCTTCCAGATACAGAAGGACAAATTCTTCCTCTGGATACAGAAGATCTGAAGGTTCCTCAGGAAGCAGAAAGCCAAACACCAAGGACATCATCTGCTATGAGTGCAATGAGCAAGGACACTACAAGAGTGACTGCCCAAAGCTTCAGAGGGAAAAGCCCAAAAAGAAGTTTGGAAGAGAAAAGAAGAAAAGTCTCATGGCTACATGGGATGACTCTGACTCGTCTGAAGCTGACTCAAAATCAGATGATGAGAGAGCAAACATAGCTCTCATGGCCAACATTTCAGAAGATAGTGAAGCTTCTGAATCAGAATCAGATACTGAAGAGGTATTTCCTGACTTTGCAGTTAATTTTACCAAGGCTGAACTTGCTGAAAGCCTTAACGAAATTCAGGAAAGGTACCAGCAGATTAGAGTTAAATTCAGAAACCTGAAAAGGAATCTTGAATCTGACTCTGATAAGACTGAGAGTCTTAAATTGGAAAATTCTGAGCTGAGAAATAAAATTTCAAAATTAGAAAATACTTTACAAAACTCTCAAAAGGAACCAATTTCTGAAACTCCCAGCAGCGCTGATGAGATCATCAAGGAGTATGATCACATTTTCCAGAAGTTCCTTGCTAAAAGCATAGATAGAAGCAAAATGGCTTCAATGATCTATGGAGTTAGCAGAAACGGCAGGAAGGGAATAGGATACCAAGGTAAGGTTCCTACACCAAAGAATGTCATGGATTTAACCATTAAACACACTCCTCTGAACTCACATTTTGTGTATGGTCACACACATGATATTAAATACACTAGCAGTAAGTATTCTGTGAAACCAAAATTCAATCAGAGTTTTGGTAAATCTAACAAATCAGGACCCAAGAAAATCTGGGTACCTAAGGATAAAATAATACATGTTGCAGATATCTTTAGTAGCAAATCAGAAACACCAGTCATGGTACCTGGACTCTGGCTGCTCGCGACACATGACGAGAAGAAGGCATATGATCCAAAGCCTGGAACTTAAGCCTGGAGGCCACGTTGGCTTTGGAGGCAATCAGAGGGGAAAGATAATTGGCTCTGGAACTGTAGGTAATGGAAATCTTCCCTCTATAAATAATGTTCTGCTAGTAGATGGATTAATGCATAATCTGTTATCCATAAGTCAATTAAGTGATAACGGTTATGATATAATCTTTAATCAAAAATCATGTAAAGCTGTTAGTCAGAAAGATGGGACTATCCTGTTTAATGGAAAGAGGAAAAACAACATCTATAAAATCAAACTTTCTGAACTGAAAAGTCAGAATGTAAAGTGTCTTCTGTTTGTTAACAACGAGCAGTGGATCTGGCACAGAAGATTGGGGCATGTTAGTCTGAGAAGAATATCTCAGATTAACAAACTCAATCTGGTCAGAGGACTTCCTAATTTGAAGTTCAATTCAGATGCTCTGTGTGAAGCATGTCAGAAAGGCAAGTTTGCAAAACCTTCTTTCAAATCTAAAAATGTTGTTTCTACCTCTAAGCCATTAGAACTTCTGCACATTGACTTATTTGGACCAGTTAAAACTGCTTCAGTCAGTGGCAAGAAGTATGGGTTAGTAATCGTAGATGACTATAGCAGATGGACATGGGTAAAGTTCTTAAGACACAAGGACGAGTCACACTCTGTGTTTGTTACCTTCTATAACCAAGTTCAGAATGAAAAGGATCTTGGAATCGTTAAAGTCAGAAGTGATCATGATGGAGAGCTTGAAAACAAAGATTTTGAGTCATTCTGTAATGACAGAGGCATTCTGCATGATTTACCTTGTCCTAGAACTCCCCAACAAAATGGAGTTGTAGAACGAAAGAACAGAACATTGCAAGAAATGGCCAGAACCATGATCAATGAGACAAACGTTGCTAAGATCTTCTGGGCATAGGCAATAAACACAGCGTGCTACATTCAGAATAGAATCTCAATAAGACCTATTCTAGAAAAGACTCCATATGAATTGTGGAAGAACAGAAAGCCCAACATTTCATATTTCCATCCTTTTGGATGTACTTGTTTTATGTTAAATACAAAGAATTATTTGAACAAGTTTGACTCTAAAGCACAGAAGTGTATTATGTTAGGATACTCTGAACGCTCAAGAGGGTACAGAGTATACAATACAAAAACACAGATTGTGGAAGAATCAATCAGTGTTTGTTTTGATGATAAGCTTGACTCTGAAAAGTCAAAGCAGAATGAAGTTTTTGCAGGTATGGAAATTGAATTTACAGGTTCTGAAGACAAGTCATCAGAAGCTCTCAACACAGACACTCCTTCAACATCTGAAAGGAGAACTGCTAGCAATCCTACAACAGCTGCTGATCAACCTCAGAAGAGACTACCCAGAAGCAGCTTGGATCACCCAGAAGAAACTATCTTAGGAAGAAAGGAAGATCCAATCAGAACAAGAGCAAGCTTCAGAAACTCTGAAGAAACCCTCATGGGACTTGTGTCTCTGATTGAACCTTCTTCTATTGATGAAGCACTTCTGGACAACGACTGGATTCTAGCAATGCAAGAAGAGCTGAATCAATTCACCAGAAATGACGTATGGGATCTTGTTCCCAGACCAAAAGGATTCAACGTCATTGGAACAAGATGGGTGTTCAGAAACAAGCTAAATGAACAAGGTGAAGTCATCAGAAACAAAGCACGACTGGTAGCACAAGGTTATAGTCAGCAAGAGGGGATAGACTATACAGAAACCTTTGCTCCAGTCGCCAGGTTAGAATCTATCAGACTTCTAATTTCATTTGCTGTTAATAGAGGCATCACTCTGTATCAGATGGATGTCAAGAGTGCATTCTTAAATGGTTATATAGAAGAAGAGGTTTATGTGCACCAACCCCCTGGTTTTGAAAATACAAAACATCTAGAACATGTTTTCAAACTAAAGAAGTCACTATATGGTCTGAAACAAGCTCCCAGAGCTTGGTATGAAAGACTAAGTAACTTTCTGTTAAAAAATGAATTCACCAGAGGGAAGGTGGACACTACCTTATTTTGTAAGTCAGTTAAGAATGACATCTTAGTCTGTCAAATTTATGTTGATGATATTATTTTTGGATCTACTAATCCTTCTCTTGGAAGAAAATTTGCTAAGTGTATGCAGGCAGAATTTGAGATGAGCCTCATGGGGGAACTGAAATTCTTTCTAGGAATTCAGATCAATCAAACTCTAGAGGGAACTTACATTCATCAGAGCAAATATGTCAGAAATCTTCTGAAGAAATTTGACCTCTCAGAATGTAAGCCATCAAAGATTCCAATGCATCCCACGTGCATTCTGGAAAGAGAAGAGGTAAGCAAAAAGGTAGAACAGAAGGTCTACAGAGGTATGATTGGTTCTCTCCTTTATCTGACAGCTTCAAGACCTGATATCTTATTCAGCATATGTATTTGTGCTAGATTCCAATCAGATCCTAGAGAATCTCACTTAACAGCTGTTAAGCGAATTTTCAAGTATCTGAAAGGTACTACTAATCTGGGTTTATTTTATAGAAAATCTAGTGATTACAGCTTAGTAGGCTACTGCGATGCTGACTTTGCTGGAGACAGAGTAGAGCGTAAAAGTACTTCTGGAAGCTGCCAGTTTCTGGGAGAAAATATGATCTCGTGGTCCAGCAAAAGGCAATCCACAATTGCGCTATCAACAGCAGAAGCTGAGTACATAGCAGCAGCAGGATGTAGCACACAAATGCTCTGGATGAAAAGTCAACTTGAAGACTTCCAGATTTTTGAGAGTAACATCCCTATACTCTGTGACAATACTTCTGCTATTTGCTTAAGTAAGAATCCCATTTTACATTCTAGAGCTAAGCATATAGAAATAAAACTTCACTTCATTAGAGAATACATTCAGAAAGGAATTTTGAACTTAAAATTTATTGATACAGACCATCAATGGGTTGATATCTTCACTAAACCCCTTTCTGAAGATAGGTTCAATTTCATTCTGAAACATCTCAGCATGAAAATCTGCCCAGAGTGAAAATGTTTTAATTCCACATATTATCTTTCAGAATGTATTTGTTTTACTGTGAACTTCTGATCAAGCTCTTTTCAGAAAGATAGAACATGCAGATTGTATCAGATGTTATTCTTAAAGATCTGAGCGTTTCAGCTAAAGGATAGACGTGCTGCTCACTAAATCAAACAAGTGTCATCCAATCATCAGCAAATCTCTGAAGCATAACGTGTGCATGCTTCTATGAAGGCAAAACGCTGATTGGGTGCATTGAGACACATGTCTGGTAACCGTTTCAAGTATCTTTCTCAAATCCCCCAAAATCAGCAAGCATTAAATGAAAGTAATCATGTCTTAAAACGTAATCATGAGTTATTTCTCTTTCTTGAAACCGTTTACACTTTCAAAAATTATTTTGAAATCTATTTAAGCACATTAACATCTCTCATTAATCCTTTACCGTTTCTTACAATCTTACAAATATTTCTCTGCATTTTCTCTGTGTGTTCATCGCTCTCAAAAGAAACCCATTTTTCAGTTTTCTCAGAAAACCCTAAGTGTGAACATGGCAACCTCCAGCAATGTCTCTGCAGGTTCTCAGAAGGAAGCTTCTTCTGAACAGTACCAAGTTCCTTTCAGAACACTCCTTACACCAGTGAAGAATTTGGAAGTGCTGTCTGAACTAATTGTTGACTTCTCCAGTTTGAAAGAAAATGGATTTGACTTGACAGAAGAAGTTAGGGCATAGGAATGGGAGAGATATTTTGATAGGTTGGTTGGACCAACGTTCCCAGTCTTGGTCAAGGAGTTCTGGATTCATGCGTACTCATCAACGCATCAAGTCACCTCCTACATAATGGGAAAGAAGATTGTGATCACTGAGGATCACATAGAAAGATAGATACAGTAGTCAGCATGGTACACAAGTAGACTGAAACTGCTGATCAAATTAAGGCAATGATAGAGACTCTGTTCAAACGCTTTCCTCCCCAATCTTAGTTTTTCATTCATGATATTTTCAATGTTTTCTTTGCATATCTTCTGTACTGTTTTGTCTGGCTCTGAATATTTTAATATAACAAGTTTTTCTGCTCTGATCGTTTTAGCACATCACTTACATTTTTTGATTGCTGACAAAAAGGGGGAGAACAAGAATGATATTTTTCAATAACGGATTACTGAGACAAAAAGTCTCAAACATTCTAACTCTGATATACTTGAATGTTTTCTGTTTTTTTTTGCATAAGTCTACAAGTACAAGAAGTTAATCACCTCTGATACACTGAAGCTCAAAGCTCTGATATTCTGATCTGAAGTTCTGATAGTCAAAGCTCTGATATTCTGATCTGAAGCTCTGATATTCTGATGTTCAAAAAAAATCAATAAAGATCTGATCCTGAAGACTCCTGGAATTAAAAAGGGAAGTAATAAATTCAGGGGGAGTATCTCCGATCTAAACTCTGACATCTCTTTATCCCTTATCTTTGATAACTTCTTATTAAATTCTGATACAACTTATCATTTAGTTATCTCTGATACTTTTCACGCTATTTTCAATTAAAAAATATCTAGTTTTTGTCATCATCAAAAAGGCGGAGATTGTTGGAACAAAGTTTGAATCTACTACCCTAAGTTTAAGTTTTGATGATAACAAAATGAAAAGATATATTAATTATGTAATTCATGTAAAGAACTATTTGCTACCTAAAATTACTTTCTGTTTTACAGAAACTCTGATGGGTATCAGCAGGAGAACATCCTCATCAGTATCAGAAAATTGGATAGCAACATCAGCATCAGAAGATGCTATATCAGATACCAGAATCAGAAGAACAACTCACGCTTATGCTGAAGCTTGATGAACAGATCTGTGCTCAACACTCTGAACTCTGATAAAGACAACAGTAGTTCATCAGCACTTAAGCAGCGTCAGAATGAGCCAAAGCCAGAACACGCTTAAGTAACAACGGTACTGTGCATTCAAGATGAGTTATTACCAACGGCATCATTCCAGACAAGATCTGCTTAATAAGCAAAGATTGTTATTGGCATTGAATCAAAATTATTGCTCCAACATTCACTAATTCTAATGCTATATAAACAAGTCAATGAAGATTGAATTGGCTAATGCTCTACAACACTCTACACGCCAAAAAGCTATTCATCATCTTCCTCACTCTCAGTTTGCTAAAAGCTCCATAATTCCTTACTCAATTATTTTAGCAATCTAGTTCTCTTAAGCTTAATTTGTGTAGTATCACAATTGTGATAAACAGTTTTGTAGAAAACATTCACACACCTAGATTTTAATTCTTTGTAAGAAAGTAATTCCTTGAGAAACCGGTTTGTGGTTTGCATCAAGAAGGCTTTAGCAGTTGTTAAAGCAGATTGTAATATTCAGTTGAATATAGTGGATTAAGACCTCATTGGAGAGAGGCGAAATCACCTTGACGGGTGGACTGGAGTAGTTTGAGATCAAACGAACCAGGATAAAAATATCGTGTTCATTGCAATTGATTTCCAGTTTTTACAATTCAACCCCCCTTCTTGTGTTTTTCACTTCTTCATAACTTTCCCCCACTTAGAATATTTTTGTCCTCGAAAATTACCTGATGCAAACAACTCCAGATACGACTCTCCTATCCTACTCTCCAAATCCCATATCATATTCTCTCCGGCAACTCCTCTCCTAACTACCTTCACGAGAGAAATCTCCTTTCCCCTCAACTGTGTCAGTTCATGATCATCAATCCTTATTGGTAAAGCATCCACTGTAAGGTTATCCGTCACCTGTACATCATCCATCCGAATCACATGCGACTGATCCGGAACATACTTCTGAAGTTGTGAAACATGGAATACATCATGTGCAACTCCCCGATTTTTATTGAATTAATTATGTGATGTTATGTATTTAGATGCATTGGTGAGTCTTTTTATGTGTTGTGGTACCTTGTTGAGAGGTAGTTATCTTAGAAATATAAAAAAAAAGTATTGGGGGTGTATGACCAAAAGTGTGGAAACATAGAGGTGAAGGGAGAATGTTATTTAAATATTCTTGTTATTATTATAATAGAATAACAATATTAGTTATAATAATTAAATAATTATTTTAGTTGTTATAAGGAAGGAAGGACATAATTGGAATATGATAGTAAGGGTCTAAGGGTTAGTTTAGTAAAACAAGAAAAATAGGAAGGGTTTTGTCCAAGGTATGATTGTATAAATGAGACAATAGACATAATGCATTTGGGAGAAAAGAGGAACACTGAAGAGGGAAGAAGCTATGGCTAAGAGAATCACCATTGTTGAGATGTAGAAGAATCTCAAGGAAACTAAAAGTTAAGGGTGGAGTTTTCTCTTGCTTAGAGATTGTATGAAATTTATATGGGTGGATAGTTGTTAATCCCTGTGTGTTGTACCCAAAAATTTTCTCTCTCATTTCTCAAGATATTTCCCACAAGATCTTCAATAGTTCAAGCTTGCACAAGGATTGGCTAGGACAAGACACTTCCTCAGCACTGATACCTCAAATTAGTTTTGAGTTTTCACAAGGAAAATTGGACTTTTAATGCCACATATGACTTTCATGGATCATTATGAACCTTCAAGATTGCTCATGTCGAGTTTCAAGTTTTTTAGTTCAAGTTTGCTCAGTCAATTGATCAGATGACCTAAAATCAACTATATTGGGTAAAAAGTCAATTATGGTCAACTTAAAGTCAAACATCAATATTTTTGTCCCACATCAACATTTTAAACTCATATGTATCAATTGATCAAGTTTGGATCATAATTCCCTAAGAAAATTGATCATATCAATCAAAAGGGCAAAATGGTCAAAATTATGGTTTTGACTGAGAAGACTTGATTTCTAACTTTTGACCTAATACATAACTTATTGGTTTGAAACATTATAACAAGGATTCAAATTCATCATATTGACCTAATTTCATGGTTCAATTCATTCCTCGAAATCAATTGATTGATAGTTGAAATTTGGTCAATTGATGAAAAAGTCAATTGTACACTGGAAAGTCAAACTTTGATTTTTTGATCAAAATAAAGTTTCAAAAATCAAATTTCATCAAGACATGTCAAAATATGAAGCTTGATCATCAAGAAAATCAAAAATTCAAATTTCATCTTGAAAAGTCAAAATTTCTAAGACAAAAATTTTTCTAAGTGTTTTATACATGCTTTTCTTCATGACTTCATGCCAATTTTTAACCATGATGCAAGATGATTCAAGAAAAACTTTCAACATAAAAGTTGTATATATTTACGAATTATAAAAACTTGTATTAGAGGTATCATCTCCAAAAAATTCTTAGATTTTTAGTTATAAGGCCATAAATTCGTGAACTTTTTCTTAAAAGACAGTGAAATTTTTTGACCTAGTTAGGCAGATTTTTGGTACTAACTTCATGGCAACTTTTCACATAGTCCCAATTGGATTCTTCAAAAATGGAAAAATGAAGGTTGTAGAGGATGTTACAATATTTCCAAAATGTCAAAGAACTCATTAAGATCATTCTTGAGCTAGGAGAATCGAAGAGATAAAGTTAAGGTTTCATTCTTGATTTACAAGGCAAAATTATGAAGAACAATGGATCAAATCTCTAGTCATGTTGCATAATATTTTCTTTGCAGGCATCTAACTTTTGTTTCACTCCATAATTAATGGTATACATAATTGATTGAGCCCTTATCCAAGTGATTCAAGCATTGTCCAAAGCAATATTCCATTTTGAGAAGAAAGTAGCATATCCATTCTTGAAAAGCAATCTTTATGCACAAAGTCAATCCATTAAGCTCCTAACTTGTTTGCTTTGATTAAACTTCATCTACAAAGTCAGAGGCATTGTGTTTAAGTGGTTAACAACTCCATGAACAAAGGTACAAGGCATGGAAACATGTTTTGTCAAGAAAATCACATATTAAGCTTAAACATGGATTTTAAATTGAGATTAACTTGAGAACTCCAAACCTTTTGCTTATAAATAGAGACACTATTTAGGAGCTAAGACACGAGATTACAAGCACTAAAACAACCCCAAACTCCCTTAAGCCATAAATTGCACAAAACCTCCATTTTTGTGTCATTTTTGACTTTGAACATCCAACTCAAAATCTACTCATGCGTTTCTTGGACAAACCATTCACAAAGATTCCTTAATTCATATAGAAGCTATCCCAATCCCTGTTACAGTTCTGTAACACCTCCATCACCATCTTCCATTTTCAAAAACAAAGGTTTGCACTTGGACTTCTCTAGGACAGTTCAAGCACTCTCAACTCAAGGTAACCATTGGAATATCTTCCTGGAGGTTCAAGGAAGATAACCAGGACATTAAAACACTTTGAATCAAGCTCAAACTCAAAACACGAAATCCAGTTTTGAGGTAAGTTTTATGATTTTCCATCTCTTCATATATGCATTGTTAGCTTTACATTTTCAAAGATAAAATGTACACATCATTACACTGAAGCTGATCATGTCCTTAGAATTTATTTATATTGCTTGAGTAGTGAGAATTTTAAGTTTGAACTTTTTGAAAAATTAGGTTAGAATTGGTACTAGTCAAAATTCGTGATCATCTTTGAGGCATTGTTTAAGTTATTTGCATTTCTGGAATTGTAGTGAAATTTCTAACAAGTTTGATGTTCATACTTTTGAGAATGGTTGAGAAGATGAAGTTTATCATTAGAACTGATTTTGTAATATATATTTAAGGTTTGATATAAGACACCAGATATATGGCCACCCAGTGGTAGAGAGCACACACATTATTGCTAAGGGCCTGGGTTCGAGCCCCATAACTGCCCTTTTTCCTAAAATATTTTCATTGTTTTTTTTGTCACAACCAACGCGCTTGGACCTCCCTTCCACTGGGCCTAGTGTTATTTTTCTGATTAACCTCCCCCCCCCCATTACACTTTGCCACGCAGCCCATTATTTTTGTTTTTTTTATTTTTTTCTTCTGATCCAAACAAAAAATCATATTAGGCCCAACAAATCTGTTTTTTTTTTGCTCACTTACACCTTAAACTGCTTTCACACCTCTGACTTAAATTTTTTGTATTAAATTTTATTGTCTTTAATTTTATTTTTATTATTATTAATATTATTTTTATTTTTATTAATAAAAAAACCAATTTTTTTTTATTATTTATATTTTATACTTATATTTTATTCCTTTTAAAACAAAAAAGACAAATTTTTTTTCTTATTAAATTAAATTTCTTTTCTTAAAATTAAATAAATATTAGACTTAGGATTATTTTATTTTATTTTATTTTATTTATTAAAATTAATATTAAAACCTTTTCATAAAACCCTAAAAAACTTGTTTCTTTAATCAAATCCAATTTCTTTTCTTAATTAACTTAGGTTTAATTTTATTAATTTAATTACTTTCTTTTCCATTTATTCATTCTTATATATTTATACATTCTTGTACATTATTATTCAAATTCAATATGGTTGTAATAGTACTTAGGTTTAATTTCTCTTATATCCCAATTTGTAAATTATACCCTCATCCCTAAATGATGTAATAGCGTAGAATTTTACATTTAGGCAATTTATCGATTTAAATATAAATGCTAGTAATTAGGGTTTGTATGGCAAGACATAAAAATCAACAAGTAGAATACCCTAATTCAAAGACAAAGATCATGAAAACAAACACTTTGCACACTTGCACCTTTAGGGTTGACCTCGCTTGTTGCCTAAGATAAAAAACAGTCATATCCCTCGAACCTGGGATACTTTAGCAATGACCCTCGAATACAAGATCGTAGTCCCTCGATGACCCTTCAATATTGCCTTTGATAAATGATCTTATCCCCTTACAAAACTTGCTAAAGTATGTTACAGCATTGCATTCTATGACTATACGATGATCCACGCCTGTCCCTTCACATCCAATGATAGGGCTTCTTATCAATCAATGGTAAGGTAGCAATATATAAAGGAGGAAGAAATGAATAAAGAATTTTTGAGTAGGTAGAACGTTCATAGTTACTTGCTCACAATCATTTTCAAAACCACATCTTTCAAACACACCAACATTTTTCCATGAAATATTTTCAAAAAGTCAACACTTTGTATACATTCTTAGAGATACGAGAATCATTACAAAGTTCTCCTAAATGAAATCACTTTTCAAAAATACTTTCAAAATCCAGCACAAGTACATTTCAAACAAAGCATTTCAATGTGAGCTAGCAACTAAGAGCCCGTAGATAACTATAGATGAAAAGGGTGCTAACACCTTCCCTTTTCATAACCTACCCCCAAAACTCAAGAAAAATTCTCAAAAGGTATTTCCTGTTCTTTTCACCCTTTCCTTTATTGGATAAAATAAAATTCGGTGGCGACTCTTTCTATCCGTAACAATTGCAATAAAACACAAAACAACCAAGTCAGTTCTCCCACCGTATTACAAAATCAGCTGGGGGAAACTTAAAAGTGGGGTTACCTTAGAGACTAGATCACATTTAAATGCTTTCATTTATTTGATTTGTTTTCTTTATATTTTGGGTCCATGTTTGAGTTTTAAATATATTCTCTACCCGGATCTAGGAACATAATTAGGAAAGTAGCAAAGATTATGGAGATTGTACAACGTAGACCCATATGGTTGAGATAATAGCTTTGTTAGGGTGACACATTTGTTGGTACCGGTATCCCTTGTGGCGGATCGAGGAGAATATATGGTCGATGTGTGGTGTCATGAAGCACTAATGAACCTTAGAACCTTTTGTTGAACAACTTGGCCATTAGGAAGTAGTGAGATAGCCGACTTTGGTGCAGTCCCAAGTTGGTTGATACTCGATACTACGCTCATTGAGATCAGACTTTTGGGATATTTTGGTCGCCAAAAAAGAGGCTTGCACTAAAACAATGCCCAATGAAGAAAGGTCAATGATATTGAGATCCCCTAGAACCCGATTACTTTGTAGGACAAGTTGAACCAACTAAACTTCGAGAAGGTATTTACCAATGAACCCATGCAAGCCTAAAACCTAAGGAATTGTGTGCTTTGTGTGTATATGTTTACTTGTACATAACATCGTACCATTGCATTTGTACTAACTATTTCAAGGACTTTGGGATTTATCTTAGTGCTGTTTTTTAGGACATGGCTTCCATGCGAAGAAACACTATCCGAATCAACCTGGCGATAGTGTCTCCTCAACCTAAGGAGTTAGCGTCAAGGGTTACAAATGATTCTCCGTTCATTAGTAAGTATATCCGTCTCATCAACTTGGTTACGACAAACTTTGAAGAGGATATGGTACATGTGCTTTTCCAATTCTTTGATCCTAAGCACCATTGCTTTACATTTCCTGATTACCAATTAGTGCCTACTATGGAGGAGTTTTCTCAACTCTTGGGAGTTCTTATTGTTGATCAGTTACCCTTCACTAGTATTGAGAGAGACCCAAGACCTGAGGAGATTGCTCGAGCTTTACATTTGCAACGATCCAACATGGTGGAAAATTGGGAAACAAGAAGTGGTGTTAAGGGGTTTCTAGCCAAGTTTTTGTTTGAGAAGGCTCAACAGTTTTGGGATGTTTTGGATTTGAAAGCTTTTGAATATGATTTGGCCCTTATAATATATGGGATGGTACTATTTCTAACCTACACCAACTCATAGATGCGGATGCGGTTATGGTTTTTCTATCTCGTAATCTCGTGCCTACCTTACTTGGAGATATCTTACACTCTCTTCACACTCGCACCATGAAGAGAAGGGGAATTCTTATGTGTTGCACTCCTTTGTTAGTTAGGTGGTTTATTTCGCACCTTCCTCTATCTATTTTGAAGAATGATAAAGGCATGAGATGGTCTAATAGGTTGATGTCACTCACGCATTCAGATATTCATTGGTGTTCTCGCTCTTTGGAGGACATTACCATTATTGACCGTTGTGGTGAATTCCCTAATGTCCCTCTTCTTGGAATTAGGGGATGTATCACTTATAATCCTTGCTTAGCTTTGTGACAGTTTGGGTATGCTAAGAGGGATGTTCCTCATGACGCACTTGTCCAAGGAATTATTTTTGACTATGAGAACGATGCTCAAGGTTATCGTCAAATATTTGTACGAGCTTGAGGCAGGGTGAACAAAGTTGATAGCAATATATTGGGG
Organism: Vicia faba; assembly: GCA_948472305.1. Taxonomy (NCBI): domain Eukaryota; kingdom Viridiplantae; phylum Streptophyta; class Magnoliopsida; order Fabales; family Fabaceae; genus Vicia; species Vicia faba. The sequence continues at coordinate 298,289,174 of OX451736.1, read as the reverse complement.
CATAAGAACTCCATTCCTTTGGAGCCTTATCTCAAGTGGGTGCGATCTCACACTTAAAACCTCATGATGCCATATGAGGCCATTCTACATATCATCATGGAGCCTATTTCTGAAGGAGACGTTCCCTACACCATTCTTCACCCTAACACGCTTGCTACTCTCGAGGAGTTGCAAAGATTATGGATCCAACTCAAAGGGGAGCGTGACACCTTTGAAGCCCAGTTCTACGCAAGCGAGAAGAAGGTTTTGGAGCTCACGAGACAACTTCATGAAGAGCGGATTTTGAATGCCTACATTGCACCAAAGAGGATGCGCTCATGGGAAGCTTGAGTCCCTTTTGTTCTAGGAGTTTACTTTGTATTATTTTTTCTTATTCCATTGTAAGCCCAAGAGGAACCTTTTCTAATCATTTGAGCTTATTAATCCAATTAATGTTTGTTCCTTCTTTGGTTAAACACATTTAAATCTTAAAAATCCTTGAAAACATTCGCATTCGCATTACATGCATCATAACATAAGCAGGTTTTTGACACAGGTTTCCTCATATTTATACTGTTTATTTCAGTGATATGGAACTCGAGAAGACTGTGAAAGACTAGAAGGCACAAAATTCTCAATTTCAAGAAACCTTGCTTAACTTTACCAAAGGGCAGCAAGAACTGATGTCACTTCTGGCTGCCAAGAAGAAGACTAAGAAGAAGGATTTGATCAACATAGGGAAGATATTCAAGGGCCCCGTAGGACAAGTTCAAGTGGTAGAAGAGTCATCTGAGGAAGACGAGAATCAGGATGAATATGCAAGGAGCACACGTGCTGGGGGTGGTAACAACACAACTTCTGAGGATGAGGATTATTTTGATGATCAATATCCACCCGCCGAAGACAAGTATAAACAGCTGGAGGATAGATTAAAGGCTATGGAAACTCAAGTTGTACATAGCCTAGATTTTAGTGATTTGGTTTTAGTTTCTGGGGTAGTGATCGCCCATAAATTCAAGATTCCAGTTTTAGCCAAATACGACAACGTCTCATGCCCAAAGCTTCATTTGAGATCCTACGTCCGAAAAATTCAACCGCATACCACTGATAAGAAATTTTAGGTAGTCTTATTTCAAGAGAGTCTGTCTAGGACTCAATTGGAGTGGTTTTATCAGTTATAAGGTTCCAACATTCATACCTGGGAGGACTTGGCCACCGCTTTCTATCGTCAATATCAGTACAATACCAATCTGGTGCCAACTAGAGTTCATTACAAGGAATGACCATGGGTTCCAATGAAGGTTTCAAAGAATATGCGCAAAAATGGAGAGACTTAGCAGGTTGAGTGAGTAGCGGTAAAAATGTTTAAGACTAAGCCATTGGATTGACTAGACTTATACAAATCAAAATATAAAAAAATCACCACCGCGCTTTATTGTTTCCAAAGGAATGGGAAAAGAGAGAGTAACCCAAAAAGAGGGGGAATGATTCTAGGTAAGGGGGTTGGTTATGGAAAGGGAAGGTATTAACACCTTAAACATCTACAGTACTCTGCAGTAACCTCTTTGTAAAATCTGTATATTTTGGCTATAAAATGTTGTATAAAAAAATAGATGGTAGAGGTGAGAAAGGAAATATATTTTTTATGATTTTTTTGGCACCCTCCGCGGTTGAGAACCTTTAGTGCCTACGTACCACCTTTCTTGCAACAGGGAATCAGTTTACACGTAGTTCACCTTTTAAAAAATTTTAAAACACAAGTGTGCTGGTTAATTTTATGACACAAGACATCATCGTCATTGTCCGTGTGGAAAACATACTTACTATCCACAATCATGAGAAATAATAATTTGCATCATCTCAAAGTGGAGGATATGGCTTGGATTTTAAAATCAACAATGCCTCACTCAACACCCAAGTGGAAAATATCTCACTTCACTACATATTGTAGAAGTATAGTTGTTTGCATCCCTACAAAGATTGACAAGAGTCTAATCTTTTGAGAAAGGTTTAAACATAAAAAGCCAAAGTGGTAAAATAGTTTGAAATGAGATTGATTGACTTTTAGTCTTCTCACAAAAAATGTCAAGGTATTATTAAGTTGATTGAAATTTATTTATGAAAAATGTTTTGAAAATGCATGGACATAAGTCCAAGTTTATTATGAAAATGGTTCAAGTTTAAAAACAAGAAGAGTTTTCAAAAGGGAGAGAGAATATTTTTGAAACTAAAGCAGATGAGAGGAGAAGAAGAGACTATCCTAAAGCATAAGGTAAAAGCTAGGGATAAGAACCATCTAACCAACAAGAAGCCAATAGTTGACATTATGAGTCAAGATAGAATTCCCATTATTTGGATTAAAAACCAAGCAAGCAAAGATACTAGACCTCTTGAGGGAACCAAACTTCAAGTGTATTAAGTCTTCACAAAAATTGGGCAGAGTAACGGTTGTATACAGGTGAATTCCAGATTACAAACAAAGTATGTAATCACAATAACCTGCACACAAAACAAACAAACAACCCAATTGTTATACCCAAAAATTTGCCCTCTTATTTTATCAAGATTTCCCCTCACAAGACTCTTTGGACTCCAAACAGAATTAGGGTTTGCTCTGCCCAAGACATCTCCTTGCACTGTTGACCTGAAATTAGGGTTTGAGTTTGCACAGGGATTTTTGGACTTCCAATGCTCAAAGTTACTTTCATACTTCATATTGTACTTATAAGATTGCCTCTACCAAGTTTCAAGCTTTGAATAAAATTTTTGCCCAGTCAATTGGACAGTTGACCTAGAAATCAGCTATATTGGGGAAAAAGTCAATTGTAGCCAATTTACAGTCAAACCTCATGATTTTTGATCCACATAAACATTATAGGCTGATATGAACCATTTGATCAAGTTTGGATAACAACTCCTCAAGAAATTTGATCATATCATCAAAAGGGCAAAATGGTCATTTTTAGAGTTTTGACTGTACAAGGGCAATTTCTGATTTTTCACCTAGCCAATGGAAAATTGGGTTCAAGCATGGATTCAAAGACTCAATGGCATCATCTTGACTTATTCACAAGGTTCAAAAGATCTCAAAATCATTGGATTGACAAATGAATTTTCCAGTCAACTGATCAAAAATTGATTGTACACTAAAAAGTCAAACTTTGACTTTTTGGTTAAAATCAAGTGCCAAGGGTCATTTTTCATCAAGATGTGTCAAAGCATGAAACTTGTTCATCAAGAAACCTAATTTTGCAAATTAGGGTTTAAGATTGAAAAATTTCATAACTTAGAATTTTTCTAAGTTATGAAATTTTCTTATTTTTCCCCAATTTTGCCCAACATTTTCACCATGATGCTATTGGATTCAAACAAAACTTCCAACATGAAAGTTGTAGTCCTACACAAAATCTACAAATTTGATACACAAAGTTTTCCAAAAAGAAGCTTGGATCTCAAGTAATAATTTTTGGAACAAGGGTCCATGGAACTTTTAACTTAGTGAAATTTTGCCCTAGTTTAGGCAGGATTTTGACCTATCTTCATGGAAATGTTTCACCTAGTTCCACTTGGAATATAAAAATTCATTTCAAAGATGGATTGTATAGCATGTTACAAGCTTTCCAAAATGTCCAAGAACTATCCAAAATCATTTATAGTTAGGGAGAATCAAAGGTTTGAATTTGGCAAAAAGTCACTTTGATATATGGCATGTTTCATGCTGCTACAATTTGCAAACTCTATCCAGCCTCACTTGTACTTTCTAAAAGGTCTCTAAACCCTTCCACACTCAAAAGTTGGATGCAAACTCATTGGTTTAAGGCATTATTCTGATCAATGGAAGTTTACACAAGAGTTTAATCCATTTTTGGAAAAAGTAAACTATGCCATTTTGATAAAGGCAACTTTATATCAACTTGCTTCCCTTGAGCCTTGGACCCCTCTCTTTGCAGCAAACAAGTTCCATAAACTTAGGCAAAGGTACAAAAATCTTGTGCATGCTAGAAGATAGCCTGTACAGGCCTGTCTTGTATCACTTCACACTTTTACTTCAAAACCAAGTAAACTTGCAAAAGATCCATATCTTTGAAATCTGATAAGAACAAAGTTGGTAAGCATTTAAAACAACTTTTGCATATTGCCTTGAGCCAGAAGCACGAGCTATCCAACCCTCAAGCCTTCCAAAACACAAAAACACCATCCTCTTGCAAAACAGGGCAACTTCTGCATTTTTATTTCAAAATCATAAACCACTCGTGCATTTTGTCCCAAACCAGTTCCAATACATTCCATATAATCCACCTAAGCTATCCCAACCATTGGATATTGACTGTAACTCCATTTGCAAGCTTCACCATTTCTGATTTCAGCTTGTGTAGGTTGACTTCTACAGGCTTATTCAAGCAAGCTGAAAGCAAACAAAGCATTGGGGAAGGTCAGAGGAAGTTCAGGCAAGATCACAAACATCTCAGGCCTCATTGAAAACCTCCACATTGCCATACTCGAGTTCAACTGAAGAAGGTATTTTTCAATTTTCTATCTCTCTATTTAGGAATCATTAGGCTTAGGTTTGTGAATAAAAAATGTAGTACTCATTGCCCTTAAGTTGTACATATGCATAGATTTCATTTAAGTTGAGTGTGTTGAGATAATTTGATTGATGAACATTCTGAAAAAGTTAGGTTAGAAATTAGGGCCAGAGAAATTCTCTCTGGTCTTTGAGAGTTAGATTAAGTTCTTTATATGGTTGGAATCATGTGATTATGCTCTACAATTTTCATGTTACAAGTTTTTGTTTTTAAGCACTGAAACAGGAGATACGAAGTTGAACTTAGAACGCGCATTTTTGTTTGAACGAAGGTTGAAGATGAAGTAGATGGGTTGGGCCTGGCTATTCCTTGCTTTTGACACCCCCTGACCTACTTCTCACACCCCCTTGGCCCATTTGTTTTATATTTTTATATTTTTCTATTTCTTTTTTATTTCTGACTTTATTTTATTTTTTCTAAACTTAAAAAACTACCAAAAATATTTTCATAAATTTTTATATTTTATTTTATTATTTTTATTATTTTTTAGACATAGAAATAATTATTAAATAGTATATACTTTTATTTTCTTTAATAAAAAACTTGAAAATAACACATAAAAATATTTTATTTTTATTTTTATTATTTATATATTTAAATAACATTTTTTCTAACATAACATATTTTTTGACATTTATATATATTTTTACTTTATTATACATAAACAAATATAATAATATATGCATATTCTTAAACCAAAAAATTAGGGTTTTTACCATTAACAAAAATAACCTTTTATTTTCTTATTTTTTTAATACATTAAATATTATATTTTTACATACATTAAAAATAATACAAAAGTATTTTTTGCATATTTATAATACTTTACATATTTATATTTAATTGCATATTTAAGTATTGTTTATTTATCATTTGAACAAAGAAATTCAATTTGGTTGTAATAACTTAGGGTTTTAATTTCTTGCAAAGTAATCCCCTATCCAAAATTGTATTCCCCTCCCCATATCAATGTTGTAATAGCTTAGATTACTTTTACGCGTTTATAGCTTTCAAATATGCCATGATAGAGATTAGGGTTTGTATGCAATATCCAAAATCAAAACAAATAGTTAGACCTAAAACAAGACAAAAATGCATGAAAATGACAACACAATGCACACATGCACCCCTAGGGTTTCATCCACTTGTTGCCTTTAAAACGACCATGGTATGCATGTTGAGTATCTTGGCAAAACAAAAATCAAAACAAAAAGATCATAGTCCCTCGATGATGCTACCTTGGTTGCCAATACAAAATGATCTAGTCCCTCAAAAAATTTGCTAAAGATACTTAGTACAATTGCTATCATGGTCAATACGATGACCCGCGACTGTCCCGTTTAACATCCAAACACAAGTTTGTTTACCAAATGCAATGGTAAAACAACACTGTAAAAGGGTTAAAAATGTGTAGGAAAGATCTTTACATAGATAGGGTAGACAACTCTTAGTTACTTGATCAAATTTGCAAACATCCTTGCTATTTTCAAACACACCTCACAACACAATTTCAAAACATTTTTCCAAAACAAACTTTCAAACTTTGAAACATTTTCCAAAAGACAAAACACCTTTGTATACATTCAAACAAGAATCATTACAAAGGTTGCCACAACAATGGCCTCTTTTCAAAATATTTTCAAAACCACATACAAAGCACCATTTCAAACAATTGAAAAGCAAAAGCAAGTGATCTGAATAAGTAACTAAGAGCCCATGGATAACCATGGATGAAAAGGGTGCTTGCACCTTCCCTTTTCATAATATACCCCCCGAACCCAAGAAAACATCTCAAAGGTCTTTCCTGTGCTTTTTGACCTTTCCTTTGGATAAAATAAAAAGTCAGTGGTGACTCTTGCTAAACTGAAACATTTGCAAACACAAAACGCAAAATCTCAAGTCAGTTCTTCCACCGCATCACACCAATGTCTTGAGGTAAATCTCAAGAACTCCATACAAAATATCAATTAAGGTCACAAGGTCTCCAACGTAGGCCAAGGTTTCTATTCCTAACTCCAAGAAGTCCAATGCTCCATAATGCCAAGGATAATAACCAAATAGTCCAAGTATCATTAATGTTTTTTATGGTTCATGGTGATTATTAGGTATCTTAAAAAAAAGAAAAGCTCAAGTGAGCAAAATAAAAATGACAAGAAAGTAAATGCTCAAGTGAGCAAAGATGAGAAATAGCATGAAATGTAAATGCTAAAGTAAATGGTGCATAAAAGTAAAGAGCATAAAATAAAGCATAAAGTAAAAGAAAAAAATAAAATCTATTGTCAATAATTAGTTGTTAGTTGGATGACCATCTTGAATGTTGCATTTGGAATTCATTAGAGGATTGGTAGAACCAAAGTCTCTACATAATGAATTGCATTTGCTTTATGTCAAGTATATCATCCATTTAAGAATCCTCAATGTAACATATAATGATCAACGATGTTTAAGTGATCCGCGTTGACCAAAATTTATGAAGATCCATTAGGGATTGGTAGAACCAAAGCCTCCACACAATGAATCTCAAGGTTATTATATCAAAGAGATCAAATTAACATACTTGGGCTTGCAAACATAGGTTTGGGCCACAGATGATCATTTATTCGAATCGGGATAAAATGTAGCGCTATGTTAAGCAATTGTAAGTGGACTTATATAGAAGTCGCACCTATTTTGAGGCCGGTCAATAACAATCTATGCACCATTTATTTTGAGATATGATATAGAGATCATGCTTCAATAACACTTAGTGCAATAAGAATGGGATGAGATGAAGAGGGATGGGAAATGATATACAAACCATTTTTGAATTAAAATTTAATCAAACTATATTAAAGTCATTCATCCATTTTTATGGAGTTAGATTCAACACCATGGATCCAATGATGTTAACAAAGTTCATGATCAAAAATTCAACCCAAGATCAGCCAAAAAATAATCACAAAATAATATTACATTTATATATGAATTAAAAAGGGTTTTAAAAATTTTTAAAATAGAAATTAGAGAGAAAAATATCAACTATGTTCAAATTAATCAAGAAAGATTAAGTAATACCATAGAAAAACCAGAAATGAACTCAAATCTTTTTATAAAATTTTTGGTAATTTTATAAACTCAAAAAAGATTTTTAAAATTAAAAGAAATGAGTAAAATAAACCAAAAATATAAAAAATAACAAAGTCAAAAATAAAAAATAAATTAGGTCACCAATATTTGTCACAATATCACTGGATCATTCCATATTATTTTTAGAATTTAAAAATGCATAAAAGTATTTTTAAACATTTGAAACAATTCAAATAAAGTGAAAATCAAAACATAAAATAAAATTGTCAAAAAATAAAAATCGGAAAGAGAAAAATCAAAAATATTTTTCATAATTTTTTCAGATTTTTTGGACTTAAAATGAATTTTCTATGATTTTTTGAAGTTTAAAACAATTTAAATATAAAAATCAGAAAATAAAATAAAGTAAAAAAAAAGTGGACCAATGGATGAGAGTCAAAACGCGTTAGTAAGCCAATCTAATGGATCAGACGCACTGTGCATATCATAGTTATTAGTGAATAACACACATGATTATTAATTAAATCAGATATTCAAAAATTCCAAATGGCGCTGTTTCATTAGTTGAAGGATGACACGTTGGTCATCTTCAACCTCCAGTCAGTCTCAAATCGAGCTTGCTCAAACTGTAAAATTAGAGCACTAGACCGGTACCATTCGCTTCGCCTCATCAAGACGAAGACAACCACACCTTCGCAAAAAATTTATATAAATTGTAGCTCAAGCAATTTGGAACGAAAGTTTTGAAAAGGAATTTGAAAATTCATGGCCAAAACGTGTTTCCAGTTAAAAGAAAGTGTTGCGACTAGAACCAGGGCAATGCGAGCTTCATAATGATATCAAAGTTTGGAAGAATTGGTGGAGAAATCTACCTATTAGAGTTCAGTTGAAGAGCTCTGCAAATGGACTTGGTCAGATTAATTCAGAAGGTTTCAAGGCTTAATTCTTCTTCTGTTAGCTTAAGGGAAGATCAAGGAAGGTGAATTGATAGAAAAAATGGGTTGAAAAAGGCTTGAACAATGATTTCGAAGTTGCATAAAAGTGAGTTATGGAGCGAGTTTGGCAGGGTGATTTTGGATGTTCAAGCTTGAGAAAACGAATGGGATAGCGCATGTATTTAATGGAGAAGCAAATGGGATCAAAAGGAAGGGTGAATGATGCAATTTGGAGGGAATTCATATGGGTCTGCATCATGAAGAAAGTGTGAATTCTCTTTTGTCAAAACTCATCCAAAATGTGCATTTTAATGCACTAATCCACTTGGGAAAGCTGGCTAATCATGTTTATACACAAAACGTGTGCTAATTTGAGGGTTAGAAGTTGTAACATGAAATTCAAATTCTGACTTGCGATGAAACCTCAATTCCAAGTTACCACTTTTGAAACAATGGCATTCTCAGCTCAACGGGTCTTAAGGCATGGTTCTTGATGCTTTAGAAAGATGAGATTACAAGCTTTGCAATGGGAAATGAATAGAATCAAATGGATGTTTGAGCTGAAAGTTGCAATGAGTCAAAGTTTGGAAAAAGAGGTTGACTTTCCATACTTAGAAATATTTCAAGTTTTTCTTCAAAAGTGACTTATAATGTTTTTCATCCAAACATGGCCTTCCTCTTGGAATTTTCTCTTGACCAAAAAAGATGGCATGAAATAGACAACTTGAATGAAATTTTAAAACTTGAACCATTAAAAATATCCAAAAATTGAGAGAGTTATGAATTGTTGAAGTTGGCAAAAAATCATGAAATGACCTATAATCTTTTGTATCCTTAAGGCATCCTCCATCCATTTTCTCACTTTTCAAATTAAAGAAAGAATAAAGTTCACATCCTTAAGTTCATGGTGGAAAATGAGTGGGATAAAGGTGATAAAAATTTACCAAGTTATGATCATTTGAAGTCACACATGGGAAGTTGGGGGTTCATCTGGAGGACTTGTAATCTTTCTTCATCATCAAGTTTCTTCCACATGAAAACTTCTTAAAACTTTTGAAGTGATTTGTTAATAACCATTTTAATAGAAGGATGTTTTTGGAATCACTCAAAAATACTAAAAGATGAGAAAGATATACTTCTTTGAAGTTCAAAACCTTAGCTCCTAGATCAAGAAAATGCTTTGAGGAACTTTGACAATTTTAAACAACCTTCTTGTACCAACACTTTTGCTTTGTAAATAGAAGTTGTTGAGGATGATAATGAGAACTCTTAGAAATAAAAACCAATTCCACATATTGAGATTTGAGAGAAATATGCACTTGTAACCAATGGGAACAAGGCCTTGTCCAACCATGACGACTTCCTCAATCAACCCCTTGTACTTTTGAATCAATCTTGATAACTTTGAAATGTGGTGAACCAAAATAAACCTTGCCATGCCATTTATTCCAAAACAACTTCAATGGTGGGGTTTGAATTTCTCAAGCTTTATTGACTAGGGCATGGAAATAAACTCATGAACTCATGGATCAACTTGCTAAGCCACATTGCCTTTACCTGCATTATTAACAAGTAAGAGAAACCAACATTGCATTTTATTAGTTAAAAGGAAAGTCAAAACAAAACACGCATGATCACAAAATAAAAACAAGTCAAGGTTCTTGGTGATTCCTCAAGGAGCAAAGTTAAAGATAGGGAGGAGAACCAAAAACCCTAATATGATCTTGTTGTGATTGAATCCATATGGTATGATGAAGGGATCTTAGGGGCAAAAATTAGGATACAAAAGCTGCCCTTATTTAAGTTTCTTCTATCCGGAGATACGAAGGTTAAAAATATTCATGTCGACGTAATCGAAGATACTTAAGTATAAAACAAACCCTATTTTTGGACGTAAGATGCCATACAATGCTTATCATTATGAATGCATATAAACAATCTTAAAGGGACGCAAAACACCATTGGGGATGTGGCAAAGAAAATAAGTATCAAAAGAGAAACCCAACCAGGAAAATAAATCACTGGTGAATCAAAAGACCCGACTCTATTGGTATAACATCCAAAGAAGATATAAGATAGCATCAACTTAGCTAAAGAGGAAATAGTACAGGATAAAAGTGATTGACAACCAACTGTGAACTACCAAACTCAATAGTCGAAGGTAGAAGATCAAAAAGATAATGAATCATAGAAGAAAGTAAACTACCAACTCATAGTTGAAGGTAGAAGATCAAAAGGATACCGACTCATAGAGGATGGTAAAAGATCAAAGGATACACCAACTTTTACTGAAGGCGAAACTACCAACGTTCACTGAAGGTAGAAAGAGAAAAGAATACCAACATGGACGTTCACTGACAGTGAGATACCAACATTCATTGAAGGTAGAGAGACAAACATCGACGTTCACTGACGATGAACTACCAACTTTCACTGAAAGTAGTAAAAAGATAACAATTACCAACGCTCAGTGATGGTGAACTACCAACTTTCACTAAAGGTAGAGAGAAAATAAATATCATATCACCGACATTCACTGACGGTGAACTACCAACGTTCACTAAAGGTAGCAAAAAGATAACAATCACCAACGTTCACTTATGGTGAACTACCAAATTCCACTGAAGGTAGAGAGAAAAACATCAACGTTCACTGACTATGAACTACCAACTTTCAGTTAAGGTAGCAAAAAGATAACAATCACCAACGTTCACTGATGGTGAACTACCAACTTTCACTGAGGGTAGAGAGAAAAGAAATATAATAGCACCGACATTCATTGACGGTGAACTACCAACATTCACTGAAGGTAGCAAAAAGATAACAATCACAAACATTCACTGATAGTGAACTACCAACTTTCACTGAAGGTAGAGAGAATAGAAATATCATAGCAGCTAAGTTCACTAATGGTGAACTACCAGCGCTCATCGAAGGTAGAAAAAACATAATAATCACCAATGTTCACTGATGGTGAACTACCGACTTTCACTGAAGGTAGAGAGAAAAAAAATATCATAGCATCGACTTTCGCTGTAGGAGAACTACCAACATTCACTGAAGGTAGCAAAAAGATAACAAGTTTTCCCAATATCATAGTGTTTCACCTGGAACGGGTCTTAACTTCTTCTTTAACCAAGGAATTCCGCCTGGAAAGGGTAATATACAAGTTGTCTCAAATAAAGAGACTACCACATATTGTTATAGGAAGGATTGTAAAAATGACTTTCTGGGGAAAGCAATATGACTTCCTGGGGAATGAGTCATGACTTCCTGGGGAAAGAAATATAACTTCATGGGGAATGAATCATGACTTCCCAGGGAAATGCCAATATATTCCTGCTGAGGAGATAAGGTCTTCTCATGCCAAAATAAATGCACATTCTCAAACCAATGCTCGAAGCTTACAGAAATCCAAAGTAATAATATTGCTGGGAAACAAAGATTCAAACTAGAAATAAACTGGAGTGAAAAAATCAACCAAAATACATCCTTTGAGAAATAAACTCAAGAGAGAAACTCAAATCATCCAGACAAAGAGCTATACAGGAAAGCTAAAGTAAAAATCTTCTGTGAGGGATAACTCAGTGGGGAAATTGAAAGAATATACACTTTCTGCTTAAGCTCGACACTCTATTGGAGAGAGGACAACACAACTCTACAAAACAGGGTAATATGTCAACAAAATAAAATTAATGAATGCGAATGAGCAATGATTTGCTAAATTCAACTATGCATGATGTATGTATGAATGTATGAGTGTTATCATGTATATGCTGACAAAACAGACATATAACACTGGGAGTAACCAGGAAAAACCAACTCGGGCATAATCAACACTCGGCTAAATCACGTCCAAGATGAAAATTCAATAAGAAAATAAGCACCAACCTAGGATACAAAATCCTATTTCATGGCTTAACTTTAATGGGAAGGAACATAATCTGACATAAATCACATCATAGAAATACATAAGTACAGGTACAAGAATATAACATCCTCCTCCAGGCTTCACCGGGGAATAACACATAGACTTCAATGGGGAAAACAAATGTTCCACGGTTTGTACTCCTACTAGGGATTGCAATACTGATTTTAATAAGGCTGATGAAAACCATAACCTCAAAACATCAACTGAGGATCTCGTGCTGACTTCATTGGGGAAATAGTGCCTCATCATCAAGACATCAACTGGGGACCTCGTGCTGACTTTATTGGGGAGGCCAACACCACATCATCGAGGGGAAACCAAGATACATTCTTCAATGTTGAGCATGAGTTTTCCACCAACTTCTATGGGGAGAAAGTATGAAACCTCATGGGAATAACAACTTGGAGAGTTAAGAAGTCAAACATAACAGCAAGAAATCAATCTTATGGGGATTTTAAATCAAACCCAACACTTGGCTGGTGAAAACCCAAAAAACTGACAAATGCCTCAACACTTCTTAAATAAAACATTGTCATTGCCTGATTATCGGGCAAACAAACAAAATGCAAGTATTACCGAAAGGGAGATGCTTCTAAATGAGTCAAATCTCAGCATGCACGGGGAGAAAAGACTCATATCAAATAGAGAAGCCTTAACTGGGGAATCTTGGATTGAGTCTTCATATCATGCAAACTTATTCCAACAAAAGATGCATTGGGATAGCCTTCCTGGGGAATCAAGAAGTCAACATTATAGAAAAAGGTCAAATTCATGGGGATTTAAATCAAACCCAACACTTGGCGGGTGAAAACCCAAAGGGTTGACAACTGTCTCAACACTTCTTAGAAAGTATGTTGCCCTAGTCTAGTTTCATGGGAAATAAATACCAACAATAATGCCAATATTGTAGAAAGAGCAAAATTTTGCAAATAGTTCCATCTCAGCACACCAAGGGAAAAAGACCTTTCATCATATGAGGGAAGACTTCGCTGGGGAATCTGGGATAGATACTTCAGACCATGCCAACCCAACATCAAAAAATGAACCAAAACTTGACTGGGGACAATGGGATCACAAACCCAATACCACACCTTACGCCAATTGGTATCGTCTTCAATATAAAAAATCATATGAATACCAGCGAAAATGACTTGAGAAAACCTTCTTTAGGGAAACAAAACTTCCCAAAATTACTGGAGTTCGTCCATTCCTAGGATCACCACTTTTGTTTTTCTCTTGAATCATAAAATCTAAAGTAAAAGTAAGTTGTAAATTCTTTTTTGAAAAATAATTTGGTTATTTAATCTTTTTTGCTTTGAAAATTATTATCAATAGTAAATGGAGTCTTTGTAAGTTTAATAAAAATAAGAATTACAAAGAATTGGTTAAAAGCTCAAATTTTATTGATAGAATGGTAGTCTACGAATGGCGAGACTCCACGGATGATTACAAAGTTCAGAAAATGGTAATATATAATGGAAAAGATACAATGAGATACAATGACCATTATTCCCTCTAACAACTTTGAAATTCTGAGCAGCAGCTTCCGTTGAAGTATAGTGAGGATCCAAGTAGATCGTTGGTTCAATGATCAAGTCATGTTTGATGTAGTTACTTACCAAGAAAGTCCCTAACTTTTGCCTAAGCTTCCCTAACGGGTTTTTAACTTAGCGGGAAATTTGATTTTGTTTATGTCTCTAATTTTTGCCTAGACCACCCTTTTGGGTTTTCGGCCTACCGAGACGCTCCTTTTTGCCTAAGCCGCCCTTTCGGGTTTTCAACTTAGCGAGCTGTTCTTTTATTTCTTTAGGCGAAGTATTTCTTGTCTGCATCAGCATTCAAGGGATGTGGGAACTCCTCGCCATCCACAGTTTCAAGGATTAATGCACCTCCAGAGAAGGCTTTCTTGACAACATATGGGCCTTCAAAATTGGGAGTCCACTTGCCTCTAGAATCAGCATTAAAAGACACGATCTTCCTGAGCATGAGGTCGCCTTCTCTGAATTCACGAGGTTTGACCTTCTTATTAAAATCTTTCTTGATTCTCTTCTGATATAATTGTCCATGACACAAAGCCATCATTCTCTTATCTTCGATCAAATTCAATTGGTCAAACCTGTTCTGGACCCATTCAGCCTCTGATAACTTGGTTTCCATTATCACACACAAAGAGGGAATCTCAACCTTGATTGGGAGCACAACTTCCATTCCATACACAAGGGAGAACGGGGTTGCTCCCGTTGAAGTGCGGACAAATGTCCGATATCCATGCAAAGAAAAAGGGAGCATTTCATGCCAATATTTATAAGTAATAACCATCTTCTGGATGATCTTCTTGATATTCTTATTAGCAGATTCAACAACCCCATTCATCTTCGGCCTGTAGGAAGATGAATTGTGATGGACAATCTTGAATTCTTCACAAATTTCTATCATCATCTTGTTATTCAGATTCGAGCCGTTGTCGGTGATGATTCTGCTTGGCACACCATACTGACATATGAGATTATTCTTAATGAAGCGCACTACCACCTGCTTAGTAACATTAGCATATGAAGCAACTTCCACCCATTTGATGAAGTAATCAATTTCTACCAAGATAAAACAATGTTTATTGGAAGCTTTGGGTTATATCATCTCAATCATGTCAATACCCCACATAGAGAAAGGCCACGGGGAAGAAATAACATTTATAAGTGCCAGAGGCATATGAATCTTGTCCGCATAAATCTAGAATTTATGGCACTTCCTTGCAAATCTGTAACAGTCAGATTCCATTGTCAGCCAATAGTAACTTTCCCTTAACATTTTTTAGCCATCGAATGTCCATTAGCATGAGTGTCAAATGATCCTTCATGAATCTCATGCATCAACATGTCAACTTCGTGTCTATCCACGCATCTGAGCAAGACCATGTCATAATTTCTCTTGTACAACACATTTTTACTGAGGAAGAAGCTTCCATCCAATCTTCTCAATGTCTTTCTATCTTTATCTGATGCACCAATCGAGTATTCTTGAGTCTGGAGAAAATGCTCGATATCATAATTTCAAGGTTTCTCATCTGCTACCTCTTCTGTTGTAAAAACTTGAGCGGGCCTATCCAGAGTCCGAACTATAATTAGAGGTATATCATTCCAAGTATTCACTTGATACATGGAAGCCAGAGCTTCCAGAGCATCCTCCATTTGATTTTCGTCTCTGGGGATGTGGTGGAATTAAACTTTATTAAAAAAGGGTAACAATCTTCTAGCATAATCATTGTAAGGGATCAAGCCGGGGTGACGAGTATCCCACTCTCCTTTAATATGATTTATTACCAAAGCTGGATCTCCATACACATCTAGAATTTTAATTTTGAGATCAATAGGTTCCTCGAGACCCATGATGCAAGCCTCATATTCTTCCATATTATTAGTACAATCAAATGTCAACCTTGCAGTAAAAGGAATGTGTGATCCATGTGGAGTGACAATCACATCACCAATTCCTTTACCATAATCATTCACAACTCCATCAAATATCATGCTCCAGCGAGGTTCAGGATCAGGACCTTCATCAGGCAATGGTTCATCACAATCTTTTTCTTTTAGAAACATCACATCCTCATCAGGGAAATCATACATCACAGACTGATAATCATCAGCTGGTTGGTGAGCAAGATAATCTGCCAACATGTTGCTTTTAATAGCTTTTTGAGTGCGGTATTCAATGTCATATTCAGATAACAGCATCTGCCAGCTAGCAATTCTCCCAGTAAGAGCAGGCTTTTCAAAAATGTACTTGATTGGATCCATTTTGGAGATTAACCAAGTAGTATGATTCAACATATATTGCCGCAAATGTTTTTCCGCCCAGGCTAGAGCACAACATGTGTTTTCCAGCATGGAATACCGCGACTCACAATCAATAAACTTTTTATTGAGATAATAAATGGCATACTCTTTCTTCCCTGGTTTCATCTTGTTGTCCGAGAATACAACCCATGGAATTATCTAACATTGTTAGATACATAATCAATGGTCTTCCTTCAACAGGAGGGAGCAAGATACAAGGTTCAAGAAGATATTCTTTAATACTTTCAAATGCCTTTTGGCAGTCATCTGTCCACACACAACCTTGATCTTTCTTTAACAACTTAATGATCGGTTCACAAATTGCAGTCATGTGAGAAATGAATCTGGAAATATAATTCAAATGCTCGAGGAACCCACTGACTTGCTTTTCAGTTCTCGGTGCTGTAATTTCTTGAATTTCTTTGACTTTATCAGGGTCAACTTCAATCCCTCTCTGGCTAGTAATGAAACCCAATAATTTCCCTGACCGAACACTGAAGGTACATTTATTTGGATTCAAGCGGAGACGATACTTCCTCAAACGCTGAAACAACTTCAACAAATCTTCTACATGCCCTTCTTCAGTCTGGGATTTAGAAATCATATCATAAACATATACCTTAATTTCCTTGTGTATCAGATCATGGAATATGATTATCATAGCCCTCTGGTACGTTGGACCAACATTCTTCAATCCAAAGGGAATCACTCTGTAACAGAATGTTCCCCAGGGTGTGATAAACGTTGTTTTTTCCAAGTCCTCAGGATCCATCTTTATTTGATTATACCCGGAAAATCCATCCATGAACGAGATTTATTTAGATCCCTGTAATCTAAGCACATGCGAACTTTTCCCTCTTTCTTTGGTACTGGGTCAATATTGGAAATCCACTGAGGGTACACTGATGTCACAATAAAACCAACATTAATCTGCTTTAGAACTTCTTCTTTGATTTTTACTGCCATATCTGGGTGAGTTCTTCGCAATTTCTGTTTGATTGGCGGGCACTCTGGCTTCAGCGGCAAACGGTGCTCTACAATATCTATATCTAAACCAGGCATATCTTGGTAAGACCAAGCAAAAATATCCACATACTCTTTCAATATCTCAATCAACCTGTTCTTCACATCAGGATGCAGTAATGCTCCAATCTTGACTTCCTTCGGATCTTCTTCTGAACCCAATTTGATTACTTCCAATGGCTCCTTATATGGTTGAACGACATTCTCCTCGCGCTCAAGCAACCGTGAGACCTCTTCCAGAATATCATCATAGTCTTCTTCTTCGTCCCCATACAAAGGACATTCAAAGTTTGGAGAGGGTGCAAGGTCATTGTATTTAACATTTTTTTTATTTAAAATTAATCTGCACATATGATTTATGATTTCTTTTTAGAAACTGACACATATAACAAGTGATCATGCAGATTGAATTGCAGTTATTATTTATTTTAAAAGGTTTTTTCTGATTACCATTTTCCAAGAAAAAGCAAAAAATAAAAACACAATTTGGGAAACAAAGACAACTTTTATTATTGATTTTAAAAATCAAAGCAAACAGATAAGCCCATACAATATCAATACTTTCACCTTGGGCAGAGTGAAAGTTTTTTTTCTTTTAAAAAGATTTAAAAAAAACAAATTACTTTGAAACATGTATGCAAGAGAGAACATCAATGGTGATCCAGTTCTGAACCCTAACTCCGTGCGTCACATAATTTGGCATTTCTGGCTCTGCTTCATCTTCCACAATGGCATTAATCCTAGAAACAATTGGATGAAGATAACCCCTGCTACGAAAGATGTCTTGATACTTTCCTGCAGTAGACTTCGGCTTCATGCTCTTACCTTTATCATTCTTCACAGAGAACCCCAAGCTAACTCTATTCTGGTTTACAGGTGGATCAATAATTTGTCCCCATACTTCACTATGGCCATTAAGCACAACCTGCTGAGCATCCTTAAACGAAGCCATAGAATTCTCATTTCCTCTTATATTATCAATGGATAAAGCTTGGAACTAGGTTGCAACAACAACTTCATTCGCCTCCATAATGCTGAAAGAGGACAAATGAGATATCAATAATGACTGTTCTCCATTTATAATTACCACTTTTCCTTCACGCACAAACTTCAACTTCTGGTGTAAAGTCGAAGTGACAGCCCCTGCCTCGTGTATCCATGGTCGTCCCAACAAACAACTATAAGCGGGTATAATATCCATGACCTGGAAAGTAATCTGAAACAAATGTGGGCCTATATGAATAGGCAAGTCCACTTCAACAATAACAGATTTCCTTGATCGATTAAACGCTTTCACAATAATTCCACTTGGGAGCATGGGTATTCCTTGATATTTCAACTTCATAAGTCTGCTCCTTGGTATAACGTTTAATGCGGATCCATTATCAATCAGCACATTGGATAATGAATCATTCTTTTAGTTCATAGAGATGTGGATGGCCAGATTGTGATTCCTTCCTTCATCGGGTAGTTCATTGTCGCAGAAACTCAGGTTATTACATGATGTAATGTTCCCTACCACACTTCTGAATTTGTCTACAGGCATATCACTTTCCATGAAAGCTTGGTCTAATACCCTCACCAAAGATTCTCTGTGAGCAGAGGAGTTCAACAGTAAAGCCAAGATAGATATTTTTGAAGGAGTCTGCAGTAGCTGATATACAATTATGTAGTCGCTCATCTAGATTATCTTCAAAATATAATTCACCTCCTTTTTTAGCGTAGCTCCACTAGATTCACCCACTGCCTTATTGGGTTCAACATTTTCAACAATTTTCTTTCCAATACTAACATCTCCACGAACAACTGGTGCAAATACACGACCACTGCAGGTCACTCTGCTAGTCTCAGCAATATTTCCAACATTAGGCATTGGCTGGATGGGAACTTCCACACAATCCTCTAAAATTGTAGCATTATATTTATACGGTACAGCCTTGTCTGACTTGTAGGGGACAAGACCCGGTAAGCTAATCACCAATGGAGTAATAGCTGGCTTGCTATTATATTCAACTTCAAAATGGGTGGGTGCACCAAAACAAGGCACAATAACATTTACTCCCTCTTCAACACATTCAGTCATTACAAAGTCATCTCTGGGAAACATATCTTCATCTGAATAGAAGAACTCATCCGTAGAGGCATACTCATCATCTGACTCCTCCTCAACCAAACAAACCTCAATCTCATTAACCTCATGGTAATCATCCCTTTGGCATGTAACCTTGATAGTTCCATTATCCAATAACAATTGAATACCTTTCCTTACAATTGAACATCCTCGGGAGTCCCGACAAAAAATTCGGAAATATCCATATTGATGTTCTACCTGACCAGCCATGTGGCAGAAAGTAGCATGCAATTGTACAAGATCCTCATTCATATATCCCACATCAAAGATTATGAAATCTCCAGGACATCTATAAACCATGTTTACTTCCTCTTCATACTCTTACCTAGACCCGATTATGTGGATGAGGCCCTCATCCATAATCTCTTGCAAATCAGCCTTTATCTTGTCACAACCCTGTATATTTGTACTGCAAATAGCACAACCAACATGATCATGCGTATAATAGCTAAATTGACAGAGGTCTGCATACATTTTTTACCAAATCTCCTCTAACCAATTTAATATCAAAAATTCGGAAGTCGCTTGGACAACCAGCCACCATGTTCACAGCATTTGCTCCTCCATGCTTTGGCAAAGGATTATCTTTCACATTAGGGCCAACATATTGGAAGGATAACATACCAGACCTCACCAATTTTTGTACTTCAGTTTTCAAAGGATAGTATTTCTCAACATTGTGCCCTGGTGCTCCCTGATGAAAAGCACATGTTTGGTCTACCTTGTAATACCAAGGCAATGATGATGGTATAACGGGAGGTGGTCTGGTCTTAATCAACTTCTTTTGAATTAATGTCGGGAGTAATTCTGCATAGCTCATAGGGATAAGGTCATAACTCTCCCTTCTCTGATTATACCCTTGATTCCCCTGATGGGATGGTCTCTGATAAGCAACGGTAGTTGGAGCTACACCAATAACTGGAGTTATTGAAGCGACTTGTTAATGACGCTGATAATTTCTTCTAGGAGAATTAACCCTCCTATCTTGCATAACAGCATTTGTATCTCCTTCCTTCTTTTTGGCAAACCCATAGGATGGCTTTTTCTACTTTTGAAACTTTCACTTTTTGTTAAACGACCCTCTCTTACAGCCTCTTCCAAACGGATACACATTCCCACCATTTTAGTAAAATCACTTAGCGTACTCGCTACCATCCTCTCATAGTAGAAAGTACCTAGAGTCTTTAGGAAAATCTTAGTCATCTCCTTTTCTTCCATGGGAGGAATCACTTAGGCGGCTACCTCACGCCATCTCTGTGCATATTCTTTGAACGATTCCATGTCTTTCTGGACCATGGCCCTGAGTTGATCATGGTCAAGCGCCATTTCCACGTTGTATTTGTATTGTCTGATAAATGCTTCTCCAAAGCATTGAAAGTATGGATATTGACACTATCTAAACTCATATACCACTTCAATGCAGCACCAGTCAAACTATCCTGAAAAAAGTGAATCAACAAACGTTGATCATCAGTGTGGGTAGAGATTCTTCTTATATACATCACAAGATGAGCACAAGGACATGTGTTTCCCTTGTACTTCTCGAATTCTGGGAGTTTAAACTTTGCAGGTAACTTGACATTCGAGACCAAGCATAAATCATTCACATTCTCTCTGAACAATTCCTTTCCCCTGAGGGCCTTCATCTCCCTCTGCATCTTGTCAAATTGATCTTGAAAATAATCCATTCGATCATAGAGATCCAAGCCTTCACTTGGTGGAGGAAAAGGACGATACATATCATCATTAGAAAATGGGACCATATTAGCCGAAAGAGGTGCAGCAGGAGTAGCATGCACCACAGGAGGTGCAGGAGTAACACTAGTCTGAACAACTGGAGTAAGTTGAGGACAAGGATTGAAACATTCAGGCGCAAAGTTCTCTGGCATTCCCCATGGACAACCTTGAGGCATGCGATTCTGAACAACAACTGGAATGGCAGATACAGGAAAAGTTGGAGCTTCAATAGTAACCTTAGTCTGTTGAGGTTGAACACTCGGTTGCTGATTCTAAGCAGCCACCAGAGATTCCATTAGAGCGGTGAGATTGTCCATGCCGACCTTCAGAGCAGAAACTTCCTCGTGTAGCTCGCGATTCTCTTGTTCTAAGTTGTCCATCTTCCTTCTGAAATTAGCTCGAGTGTTGTAGTGGTGAGACAACTTGCTGAACGAAGTAAATAAGCTTTGTAAGACACATGTATATGCATAATAAATGCAAGAAATATGTGCAATATGATGCATGATATGCAATGCACATGATTTATTTTATTATTAATATTTCAAGGGACTTAAATATTTATAGACACATTACAAATATCAAAGTAATAACACATTTGAAATACTGAAAATTTTTATTATAATAACTTCAAAATGAATTACAAGTTTCAATAATCCCAAGTACAAGATGAAAATAAAGTCGAAAACCCTAAGAAGTAAAGTTGATGGAGATCATTCTATACGCTGGTGCTTCCCTATAAGCTTGGCAATCTGAGCCTTCAACCTCTGGTTTTCTTCCGCATATCTGGTGGCAACCTCCTTCCAATCACCTGAATCAGGAAGTGAGCAACTAGAATCTGACTGAGGCTTAGAGGAAAATAAATCCCCTTGCCTCTCCATGGTCTCTACAACTCGACACTCAAGAATCTCAATCAAGTCGTCTTTCTCCTTCAAGTCTGCTCTATAGGAAATCTCTAAAGTTTGACACTTATTCCTTCAAGCATCCTTTTCCTGCTGCATCCTGACCAAAGCAAGCAGTAGCTCTTCCACATCATCCAATAGGGGATGAGTGGTCTTCACAAACAAATCAATCATAGGTGCTTCCCAGGAATACGACATCTTCAACTGAATAGCTCTCGTTTGGACCCACTGAAGATAAGGCTCCAAAGAAATAGCCCCTTAGGTCCCAAGTCTTTCCTACTCTTCCTATGAATGTGACGCCAGGCCTTCACAATCTGCTCCCTAGCTTCCTTATGGTCTTCTCCCTCCTTCAGGAAGAAACTGCTCAAATGAATACTATTTGGTTTATCCCTCATCGGATAACCAAGCTATCATCGTGCAAGAACAGGGTTGTAGTTAATTCCTCCCTTTGTACCAAGAAGAGGTACATTGGGGAAACTACCACAACTGTCGACAATATCTACATCATGGTAAGCCCAGTGATACCAATAATTATCTGAGTGAGTAAGTACCATGATCTTAGAAGCCCAACAGGGTTCCTTCTTGACATCCCAGAAAGCATCAGACTGAGGCATATGAGAAATAAACCACCAGTACAACAGAGGCGTGCAATAGATAATCATCCCCCCATGATAAGAATTCCGAAGATGAATAGAGTAATAAGAATCACCCAACAATGTAGGAACTGGGTTTCCAATCATGAAGATCCTGATAGCATTAATGTCAACAAACTTATCCATATTAGGAAATAAAAACAACCCATAAGCAAGTAGAGCAAAGATGGCCTCAAAAGCGACTATACTCTTCATCCTGGAAAAGTAACGAGCTTTCTCCAATAAGAACTGAGCTGGTAATCCTCTAATCCCTCCTTTAGTAGTCATATGGGCTTCAACCTCAGACTTCCCCAGATAGATCAAAGCAACAATCTCGTGTGGTTTTGGCTCACCCTCCAAACTAGTAAAAGGAACATGATCGCTAATAGGTAAATTGAATAGATAAGAATACTCCTCTAGTGTAGGCATCAACTGATAGTCATGGAAAGTAAAGCAATGATACATAGGATTATAGAACTAGACCAGGGTCAAGAGAATACCCTCCTCATCCTAAGCTTCATGAGAGGAATGATAGATCCATACTTCTTCCGAAAATATGTAGAACACTCAATCTCGGGAATTAGACTGATCAACTCATCTATCTTGGGATATTTAAAACTGTATTTTCTGGTCTTTCTTTTTCCAAAATCCATGGTCAAAAGGTACTTGAGATATTGAAAAATGGTCAACTTTCAAGTCCCTTGAAATAAAATTTCTTCAAAAGATGCTTATGAGTGCATGGATGCATGATGCAACAATCACACACAAGATCACAGACATAGGGTTCATAGGTTCAACGTCATGAGCATGAGGTTGAAGGTACTACCCATAAGGTATGGTCTAAAAGTTATCATCTGCCGAACAAGGTTCTAGAGGTTCCCATAGTCTACATCCTTCCTTCAGATATTACCAACTTCTCGATTAACTCGATAATTAGTAATATTCTCAAGAAAAACTCGTCCGAGCGTAGTATCGCGTGACAACTATTTCCGGATTACTCCGTCATAGATTCCGCACTACACCTAAAATTCCAAGATGGGTTAGGTATTCTACGGTCCTCATCTTCAGCAGGACCTCAGGTCGAAAGCAGTACGTCTTCCTGATTACTCGGTAAACGACACTACATTCAAAGGGGCCTCCACTGAGTGGGGGATATCATGCCTCCTTTTTTGGGATTACTCCCTCAAAGTTAGCGTGACTATATCGCCCGTCCTATCTTAAAGTTTGCCCAAGTCCAGGTATATGACTTATAAGTAATCACCAAGCACCCTGAAAACTAGGAAAATCCAGACAAACATAAATACAACGTATAACACATAAACAACAATAGCACATATACAAATATAAACAAAGATAGGTTTAACCCACTTAAGTATGAACCAGTAAGAGGTCAATCTTTCCCCAGTGAAGTCGCCATTTTTTTGTAGTGGTAGAAATGTTTAAGACCAACCCATTGGATTGACTAGACTTATACAGATCAAAATAAAAAAATCGCCACCACGCTTTATTGTTTCCAAAAGAATGGGAAAATAGTGAGTAACCCAAAAAGAGGGGGAAAGATTCTAGGTAAGGGGGTTGGTTATGCAAAGGGAAGGTATTAGCACCCTAAACATCTACGGTACTCCGCAGGAACCTCTTTGTAAAATCTGTATATTTTGGCTATAAAATATTGTATAAAAAATAGATAGTGGAGGTGAGAAATGAAATATATTTTTTATGATTTTTTTTTCACCCGCCGCAGTTGCGAACCTTTAGTGCCTACGTACCACCATTCATGTAATAGGGGATCAGGGTACACGTAGTTCACCTTTTAAAAAATTTTAAAACACAAATGTGTTGGTTAATTTTATGAGATAAGAAATCATCGTCATTGTCCGTGTGGAAAACATACTTAATATCCACAATCATGAGAAAGGAGAATTTGTATCATCTCAAAGTGGAGGATATGGCTTAGATTTTAAAATCAACAATGCATCACTCAACACCCAAGTGGAAAATATCTCACTTCACTATATATTGTAGAAGTATAGTTGTTTGCATCACTACAAGGATTGGCAAGACTCTAATCTTTTGAGAAAGGTTTAAAAATAAAAAGCCAAAGTGGCAAAATGGTTTGAAATGAGATTGATTGACTTTTAGTCTTCTCACAAAAAATGTCAAGGTATTATTAAGTTGATTGAAATTTATTTATGAAAAATGTTTTGAAAATGCATGGACATAAGTCCAAGTTTATTATGAAAATGGCTCAATTTTCAAAACAAGAAGTATTCACAAAAATTGGGCAGAGTAACGGTTGTATACGGGTGAATTCCAAATTACAAACAAAGTATGTAATCATAATAACCTGCACACAAAACAAACAAACAACCCAATGTCTTTAGGTTAATCTCAAGAACTCTAGACAAAATATCAATTAAGGTCACAAGGTCTCCAACATAGGCCAAGGTTTCTAATCCTAAGTCCAAGAAGTCCAATACTCCATAATGCCAAGGATAGTAACCAAATAGTCCAAGTATCATTAAAGTTTTTTATGGTTCATGTTGATCATCAGGTGTATTAAAAAAAAGCTCAAGTGAGCAAAATAAAAATGACAAGAAAGTAAATGCTCAAGTGAGCAAAGATGAAAAATAGCATGAAATGTAAATTCTAAAGTAAATGGTGCATAAAAGTAAAGAGCATAAAATAAAGCATAAAGTAAAAGCATAAAATAAAATCAATTGTCAATAATTAGTGGTTAGTTGGATGACCATCTTGAATCTTGCATTTGGAATTCATTAGAGGATTGGTAGAACCAAATACTCTACACAATGAATTGCATTTGCTTTATGTCAAGTATATCATCCATTTAAGAATCCTCAATGTAACATATAATGATCACCGATGTTTAAGTGATCCGCGTTGACCAAAATTTATGAAGATCCATTAGAGGATTGGTAGAACCAAAGCCTCCACACAATGACTCTCAAGGTTATTGGATCAAAGGGATCAAATTAACATACTTGGGCTTCCAAACATAGGTTTGGGCCACAAATGACCATTTATTTGAATCGGGACAAAATTTAGCGCTATGTAAAGCAAATGTAAGTGGACTTATATAGAAGTCACACCTATTTTGAGGCCGGTCAATAGCAATCTACGCACCATTTGTTTTGAGACATGATATAGAGATCATTCTCCAATAACACTTAGTGCAATAAGAAAGGGATTAGATGAAGAGGGGTGAGAAAGAATATACAAACCGTTTTTGAATTAAAATTTAATCAAACTATTATTAAAATCATTCATCCATTTTTATGGAGTTAGACTCAACACCATGGATCCAATGATGTTAACAAAGTTCATGATAAAAAATTCAACCCAAGATCAGCCAGAAAATAATCACAAAATAATATTACATTTAATATATGCATTAAAAAGGGTTTTAAAATGTTTTAAAATAGAAATAAGAAAAATATCAACTATGTTCAAATTAATCAAGAAAGATTAAGTAAGACCATAGAAAAATCATAAATGAACTCAAATCTTTTTTTTAAATTTTTGGTAATTTTTTAAAGTCAGAAACTATTTTTAAAATTAAAAGAAATGAGTAAAATAAACCAAAAATGATAAAAAATAACAAAGTAAAAAATTAAAAATAAATGAGGTCACCAATATTTGTCACAATATCATTGGATGATTCCAAAAAAAATTTTGAATTTAAAAATGCATTAGGTATTTTTAAACATTTAAAACAATTCAAATAAAGTGAAAATTTATAAAAAATATTAAAACACAAAATAAAATTGTAAAAAAATAAAAATCAAAAATATTTTTCATAATTTTTTCAGATTTTTTGGAATTAAAATGAATTTTCTATGATTTTTTAAACTTTAAAACAATTTAAATATAAAAATCAGAAAATAAAGTAAAGTCAAAATAATGTGGACCAATGGATGAGAGTCAAAACACGTTAGTAAGCTAATCCAATGGATCAGACACGATGTGCATATCATATTCATTAGTGAATAACACACAAGATCATTAATTAAATCAGATATTCAAAAATTCCAAATGGCGGTGTTTTATTGGTTGAAGGATGACACGTTGGGCATCTTCAACCTCCAGTCAGTCTCAAATCGAGCTTGCTAAAACTGTAAAATTAGAGCACGAGACCAGTACCATTTGCTTCGTCTCATCAAGACGAAGACAACCACACATTCGCAAAAAGTTTATATAAATTGTAAATCAAGCAATTTGGAACGAAAGTTTTGAAAAGGAATTTGAAATTTCATGGCCAAAACGTGTTTCCAATTAAAATAAAGTGTTGCGACAAGAACCAAGGCAATGAGAGCTTCACAATGATATCACAGTTTGAAAGAATTGGTGGAGAAATATACCTATTGAAGTTCAGTTGAAGAGCTCTGAAAATGGACTTGGTCAGATTAATTCAGAAGGTTTCAAGGCTCAATATTTATTTTGTTAGCTTAAGGGAAGATCAAGTAAGGTGAATTGATAGAAAAAATGGGTTGAAAAAGGCTTGAACAATGATTTCAAAGTTGCAGAAAAGTGAGTTATGGAGCGAGTTTGGAAGGGTGATTTTGGATGTTCAAGCTTGAGAAAATGAATGTGATAGC
Organism: Vicia faba; assembly: GCA_948472305.1. NCBI lineage: Eukaryota > Viridiplantae > Streptophyta > Magnoliopsida > Fabales > Fabaceae > Vicia > Vicia faba. The sequence goes on along the minus strand of OX451736.1, from coordinate 298,261,806 downwards.
TCATGTATTTATAGGAGAAGCAAATTGGATCAAAAGGAAGCGTGAATGATGCAATTTGGAGGGAATTCATGTGGGTCTGCATCATGAAGAAAGTGTGACTTCTCTTTTGTCAAAACTCATCCAAAATGCGCGTTTTAATGCACTAATCCACTTGGGAAAGTTGGCTAATCATGTTTAGACCCAAAACGCGTGCTAATTTGAGGGTTAGAAATTGTAACATGAAATTCAAATTTTCACTTGCGATGAAACTTCAATTTCAAGTTACCACTTTTGAAACATGACATTCTCAGCTCAAGGGGTCTTAAGGCATGGTTCTTGATGCTTTAGAAAGATGAGATTACAAGCTTTGCAATGGGAAAAGAATAGAATCAAATGGATGTTTGAGCTGAAAGTTGCAATGAGTCAATGTTTTGAAAAAGAGGTTGACTTTCCATACTTAGAAATATTTCAAGTTTTTCTTCAAAAGTGACCTATAATGTTTTGCATCCAAACATGACCTTCAACTTGAAATTTTCTCTTGACTAAAAAAGATTTCATGAAATAGAACTCTTGAATGACATTTTGAAACTTGAACCATTCAAAATATCCAAAAATTGAGAGAGTTATGAATTGTTGAAATTGGCAAAAAATCATGAAATGACCTATAATATTTTGTATCCTTATGGCATCCTCCATCCATTTTATCACTTTGCACATAAAAGAAGGAATAAAGTTCACATCCTAAAGATCATTATGGAAAAAGAGTGGGCTCAAGGTGATGAAGATTGACCAAGTTATGATCATTTGAAGTCACACATGGGAAGTTGGGGGTTCATCTGGAGGACTTGCAATCTTTCTTCATCATCAAGTTTCTTCCACATGAAAACTCCTTGAAAAATTTGAAGTGATTTGTTAGTAACCCTTTGAAGAGAAGGGTGTTTTTGGAATCACTCAAAAATACCAAAATATGAGCAAGATATACTTCTTTGAAGTTCAAAACCCTAGCTCCTAGATCAAGAAAATGCTTTGAGGAACTTTGACAATTTTAAACAACCTTCTTGTACCAACACTTTTGCTTTGTAAATAGAAGTTGTTTAGTATGATAATGATAACTCATAGCAACCAAAACCACTTCCATATCTTGAAAATTGAGATAAATATGCACTTGTAACCAATGGGAACATGGCCTTGTCCAACCATGACAACTTCTTCAATTAACCCCTTGTACTTTTGAATTAATCTTGATAACTTTGAAATGTGGTGAACCAAAATAAACCTTGCCATGCCATTTCTTCCAAAACAACTTCAATGGTGAGGTTTTAATTTCTCAAGCTTTATTTACTAGGGCATGGAAATAAACTCTTGAACCCATAGATCAACTTGCTAAGCCACATTGCCTTTACCTACATTATTAACAAGTAAGACAAACCAACATCGCATCTTATTAATTAAAAGGAAAGTCAAAACTAAACATGCATGATCACAAAAGAAAAACAAGTCAAGGTGCTTGGTGATTCCTCGAGGAGCAAAGCTAAAGATAGGGAGGAGAACCAAAAGCCCTAATGTGATCTTGTTGTGATTGAATCAATATGGTATGATGAAGAGATCTTAGGGGCAAAAATTGGGGTACAACAGAGTGCAACCGCCATTGACTGATAGGGAGATGGTGGATATGTTCATGGGAACATTAACTGTACCATATTTCAACTTACTAATTGGAAGCTCATCATCTGATTTCACTGAGTTAATCTTGATTGGTGAAAGGGTTGAGAGCAGTATTAAAAGTGGAAAAATTCCCATGGCCTCCGCCTCTACATCCAATACTGTGAAGAAACCTTTTACCGACAAGAAGGAAACCAATGCCATGTATGGGTCAAGGGGACATGTCAAGAAAGACCACCATCAATCTGTCAATGTTGTTTTGATCTCCAATCCACCCTCTAGTCAAAGACGACCACAACAAGCCAACCATCAAAGACCTGATATTCAAAGAAGACAATTTACAAGGATTAACATGTCATTATCTCAAGCCTTGCAACACCGGTTGAAGGCTAACTTGGTAACATTGTGTGATCCACCTTTAAACCCCAATGTTTCATCTTCAAAGTATAACCCGAACGCCAAATGTGCTTATCACTTAAATAGCCCCAGACATGACACTGATCAATGTTGTGCTTTGAAATGCAAGATTCAAGACCTCATTGATAACAAAACCTTTGAGTTTGATCCTCCTCTAACTCCGAATGTAATCACTTCACCAATGCCAAATCATGGCAAAGGTGAAAATGCAATTGAAGAGACTACTTTTGTTTCCTCTGTTGAAGACTTGACAACTCCACTGACCATTGTTAAAGAAAATTTGTTAAGATCTGGGGTTTTCCATGGTTGTATAAAAGACTGTAATTATTATGCTCTACAAAAGAATAAATGCGAATGGATGAAAAAAGGTGTTCAACACCTAATAGATAGTCATGAGATCCTGTTTGAAAGAACTCTGGCAATAAAAAGTTTGACTAAAGAAGTTAAAGACATATCAATCATCACCATATCCAACAAAACTATTAAGATCTCTTCAAAAGGTTCTATTAGGATTCCAATGAACCAATGATTTCCCCCTTGATAATTACCGAACCATGGAAAATTCCTTATTCTTCCGATAAGGCAGTTCCTTGGAATTATGGAACCGAAGTATACTACCATGGAATTAAGCAAGACTCCTGGATTGATAAAGACAAGACTTATGAAATTACCAACATTACTGGCTCTAGCAAGGTGACAAGGATGGGGAGAATCTTCTCTCCTGACATTTCACCTCCAAACACTACAACTACACCTGTTCGAATTATTGTTGACAAACCTAGTACTGACGCTAGGGGCAAAGAAAAGATGATTGAGCTTGCCATGATGGAGGCGCCTGCCAAAGAAATTACTGATGAGGAACCCTCCACCAAAGAAATGGAGTAGATTTTGAATATTATACAAAAGAGTGATTTTAAGATAGTATAGCAGTTGGGGAAAACCCCCTCCAAGATCTCTATGTTGTCTTTATTGCTTTGTTGTGATGCACATGCTCAAGCATTGACCAAATTTTTGAATAAATCACATGTTCCTCAAGAGACCATAGTCGATCAGTTCGAAAATTATGTGGCGAGTTTGACTGCCGATAATGGATTGGGATTCTCTAATGCTGATTTGACTCCAGTTGGAAGAAATCATAAAAAGGCCTTGCATGTCTCTATTGAATGCAAATGAACTACTCTGGCCTATGTATTGGTGGATACTGGGTCCTCCCTAAATGTCTTACCCAAAGGTGCCCTAGATCAGTTAGATTGTGAAGATTTGGTGTGGAAGCCAAGTGACATAGTTGTAAGGGCTTTTGATGGATCTAAAAGGATGGTCCATGGAGAAGTAAACCTCCCCATCAAGGTTGGTTCTCAAACATTCAACTCGAATTTCTATGTGATGGACATTCATCCCGCCTACTCTTGCCTACTTGGACGCCATTGGATACATGGGGCAGGAGCGGTGACCTCCACTCTTCATCAAAAATTGAAATATCCAGTCAAGGGAAAGATTGTTACCGTATGTGAAGAGGAGTTTATGGTTAGCAATCTAAACTTGTTTAAATATGTTGAGATGGATGGAGAGTTCATTGAAACTCCTTGTCAAGCCTTCGAAGTTGTCTCTCCCATGGTTGTTGCTGCCAAGGCAATTCCTGATGTTCCAGAAGCCATTCAAGATGTGCCAAGGATGGTTTCCCTCAAAGATCCTCGTGTTGTGATTGAAGGTTGTACCATTTGGGGGAAAATCCTTTACATCCCTTTCAATTCAGACAAATGTGGTATGGGTTTTACTACCAAATCTCAAAAGGAGGTTAGACGGTCTCGCATAGGAAAAATACCTCTTCGCATCAGTAATCATGAAATGAATGCTCTTGAAGACTCCGACAATGATAGTGATTTTGATGATTGGGTCTACCCGACTTCTGGTGAAGGACTCAATAACCGGTGTGCCAAGGATTTCATTCCTATCTCATTCAACAAGGAGTAATTACCATTTACTATTTTTATCCATTCAAGAATTTTGTCTGTAATTTTATTGAAATAATAACTTTAGTCCATGTGCCTTACCCGGGGCACCATGGTCCATTTGTTAATGGTTTGTTCATTTCCATATGCCATATGATCATTTAATGAAAAACCTTGGACTCTTTTGCATTCAAATTTTGTGCTCATTGTCTTTCTTTCATTTTATTGCATTTTCAAAATAGCCATGTAATCTTACATGAACACACACACACACACACACACACTTACAGATCCCCATCCACTCCGGATCTCATTGCCAACGACTCTGCTATTTCCAGCTATGAATTTGAACATCCAATCAACCAAGCCGAAGACGAAGACGAAGAAGATTATGAAATACCAAGGGAATTAGCCAGACTAATTAATCAAGAGGAAAAAGAGATTCAACCTCATGAAGAGCCAATTGATGTAATCAACCTAGGTACTGAGACAAATAAGAAATAGGTCAAGATCGGTGCCAACTTGGATGATGGTGTCAAAAGCATATTGTTTCAGATGGTACATGACTATGTTGAAGTGTTTGCTTGGTCATATGAAGATATGTCAGGTTTGGATACTGACATAGTGGTTCATAGTCTACCAACAAAAGAAGACTGCCTTCGGTCAAACAAAAAGTGTGTTGTATGCGGCCAGACATGTCTGAAAAGATAAAAGCTGAGGTAATGAAGCAATTCAATGCATGTTTTCTGGCTGTGACATCATATCCTCAATGTGTGGAAAATGTATTCCCCGTTCCAAAGAAGGATGGAAAGGTCCGTATGTGCCTAGACTATAGGGATTTGAATAGGGAAAGCCCCAAAGACAATTTCCATCTACCGCATATTGACGTCTTGGTTGATAACACAACTCAACACAAAGTATTCTCCTTCATGGATGGTTTCTCTGACTATAATCAAATCATAATGGCTCCCGAGGACATGGAGAAAACCAATTTTGTTACATAGTGGGGCATTTTTTGTTACAAGGTCATGCCTTTCGGTTTGAAGAATGCAAGGGCAAGCTATAAACGAGCTATGGTAGCCCTATTTCATGATATGATTCATCATGATATAGAAGTCTATGTGGATGATATGATTCCCAAGTTGCAGACTGAGGAAGAGCATCTCGATCACTTACACAAGCTGTTTGAAAGATTGAAGAAGCACAAGTTAAGGCAGAATCCTAACAAGTGCACCTTCGAGGTAAGATCTGGAAAACTCTTAGGTTTTGTCGTCAATGGAAAAGGTATTGAAGTGGATCCTGTGAAGGTCAAAGCCATTCAAGAAATTCCAGCTCCCCATTATGAGAATGAGGTCAGAGGCTTCTTGGGTCGACTTAAATACATTGCTCGATTCATATCTCACCTAACTGCTACTTGTGAGCCAATCTTCAAACTCTTGAAGAAAGATCAAGTAGTTAACTGGAACGAGGATTGCCAAGAAGCCTTTGACAAAATCAAGGAATATTTACAAGAACCTCATATCCTGATGGCTTAAGTTGAAGGAAGACCTCTGATTATGTACTTGATTGTATTAGAGAATTATATGGGGTGTGTGCTGGGCCAACATGACGAGTCTGGCCGAAAAGAGCTTGTAATATACTACCTGAGAAAGAAGTTTATCGAATGTGAAACCAAATATTCACTGCTCGAGAAAACTTGATGCACTTCGGCATGGGCTACTCGCCGGCTAAGACAGTATATGTTGACTCACACCACTCTATTGATTTCTAAGATGGACCCTATCAAGTATATCTTTGAGAAGCTAGCTCTCTCGGGATGAATAGCTAGATGACAAATGATTCTGACTGAATATGACATCCAATATACAACACAAAAGGCCATCAAGGGAAGTATATTGGCAGATCATGTTTCCCATTAAGCCAATGAGGATTACAAGCCTATGAACTTTGAATTCCCGGACGAGAACATCATGCTAGTGACTGACTACAAAAAGCCTGGGGCGTATGACAGACCTGAACAAGGATCCCGATGGACTATGGTTTTTAATGGGGCTTCCAACTCCTTGGGAAATGGAATTGGTGTCGTTATTATTTCTCCTGAGGGTTACCATACACCTTTCACCGCTAGATTGTGCTTCGACTGTACAAACAATATGGCTGAGTACGAGGCATGCCTCTTGGGTCTTAAGGTTTCCATTGACCTAAGGATTGAGTTCTTGGATGTATACAGAGATTCTTCTTTAGTGATTAGTCAAGTTAAAGGAGAATGGGATACCAAGCACCCTAATCTGATTCCTTACAAAGAGCTTGTATTGACCCTTATCCCATACTTTAAGGAGGTTAGATGTGAGAAATTCCCTAGAGAAGAAAATCAATTGGCAGGCGCCTTGGAAACAATGTCTTCCATGTTCAAGGTCAATTGGGATAACGAGGCCCCTAGAATTAAAATTGAAAGATTTGACGAACCTGCAAAATGTTACGAGATTGACACTGATGAAGAGAAGATGTGGTACCATGAAGTGAGGAGATATCTTGAGGCACAAGAGTATGCTAAAGGAGCTTCCATCAAGGATAAGAAATTCTTGCGAAGATTTTCATCCAAATTCTTCCTAAGAAATGAAATCATGTACAAGCGAAACCATGATTCTACTCTGCTCCGATGTGTGGATAGGAAGGAAGTAGAGAAGATCATGGAAGACATGCGTGATGGTATCTTTGGAACTCACTCTAGTGGACACACTATGGCCAAGAATATTCTAAGGGATGGTTACTATTGGTCCATAATGGAAACTGATTGTCACCACCACTCAAGGACTTGCCACAAGTGCCAAATCTATACCGACAAAGTATATGTACCTCCAATTCCCTTGAATGTCATGATTGCTCCTTGGCCATTTGAAATGTGGGGAACTAACATGATTGGAGAGATCAAACCTACTACCTCCAATGGACACAGTTTCATCCTTGTTGCTATTGATTACTTCACCAAGCGGGTCGAAGCTGCCTCATTTGCCTCATTAACAAAGAATGTTATAGCAAGGTTTATCAAACATAACCTCATTTGTCGTTACGGTATCCCTGAAATAATCATCACTGACAACGAAACTAATCTCAAAAATGCTATGATTACAGAACTTTGCACTCAGTTCAAAATCAAGCATCACAGTTCTTCTCCTTACAGACAAAAAATGAATGGCGTAGTGGAAGCTACTAATAAAAACATAAAGAAGATTGTGTAAAATATGGTGGTGACCTACAAAGACTGGCATGCGATGCTACCATTTGCTCTGCATGGCTACCATACTTCAACTTGAACATCAACCAGGGAAACCCCATTCTCTTTAGTCTATGGCATGGAAGTTGTCCTACCTGTTGAAGTTAAAATTCCTTCCCTAAGGATTATGAAAGAAGCAGATCTAGGAGAAGACGAATGGGTGCAGATTAGGTTGGATCAGTTGAATTTGATTTATGAGAAGAGATTGGTTGCTATTTGTCATGGTCAAGTGTATCAAAAGTGTATGGTCAAGGCACTCAACAAGAATATCAACCCTCGAGTGTATCAGAGTGGTGACTTGGTAATAAAGCACACCATTCTTCCACAAGGAGATCCCAAGGGAAAATGGACTCCCACGTACGAAGGGCCATTTGTTGTTAAGAAAGTTTTCTCTGGTGGTGCCATGATGCTGGCTACTATGGACAGAGAATATTTTCCACATCCTGTGAACGCGAACATAGTAAAAAAATACTACGCATAAAAATGACCCGCTATGTTGACATACCTAGGAAAAAATAAGGGCATCCCGACAAACCAATGAGGTTCAGGGAAAAGTTAGGGATATATACAAAATATTGTACACCCGACAAGTCGAAAACCTGAAAGGGCGGCTTCGGTAAAAATGGGTATCCTGGTGGACTGAAAATCCAAAAGGTTGATCCAGGAAAAAGTTAAGGATTAACGCATATGACTATGCCCCGTGGAATCTCTACATTCACCTTTATTACCAAGGTCCAAGTTCAATGGTCCAAGATCAATTCAATCTACTTCTTTCAATGGAGAGGAATGATGTTCGAAGACATAGGGGGAATAGAGGGGTTGGAACTCAATGAGATCACTTCCACATGGCTATTATTCTTATTTTTACTTTGTATTGCTTTCATTCTTTCGACGATTTCCTCTTACTAGGATCTCTGTCTCCTTGTACACAAACACCTATTTATTGGCAAAACATTAATACAAATATATTTTGAAGTGCAAACTTCTTGTTTTTTCTGTTTTGAGTGCAAAAGTGTCAAATGACTAAAAATTGAATGGACATATGTATATGAACATGATTGACTGTTAACAAATGTATACATAAAAATAGTGACAAGCATCTCCTTAAGGATTTGGGATATCCCCATAGAGTTACTTCGATAAATAATCCCCATAGAGACGGATCCATGCATTCCCCAACCAAAGTTCTAATCTCTCGAAAACCCTCTCCCCAACTGAGTTGATCTGAAGAAGAAGCCTTGAGGAGTTCTTCCTAAATAAAACACCTCCCTAGTAGGTCAACAAATAGTCTCTTCAACATGGTTTATTTCCCCAACAAAACTACAAATTCCCCAGTTTGAGTTTGCATATCATACTATTACAAATCAATGGACGAAACCCCTTAATCCTCGAAAGAGTCATTGCAATCCCCAACAGAGTCATTACTATAAGTTATTGTGAAGCCTGGAATACGACCAGATAACAATTAACTTTAATTTTCTACGAAGCCTGGAATCCGACCAGATAACAGTTCAATTTCATCCTTTCAATAAAGTAACTACGAAGCTTAGAATCCGACCAGATAAAAGTTAATTTTATCGAAGTTGTTGCGAAGCCTAGAAACCGACCAGATAACAGTTAACTTCAATTTTATACGAAGCCTGGAATCTGACCAGATAACATTTTAACTTCAATTTTCTACGAATCCTGGAATCTGACCAGATAATAGTTAATTTCATCTAAGTTGCTGCGAAGCCTGGAATCTGACCAGATAACAGTTTAACTTCAATTATTTGCGAAGCCTAGAATCCGACCAAATAACAGTTAACTTTATTATCCCCTACAAGTTGTTATGAAGCCTGGATTTTGACCAGATAAAAGCTAACTTTCATTCTTCCAGTCAAGAGATAATTCCCCAGTAGAACAATGGACAACTAAGACTCCTGAACTTTTATTCCCCAAGCAGAAATCAACACTCCCCGCTGAGTTTTCTCAAGAAAAGTCAATATTCACTAGCGGAATTCTCCTTAAACAACAAAGCAGGAACCCCCAACAGAAACACTCTAAAAAAGGTTTGAAGATGCACATACTCTTCATCCCCAACAGTAATTCGGGATTTAACTTCCCAAAACTCCCTAGTATTTGTCAAGGATTTATTTTCAAGACAAGGATACGCTTCAACAATATTTCATATTCATACGTCATACTACATATATGACAAATGCATACAACATAATCTAATTTATTTTGAGAGTATCATTACATCATACATACATCTGCATGTAACTAACCCTCTTCCTTGCAGGAAAAAAATCATTCAACAAAGCAAAAGTCCTCTTCTGGGTAGATTTACTTCTTCCAGTTAATGATAGGAAATCAATAGTCCTCTTTTGGAAGGCTTTACTTCTACCAGTCAATAATAGGTAACCAAAAGGCCTCTTCTAGTTAGATTTGTTTCCCCAGTGAAGTCACCATCACAAGACCTCTTTTAATTAGATTTATTTCTCCCAGTTAAAGACAGGAAAAAGACATCTACAATTCCAGTATAAATCAACCAAGGATTTATTCTGATACTTCTTCCAGTTTCTACCAATAATCACTCTGGATGGAATCTATAAGCCCATCTCTGACAAACTCATCATCATTTCTCTAAATGACCTCTTTAATCCCATTCCCGACATAATCAATTAACACATCCTCGAGTGCAAATTTCTGGACACTTTAGTGTTCAATCATCTTTCACCTTCAAGTCACGAATGACGGACCCGCCAATTTAACTCTTCAGGTTTAAGAAGATTGAATAGGGTAAGTTGTTATACCCTGAAATTTGCACTCTCATTTCTCAAGATATTTCCCACAAGATCTTCAATAGTTCAAGCATGCACAAGGGTTGGCTAGGACAAGACACTTCCTCAACACTGATACCTCAAATTAGGGTTTGAGTTTTCACAATGAAAATTGGAATTTTAATTCCTCATATTAATTTCATGGATCATTAAGGACCTTCAATATTTCTCATGTCAAGTTTCAAGTCTTGTTGTTCAAGTTTGCTCAATCAATTGATCAGATGACCTTAAATCAACTATATTGAGTAAAAAGTCAAATATGATCAACTTACACTCAAACTTCAATATTTTTGGCCCATATCAACATTTTGAACTCATATTTATCATTTTATGAAGTTTGTATCACAATACCCCAAGAAAATTGATCAGATCAATCAAAAGGGCAAAATGGTCAAAATTAGGGTTTTGACTAAGAAGGCTTGATTTCTGACTTTTGACCTAATACATGACTTATTGGTTTCAAACATGATAACGAGGATTCAAATTCATCATATTGACCTAATTGCATGGTCTAATTCATTCCTCAAAATCAATTGATTGATAGTTGAAATTTGGTCAACTGATGAAAAAGTCAACTGTAAACTGGAAAGTCAAATTTTGACTTTTTGATAAAAATCAAGTTTCAAACATCACATTTCATCAAGAATTTCAACATATGAAGCTTGATCATCAAGAAAAATCAAAAAGTCAAATTTCATCTTGAAAAGACAAAATTTCTAAGACTTAGAAAATTTTCTAAGTGTTTTATAGAATTTTTTTTTGAATAACCATGTATTAAAAAAAATTTCGCAAATAGCCGTGTTTCGGAAAAAATTACGCAAATAACCATGCTTCAGATGACTCCCCAAAGGAGGAGCCATCTGAATTTGCGCATGCACCCATTGTTTAAGGGGAGGAGCCATCTCACTTGGCGCCTATGTGCTTAAGGCATGCGCTAAGCCAAGTGAGATGGCGCCTAGGTGTTATTTTACAGGATCAATAAAATGGACTTTTTATTAAAAAAAAATAATTACATCCAACTGTATTACATTAAAAAAACAGATAAAAAAAACAGATAAAAAAACGGATAAAAAAATACAGGAAAAAAACCCAGATAAATCAGTGATCCCCCGGAACCCGGTAATGACCCCCGGTTCCGCATCCCTGTCCTCGTCTTTCTCGTGCTAGGTGTCGTCGCGTTTCCTACTGCGGCAGGGTCAATGACCGAGCGAAGTCAATGCGGTTCGGATCCATAAAATCAGTCAGATCTCCATATCTAGAAGATCCTCTTTGGTACAGTCGGTTACCCATAGCCTCAAAGTTTGGTCGTGTTGGCGGTGGGTGGGGTTCCATGGTGGCTCTGTAGCATTGATCGTCTGAGTACGGTGGGTAGAAAGGAAATGGATCTTGGGGTGTTTGGTATTGAGGATGTTGGGTGGTTTGGTGATATTGTGGTTGATGGTAGGATGGGTCGGTTTGTTCGTAATCTTCTGACATTCCCATATCAGGGCTAAGGCTGGATGTTGAGGGGCCCATATTGGGATATACGGAAGACTGGAATTGTGTGTGGGGTATGCGGGTGTGCTGGTATTGTGATTGGTATTATGGTTGGGTGTGAGGCATATCGGGGTATTGGTAGTGAGGTGGTGATTGTGGTTGGTTGTGTGGCATTTGAGTGTAATTGTGTTATGGTGAGGACTGTGGTTGGGTGTTTGTGGGTCTGTTTCTTCTTGGGGGTTGGTGGGAGGTTGATGGGTTTTGGGTTTGTTGTTAGGGCAACGAGGGTTGTGCCCATTGTGTGCGTGGGTCAACCAAGTACCTTGGATGAGACACGTGCATTTCAGGGTTACTAACCGACCTGTACTAAGATAAATATTAATCCGTGTGTCGCATATTACCATGAGTAAGGAAAACTGGGAATTGCAAGACATGGCGGTGACGCCTCTGCCACATCTTACACCATTCCGGAGCGAAGTCTTTCCAGTTGGTAAGACCCCACTGGGCGTCGACCCTTTTAAGATGCCATGGGGACAAACAAGTTGGATCACTTGGTATCTCTTGATGCATTCCGAACTGCATCTTCACACGGTCGTTGTGGTGCATCTCCATAATGTTGAACCGAATGATTGCAGTCTTCGCGGTCCAAGTTGCTGCATCATCCGGGTTTGGATCATGGCCCAAACCCAAATATGGTCTCCAGACGAACTGCGATAAAATTTAAATCAGGTTAACGCAAAAGTAATGTATAAATAATTTAAATGAAGAAAAGTTTAAAGCTACGACGTACGTCATCCGGGCCTAAGTGATCCAACAGATTGCGGTATAGTGCGACATTGAATCTTGGATTCTTTCCGTAATCCATACCCCTCACGCAATACCTAAAGGAAATGAAAAACATTCTATTCTTAGCATATATTTGGTGAAGAGGTGAATAGTAATAAATGATATAACTTGATGACTTAATTTGTTGCGTACAGGAAACCGAAAGTGTTGTTGTTGATGGGGTTTAAGGACTCCATCCTCCACCAACCCCAGGCTTGTAGTAAAAAAGCGCACCCATAAAATGTACATTTTTCCTTGACTGCATTTTTGCACAAGGAACTGTATAGGTGGGCTAAAACTGCAGAACCCCAACTATATTTTCTTGTTTTTTCAAAATTTCTTAGTAAATGTAAATACATAAAATTTACACTACTTCCCGTACTTTCGGGAAATAAAAAGGTACCAAATAGTATCATAAGATAAGTTCTGGCTTTTACTACCCTGTCTTGCTCGGAGGAATTTTCATTTAATTCCAAACTTGCATAATGACTTTTCAGCTCAGTGAGTAGTATTCCCTGACCTCTTGCACCACCACCTTCAACCATATCCCTGCCCAACAGTTCTTCACACTGAGAGTTGGTTTGTTGAACCGACCCGTTCACGACCTTACCGTCGACAGGGAGACCTAGTAGCATGTACACATCCTCTAGCGTGATGGTACATTCACCTATTGGTAGGTGAAATGTATGGGTCTCTGGTCTCCACCTTTCCAACATTGCAAGAATGAACTTCGAGTCAATGGTGCAGTTGGAGATCTTTATGACATGTCCAAAACCTGCGTATTCCAGATATGGTACGATAAATGGGTCGGGAGCCAGGTAGTTGTGAGAACGGATTCTGAATCTTTTTGTGTCCTGAGTTCATAATGTAAAAGGTGTAAGATTAAGTAAGACAAACAAAGCATTATCTGAAGTATGAAAAATGTATAACCAAAATAGAAACTTACAAATGCGGTAATGTTTTCCCTTGTGCCTTTGTGAGAATCACCCATTGTTAGAAGAGCCATTATTTAAAATGCTTGAGATTATGAAATACTTAGGAAGAGATAGAGAGTATGAAAGACTTAGAAAGTGTAAGAGATTATGAAAGATTTCATAGCAGAGAGTGAGACTTGTGTGGGTGTGAGAGATGTATGATATGGTATGTATTTATAAGCAAAAAAATTTCATATAGTGGTTGCTGGTGCTTGCATGTATGCGAAGTGTCACTCTTGCAGGCTAGGTGGAAGCCTAGGGGGTTACATATATGCATGCATGTACAAAAATGAAAGGTGTCACTCTTGCAGGCTAGGTGGCAGCCTAAGGATGTATCACGATTGGACAGTAAGGGAGGCGCCATTGGACTTGGCGAAAGAGTACAAAAATGAATGGTGTCGCCACCCCAATTGGTGAATAAGAGGTTTCATTGTTTGCAGGCTAGGCTCAGGCTATGTGATAGCCTTTGGGATGCCATTCCTGAATGCATGTAACCCTATTGGAGGTGATGGGAGGAGACTTACAACATACAATATAGGTGCAGAGTAGGCACATGCTAGGTGGCAGCCTAGGGGGTTACATATCTGCATGCATGTATCACGATTGGACAGTAAGGGAGGCGCCATTGGACTTGGTGAAAGAGTACAAAATTGAATGGTGTGGCCACCCCAATTGGCGAATAAGAGGTGTCCTTGGTTGCAGGCTAGGCTCAGGCTACGTGACAACCTTTGGGATGCCATGCCTGAATGCATGTAACCCTATTGGAGGTGATGGGAGGAGACTTACAACATACAGTATAGGTGCAGAGTAGGCACAGGCTAGGTGGCAGCCTAGGGGGTTACATATCTGCATGCATGTATCACGATTGGACAATAAGGGAGGCACCACTGGACTTGGAGAAAGAGTACAAAAATGAATGGTGTCGCCACCCCAATTGGCGAATAAGAGGTGTCCTTGGTTGCAGGCTAGGCTCATGCTATGTGACAGCCTTTGGGATGCCTTGCCTGAATGCATGTAACTCTATTGGAGGTGATGGGAGGAGACTTACAACATACAGTATAGGTGCAGAGTAGGCACAGGCTAGGTGGAAGCCTAGGGGGTTACATATCTGCATGCATGTATCACGATTGGACAGTAAGGGAGGCGCCATTGGACTTGGAGAAAGAGTACAAAAAAGAATGGTGTCGCCACCCCAATTGGAGAATAAGAGGTGTCCTTGGTTGCAGGCTAGGCTCAGGCTACGTGATAGCCTTTGGGATTCCATGCATGTAACACTATTGGTAGCCTTGCGGGTTACATCCTTACTTAATTGAAATTTTTAGTCTTACATTTATCATAACATTGATTCACTTAATCTGTCAAATCTTCCAACCTTCAAACGTTCTTACAATCAAACCTTCCAACCTTCAAACAATCAAACATACAAACCTTCGAATAACTCATAAAGTTCAAACATTCCAACCTTCAAACCTTACAACATTTAAACATTCATACAATCAATAAACTTCAAACATTCAAACCTTCGAATAACTCATAAAATTCAAACATTCCAACCTTCAAACCTTCAAACCTTCAAACAATCCTACGCAATGGCCTCTGCACCACAATTTGTCAACAAAGCACATTTCAACGGCGAGACATACAATTGTCCCACCGCTGGATTTTTGTTTAGAGACACAAACAACATCCGATTTCTCTTAAACGGGAAAGCCAATTTCTCGTACTTGAAAAAACGATTGGAGGCCAAACTTGGACAAGGCCCGGTGGCCCAGATATTTGATCAGAATCCAGTTTTTTTTTGGAAACAACCAAGTAATTTTTTATAAGGTTGAAGTTCAAGATGACGAGGATCTCCAGAATATGTTTTCCAGCCATGTGTATTCTGGGTACGACTCTATTGAGTTGTACGTTATGCTGCGAGAGCCTCAGGTGACACAACAGGTTGATCCTTTGGAGAATGAACAAGCTGAGGTAGATGCAGTTGATGAAGAAGAAGAAGATGATGAGTTAGATTTTGATGAAATGGTGAATGATGATTCCGAGGATGAGGGCATACCTAGTATTCCTGCAAACGAAATCTACACACCACCTCCGCACATGACAAACTTCAACATGGGCGGAGATGAACCTTCTACTGACTTATTTTTCAATCCGTATATGCAGTTGGATGAAAATTTAAAAGAGAAGGACAAGTTTCGTAACAGAGAGGAATGCATCAGAGCCATTAAAAAATTCCACATGCTCAACTCGGTTGATTTTAAGGTGGACCGTGTCAACCCGGAAAGGTACAAGATCAAGTGTGTCCACCCTGACTGTATGTTCAAGCTGACCGCATCATACAGATTAAGAGGTGACTGCTGGGTCATAGGTTCCATGACTACCCACACTCGTGTAAGTTCCACTCAATCACATGACCACCGAAAACTGAACTACGATCTCATCTGTCAAGAAATCCTACCCCTAGTCAACAATGACCCATCTTTGAAGGTGAAAACAATCATCTCCCATATCACCACGGTTTTTAACTACACTCCGTCTTACCGTAAGGCGTGGTTAGCAAAGACTAAGGCGATTGAAAGGGTGTACGGAAACTGGGAGGAGTCATACCAATAACTTCCCCGCTACCTGAATGCACTCAAGACGTATTCTCTGGGTAGTGTTTACGTTCTGGAAACAGTGCCAGCATACGCCCAAGATGGTAGTCTACTAAACAGCAACAGAATATTCAGTCGAGTGTTTTGGACTTTTCAACCATGCATCACAGGGTTTGCATCATGCAAACCAATTATACAAATTGATGGGACTTGGTTGTATGGGAAGTACAAAGGCACGCTACTGATGGCAGTTGCACAAGATGGCAACAACAACATTTTCCCCATTGCCTTTTCCCATGTCGAGGGGGAGACCGGTGGTGCTTGGAGCTTTTTTCTGAAAAATCTGCGGACACACGTGGCTCCTCAACCAGATCTCTGGTTGATCTCGGACGGACATGCCTCAATTGAAAGTGCCTACAATAATCCTGCAAACGGTTGGCATGACCCTCCTTCTACGCATGTCTATTGCGTTAGGCATATCGTCCATAATTTCACGAGGGAGATCAAGGAAAAAACATTAAGGAAAGCGGTTATGAATGCGGCATATGCATTGACACAACCCATATTCAAATATTACCGCAACGAGATCCGTTTGTCAAATCCAGAAGCCGGTAGGTGGATCGACAATATTCCGGTGGAAAAATGGACTAGGTCATACGACAATGGCCAAAGATGGGGGCATATGACAATGAATATTATTGAATCAATGAATGGGGTATTCAAAGGCATACGAAACCTCCCGATCACTGCTTTGCTAAAATCTACGTATTTTAGGATGGCTGCGTTATTTTCCAAAAGAGGTGAAATGTGGAATGCGGTGTTGCAATCTGGACAACTATGGAGTGAAAGCTGCATGAAATACATTAAGGCTGAAAGTGATAAAGCCAACACTCATATGGTTATACAGTTTGACCAACATAGCCACAACTTCATAGTGAAAGAGACAATTGACCACAATGAAGGCCTGCCAAGACAAGAATATAGGGTCATGCTACCTTCTCGTTGGTGCGATTGTGGCAGGTTTCAAGCATTTCGTATGCCTTGTTCTCAGGTTATTGCCGCTTGTGCTCATACCCATCAAGACGCGCTGCAACTTCTGTCAAACATTTACAAATCTGAAACGTTGCTCAACGTTTACAACAACAACTTTCCTTTGGTAGCAAAACCAGATTATTGGCCTGCATACGATGGCGAAATAGTGTGGCACAATGACCAAATGCGAAGGAACAAGAAGGGTCGTCCGAAAAGTAAGCGCATCACAACAGAAATGGACGATCTTGACAAGTTGGAAAGAAAGTGTGGTTTATGCCGTCAGGTCGGACACAATCGCAAAAATTGTCAGAATCGGGCCTCTTCCTCGACCACATAAAAATTGTAATACATAAAATCTTTCCTTAATTGTGTTGTAAACATTAGGGTTTTCCGTTAACAGATTTTGCTACAATTAATAAAACGCGTACAAGAAAAATTAACGATATTCCGTCTACGAAATTACAACTGTTAACACAATTTCATTTGACCCATGCATCATCAACATTACATCGCTGTCTATTTTGACTTCCTCCAACCATACATTAGGTCTTCATGTCGCATGTGAGGTTGTTGTTCATTTTCGCTGGATCCTTCAAATTTTTTCCCCCTCCTCAATGTCTCCATCTAGCCATCGCATCAAATCCCGCTTCAGACGCTCCATGGAGTGAATGTGCCAGAATTTCATTTTCATCGCAGGTTTCGTGGCGGAGAAGATAACGTAACCATCTCTGCTAAAAATAATGGGCGATGTCATGACGCAAATAACAGAGTAAAAAATAAAAATACAGTGCGAGAAAGTGTGCGAAATTTCGGACAAACAGACGAATTATTTATAAAACAACATTTTTCCCTAGGAGCCAAGTGAGATGGCGCCTCCTCTCACTTTTAAGGATCATGCGCCATCTCACTTGGCTAAAAGTGAAGGGAGGCGCCAAGTGAGATGGCGCCTAGGGCAAAAGTGTGGGTGCATGCGCCAATTCAAATGGCTATTTGCGTAATTTTTTTCCGAAACATGGTTATTTGTGTAATTTTTTCCGAAACCCGGTTATTTGCGAAATATTATTTTAATACATGGTTATTATAAAAAAAAATCTGTTTTATACATGCTTTTCTTCATGACTTCATGCCAATTTTTCACCATGATGCAAGATGATTCAAGGAAAACTTTCCACATGAAATTTGTAGATCTTGATTAATTCTAAAAACTTTTATTAGAGGTATCATGTCCAAAAATGCTTAGATTTTGAGTTATAAGGCCATAAAGTCATGAACCCTTTCTTAAAACACTTAGTGAAAATTTGACCTAGTTAGGTAGATTTTTGGTACCAACTTCATGATAACTTTTCACATAGTTCCAATTGGATTATTCAAAAATGGAAAACATGAAGGTTGTAGATGATGTTACAAGATTTCCAAAATGTACAAGAAATAATTCAGATCATTCTCGAGCTAGGAGAAGCGAAGAGATAAAGTTAAGGTTTCATTCTTGATTTACAAGGAAAAATTATGAAGAACAAGGGATCAAATATCTAGTTATGCTGCATAATCTTTGCTTTACATGACTCTAATTTTTGTTTCACTCCATAATTAATGGTTTAAAAAATTGATTGAGCCCTTATCCAAGTGATTCAAGCATTGTCCAAAGCAATTTTCCATTTTGGGAAGAAAGTAACATATCCATTCTTGAAAAGCAAGCTTTATGCATAAAGTAAATGCATTGAGATCCTAACTTGTTTTCTATGATTACACTCCATCTACAAAGTCATATGCATTATGTTTAAAGTGGTTAAAAACTCTATGAACAAATTTACAAGGTATGGAAACATATTTTGTCAAGAAAATCACATGTTGAGCTTAAACATGGATTTTGAATTCATATCAACTTGAGCACTCCAACCTTTTTCTTATAAATAGAGACAATATTTAGGAGCTAAGACATGAGATTAAAAACACTAAAACACCCTCAAACTCCCTCAAGCCAGAAATTGCACAAAACCTCCATTTTTGTGTCATTTCTGACTTTGAACACCCAACTCAAAATCTACTCGTGCGTTTCTTGGCCAAACCATTTACAAAGCTTCCTTACTTCATATAGTAGCTATCCCAATCCCTGTTACAGTTCTGTAACACCTCCATCACCATCTTCCATTTTCAAAAACAGAGGTTTTCACTTGGACTTCTCTAGAATAGTTCAAGCACTCTCAGCTCAAGGTAACCATTGGAATAGCTTCCTGGAGGTTCAAGGAAGCTAACCAGACCATTAAAACACCTTGAAGCAAGGTCAAACTCAAAACAGGAAATCCAGCTTTGAGGTAGTTTTTTTTTTTTTTCCATATCTTCATATATGCATTGTTAGCTTTCAATTTTCAAAGATAAAATGTAGACATCATTGCACTGAAGCTGATCATGTCCTTAGAATTCATTTATATTGCTTGAGTAGTGAGAATTTTAAATTTGAACTTTTTGAAAAAAGTAGGGTAGAATTGGTACTAGTCAAAATTCGTGCTCATCTTTGAGCCATTGTTTAAGTTATTTGCATTTTTGGAATTGTGGTGAAATTTCTAACAAAGTTGATGTTCATACTTTTGAGAATGGTTGAGAAATGAATGAGTTAGAAGGGCTCTGGCTAGCGCGAGGAAGAAGATGAAGATTATCATTAGAACTAATTTTGTAATATATATTTATGGTTTGATATAAAACACCGGATGTATAGCCACCCCAATGGTAGGGAGCGCGCGCGTTATTGCTAAGGCCTGGGTTCGAGCCCCAGCGCTGCCCTTTTTCCTAAAACATTTTCATTGTTTTTATTTTTGTCACCACCAACGGGCTTAGCCTCCCTTCCACTGGGCCTACTGTTATTTTTCTGATTAACCCCCCCCCCCCCCCCCCCCCCCCCCCCCCCCATTAAACTTTGCCACGTAGCCCATTGTTTTTTACTTTTTTTTTTTTTGATTCGAAACAAAAAAACATGTTGGGCTTAAGAAATCTGTTTTTTTGCTCACTTACACCTTAAACAGTTTTCACACCTCTTACTTAAATTTTTTGTATTTTATTTTATTCTCTTTTTCTTTATTTTTTTTAATATTAATATTATTATTATTATTTTTATTAATAAAAAAACCAAATTTTATTTATTTATTTATATTTTATACTTATATTTTATTCCTTTTAAAACAAAAAAGACAAAAAAAAACGTTTTTCTTATTAAACTCAATTTATTTTCTTAAAATTAAATAAATATTAGACTTATGTTTATTTTATTTTATTTTATTTTTTTATTAAAATTAATATTAAAACCTTTTCATGAAACTCTAAAAAACTTGTTTCTTTAATCAAATCCAATTTCTTTTCTTAATTAACTTAGGTTTAATTTACTTAATTTAATTACTTTCTTTTGATTTAATTATGTCAAAACCTTTTTCTTAACAAAAACAAACAAAAAACCAATTATCTTTTCCATGTATTCATTCTTATATATTTATTAATTTATGTACATTATTATTCAAATTCAATATGGTTGTAATATTAATTACGTTTAATTTCTCTTATCTCCCCTTTTGTAAATTATACCCACATCCCCAAATGATGTAATAGTGGAGAATTTTACCTTTCCTAAAATTTATCGATTTAAATATAAATGCTAGTAATTAGGGTTTGTATGGCAAGACAGAAAAATCAACAAGTAGAAGACCCTAATTCAAAGTCAAAGAGCATGAAAACAAACACTTTGCATGCTTGCACCTCTAGGGTTTACCTCACTTATTTCCTAAGATAAAAAAATAACCATGTCCCTGAAACGAGGGATACTTTAGCAATGACCCTCGAATACAAGATCGTATTCCCTTGATGACCCTTCAATATTGCTTTAAATAAATGATCTTAGCCCCTTACAAAACTTTCTAAAGTATCTTACAAAATTGCATTATATAACTATACGATGACCCATGCTTGTCCCTTCACATCCAATGATAGGGCTTCTTATCAATCAATGGTAAGGTAGCAATATCTAAAGGAGGAAGAAATGAACAAAGACTTTTTGAGTAGGTAGAACGTTCATAGTTACTTGCTCATAATCATTTTCAAAATAACATATTTCAAACCCACTAACACTTTTCCATGAAATATTTTCAAAAAGTCAACACTTTGTATACATTCTTACAGAGACGAGAATTATTACAAAGTTCGCCTAAACGAAGGCACTTTTCAAAAATTCTTTCAAAACCCAACACAAGCACATTTCAAACAAAGCATTTCAAAGTGAGCTAGCAACTAAGAGCCTGTAGATAACTACAGATGAAAAGGGTGATAACACCTTCCATTTTCATAACCTACCCCCCGAACTCAAGAAAAATTCTCAAAAGGTCTTTCTTGTTCTTTTCACCCTTTCCTTTATTAAATAAAAGAAAAGTTGGTGGCGACTCTTGCTACCCGCAACAATTGAAATAAAACGCAAAACAACCAAGTCAGTTCTCCCACCGTATTACATTATGATTATCATCTCTTTTTGTGTTCTTGGTATAATTTATATAAATGGGTTGTGAAATTATGTGTTTAAATTGTTATTTTAGTGTATTAGAACATTGTTGATAATGTGTGTGAATGTACACTGAAATTGAGAATCTGAATTGTATGTTGTGGGATATTTGAGACTGTTTGGATTATGAGAATAAGTGATTTTTGTAGCATGAAATAGAATAAAATTATTTTTGTCTATGGTGTAACCGGTTATCAGGTTTTGGGTAACCGTTTACCAAACAAGATACAGAAGTGTATGATTTGGTTACAATAGGTGTAACCGGTTACCAGTATGAGGGTAAACGGTTACCAAACACAAACCGAGGCGAGGGATTTATGGTTACAGGGGTGTAACCAGTTACCAGTATGAGGGTAATCGGTTACTACTGAGTTGGACAAAAATATTTTTAAAACTTTGGAAATTCGTAACTTTCGTTTCGGATGTCAGATTGACGCATGGTTCATATCGTTGCAAAGTTGTTTTAACGTACTTTTTAATAAAATTATTTTCAATACCAGGATTCCAACTATTTGATGTGTAACCCTTGTTTTGTATGTGTTGTACCCGAAAATTTTCCCTCTCTTTTCTCAAGACATTTCTCACAAGATCTTCAATAGGTCAAGCTTGCGCAAGAGTTGGCTAAGTCAAATCACCTCCTAAACACTGAGGCCTTAAATTAGGGTTTTTATTTTCACAAGTAAAATTGAAATTTTAATGCCCTAAATGATTTTCATGGTTCATTATAGACCTCCAAAAATACTCATGTCAAGTTTCAAGTCTTAGATCACAATTTTGCCCAGTCAATTGATCAAATGACTGAAAATCAACTATATTGGGTAAAAAGTCAATTATGGTCAACCTACAGTCAAACTTTAAGATTTTTGACCAATATCAAAATTTTGAAGTCATATTCATCAATTTATCAAGTTTGGATCACAATTCCTCAAGAAAAGTGTGCAAATCATCAAAAAGGCAAAATGGTCAAAATTAGGGTTTTTGACTAGAATGACTGACTTTTGACTTTTGAGATAATACATGACTTATTTGTTTGAAACATGATATCAAGGATTCAATTACATAATTTTGAATTAATTTCATGACTCAATTCATCTCTCAAGATCAAATAATTGATAGATGAAATTTTGTCAACTGATGAAAAGTCAATTGATACACCAAAAGTCAAACTTTGACTTTTTGATCAAATTTGAGTTTCGAAAGTCAATATTCATCAAGACATTCAAAAATATGAAGCTTGATCATCAAGAAATCAATAAAGTCAAAAGTCAATTTAAAAAGTCAAACTTTTCAAGACTTGGAAATTTTTCTAAGTGTTTTTGTACATGATAATTTCACTATTGCATGCCAAATATTCACCAAGATTCAAGATGATTCAATGAAAAATTTCAACAAGAAAGTTGTAAATCTTGATGAAATCTACAACTTTGTATTTGGTGGCTCATGTCCAAAAAATGCTTAGATTTTGAGTTATAGGCCCATGAAGTCATGCACTTTTTCTAAAACACGTGGTGAAATTTTGACCTAGTTTAGAAATATTTTTGTCCCAACTTCTTAGGAATTTTTCACATAGATCTAATTTTATTTAGCAAATTGGAAAACATGAATGTTGTATAAGATTTTTCAATATTTCCAAAATGTCCAAGAACTTGAAGAGATCATTTTTGAGCTAAGAGAATCGAAGAATAGAAGTTGGGCATCCATTCTTGAATTACAAGTCATTTTTGTGATGAACACTTGATCAAAACCCTAGCCTATGCTGCATAACTCCACATTGCAGGCTTCTAACTTCTGTTTCACTTCATAATTAATTGATCACACCATTTTTAGAACCATTAGCCAAGCATTTGAACCATTATCCAAGTTGCATTTCCATTTATGGCACAAAGGCACTATTGCCATTCTTGAAAAGTTACTTTAATCATAAAGTAAACTCGTCTTGAGCATTGAACTTTTTATTTATGTACAAGCACCCTCTACAAACTCAGAACAAACATGTTTAAAGTTGCTAGCCACCCTACAAGACATGTACCTTTCATTGAAACCATGTTTGTCAAGATTACTTAAAAAACAAGCCAAAGATCTATAACATGTGATCTTGTGTTTTTGATCCCTTTAAACTTCCAAACCTTTGCCTATAAATTGAACCTTCATTCACAAGCCTAAGGGACGAATTTGAAAGCCCTCAAAATCCCTCAAACTCCCTTAAACTCAGAATTTCTCTCAATCCTCACTTTTTTGCCATTTCTAATTTTTGATAGCCATCTCCTAAATCACTCGCACGTTTTCCATTTTTATCATTCACTAAGATTCTATAACACATATAGAAGTCATCCCAATACCTATTACCCAATTGTAACTCCATTTCCACCTTCCTCCATTTTCAAAATCAGCAACCTGCACATTGACTTCTCTAGAACATTTCAGCCACTCTCAATCCAAAGTAAGCATTGCAATAGTCTCCTGGAAGTTCAAGGAAACTAACCAGATCATTACAACACCTTAAAGTGAGCTCAAACTTAAAACACAATATCCACTTGCAAGGTGAGTTTTCTGATTTTCTAACTCTTCATACAAGCATTATTTGGCTTCCATTTTCAAAGATAAAATGTATATATCATAGCCCTGAAACTAACCATGCCCTTGGAATTCATTTATATTACTTGAGTGATGTGAATTTTAAGTCTGAAGTTTCTGAAAAAATTAGGTCAAATTTGGTACCGGTTAAAATTCGTGCTCATCTTTGATCCAAAGCTTAAGTTATTTACATATTTGAAATCATGGTGAAATTTCTAATGAGTTTGATGTTTACACTCTTGAGAATGGTTGAGAAATGAGTAAGTTCAGAGATTCAAAAATGTGGCGTGAGGAAGAAGATGACGTACAATCAGGACTTGGTTTATTTTAAATTTATTACAACTTGTTTCTATACCGGATGAAACAACCACCCCATTGGCAAGAAGCGCGCGCATAAGGCATTGCTAGAGGAGGTTCTGGATTCGAGCCTCGACTAGACCTTTTGCCTTTTTCATATTTTTCTTGTTTCTGTTTTGTTTGTTTGGCAGGGCTTGGGCCTCCCTCCGTTGGGACATGATCATTTTACTTCAGCATCATCCCCTCGCGCCTTCCAAACACGCAGCCCATCATCATTTTTTTATATATTTTTTTTATTTTCTGATGCAAAATAAAAACATTTTGGGCCAAAATTAAAAAAACTGTTTTACTTTCTAACCCCCTGATTCATTTTTAGACCCCCTTTAATTTACATTTCTTCTTTTATTTTCTTCACTTTATTTTATTTTATTATATTATTATTATTTTTAATAAAAAATACCAAAAAATATTTTATTAAATAATTAGACCAAAAATCTTTATTTTTACTTTATCTCTACTTTATTTCATAAATAATAAAAACCCTAAAGATATTTTTCTTTCTTAAATTAATTAAATTAATTTAGACTTAGTTTTTATTTTAGTTATCTTTGTCTAATTAAATTAACTTTGAATTTATGAATTTAACTAATCAACTTTTTTTTTTATTTAATTAATTAGGTTAAACATTTTTATACAAAAAATCATAAAAACAATTCTCTTTTCAATTTCTTTTCATTTTACAATTCTTTTCATTTTATTACTTCATATTATAATGTAATTGTCAAAACCTTGTAATAGTTAGGGTTTACTTTTCATATCATCACCCGTTTGTAATTTGTATCCCCATCCCCTAAAGTATTTTAATAGCGTATGACTTTAAATTTCCGCAATTTATCGCTTTCCATATTATTGCTAGTAACTAGGGTTTGTATGGCAAGACATAAAACCAACAAGTACACAATCCTAATTCAAGACAAAAATGCATGAAAACAAACACTTTGCACACTTGCACCTCTAGGGTTAACCCACACTTGTTGTCTTAGAATAAAATAGTCATATCCCTCGAACGTGGGATACTTTAGCAAAGACCCTCGATTACTAGATCGTAGTCCCTTGATGACCCCTTGATGTTGTCTTCGATAAAATGATCTTAGACCCTTACAACCAATTGCTAAGGTATCCTACAAATGTTGCCTTCTATGATTGTATGATGACCCACGCCCGTCTCTTCACATCCAATAATAAGGTTTCTTACTAACTAAATGGTAACATAACATTATCTAAAGGAGGAGGAAAAGAACAAAGACTTCCTTTTGAGTAGGTAGAACGCTCGTAGTTGCTTGCTCACAAACATTTCAAAATAAAACATATTTCAACACACCAACACTTTCATGAAATATTTTCAAAATTCAAAACTTTTTATACATTCTTATAGAGACGAGAATCATTACAAAGTTCTCCTAAACAAAGGCACTTTTCAAAAACACTTTCAAAACAAATCACAAACACGTTTTACAAAGCATTTCAAAGTGAGCTAGCAACTAAGAGCTCGTAGATAACTATGGATGAAAATGGTGCTAATACCTTCCCTTTTCATAACTTACCCCCAGAACTCAAGAAAATTCTCAAAAGGTCTTTCCTGTTCTTTTCACCGTTTTCATTATTGGATAAAAGAAAAGTCGATGGCGACTTTTACTATTCACAATAATTGCGATAAAATGCAAAACACCCAAGTCAGTTATCCCACCGTATTACAGAACTGGAAAATATGTTGGAGATAATACTTAAAATTGGGGTTACCTTAGAGACTAGATCACCTTTAAATGCTTTCATTTATTTGACTTGTTTTCTTTACATTTTTGGGTCTTGATCCTCTACCCGGATCTAAGAACATTATTAGGTAAGTAGCAATAGATTATGGAGACTATACGGCATAAACCGATATGGTGGAAACAATAGCTACATTAGTGTGACACATTTGTGGGTACCAGTATCCTTTGTTTTAAATAAAGGAGAATACGGGGCCGTTGTGTGGTGTCATGAAGCACTAACTGACCGTAGAACCTTTAGTCGAACAACTTGACCATTAGGAAGTAGTGAGTTAACCGACTTTGATGGAAAGCTGGAGATTGGTTGATACTCGATACTACACTCATTGAGATCAGAATTTTGAGATTATTCGACCGTAAGAAAATATTGATTATGCTGAGACAATGCTCAATGAAGAAAGATCAATGATATTGAGATTCCCTAGAACCCTATTACTTTCTAGGACAAGTTTAACTGACTAAACTTCAAGAGGGTACTTACCTATAAACCCTATGCAAGCCTAAACTTAAGGACTTGTTTGCTTTTCTTGTACACATAACATCATGAAATCATACCATAACATTTTCACTAACCATTTCAAGGACCTTGGGATTTATTTTGTTCTATTTTGTAGGACATGGATCCACTCGCATAAAAACCACTTAAATTGGATTTGTAAAGGTGCCTCCTCAACTCAAAGAGTTAGCGTCAAGGGTTCCTGAGAATTCTCTGTTCACCCGAAGATATGGTTGACTTCTCAAATTGGCCACCTCAAGCTTTGCAGAGAAAATGATGGGTATGATCTTTTAATTCTTTGACCCTAAACATCTTTGTTTCACATTTCCTGATTATCAATTAGTGCCGAAGATGGAAGAGTTTTCTCAACTATTGGGAGTGTCTATTCTTGATCAAATGCCTTTCACCGGTCTAGAGAAAGAGTCACGACCTGATGAGATCACATTAGCCTTACATTTGCAACGGTCTAACAATGTAGCCAATTGGGAAACAAGGAGCGGAGTCAAGGGTTTCCTATCCAAGTTTCTGTTTGAGAAGGCTCAACAGTTTTGGGATGCTATAGATTTGCAAGATTTTTAAGAAGTTTTGGCTCTTCTAATCTATGGGTTGGTATTTCTCCCTAATCTAGATCAACTTATAGATGTGAATACGGTCAAAGTTTTTATCTCTTGTAATCCCGTGCCTACCTTGATCGGAGACATTTTGCACTCTCTTCACAATGTACCATGAACATATGAGGGATCCTTATGTGTTGCATACCTTGCTATATAGGTGGTTTATTTCGCACCTTCCTTAATCTGTTTTGAACAAAGAACAAGGCTTGGGTTGGTCTCAAAGGATGATGTCGCTTTCTCATTCAGATATCCATTGGTGTTCCATATTTTTGGAGGATGTCACTATCATTGACCGTTATGAGGAATTTCCTAATGTCCCACTCTTTGGAATTAGGGGAGGTATCACTTATAATCCTTTCTTGGCTCTAAAACAGTTTGATTACGCTCGGAGGGATGGTCACCGTGACGCACTTGTCCAATGTATTATATTTGACAATGAGAACGATGTCCAAGGTTATCATCAAAGATTTGTACAAGCTTGGGGAATGGTAAACAAGGTTGATAGAAAGACTTTGGGGCATAAGAACTCTATTCCTTTGGAGCCTTATCTCAAGTGGGTAAGAGCCTGCGCTCAAAACCTCATGATGCCATATCCAGCTATCTTACCAATGATTGTGGAGCCTATTAACGAAGGAGACATTCCCTACACCATTCTTCATCCTGACATTCCTACTAGTCTCGAGGAGTTGCAAAGATCATGGATTCAACTCAAGGGATAGCGAGACACCTTTGAAGCCCAATTCTACACAAGCGAGAAGAAAGTGTTGGAGCTCATAAGGTGACTTCACGAGGAGCGAAACTTGAATGCCTACATCAGTCCAAAGAGGAAGCGTCCATGGGAGACATGAGTCTTTTTTTATAAGTTCTTTGTATTATTTTTCTTTCGTTGTAAGCCCATAGGGAAACCTGTAACCTTTGAACTTATTAATACAATTAATGTTTAGTTTCCTCTTTGTTTAAGCAAATTTAAATCTTAAAGGTCCTTAAAAAAATTTCATACGCATAACATGCATCATATCATAAGTAGGTTTTCCGACACAGGTTTCCTCATCTTTCAACTATTTATTTCAGTATAAGATGGATCTCGAGAAAATTGTCAAGGACTTGTAGACACAAAACTCTCAGTTTCAAGAGACTCTACTCAACTTAGCAAAGGGTCAGCAAGAAATGATGACACTTCTTGTCACGAAGAAGAAGACGACAAAGAAAGTTGTAATCAACATAGGGAAGAGGTTCAAGGGCCCTGTCCAACAATTTCAAATTGAAGAGGAATCCTTCGAAGAGGACGAGAATAAACATGAAGATGCTAGAAGCACCCTTGTTGGAGGTGGAAACAATCAAATCTCTGTAGACGATGAATATTCTGATGAGCAATACCCACCGGCTGACGATAAGTATGAGGAACTAGAAGACATATTGGAGGCTGTAGAAATCCAAGTTGTGCCTGGCTTGGACTTTGGGGACTCGAATTTGGTTCCTGGGGTAGTCATTCCCCACAAATTCAAGATCCATTTTTTTTCCAAATACGATGGTGTTTCACGCCAAAAGCTTCATCTAAGATCTTATGCTCGTATGATTCATCCGCATACCGCTTATAGGAAATTGTGGGTGCACTTTTTTTTCAAGAAAGTCTATCTGGGTCGTAGTTGGAGTGGTTTTACCAATTGGAATGGACTATCAATATAATACTGATCTTGTGCCAACTAGGGTGCAATTTCAAGGAATGAACATGGGTTCAAACGAGGGCTTCAAAGAATACGCCCAAAAATGGAGAGACCTGACTGACAGGGTGCAACCATCTTTGAATGATAGAGAGTTGGTAGACTTATTTATGGGATCATTGACTGGACCTTTTTCAACTTACTGATTGGAAGTTCATCATCCAGATTTATTGAATTGATCTTAACTGGTGAGAGGATTGAAAGCGAGATCAAAAGCGGGAAGATACCTATGGCCTCCACCTCAAATGTTGTGAAAAAGCCATTTATTGGTAAAAAATAGATTAATATTATGTATGGGTCAAGAATCCGTACTAAGAATGATTGTCATCATTCAGTAGGGGTTATACTGATTTCTAATCCAACTCCAACTCAACGACCATGTAAACATAATCACCAACAAAGACTGGATGCCCAAAGAAGACAATTTACTAGAATCAATATGCAACTATCTCAAGCTATGCAACACCTATTGAAAGCTGATTTTATGACTTTGCGAGATCCCCCTTCCATGATATTTCAAATCCCTTTTCAGTTGTTTCCTTATGATTTTTTGCAAATCTATTGAGATATGGTTTATAAATTTATCGCGAGGGTACCAGTGGAATCTTCTTGAAGAGACGAAGCGAGTGGCACCGGTCCAAGCTTTTAATTTTACAGTTTGTGGAACCTGCAACTCGCGCGTGGCCAGCGGTTGAAGATGACTAGCGTTTCATCTCTTAACCAATGACAAGTTGCCACTTGGTTTTTCAAATCTGCTTTAAAAATAAATGATTCCTTAATTTATTCACTAATGACCATGATATGCACAACTTTCCAGATTCCTTGTATTTGATTACTAATGCGTTTTGACAATGATCATATGGTCCATATTATTTTGGTTTTATTTTTTATTTTCTGATTTTATATTTTAATTGTTTTAAACTCCAAAAATTCATTAAAAAAATCATTTCAACTTCTAAAATTGTGAAAAGATTATCCAAAATACTTTTGATTTTTCTCTTTCTGATTTTTATTTTTTCACAATTTTTTTTGTGACTTGATATTTTTTTTAATGATTTTTCACTTTATTTAACTTGTTTTAATTGTTTAAAAATACTTTTCTTGATTTTAAAATTATGAAAAATTATAGAACCATCCAATGACCTCTTGAATAATATTGCTGACCTCATTTTTTATTTTACTATTTTTTCAAATTTTGTTTTATTTTGATTATTTCTTTAAATTTTAAAAAAAGTTTATGACTTTAAAAAATTTTGAAATTTTTTGTCAACACTTATTGACTCATGTTTGACCTCTGATTTTTTTAGGATTTTTATTTGTTGTTTTAATACATTTTGTGTATTTTACCAATTATTTACCTTTTATTAATCATTTAAATATTGTTTTTTAAATATATTTTATCATTTTTTGTTTGTTCCTGATTTGGGTGTTATTTTAGGACAAGTTCCTCAACCTCATTGGATCCTGGATATTAATAGGTTGAAAAACCAAATATACCAAAACGGATGAATGATGTTGATGATATTTGAAACCCTAATTTCATCTGATACATCCCCTCCCTCTTCATCTTATCCCTTCCTTGGTTATACTTGTGCCACATGTTATTGTAGAATGATCTCCATATAATTTCTCTAACATGTTAGTACTTAGATTGGTTTTATCTGGCCTCAAAATAGACACGACTTCTACATAAATCCACTTACGATTGCTTAACATAGCGCTAAATTTGTCTAGATTCGAGAAATGATCATTCGTGGCCCAAACATATGTTTGCAAGCCCAAGTATGTTTAATTTGAAACCTTTGATCCAATAACTTTGGATTTCATTGTTAGGAGGCTATGATTCTATCAATCCTCTAATGAATTTTATGAACTTTGGTCTAAGTGAATCATTTGAACATCGTTGATCATATGTGGTTGCCTTGAGCACTTGAATGGAATGATATACTTGAAAAAAAGAAAATGAAACTTGTTGTTGAGAAGCTTTGATTTTATCAATCTTCTAATGAGTTTTTCAAATGCAAGCTTCAAGATGGTCATTCAACTAACCTTTTGTACTTAACTTCTAACCTTAAATCCACTAACAATTAATTTTACTTTATGCCTTTATTTTATGCCTTTACTTTCATGTACAATTTATTTTAGAATTTACATTCTATGTCATTTTTATCTCTGGTCACTTGAGCATTTATCTTTATGTCATTTTATCTTTGCTAATTTGAGCTTTTATTTTATTTTTGGAGGAACTTAATAATCAACTTGAACATTAAAAGCTTTAAGGTTACTTGGACTATTTGGTTACTATCCTTGACATTATGGAGTTGTGGATCTCTTGGACTTAGGATTGGAAGCCTTGATTCTTTGGGACCATGTGACTCTGTTGTTATTTTGTCTGAAGTTCTTGGAGTTTACTCCAAGGCATTGGGTAGATTTTCTTTGTGTGAAGGTTATTCTGATTATGTGTTTTGTCTGTGATTGATAATGCTTGTGCATACAGGCGTTACTCTTCCCAATTTTGGTGAAGACTAAATTCATCTAAGCTTTGTATTCCTCATAGGTTTATTATTTTTTCTTGCTTGGTTTCAATCCAAAGGATGAGAATTCTACATTGACCTCTTATGTCAAGTTTTGGATTCTGGTTGGTTAGATCGTTCATATCCTTAGCTTTTACCTTATGCTTTAGGATAGTCCCTTCTTCTCCTCCTATCTTCTTTAATTTCAAAAATATTCTCCCTCCTCTTCAAAACTCTTCTTGTATTCTAACTAGAACCACTTTCATAATAAACTTGGACTTAGGTCCGTGCATTTTCAAAATATTCTCTTAAATCAAACTTTAATAAACTTAACCATACTTTGACATATTTTTCGAAAGAATAAAAGTCAATTAACCTCATTCAAACCAATTTTCAAATTTGTCTTATTACTTTAAAACTTTTTCTCAAAAGATTAGACTCTTGCCGATTCTTGTAGTGATGCGAGCTACTATACTTCTACGGTAGGTAGTGAAGTGAGATATTTTCCACTTGGGTGTTGAGTGATGCTTTGTTTATTTTAAAATCCATGCTATATCCTCCACTTTGAGATGATTCAAATTCTCCTTTCTCATAATTTTAGGTAATAAGTATGTCTTCCACTCGGATATGACGATAATGTCTCTTCTCTTAAAATTAACC
The DNA here is from genome assembly GCA_948472305.1 of Vicia faba. NCBI lineage: Eukaryota > Viridiplantae > Streptophyta > Magnoliopsida > Fabales > Fabaceae > Vicia > Vicia faba. The sequence continues at coordinate 298,229,561 of OX451736.1, read as the reverse complement.
AACACACATGTGTTTTAAAATTTTTAAGGTGAACTACGAGTACCATGATCCCCTATTACACATAAGGTGTTACATAGGAACTAAATGTTCACAATTGAGGATGGTGCAAAGTTGTAAAAAAAATACTTCTTTTCTAATCTCCACCGTATATTTTTGTATACACCTTTTACACCCAAAATACACAGATTGTCAAATTGGTTCCTGCAGAGTGCCATAGATGTTTAGGGTGCTAATACAGTCCCTTGGAATAAAAAACCCTCTTACCTAGATTATCTCCCCCTTTTTATTGTTCTATTTGCTCTTTTACCATTTCCTTTAGAAATAATAAAGCGCAGTGTTGATTTTTATTTTGATTTATGCGGGTCAAGTCAATCCAATGGCTTAGTCTAAACAATTCTACTGCTACACCTACCCTTCTGCATTCAAAACCTTTGGAGGATCCCATACTTTAATAACTATTCTCCAGGCCTTGTCACCCAAGGATTTTATGAAGGTTTCCATACGAGGTTTCCAACTATCATAGTTGGTACCACCCACTGTTATAACATTCTTGTCCATTGCGCCATAAAGTAACTTCCTTGAATCTCACCCAGAGTAAGAGTAATATGCATGCTCGAATACTAATTGAAATTCTAGATATCAGATCTTGGATGTCCTAAGAGATGTCAAGACACCGGATCTGACTTCAGACACAACAACAAGATGTAATGACAAATAAAATAATGCTGAAAGTAAATAACACAAGATATGTTTACCCATTTGGAACAACCTTCCTACTCTGGGGGCTACCAAGCCAGGGAAGAAATCAACTAGATAGTATCAATTTGCATACCTTACAACATACCTCCAGTTTACAGTCTATGCACTTAACCACTACCCTTTGCTTAACTTCTACCTAAGACACACCTAGGTATAAGGCCCTCCTCAAATCCCTCTTCAAATACACTCAGAAATTGGAACAACTCCAAACACAAGTAGAGACCAAAAACAACCAGAATATATACTTCTAAAACATTCCATACTCAATGATTAAAAGCTTATGAGAATTGACACATAATATGTTCAATGCTTAAAAGCTTTTAAACATCTAACAGGAAACTTACAACCCAATAATGAGGATTCTAAAAATCCTAACATAAATACATCTTTAAGTTCCACCTAATACTAGGTATACACCAGTCTATTTATAAATTTATTATAGACTAGGTTGGGCTTCAAAACCACATCAGTGAGGATGCACAAAATCTGCAAAAAGTCATCTAATAAAATACGTCTTCAATCATTAGTTTCCTAATAAATATCCATATTTAGAAACAAATAAAATCCTCGAAAACCAATCAAAGAATATTCTTATTTGTCAATCTTGGATGCCACATAAGCTAACTGAATATTTATTTAATATCCAATAGCTAAAAAACAACTTATCCACACTGTCAGCTTGTTGCAGATGTGATGTCCTATTGACATCCTTGTTGGCACATCCTTCTCAACATGTTGATAACAGAAAATTGGAACAATTATTCAATATGTTGTTGATAAAATGGTTTTACCAAAATCTAAGCCAAATTTAAATAAAAACTCTCTTCCAATGGGGTGTCTTAGAAAAAAATTGTGTGGGATGGAGATTGAGGTGTATTCCCCACCGTGCCAAAAATCACCATGACGCGCTAGAAATCGCTTTCGGTGGTAGGGAACCACCAAACACGTGAAGGCCATCATTATTCTTCTTCTCCTTTCACCCTCAATATAACCACGACCCTCAAAACCTCAATCCTAAACCAAAACCATTCCTATTAATCAACAAAACCAAAACCCTAAAACAAATATTAAACCCCAGACGACCATTGAATTAAAAAATTGAGATACAAGTAAGATTCAACAAGCCCGACATAACAATATGGTTTAAATAAATTGGAGAAAGGAATGCTTACCAATAGGGAGGAGGAATTCCCTAGTGTTCGTTGGTATCATCTGTTAAAAACAAACAGTGAGAAACCCGAAGAGTCTTAATGATGTGCTATTCAGGGAAAAGATTTAACCTTGCTTATTGAATTTTTGAATTTATATATTCTCCTCTTCTTCTTCTTTTTATTTTCTTTTTTGTGAACTTCAGAGTTGTTGAGTTGTTTTATGTCAATGCTGATAGAATTAGGATGATTTGTTGAGTGTAGATTAGGATATTGAAGAAATTCTAAGTGATAGATGGATTAGAATGCAGGGAGATTATAAAGTTAAGAAGGGATAGTAAAGATGATGATTGATATGGAGGTATAGCTCCATTTGCTCAGAGCTTCAACATGAGCCTCTTAGAAGTGTGTGTTTTGATCACTATGTGAGGGTATGAGAGTTGAATTAAAAGTGAATTTTTTTAGAGTGAGTTTGTAATAGTGATTATTGATGAAGGGGAGAAAAAAAAGATGAGGTTTTAAAGTTGAATTTGTAGGGAAAAGAGTTACAGTTGCTGCACCCTAAATTTTTCCCTCTTCATTTTACCTTGCATGGCTTGTGTTTCATTATACATACTCATGCATTCTCATGATAGGATCAAGGTATATTCGTTCCTAATTTTGTCTACAGGCTATAAAGGATGATTGTTTTGTCAATTAGTGCAAAAGGGGGTATCATACTCTCAATCTTTAAGTCACTCAAGCTTTAAGCTTTTCTCATGCCTAAATATATCTCAATCGTTTCACTAATCAATCAGAAGTTTGAAAGTACAAGTGTTGAATCTTGAATCATTATCCTCCCATGCATCTCTTGAGATTAGGGTTTTTACCTGGTGAAGTGTGATGCTTGTCTTGACCAATTTTGTGAAGTATCATTTTATCATCATCATATGAAACATCTTTGTTCAAAGAATTTCTCAACATGTCCTGACGAATTAGGGTTTTAAAGATTGATCATCATCTCTTAACACAATGGGCTAAATTTAGGTTTTTGATTTTAATCAGGAATATCTAAATTTTTGGGAAAAAATTGATTCCATGTTTCTCTACATGTCAATAAGAACCTGTGATTGAAATATTGATCATAAATATTGAATGGAAGAGGTTCAATTGATCAAAAGGGGCAAAACAATCATTTTGACTAAAGTTAACCCAAGTCAAAGTTGACCAAGTGGACTTTCGGTCAACCATCAATTCAAGTATCCTATTTTCACATAGCATGGTCAATGATGGCATAAAATCAATAGAAAGGGTTAATTGGAAGATAACTTGAGTAAAAAGTTATTTGAGAATTTAAATTTTCTCAAGTGTTCCTAGTACTAAACTTTGGATAATCACAACTTCCTCAATTTTTATTGAAAATGTGCAATCCTTATATGGTTGGAAAGAGGAGATAAATTTAGTCAAATTTGTCCTTCTCATGTCAAGAACAAAAAGTGATTATTTAGAGAGGTATTTGGCTTAGAAATTTCTAGACACTTAGAGATTTTTATGATTTTTGACTAACAGGCTGATTTCTTGATGTCCACTTTTAAAGTATCAAATGGTTTCAATTTTGAAAAGTGTCAACATCAAAATTGTAGCTTGAATCCTCATATACATTTTTATTCAAGAATTACTCAGTTGGTTGTGTATAGAGAGAGATATGATGGTCAGGATCTCAAGGCTTGAGAAGGCAAGTATGCCTAGTGAACGAGACCCCGCGCGCGGAATGTGATCAAACATATGGTGGACATATCTTCACCATCAATTTTCTTGTTTAATTAATCATAATATGAAAAATGTTTGAACAAAAAAGTTGGAGATTATCGTGTCCTCTTCAATTTTGATTCAAGGTTTGCTTCATTTTGGGCATTGTAGAGAATGTTATAATGGAATAAATACAATGGCGTGGTGTGCTATTTTTCTGTCCAGGAAGACATGTCATGCACGCGCATAAGGCCTGGACAGGTCATTCTTCAACATTTTCGTGCCATGTTTTCTACATGATGCAAGCTACAATTTAAATTGTCATCAACATCAATCTTAAAGCTCATTATCTAAGTTTTCCATAGGCCTCAAGAACTTGCCAAACGCACGAGAGATTAGTAAGATATAAGGTTAGATAGTCAGGATAATGATGTGATTTTTAGGCAGCATGATGTTTTCATTTTTGTACGTAGTTATGATAATTTTGTTGCAAACCTTGTGTATGTCCAAAACACATGTATTCTTCCTCATTCTCATTTCCAAATAAATCCAAGCAAGGTCACCTCATGTCATACACATGCCTCCCTCGTATTTTGCCAAAAATATTAAAATTTCCTCCACTCAATTCTTTCACCCATGTGCTCAGGTTTCCAACTCACCCTGCACGCATCTCACTCCTTTCCACTCTCCATTTTCTCACTCAAAATGACTCCAAGCCCAGACTGTAATAACATAAAACACAAGCTTCATGCACAAGCTTCCAACCTTGCAAAATTCCCCATAAAGCCCTCCAACGGATTTGTACTTTAATGACCCTTGTGCCCTCACTTCATTCACGCTATATAAGCTCTTCCTCATTCTCATTGTAGCACACGCTTCTTCATTTACTGAAAAAAGCTTCAAATTCTCTCTTCATTCTTCAATAAATTTCGAGCTCTCTCTTATCTCTTGCTTCAAGCTAATAATTCTTAATTGATTCATCTCCATTGAAGATCAATGAGAAGCTGCATTGGGTTTCTATCTCAAATTGGAGGCTTAGAGTGAATTTATTTTTCACTCCTTGAAGTAAGTTCCTATGAACTTCGTATCGTCATTTAAGCATGAATTTTTGGTGTAAATCTTTCTCTTATAACGCTAGATGGCCGAATCTTAGATCTGATGTATGAATTGGCTAAAATCATTGTTTGATTCTTGTTCAGTAAGTTGCGTGAAAATCTATTTGAACCAGTGCTTTTGTGCTCAAATTTCGTTTAGATCTTGCATCATTTGGTGAATTCATGAAATTTTTGTTGTTCCTTGCATTTTTGTGATGAGTTTTGATGTTTGAACCAAGTAAAATGGTTAAGAAACGAGTGAGATATGTGGATCTGAAAACTATTTGATGAATTGCTTAACTTGAAATCATGTTCATGCAACAACTTCCGCGTGGCTTTTTCTTTGTGATTCATGCATCATTTTTTATTTTCTTGGTCCTATCATGTTCTACTCATTTAGACCTTTAGGTTTTTTGTTTATCCTTTGCAAATCAATGAAGAAACAAGTTAGAAATTGTGGCAAGAACATTGTTTGATAAAGGTGAAAAGTGTTAGGGCTTGGGTGGTTAGAGGTTAGAGATGATGAGGTGTCGCATGTTAATTCATGCATGCATAAGGCTTTTTACAATGCGTTTTGATTAGAGCAGGTGTAATAGATCATTTTCTATTTGGATTTTCTTTCAATTTTAATTTATTTCTTTAATTTTATTATATTATTTTCTTTAATTAAAAAATTATCATAAAAATATTATAGGCTTTATTTTTAGTCTATTTTCTTAATATGAATTTCCATCATTTTTGCATGAATAAATAATTCCATTAGTATAATTAGGATTTTAATCATCTTTTAGGTTTTAGAATTTTATTTTCTAATTTTCATCAATCTAAAACATGTATGAAAAATATTCTGAGTTTTCTTTTAAGTCTACTTCATGAAAATATTTTTTTGTTTATTTTTGTAGAAATTTTTGGCATGCTAATTAAATCAATTGATTAGCTATGCTATTATTTGTTGATTTTTTTTTTGCATAGTGCAAATATATTCAATTTAGTTTTTCCTTTCAAGATAAAATTCAAAAAAATATATTTAGCATTCCTTAGATATTGATCTACTTTGTCATTATTTTTAATTTGATTTACAATACAGTTTGCTTATTTGTATTAATTTTAGAAGTTAATTGTTGTTTTTGAGTCCTTCTCTTGCTTAGGCCTAAAGAAACACTTAAATATCTAATTTGCTTCACTTTTGAAAATCAAGAAAAATATGTTTGATGTTCTTGGATGATTCAAGGCTACAAAAATATTTCTGTTTAATTTTTATACTTGACTTTACATTTTCTTTGAAATAGATTTGTTAAGCCTCTCTAGTTTCAAAATTTTGCTACTTAGTCTTGATGATTTCAATTCCTTTTCACTTTTCCATATCAATACTAGAAATTCAAATGATGTGTCTGACTTTTATGGGTATTTAGATAGTTAGGATTTAACTAGAATAATTTTACACTTCCTTATCCTATTTTTAACCTAATTTGGACTTAGGAGTATGCTTAGGATTTTGCCTTGACCAAAAAGTTTGTATTTTAGAACTTGACTACTTAGCTTTGGGCTAATTTTTTGTATGACATATTCTAATGAATTGGTTCTATTGTGTTCCATTTCTACCATTTTTTCATACTTCTAACATCCCTTTCTCCTATTAAACTTTGCATTGCCTCTTATGGCCTTTTTATTTGTGTTTTGTGCATAAGTTCTATAGTATTGTGTGTGATGCTTGAGTATGTTTCATTTGAAGGCTTTAATGTGATTTAATATGCACATATGCTTATGACTTAACTATTATTTTACACCTAATACCATGTTCAACCCTCACACACTTCTTCCTACTTCACATACACTCTTTGTTTTGATCTAAGTGTATGTATGATATGTGTTAATGATTAATGGGCTCCTTGAGTCCGATGTTTTAATATGGTTTTCGAAAACTTATAAGCTACTGAATTTTATGCTTTAGACCCTTTATAAATATTCCTCCTCTTTATATGTCCCCTTATTTGTTCTTCTTTTACTTTAAATTTGATTTTGGGTGTGGTATTGACCTACTTTTTGTGCTAGCTTTTGAGCATGCTTTATAAAGTTTGTTATAGGGTTATGTGAAACCTTTTTAGGATATTAACATTGTATGTTATCTTCTGAATTCATACATGTTTAACACATTACACCATGATTTTCCAATCACACACTTATTCACACTTCATTCTATAACTTTATTTTGACCTAATTTGTATGCTTTGGTGTTTGTACCATGATCTCCAAAACTAATTCAGTATTACCTTAGTTATATAGTATGTGTTGAATTTATAACATGTCTATGTTTGCCTTATTTTCTTCCCTTTACCCTTTTATCTCACATGATTGCTTGCTAGCATTGTATGAGGACTTATGTCCATTTAGGGTATTACAACCAACTTTCCTTGCATGATTTGATTGTAAATCTTCCTCAAGTTTAGATGCATGATGATGATGATGAACCTAACATGTATTTAAATATGACTTGTATGCTATTTAATCTACTTCATATTATCTCACTTTCTTATGCTCCCTTGATTGCTTATTTTTGCTTTCTACTTCTTCTTCTCCACTTCTTTTGGAGTGTTTAAGAGTTTCATCTCTTGTATGTATTTTGTCACATAAATGTTATGTGTGCTTGAGGTATTTTCATCTTCAAAATTTTATGTTTTTATCATCTTTCTCATGCTACTTGATGTCTTGCCATCTTGATGCATACATGATATTTTGCAATTTCATGCTTTGTATGATGTTTTATCATCTCACTGTTGCATGATGTTTTGCCATCCATGTTAGATGTTTTGTCATCTATACTTGATACATGCTTCTTGATGTTTTGACGTCTTTGTGTGTGATATTTTGCCATCCCTCTCCAATTTTTATTATATTCTCCTCTTGTATGCTCCCCATAGGATTTTAGACCACTCTTCTCTAAGTTTGAACTAAATAGATCTTAGGATCTCTATCCATGTATGACAACATTAAGTATATATTTCCCTCTCTTATCATCAACTATATGATCCACTTTGCATGACAACTTTAGGGCTATTTTTTTAGTATTCCCTTAGTCTTTCTCTTTCTGTTTTACATCTCATTAAGACTTAAATCTTTTATCCTTTCAAATTTTCAAACCACTTAATAATTACTGATGAGAATCACATATTTGTTAAGTATGGGAAATGATAAGCGGGTTTCTTCTCGATGTTATTGTTCTTCCATTCTTGGTTTTGTGTGTGATTCAAGTCTCAATGACTCCTTTCATCGATAAGTGGAAAAGTGGATAATATCTATCTCTTGAGGTCAACTAGCTATTATCCGCAAAAAAAAAATACCAACCAATTCAAACTACTCTATTGTCTTTGGACTTTCTTCTTTTAAAACCTTTTTCAAAACGGCATGCTTCGCCAGCATTGTTCATAAAAACCACATAACAAATGGAAACTTTAGAGTCGAACTACGGTGCTCTGATTCCTTAAAACGGATACGTAGGCATTAGGTCGCAGGGCCTAAGCGAGCACAACTTTGTAAAATCTTCCTTCTTTTCCCTGCATTTTCTTTCACATGCATTCCCTTTTAGCATTAAGCTTTAGACATATATTAGACACACCCCTAGATTAGAAAAAACATAAGTGGATCCTTTGGAATACCACACACGTATGGGGTGCTAGTACCTTCCCGTCGCATAACCGACTTCCTTACCCAATCTATATGGTCAAAAGACCGTGATTTCAATCTTAAGGTTTACTCTATGTTTACCTTTCCCTTTCGGCGGGATAAAAAATGTTTAATGGCGACTTCATTGATTTCATTTTGATGATTTTTCCAGTTGTTTCAGCTGGTGACTTCGCTGGGGAAAGGTTGACCAATTACTGGTCCATCCTTGTGCAAGTCATTCCTAGCTTATGTTTTTCTTGCTTTAATATTTGGGTGTTTGTGTCTTTATTACTTTCTAGATCTATTTATGTATATGCCTTCATGCATTGCATTTTTATTTTATTGTTTCCTATACTCTGGATAATGATGTTGTGTTGTTGATCTGTGGGGTTTGGATGTTACTCTTGAGCTAAAAAGTCCAGTACCCAGGCCAGAGTTGTGAACTCATATGAAACCTAGGAATAGAGTGGGGACATGACGACTATAGGACATGGTCCGACTAGTGCAGTCATGTCATATACCATGCTCAGATGAGTTTCAATTGAAGGTATAATCATGATACACGTCTTTTGTTGCGTTGAGAATACTTTCAGGAGGACCTGTGATTTACGAGTTACCCTTGCCTTACCCTGACCTAGTCTTCACCTGTGAGTGGGAGGGATGTTTTCTTACAGGTACAATTTATGACTTTGGTTCTGATGATGACTTTAGTTCTGATGGTGACTATGATTATGTTGGTGAATTTTGTTGGTGACTTGACTCCGTGCAACAATGCAGCAGTGTCCAAATTGTTGGAAACCTTGATCCTCTCATATTGCATCATAACATATTTATTTTTCAAAAAAATAATGTACAAAAAAAGTTAACATGCATATGCATTGTCATTTTCTAGGGATATTCAAGAGTTCATATCTTCATCAGAGATGGCTACCAAACATATCTTTCCCTATAGCTTCTTTCATGAGGATTTGACACCATTAAGATATTCATGCGCTCAAGTTGTTAGGCACAATTCCAGAAGATTCACTCAAGATTATCAAAATATACTGTCTCTCTTGAATGTTACCAGTGAGCCATGGTCTCTAATCACTCTTCTGCAGTTCTGCGACCCGAAGTTCCGCTGCTTCACATTCCAAGACTATCAGCTTCTTCCTACTCTAGAGGAATATGCATTCATTCTTGGCATCAAGGTTCAAAACCAGGTTCCTTTTGTCAACATTTAGAGGTGTTTAATCTTGAAGCTATCATTGGGGCTCTTTATTTGACCCTGAATGATGTGAAAAGGAATTGGAAGCACAAAAGTGGTGTCTTTGGCTTTTCTTATAGATTTCTGACAATGAAAGCTAAAGAGTTTGCGAGTGAAAGAAACTGATTGGCTTTCAATGCTCTAGTGGCTAACATGATTTATGGGATAATTATGTTCTCGAATGTCACAAACTTTGTATATTGCACTATTGTTTATCTCTTCATGGATAAAAATCCTATGCTGACTCTTCTTGATGATACTTACCACTCCAAGTATGGAACTTAGGGAACAATTGTTTGTTGTTTGCCATTATTGTTTAAGTGGTTCATGTATCACCTACCCTAAGTGTACTGTTTATAGACGTCTAAGACATTTACTCATTTTCTCAAAGAATCATGAGCCTCACTCATCATGATATAAAGTGGTATAATCTTGAGATGGATAACTCTGAGATCATTACAAGCCGCGGGGAGTTTTATAATGTCCCTCTCATTGGAAGAAAGGGTTGCATCAACTAGAATCATATGCTTTCACTTTGTCAGTTAGGGTATGCAATGGATGGTGAAACTTTAGACAAGGATGTAGAAGGTTCTATTTTCTTTAATAAGGAGGCAAATCCTAGACTGTTTAAGAAAGTACAACTAGCTTGGGACGAGATTCATAGAAAATACGAAGTTCTCCTTGGTATGAAGGATCCTAGTGCTGGGATTTCTTATACCAGATGGATCATGAAGAGAGTTAAAACTCTGCTATTTCCTTACCCCTGAGAAGAATCAATCCATTAACAGATTCCACGTCAAGAAAACATTTGTATTGTGAAGTAGCTTTTGTCTTTATGTTATTAATTTTCGCATGATCACCACCAGAAATGTTGGGTAGGATCTTGACGCCGTATTTTGCTACCATGGGTGTAAACTCAATTCATTTTGGATCTCTTATGATGTGATATTGTCTGATCTGTATGAATTCATCTGATTTGTAGCTTTGTCATGAATGAAAACAATGTTTGATATAATATCTCGTCTTGACTATTTCTTATCTCTATTATCTTGTTGTTTGGTCTTTCTTGATGGTTGACAAAAATCATGGATACTTGGGAAATGAAAAAAAGATATTAACATGCAAATCAAGCATTTCATTCATTACATGTTTTTTTATTGGTCTTCTTATCTTATGGTTCTGCTTTTTCTAAGCAGAGGTGTTAAACGACTTCAAGCCAAGTTGACTGAGATAAAGGCTGATATGTGGGCCCATATGGGAATGTTTATGGTAGACATCCAGGGTTTGATCCATGGTGAGGAACTCCTAAGAAATGAGAACACTCAATTGAAAACCTAGCTGTGTTTGATTATGGACATACTGAGAATGGTGGTGAAGAAAAAGGAGGACCATCATATTCCTTCCGCGGCAACTAATGTTTTCATCACTCCCCATACTTCGGTGGCTCCTTCAAGCTTTGGAGTAATTCATGGACATCCTCCACACTCTCATTTTATGGGATCTTCCTGTATATAGTTAGTTCATGTTCCCTAGGGCAAGGCCCATCAACAAAGTCATAAGCATTTGGAGAGGCATTTGGATCCTATTCCAATGTCTTATGCAAAGTTACTTCCTTGTTTACTTGAACATCTGTGAGTTGAGCTCTATACTGTGGGTATTCCTTCTACAAAGCTTATGCTTGACTATGATAAGAATGCTAGGTGTGAGTTTCATTATGGGGCACCTCGTCATTATGTTGAGAATTGTAAGGTGTTAAAATGCAAAGCCCAGGATTTACTCGATGCAGGGATAAGCCTGGGATACACTGTCTACAACTGTACTCCAAAAAGTTTCTCTCTAACAGTCAATGTTTTCTATAAAGACATGAGAATTAGATGGTTAATCGGAATCAGTACCATCCTTATGATCTGACAGTTGAGTGTGCTCTGATGCTACACTCTTACCGACAAAGATGTCAACAAAAAGGAAGACAGAAGGACGGGGAACCAAGAAGAATATATAATGTAGTTCCCATACTTTATGGTCATTTCTTATCTCTTTTTCTCAAACTTTCTCTGGTTGAATCTCAATAATTGGATCATGTTGTTTCTCCCTATCCATATGGATTTGACCCCAACCTCAGATGTGTTTACCACAACGGGGCACCTGGCCATTCAATTGAAGACCATGTGTCATTCAGAGATGAATTTCAACACTTGATCGATTCAGGGATGGTTGTGTTCACAACAGGGAAGAATAGGTATCTTGTGCCCGATTGAGTGTCAATTCTGCTAAAGGTCTTTTGAAGCAATAAGTCCATATAGAGTCTTACCTCCTCAACATGACAATTTCTAGTTTCATCTGCATTCTCATTTGTAATCTTTCTTTGTTTGGTTCAGTACTTTCTTGTATGCAAAACTTGTTTGTTTCTGAATATTAATCATAATGCATTGAATATGTTTATCTTGAATTATTAATTCGTTTACACTCATTAATGTTTTTATGTTTTTTACTCAACTCTTATTTGTTTTTGGCTTTCTTACTTAACTCTTATTTGATAGAGAAAAACCTCAGGAGAGATGATGACGAATAAGTTACCTAGAATCTCAAATGGTGTGCTTTTGATTAAAACCCTACCGGCGATTTACATGCATTATTTCAAATTTCTAAATATCGAATATATAAGGGAGATAGACCCTCATTAACCCCTTTGAGCCTTGAAGTAGGAGTTTCTTTTCTATGCAGGAAAAAACCCTCACATTTAACCCAAATAGTGTAGATTTCAATTAATCTGATCGAGTATTCAAATCTCATATGAAGTGAGCATCTGAGGATCAATCACACCTTATCCTTCACACATCAAGAGTGTTCATATAAGGATCAGCCACATTAGTTATCCTTCACCCATCAGGAGGTCAAAAGACGACGATACCATAACGGTTATTCCTCGTCAACCAAACAAAAAGGTAGTCACCTATTTAACAAGTCAGAAGAGTCAAGGTTAAACGATAGGTTCAAACAAAATTTAATAAAAAAATAAGAATGAAAGAAAGTGCATTAAGTCAAAACTAGAAAACAAGTCGCTTAGGAAAAAGTTAGGGCATCCCGTTGGACTTGGAAATCAAAAATCAAAGAGAATCGTTCAGGGAAAAGTTAGGGAAAGCGAAAAACACAAAAAGAGAAAAGGGATTACCAAATAGAAATCCTCAGCAAGGAACAAACTCATGTGACTAGAAGCATAAAAGAAGCCCTAGGTGAGTGACTGGCATGTCAAAGAAACTTCAATGGTTCCTCAACCATCATAAGCTCTTCTCGAGAGATGAGTGCTCGTATTGGTTTAATTGAACTTAGGACTGGAGAACATCATGGAGAATGGGTGGGCACCAAATAATTTTGAGCCTTAAATAGTTTTTTCTAAAACTGTGAACGAGGCGACATTACAACCCTGAAAAGTCCTAACTAAACATGGGTTAATTTAAGAGAAACAATGTAACGAGAGTACGATAATATGACTCCTATGAGGTTTGCTAAAAATTTTGAGTTGGTATCACTCCATATCTTTACTGTCTTTCACAAAAAAAAATTATTTTTGATGTTTTAACATCTTTTCAATAAAAGTTTGTCCACTTCAAGACAAGCATATGAATTACATTAGAATTATCATTATCATGATAAAATAATTTCTACATATGAAAAAATACGTAAGCATTAGGTGAGCTTGCACAATTAGCATCAATGAAGAGCTTAATCTTGTCAAAGAAGAGAGGCTTGAATAGTATGTTGAATCAAAATCTAATCTTTTCAAAGAGTTGATGATATCCAGGGGCATGTATCCCAGAAAATATGTTAAGCACAAGCAGTTTTGGTGCTTTACAAATCTGAGTACCCTAAGGAGTTTACATTCCACAAATTCCGACGAGTATGAAAAGTGTGTTGCTCTGTTGTTTGAGTACCCTCAGAGGGAATGAAGCTTTAAAATTCCTCTAATATGTGGAAATCAAGTAAAGATTCATTGACTCTCAATGTTTCGTCAATCTCGGGATGTTATGTCAAGATTCGACAAATCTCTCAAAATGCTGAGTGATTAAGGTCCGATACCTAAGTTTCATTGAATCCACTTCTAATGTTGATTAGTCAAAGGCCCTGTTTCAAAATTTGTAGCACTGGGGAAGTTTATCTTGATGGTACGGATCTCAAAATGTTTTCTCAAGGTAAGTTCTTTAACAGCCCTACAGACTGAGGCAAGGCATTATACAGGGAAATTTCATCTTTAATCAGTTCAGTCCATGTTTCTACAAGGACCTTCTCGAAGTGAAATTCCTTCATACTATACTCAGGGCACATTTGGTGTACTTTGTTGGGCAGAACCGTCGTTCAATCAATTATGTGTGGTTTGCCAATACCGGAACATTCTTGCAAGATAACCACGGAATCCTGAGGTTGGGTCGTTTTCCTAGCATCATTGAAGTTTCTACTTCTCCCTAGTGATTCTTCCCCAAGCAAAGGGTTTATAGCTAACATTTTGATTGATATGGAGATTCTTGGATGATTTCCCATCATTTCTTGAAGTTTTCTTCTCCCCAGTATCGCCAAGCAAAGAATCCTCGATTGTGTTTGTGATTGATGATATTTCTTAGTAATTAATCTATATCCCCAGCGAATGTGTGATATTTTTATGTGTTCATAGGATAATTTCTACTCCCCGAAGCAAGTATGTCTTGTTCCCTAGCCAAGAGTTCAAGTTAGGAATTTTCTTATTCCCTGCATGGTTTCCTTTGAAGATTTCTCGTATTCCCCAACAAAGTCGCTTCATAAAGATTTATTATTCAAGAATTCTTTCATCTCCCCTGTGAGGCTTCTTTTGGAAATCAATTACCTAGGAATGTTCATTTCCCAGTTATGTCGATTCGTCGGAAGTTCTTATTCAAGGATTATTGCTTTTCCTCAGTTTAAGTTTCTGTTGTCCCCAGGAGAGAGGTTGACAAGTTATTCTCCAAATAGTTAGAGGTGAATTTTGATTCCCTGCAAGCCTCATTTGATTTGTGTTTTCCCCTACAATGTCTAATTTTTATTGGTATGTTTTCTAAGAACTTACAGCTTTGCCCTGATATTCACCGACAACATCCAATCTCTATTTTTTGTTCCACTTCAAAAGTTACAGGTTTGTCCTGATCTTCACCGGCAATTTCCAATCTCTATTTGGCGTTCCACTTCAGAAGTTACCGTTTCGCCCTAATCTTCACCAACAACGTCCAATCTCTATTTGGCATTCCTATTCAGAAGTTACAGTTTTTCCTTGATCTTCACCGGCAATGTCAAATCTCTATTTGGCGTTCCCTTTCAAAAGATACAGTGTCACCATAATCAGCAGTGCCAAATCTTCATTTGAAATCCTTTATCGTAGTTGACAATTTTGACCTAATATGCGCCAGTGGAGTGTGCATATTATTTTTGCAACTCCTCTCAGAGTTTTTATCCTGTTTCTACCGGTTATTCAGTTTGTTACTCCCCACAGAGTTTCTTCTCTTCAAGGGTTTTCTCTCCAGTGGTTTCTTATATATTTTCTTCTCCAATGGATTTTACAATTTATTTTTGCATGTCCTGTCAGGTTTTGTCATGTTAATTGTTGGCTTCTCGATTGGCCACTCCTTAGTGAAAAATCTAATCATGCATCATTGCATTTTATCCTCAAAGTGTATTGTCTCCATTCCCTTTTGAAACATTACTCCATAAAAATATAAAAATTCAAACATGCATTAGAACATAAGTCATTATTGTTTCTCTTTTCCCCTGTGAATTTGCTAAACTTCAGGTGATATCCCCAGTGAGGTCTCTATCCTCAGTATCCCGCTTTTCGCCCCACACAAGTACCCATTTTGGATGTTACCATTAAGTGGTTGAGTTTCTACTCACTATCTTTGAATACTACCCGCTTTTCGCCCCACACAAGTCCAATTTCTACCTAGAGTAGTTTTCTCGGGTTTAGTATTTACTACCCTTGTTGGTTCATTTCAATGTCTATTGATATACCTTCTGAATACTAGTCTCTCCATGATATTCATTTCAGCCTAGTTTCATCTAGTTTCTCTTAGGTCGAGTTTTGTCTCGTTACCTGTGCGTGTAATCTAGTTTTGTCTTTGGATTAGTTTCGTCGAATCTTCTTGAGTTGAGTTTGCTACTTGTTTTAAGTCTTATTTTGGACCAGTTTTGCCTAGTCTTCTTGATCCAAGTCTTTACTCGTTATTTTTATCTTTTATTACCTGGGTTCGTTTAACATAGTCTATTGTACACCCTCGTTTGAGACCAATAGGTGTTTGGTGAAATACACATACTTTCAGTAATCTTGCTATAGGACTCAGTTTCTATTATTGTCCTATTGAGTGATTTTTCAGAGCCTAGTTTCGTCTAGTTCCTCTTAGGTAGAGTTTCTACCTAGCTCATTCTTTATAAGTACTTCAGAAGGCTGATTTTTAACTCGATAACCTCTACCCGAGCCCACAAGTGTTCCGCTAACGTGTAGGTGGTATAAGTTCAGTTTTGTTTGTTCTTCGTTGATCGAGACTAGTTTATTTCAGGTATACTTGTTAGGGTCCAATATTTATTTGTATCTTGTAGGAGTCTGGTTTTATCCAATCCCCCTGAGTTGAGTTTTATCTCACCATTATGATTTGTGATTCATTTTTGTCTCGACACAATCTTCAAGGTGTAGTTTTACCTATTCCTCTTGGGTTAAGTTTTATCTCACTGTTGCAATTTGTGTTTCAGTTTTGTCATGACACGTTATTTGGAGTCTAGTTTTATCTAGTCTTCTTGGGTTGAGTTTTATCTCATTTTCATAATCTGTATTTTAGTCTTGTCCTGGAAGATTCATTCGAGTCTAGAATTATCTAATTTTCTTTAATTGAGTTTTATCTCACTATTTTGTGATTTCCATTTCAGTTATGTCCAGACACATTATTTGGAGTCTAGTTTTATCTAGTCTTCTTGGGTTGAGTTTTATCTTATTTTCGCAATCTGTATTTCAGTCTTGTCCTGGAAGATTCATTCGAGTCAGGTATTTTCTAGTTTTCTATCGTTGAGTTTTATCTCACTATTGTGATTTGTGTTCCAGTTATTTCCTGACACATTATTTGGAGTCTAGTTTATCTAGTCTCTTGAGATTGAGTTTTATCTCATTATTTCAATTGGTGTTCCAGTTTTGTCCTGGCTCATTTTTCTAGAATCTAGTCTCGTATAGTTTTATTGAGTTGAGTTTTATCTCATTATTTCAGTTGGTGTTCCAGTTTCATCATGGCATGTTTTTCTAGAATATAGTCTCGTCTAGTTTTCTTGGGTTGAGTTTTATCTCATTATTTCAACTGGTGTTCTAGTTTTGTCCTGACACGTTCTTCTAATGTCTAGTTTTTCCTAGTCTGTTTGAGTTAAGTTTTAGCTCATTTTCGCAATTTGTGCTCCAGTTTTACCTCTCGCACCCTTCTAGAAGACTAGCATCCACTATTTCTTGGTGTAAGTCCAACCTTGACTTGGCTTACTTTTCGAGTTCAATCTCTATTTGGCCCATCCTTTCAAATCCAATTTCTACTTGGTATATCTCTTGAATTAAGTTTTATCTGATGCTCTTTGGTAGAATTTAGTATTCCCTAATCTTCTCATCTTCCATCCAGTTTGCTTGGTGTCATCCTTGCAAGATAAAATTATCAGTGCTTTTACGCTTCTGTTTTGTTAAGAGCATAAATATTTGGGTTCTTTTTGTATTCAATCCTATTCCACATTTAACGTTCGAAATCTGTCGCTCTTTCTCATTTATCAGGTTTAAGATGATTGAATAATGGAAGTTGTTGCACCCCAAGATTGTCCCTATTCATTTTACCTTACATGGCTTGTGTTTCGTCATACATACTCATGCATTCTCCTGATATGATCAATTTATCTTGGTTCCTAAGTTCTTCTATAGACTATAAAGTATGATTGTTTTGTCAATTAGTGAAAAATGGGGTCTCATACTCTCAATCTTTGATTCACTCAAGCTTTAAGGGTTTCACATTCCTCAAGATATCTCAATTGTTTCTCTGATTCACCAAAAGTTTGAAAGTACAGGTGTTGATTCTTGAATCATTAACCTCCTATGCATCTCTTGAGATAAGGATTTTGTCCTGGTAAAGTGTTTGATGCTTGTGTGGACAAATTTTGTGAGTATCATCTTTCATCATCATATGAAACATCTTTGTTCAAAGAATTTCTCAACATGTCCTGAGGAATTAAGGTTTTGAAGCTTGATCATCATCTCCTAACACAAAGGGATAAATTTAGGGTTTTGATTTTCATAAGAACTATCTGACGTTTGGAAAAAAACTTGATTCCATGTTTCTCTACATGTCAATAAGCACCTATGATTGAAAGATTGATCATCAATTTTGATTGAAGAGGTTCAATTGATCAAAAGGGATAAAACAATCATTTTTACTAAAGTCAACCCAAGTCAAAGTAGACCAAGTGGGATTTTGGTCAACCATCAATTCAAGTATCCTATTTTCATATAGCATGGTCAAGGATAGCTAAAATCAAGAGAAAAGGTTGATTGGAAGATAACTTGAGTAAGAAGTTATTTGAGAATTTGAATTTTTCCATGTTTTCCTAGTACTAAATTTTGGATGATCACAACTTCTTCAATTTTGATTGAAAATGTGAAAACCATATATGGTTGGAAATAAGAGAGAAATTTCTTCAAATTTGTCCTTCTGGTGTCAAGACCAAAAAGTGATTATTTTGAGAGGTATTTGGCTTAGAAATTTCTTTGAAACTTGAGATTTTTAAGATTTTTGACTAAAAGGCTGATTTCTTCATATCCACTTTTGAAGTATCAAATGGTTTCAATTTTGAAATGTGCCAACATCAAAATTGCAGCTTGAATCCTCCTATACATTTTTTATTCAAGAATTATCTCATTTAGTCATGTATAGAGAGATATATGATGGTCATGATCTCAAGGCTTGAGAAGGCAAGTATGCCTAGCAAACAAGGCCTTGCGCGCGGAGTTTGATCAAACATATGGTGGGCATACCTTCACCATCACTTTTCTTGTTGAATTAATCATAATTTCAAAAATGTCTGAACATCACAGTTTGAGATTATTGTGTCCTCTTCAATTTTGATTTAAGTTTTGCTTCATTTTGGGCATTGTAGAGAAAGTTATGATGGAATGAATAAAAAGGCGTGGTGTGCTATTTTTATGGCCAGTAAGACATGTAATGTGCGTGCAGAAGGCCTGGATAGGTCATTCCTCAACATTTTCGTTCCAATTTTTCTACATGATGCAAGCTTCATTTTAAATTTTCATCGACATCCATCTTAAAGCTTATCATCTAAGCTTTCCATAGGCCTCAAGAACTTGCAAAACTCACGAGAGATTAGTGAGATATATGGTTCGGAAGTGAGGAGAATGATGTGATGTCAGGAAGCATGATGTTTTCCATTTTGTATGCAATTGGGATAATTTTCTTGCAAACCTTGTGTATGTCCTAAACACATGTATTCCTCCTTATTCTCCTTTTGAAATAGTGCTAAGCAAGCTCACCTCATGCAATGCACATGCCTCCCTCGTATTTTTCCTAAAATAATAAAATTCCCTCCACTCAATTCTTTCACCCATGTGCTCAGGTTTACAGCTCACTGTGCACGCATCTCACTCCTCTCCACTCTCTATTTTCTCACTAAAAAACGACCCCAAGCCCAGACTGTAACAACATAAAATGCAAGCTTCATGCACAAGCTTCCAACTTTGCACAATTCCCCTTAAAGCCCTCCAACGGCTTTGTGCTTCAATGACCCTTGTGCCCTCACTTCATTCACTCTATATAAGCTCTTCCTCACAATCATTGCAACACATGCTTCCTCATTCACTCACAAAGAACTTCAAATTCTTTCTTCATTCTTCAACAGATTTCGAGCTCTCTTTTATCTCTTGCTTCAAGCTACTAATTCTTTATCAATTCATCTCAATTGAAGCTCAAGGAGAAGCTGCTTGAGGTAAGTTCCTATGAATTTCGTATCATCATTTAGGCATGAATTTGTGGTGTAAATCTTGCTGTGGCCGGATCTTAGATCTGATGTAAGAATTTTCTGAAATCTTTGCTTGATTATTGTTCAGTAAGTTGCTTAAAATTTTGTTTGAACCAGTGCTTTTGTACTCATATTTCGTTTAGATCTTGAATTTATTTATGAGTTTTGTTGTTTGGATCAAGTAAAACGGTTAAGAAACGAGTGAGATATGTGGATCTCAAAACTGTTTGACGAATTACTTAACTTGAAATCATTTTCATGCAGCAACTTCCGCGTGGCTTTTTCTTTGTGATTCATGCATCATTTTGTGATTTTCTTGGCCCTATCATGTTCTACTCATTTGGACCTTGAGGTTTGTTGTTTATACTTTGCAAATCCATCAAGAAACGAGTGAGAAATCTTGGCATAAACATTGCTTGATAAAACTGAAAAGCATTAGGGCTTGGGTGGTTAGAGGTTAGAGATGATGAGATGACATGTGTTGATTCGTGCATGCATAAGGCTTTTTACAGCGCATTTTGATTAGAGCAGATATAATAGATCCATTTCTATTTGGATTTTCTTTCAATATTAATTGATTTTATTAATTTTGTTTTAATATTTTTTTATTAAAAAATTATCATAAAAATATTATAGGCTTTATTTTTATTCTATTTTCAGATTATGAATTTTATTTCATATTTTCGTCATTTCGCATTATTAAATAATTCAATTAGTTTAATTAGGATTTTAATAATCTTTTAGGTTTTAGAGTTTTATTTTCTAATTTTCATCAATCTAAATAAATGTATGAAAAATATTCTCAGTTGTATTTTTAGTCTACTTCATGAAAATATTTTTTGGTTTATTTTTGTAGAAATGTTTGGCATGCTAATGAAATCTATTGGTTAGCTATGCTATTATTTTGTTTATTTTGTTGTATAGTGCAAATATTTTATGTTTTAATTTTTCCTTTTAAGATAAAATTCCAAAAAAAAAGTTTAGAATTCCTTATATATTTATCTAATGTTTCATGATTTTTAATTTGATTTAAAATACATTTTTTCTTGTTTGTATTAATTTTAGAAGTTAATTGTTGTTTTTGAGTCCTTCTCTTGATTAGGCCTAAAGAAACACTTAAATATCTAATTTCCTTAACTTTTAAAAATCAAGAAAAATATGTTTGATGTTCTTGGATGATTCGAAGTTACAAAAATTATTTTTTTCAATTTTTCACCCTGACTTTACATTTTCTTTGAAATAGATTTGTTAATCCTTTCTAGTTTGAGCATTTTGCTGGTTAGTCTTGATGATTTCATTTACTTTTCACTTTTACAACTCAATCCAAGAACTTCAAATGATATTTCTGACTTTTATAGGTCTTTAGGAAGTTAGGACTTAATTATAATGATTTTAAACTTCCTTTTCCTATTTTTAACCTAATTTTGATTTAGGAGTATGCTTAGGGTTTTGCCTTGACCAAAAAGTTTGTATTTTAAAACCTGTGTGCTTAGATTTGGGATATTTTTGGGTATTACATATGCTACTTACTTTGTTCTATTTTTTTCCTTCCATTTATCCTATTTTTCTCATACTTCTAGCATCCCTTTCTCCTATCAAACTTTTCATGCCTCTTATGGCCTTTTGTTTGTATTTTGTGCATAAGTTCTCTAGTATTGTGTGTGATGCTTGGGAATATTTCATTTGAAGGATTTAAGGTTTATTAATATGTGTGTATGCTTCTGAATTACTCTTATTTGACACTAAATACTATGTTCAACCCTCACACTTTTCTTCCTACTTCACATACACTCTTTGTTTTGACCGAAGTGCATGTATGATATGTGTTAATGATTAATGGGGACCTTGAGTCCAATGTTTCAATATGGTTTCTTAAAACTTATAAGCTACTGACTTGTATGATTTAGACCCTTTATAAGCATGACCCTTCTTCATCTATCCCCTTCTTTTACTTTTAATTTGATTTTGAGTGTGGTATTGACCTAGTTTTTGTGCTAGCTTTTGAGCATGCTTTAGAAAGTTTGTTATAGGATCATGTGAAACCTTTTTAGGATAATAACCTTGTATTTTATCTTCTGACTTCATACATTATTAACACATTACACCATGATTTTCCAATCACGCACTTATTCACACTTCATTCTACAACTTTATTTTGATCTAATTTGTATGCTTTGGTCTTTGTACCATGATCTCCATGACTAATTGAGTTTTACATTGGTTATATGATATATGTTGAATGTATAACATGTCTATGTTTTCATTCTTTTCCTCACTCTACCCTTTTATCTCACATGATTCCTTTCTAGCATTGAATGAGGACTTATGTCCATTTTGGTTTGTTACAAATTCAAATTTATATCTCTTTACTTTTGATTTGATCTTCACAGTTCTCCAACAAATCATATAATTATATTTTTCATCTTAATAATAATAAAATCTAATCCAATCTTAGATAAGAGATTATTTTAAAGCACAACAACCAAGTCCTGATTCGCAAGGCACATATGTCGAGCAGTAAAATAGGACATCGTGTCCAGCATGTGTATCTTTTGCACCTCTATACAACTTTAGAAGCTAGATCAACTTGAACACTTTGAACACCTCTTCCATTTTGTTTTTTTTGAAAAATATGGCCCATACAAAGGAACATTTCACAAAGAACTTCATTTCCATCATCTATCAAATTTTGTCCTAACTCGCCCAATAAATTTTCCTATCTTCCAAAATGCCACCCCTTAAGAAATTGCCCGGGATGCTAATTACAGACAAAATTTCCTTATTAGGAGCCTTAAGAAAATATTTTAAAAAAGTATAGGGGGTGCAATACAACGAATAACAATTTTTATGACCAATCTTTCATCTCCAACATGCTAAAAGCCAAGAGGATATATCCTGGGAGCATAATGTATGATTTTTTTAATAAGATAAACAACATGTTACATCAGCGTTATAAAAAATTGAGGTAACAGAGCTATAACTTAGCGACTTTTTTATCGATACAAAAATAATAAACCTTATATTTGGGTTTTTTTGAGAACCAAAGTAATATAGCTATAAGGAACCTCATATAGAATCCATATTGCCGCATTTAAAACTTTTTTCAGCAATTTATCACTTGGCGTCTTTTCTAGATGCCATGTTTTTTTGTTAATTAGTAATTCTAAAAAACTTTGTTATCAATAAACAATAATAGTAAATAATAGAAAATGGAAGTATTTCTTTCATAATAAAAAAAACCACACAACAAAGAAAACTACTCAACAAATTATAACTTCTCAGTCCACTTAAATTCAACATTACTCCTAACTATCCCTAACTTATAGAAAAGTTCATAAAGAACTCTTCCATAAGGTATGAGGAAAGTCATTTCCTCCCGAGAAGTCTTTATCATTTCCTTAAATAAGTTGAAAATGGTAATAGGAAGATTAACTCTGATGTTGTATGTGAGGAATAACAAGAGATGCTTGTCATACCAAGTAAGCATTTCCAAGTATTTCGCTCTTGGGCGGAGATTTGCCACTAGAAGTTGAAACCAAAATTTTGCATTTGGGTGTAGAGAAGTAGGACTGGAGAACTTATTATGGTTGGCATAAAGTCGGTGAAGGCGAGTTTCATAACATTGTTGAATTGATAATGTTCAACACTATTAGTTACATGGTTTTATGATTAGAATAAATTTAGCTAAAACATGATTCTAAACTGGTGTTGAGAAAGATGTCACAACATCTTGACCAACTATCATGACAGGTTCTGCTTACCTGTTTACTAGATAGATGTTAAGCCAGATGTCCTAACATCTTGGCCTGTTACACAACAGGAGTTACTGTTATGTTTCTTTGATGATTTAATTAAAAAATATGAGATTCTAGAATATTCTGGTACTCATACAGGCGCAACAAATCAAGAATATTTTAGGAACACGTGCAGGTTTGATTTGATTTCATAAAAAGGATCTTTGAGACTTTTTAGTAAACCTTGAAGATTTGTTCCTTTTTAATTTCTTTGTGTTTTTGTTCTTTGTATGTTACTTATGTATTTTTTGATACTATTGCATCACAGATGCATCCCAAATATACATCATATACCGTCACAGGGACTAACACAAAGCACCAAAAAAACATATATACCAAACCCTTAATAGAGAATCATGTATGTATGCTAAATTAATTAATTATTTAATTAATCTAGAATTCGAGGGGTTACACAGTGTGTTTCAGTGTTATCAAATTCTCCCACACTTAAACCTTTGTTTGTCCTCAAGCAGAAATTTTATGGGCATAAAAAATAGCAACACACAAGTATTTAATTTAGGCTAAAAAGACTCTAAGGTCAATCAAGGATGTGTTGATAGGTACTAATTAATAAACCAAGGATATCGTGGTGACACTTTCTGCAAATGTGGTCATAAGCTTTTTTCCTATACAAACCAATCCATATCATGCTACTATACTTAAGCCTACATTTTTCATCCTTTTTAAATCCCTTTTCATTCAGGGGAAATCACATTAAGCCAGTTATTTGTACATACTCATAGTAATGCAACCGGTTAGTGATTCTGATCTTATGCATGGGGTTCTGGTATATTAATTGGTATAAACCCTTTATTTTCCCTATTGTAGCTGTGGGGGGTCAAACCGCAGTCCTCCCTACAAAGTCCAGCACCAGAAGCCTCTGAACCAACTAACAATGGGTATTTTATTATATTTTTGTAGGTTTTACAACAGTTGAGTTAAGTGACCGTGTGAGAGTCACCCTGCTTAGAAGTTGCAATCCCTATTTTAATTAATTATAGTAGAAAATATAATTAGGATCATTCACTTATTTTCATCGGCTTCCTTATGTAGAGCATGCTTAAGCCGACGCTGAATGCTAAAATAAACTACTTAAGGACTTATTTGGGATGATAACTAACGCTATATCATAATAAGTATCGAGATCAGATTCTATAATTAAGAAGCTTACGTTGTTAAGACGATATCGATTTTTCAAAAGTTTTCCCAAGTCTTCTACATCCTATCCCAAACTTGTCTAATAGCCCAAGTTTTCAAAATAAAAGTTATTTTCGTTGTAATTTTTTTTCCCGGTAAGCCTCAAGAAATGGGAAAGTAAGGATACACTACATAAGTGACTCGTCAAGCACATGCAATTTACTAAAATAAAAATAACAAAAAAAAACCTAAATAAACCAAAAAGTAATAAAAACTAAAAACAAAAGGAAAAGAAAAACAATATAAATCTCCTCCCACACTTAATTCGAACATTGTCCCCAATGTTTTGATAAAAGATGAGCAAGGAATAACCTATATGACACTACTAGTGACCACTGGTACCCTCTTCTCCCTGCTCGGAATGCCTAGGAAGATGACTCCTACTGCAACAATGATCACTCTGTGAAAGCTCAAGTCTCTCAAATTTAAATGAATGTGAAACATTAGATTTTTGCAGTTGTCGAAGGTTACCCAACAGATCCTTGAGTGGCCTCTATTAGGGTGAAATGTCTCTTAAAATAGGCTTGTTGGTGCCTCTTCTCAGAAAGGATGGTGTTTTGAGATTCCATAATACTATGAAAAGAGCGATCAGTCTGCCGTTGCGATTCGCACATGAAGTCCATGTTGTCCGCCAGCTAATGATTCACGGCAGAAAATAGGCCATCCCGTCTTTCTTCTCGAGCTTGCTGTTCTTTCCACATTTCTTCAGTAATATGGAAACCAGAAGTTGTACCTACAGAAGGGTGAGTAAAAGGTGGTGCAGTGTGTGCAGGTGATGCATGGTGTGGAGGCATGGTCTGAGCGGGAAACTAGTCTCTCCGATCATAGTCATCATTGATCCTATTACCTTCTCCTAATGGGATGTTCCTTGGAAACAATGCCAAAAAAAATTAATTGGGTGTATCAGCAAGTATACGGAAAATGTTAAAGTATTACAAAAAATTATCGTTCCCACAGAGACCGATTGTCAATCTATCAATTACTATTGTTACGGTGTTTATCTTAGGAAAATCAAATAAGTATTTTGAGTGCACATGAAAAGAAATAATGAAGAAAATAATTTCAGATAAAATGCTGGCTTGAATGTAATTTGCATTAGTCAGGCAGTACTCCAATTGTTTCTAAACAGAACTACTTATGGAGCAATATTTTCTAATTTGAGAAGAATCAATTTAACAGGATTGGTCACATTCGTGTATTTAGAATCGAGTTTACTCTCTAATTAATGCCTTCCATTATCACTTATGCAAGGTGTTTGTTGCGTTAAAGTAGTAAACCTATTTTTAAGAAATTAAACTCTTGACTTAGTTGAAAAGTGATTTTAATTTGGAATGTTTAACTTAAAAGGGGTCAACGGCTTTCACTCAAGGAACTGAATTTTAATCCTATCAAAGCGTCTGAAAATAATTTCAACATTGTTTTCTAATAGTGTTAAAAACTTATAATTAAACAGACAAAGTGCTTTCGCTATTTTTGACCAGTTAAAACTAACCAAGTTTATCTTTAAGAGTCGGGCGAAGTTCGATCTTACCCAACTATATCGTGGCTCTGCTTTCATAGTTACCAATCAAACTAAATACTGAAAACTTGTATTAAAATCAAGATAGCCTCTAAATCATTTCTACAGATACGACATGTGGAGTACCATCATAATAACGATCTTTATATCCTAGCCTTTAAGGTTTTAGCCAGACATGAAAACAAAAATCAACATAGCAGAATGAATCATGTTGAAAAATAAGTGTTAGGTGTGCGGATGGTTTTCAAATGTAGACAGCGGTAAACAAAATGATTTGAAGATAAAGGTTTTTTTAAAACATAACAAGCAAGTAAATCGTGAAAGAAAAAAAAAAGTAGACAAAGACAAAGAAAGGAAATAAATAAAGTAAAGAAAGTGAAAAGAAAAAAATGTAAATGCAAAAACTTGAATAAGAAACCTGCTCCAAATCGGAGACTTTAATCTGGTACAACTGGAAAGTAGAAGAAAAACTAGTACACTTGAAAGTAAACTTGACTGGAAAGTAAAATGGCGGAAAAATTACGAGTACAGTTCTCCAACCCAACAACAAATACGGTGCGATAATCCCCCGATGTGACGAATTATCACTTTTACAATGGTGAGTTTAGGCTTAGTGTTACAAACTAAGTTGGATAAGAAAAAATGGAAAATAAGAAATTCTTATATATAGAAAACGAAATCATTTTGAAATGACATGATTGACCTTCCTCTATCATGGGAGTTGGTTTCAACCGCCATTGAGTGGGACATACTTAGAGAAGATGGTGCCCGCCATCCCTCCCTTGGCAGCCACCATGCTGAACAACATGTGTGTATTTTCCATCAAAAATCTTGACTTCTTGCTCTTTTAGATATGTTTCCTCAAGAAGGGCTCTTGCAGGGTAAAATACCTGAAAATAGGACAGAAGGCAAACATAACAAAAGAAAATAACAATAAAACTCTAATAAACATGTGCAATCTGAGTCAAATACGCAATGTGTTTCAGTGTTATCATCTTGACATTTGTATTGCAAGTGCCAGAGTTTCAAACACAACTACCAAACTCTTCATAGTTGATTGTCATAGAAATCAGTGGTGGTGTAATAAATAAATGAGAGGCGTTGACATAGGACTGGATGATTTCATCATGACCTGCTGGAACAACAGAGGCATTCATCCAAAACTCTTTAACAAGATTATTTTATATGGGGTCATGAAGAATATGAAAGTAATCATTCAACCTTTGTTTTTTAACATCTTTTCTTAGTTTAAAAAAAATCATCGAAATCAACATACTTTTCGTTGATAACGAACAACCGATTTGCATCCATTTTTGATAAGAAAAAAGGACTTTGAAACAAGGAAACAAGACACATAGAGTTGGTAATGAGACAATGAAAATAGGAAAGTACTTTGAAACAATGTTTAAATACACAACAAGTTGGTAATTAGACGTTTAAATAACTTTAAAGCCTCCTTGATAATCCAGAAAAGACACTACAACTTGAATATAATTAATCATTGTTATTCTAGCGATATGATTTGAATGCATGCGCACAACGTCGGTGTTCTAACTTCTCTTTTTATTGTATTTTTTATTTGTAAATTAAATTTTCTAACTCGTCGGTGTTCCTAAAAATCGAGGGAAAATTTAACGTTTAAATTGAGATTTTAATTATATTTTTTATTTGTATATTAAATGTTTTAACCCGTCTATTTTCCTAAAAAACCAAGGGAATATTTAGTGTTAGAATTGAGGATATTTATCAAGTCCTTAATCAAATCCTTTCTGTCTATTTCATGACTATCAACGCTCAAGACATTACCATTAGTGATCCGCGTGAAACATAAATAACTTCCATTGTAAAAGCATTCTGAATATCAAAAATTAATAATGAAACATCAGGAAGCGCTTAAGATTTGCAAGAGTCTTTGTCGTGAAGAATTCTCTATAATTTGGGTTTAAGATTTGTGTTCTTAAATATTTATTTGAACAGAAAATTATTTATTTATCTAACCCTTTTTTTGTTCATATCGAAAAACAAATGCAAGAAAAAGCATATGAAAATATATTGTTTCCCAGCATTTGATCTTCCCACGATATCAACGATTCAAAGATCCCAATATCATGAAGAGTGTAAGGTTTTCAAGAGTTTTTTTCATGAATAGTTCTCTATGATGGATTGCAAGAGCAGAAAATTATTTGGGTTCAAGGTTTGTGTTCTTAAATATTTATTTGAGCCGAAAATTATTTATTTATGTAACCTTTTTTTGTCTAACCCTTTTTTGTTCATATCAAAAACAAATGCAAGAAAAATCCATAGAGAAAACCTTTTTTGTTGGTAGAAAAGAGTTTCCAAGCATTTGATCTTGCCAAGAATATCAAGGAATTGAAGTTCCAAAATATGATCTTCAGTGTCAATACTTTTTTTTTTGTGTAAAAAATGTAATATTATGGGTAAACATTGAAGTTTGTAAACAAATTATTTTATTAATAGTTTATGTAAACATTGTAATAAGTTTTATTAAAAAACAACTAATAACCCATTAGTTTTCTTGTTAAACCGAGATAAAAAAGGCGCTAGTTTTTGTAAATAATAAAAGTGCATAAGTTGGGGTTCAAACCCATGCGCTAATAAAATTATACCTCAGTGTTTTAAATACTGAGATGATAAGTATTTACTTTTTATGACGACCCTATTTACCCCGCTTCTGATGCCGAGGTAAGACGTAGTTCACGTCCAACATTAGATGTTTTATTTGTAGTAGTGGTGCTACTAAGGTCTGAATTAATAAGAGAGACTCTACCCCCAATTGATAGTTCATTTCCTTTCCAAGACACAAGTGTTTTTTCTAATTTTTGGTTATCAGTAACCAAGTGGAATACCTTCTCTGGTTATCTTCAATTAGAAGACTCAATATATAGTTGATTTTTTTCATACAGTTGATAGGGGCCAAATTGTGTTAATATTTAGTATTGTTTAGTGGTTCTTTTTAACTATATTCATTACTTATTAATGTTAAAACCTCAATTTTAGTGTAAATAATAGCTTTATAGTTTTATCATGTAAATATTGTATAAATTAATCATTTTTTTGTCTTATTTTGTAGGACTCTTTGCATCATTTAAGTAGCAGGAATTAGTAGGCCTGAGTGAGGCTTCAAGATGCAATTTTGATGTAAATAAAGAGTCACAGGTCATGCTAAGCGAGGTGCTAGAACGCTGTAGGGTGTCTAGGAAGAGGAGACCATGTTAAGCGCACTTTGAGGTCTCTTAGCACGAGCTAAGGCGCCTTAAGGGAATTTAGTGGAAGCGCGGTTAACGTGCTCTGAGCAGGCTAATTACAGTCTACAACATCAATTTTGTGTAAATAGCATTCATTTAGATTTTTTTAGGAATGGTTTTGGGGATTTTTACTCCCAACTCCATCATACCCATTCTTGGAGATTATATGTTTAGAAAATAATAATGGAGGTTACATCTTGATGATTCGAAGTTGTATTTGCACCAATCGTCTTGAAACAACGAGAGTTGTCAGTTCATCTCTCATTTTCTCTTTGTATTATTTATTGTTGGGGTTTGTATGTAAGTTTACTCTGATTTAATATATATGTGTTAATCATGGCATTATATAATATCTATTTTACAAATCTTTATCGATGTTATCCTTGTTTTTTTTCTTTATGTTTGCATTTGAGGTGCTATAGACATATACTTTTCAGATCTGGATTTAGGATGAACATCTATTAGGTTCTAAACTCTAGAAATAGTTTTAGATCTAATATTCACAATGGGTATTAATGCTTAATTATATGTGTTGTTTAGTTGCATGAGATATCACCGATGAGACAATACTGAAGGTAGAGAAATCATAAGAAAATGAGGTTTGAATTGAAGGTGTGAAAAACACAAGAAAATGGGGGGTTTGAATTGGATTTTTAAAACAAAACTATTATTTTAAAAATATTCCCCTTTAATTTAAAAATTATTTTTCCTTCACTCTTGGTAATAACAATAAGTAAGAACAAGAAGAAAAGAACAATGTTTGTTTATGCTAGTTCACTTGAAAATTATCAAGCTAGTCTAGTCCATCCGCCAAGGTGATTTCGCCTCAGTTAATTGAAGAATTAATTCACTATAACCAAACTGATTACAATTTTCACAAGCTACCTGTAACTGACTAACAACCTCTAAGACTCACAAGCCATAGACTTCTTAAGGATTTAGACCTACCCGGTCCCTTAAAGAATATCAACTAATAATCAACCTGATTATTACAATGCACAAGCTACCCGCAGGTGACTAACAACTTCTAAAACTCGTAAGCTCTAGACTTCTTAAGGATACAGACCTACCGAGTCCCTTAAGGAATATCAAACAACTGTTTGAATAAAAGTTTTATTTACAAGAGTATTGCTTCTAAAAAGCAGAGTATGTAAACTATTTTATGAATAGTGAGTTAAGAATGTAAAATCAATGAACAACGCTTGGGCGTGAATATTTCATTGATTGGCCGCTTTCTTTCTTAGTCTTCAAGCCTTTATATAGCCATTAATATAATGTATCCCTTGAGGGATACTCTAGGAATTTCCAAAAACATTGGCAGCTTGAATAATAATGAGGGTGACAAAATCGTGCGACGCGTCCATTTTTTCATGGTAGTGGAATGAAACATTGATTGTACCATGTACTATTTGTACCCAATTAACATTATCTTCTTTCCTTCTGCACTTCAGAGGCTTCTAAGAGCATGAGTTTAGAAGCAATAACATAACATCCGGTCATTAGAACTTCAAGTCTTCATAACTGCGTCTTTAGAGTCTTCAGCACTTGGTCTTCAGAACCTTTTCTTGGAACCTTGGGTCTTTATAACTTCAAGTCTTTAGAATCTTTAGACCTTCTGTCTTTTAGAGTCTTCAACACTTGGTCTTCAGAACCCTTATATTTAGAACATCATTAATAGAATCACAAGATTTCATCATCTAGACTTCAGTAGAAACTTTGTCTTAAGATATTCTAACTTTGTTTCTTTGGAACATGTTGTCTTTAGAAGTTTGAGTCTTCAGCATTTGGACGTATGTAGAGACTTCTGTCTTTATATATTTTGATCTATTTATTTTAGACAAATATCAGAGATTACACTTCAGAGCCTTCTAGAGTGTCTTGCTACTGTTCAACAGAACTTGTGTAGCGTAGAAGCGGAATCAATTGTCTTCTAATGTCTTGGCCACACCATCCATCAAAAGAAGAACCTGTTTGTTAAGTACTCAACAATAACAAACATTAGTACAACAAATTTTTTTATACAATCATACTCATTTTTTATCATCAAAACTCAGAGATAAAATTGAAGAACCAAATCTTGTTCTTACAATCTCCCCCTTTTTGATGATGACAAAACTATGTATTTTGATGACACAATTTTGTACATATTATAATAATTAGTGAAATTAGAAGAGTAAGAAATACTTATCCTTTTTATGATACTCCCCATGAATTAATGACTTGATGAAGATCGAATATCCTAATTCTGAACCATTTGAGTAAAAATTCCCCCTGGTTCCAATAGATCAGATATCGAGATCTTGAGAGTCTTGACTTTGGATGCCAACAAGAATGAAATCAAGTTGAAATCTTTGAAATTTTTATGTCACTAAGACAACTTCCTAGATTCTCAATTTTGGAGTTTGATTCCAGGTTTCACTTTTGAAGTCTGATTATGAATTGAGAAACATCTTCACAGTCTGAAGCCAACAGGTTTGGCATAAGATTTGAATAGTGATTTCAGATCTTTGTCTTTTAAATAGAGTTCTAATTTCCTGAAAAAGAAAAACAATTCTAACAGAAACAGAAGTTTAACTGGGTTAGAATGTAAGCAGTTCTTTTCAGAGAACATTTTCTATAACTTGATTATTGAAATCAAAATTACGTTCATTTAAATTACTCCACATTTTTGTCATAATCAAAAATGTAATTATGTTTGAAAAAAAATAAAAAGCAGAAGAAACAATCAAGAAAAGATAAGAAATTTCGTTGTTATTCGAAGGAGATTACAACAGAGTGAACATATATAGGTAAATCTATTTAAACTTCAAACACGTCACAACTCTCATCAAATAGAGCATTGCCTCTGATAAACATATTTCTTTGAATAGTTTCAATTATACCTAGTAACTCAAACAGTTTAGACAACACACATCCATATTGAACGAATGATATTTGAGAGTTTATGGATGCCTTGATTGGTAGCTTCAGATGATTGAATATTATTGTCGAAAGATGAATTAGAATATTTATACGAAGGCAATAAAGAAGACACATATCCCTAGGAAAAACTATACCAAGATATTCTCCTCAGGGATAAATATTTTTCAACAAAAACTGAAACCAGACTTTTGAAAGTCGTTTCAAGTGATCTGCATAAAGGGGATCATATCTAAATGAAGAGTTAGGAAAATTTGGAATCATGTCAACATTCATGTGGGATTTGGATAAAGGTGGACTCTAGATGGCTTCATCAATGGAGGAGCGAGTGATGGTAATTGGAACACCAAAGATAAGATAATGAATGGTGTTTCCATCAGGACTAACAAATGAATGGGGCCAAAAATTCTTTACGAGGTTAGGATAAACAGGACCTCTCAGCATTGTTGCATTCCCAAACCATCCTTGATTTTCAATGGCCATGTTGATGAAACCATCATTAGACACATAATTAGGTCTTTTCTCTTTGATTACTTTGAGAATATTTTAATCTCCTTGAAAAGTTATAATAGCCATGATATGTAGACACGTTTAAACAGAAGAGGTGATTAAAGATAATACAAGGATAACGAATTGATGAATGACTATAGATGAAAAGAGATATAAATAGTCAGTCAAGAAGTTTACAAATTAAGAAAATTGAAACACTCAAGTGACGTCTTAGACTACTAAAAGAAGGAAATGAGAAGAGAAGTAGATAAAAAGTTAATATGAGAGAGTACGAAAACATTTAATCATGACATGGAAGTTCAGACATAGACATAGATATATGACATGAAACGATTGTTCCCAAGGAGTAGTTAAATAAATGTAATCATGATTAATCAATTTCAAGAAAAATAACTAATCGTGCATGACCTAGGTAGAGTGTGATAGACACTAAGTCTATTAAGTTAATGCATTTGATATTCTCAAAGTCTGGAGAACCAAAAGGTTTCCATTTGATTAGGGACATTTTTGACTGAAACATATTCTAATGACTAAGATAAACAAATTAGAAGTCTTTTGATTAATTCAGAATCGTGTTCCTTCATACTACGACTAAAACACAGTTGATTCTAATGACATCTTACTCTGGACAGAAATCCATTTTTTGATTCTTTAGAATACACAAATTTATCTTCAGCCAAGGGTTCTGTAAGAATATCAGCCCATTGATGATCTATATCTATAAATTTTAAAGATAGAATCCCTTTCTGAACATAATATATAATAAAATGATGTTTTATTTCTATTTGTTTAGCCCTAGAATGTAGAATAGGATTTTTACTTAAGTAGATAGCGGCAACATTATCACAAAAGATAGGGATGTTACTTTCATAAATCTAGTAATCTTTCAGCTAATTTTTCATCCATAGCATCTGAGTGCTGCATAGTGCTGCTGATATGTACTATTCTTCTGTTATTGAAAAAACAGTTGTTGATTTCCTCTTGCTTGACTATGAGATTAGATTCTTTCCTAGAAACTGACAATTTCCAAAAGTATTTTTCCTCTATAGTCAATCTCCAGCATAGTCTGCATCACAAAAGCCAGAAAGATAATTCTCTAATGTTTTCTCATACATCAAGCCAAGGTTAGGGGTTCCTTTTAGATACCTTAGAATCCTTTTAACGACAGTTAAGTGAGATTCCCTAGGATCTGATTGGGATCTAGCGCAAAGATGTACACTAAATAAAATATTAGGTCTAGATGTATTTAGATACAGAAGAGAGCCTATCATACCACGATAGAGCTTCTAACAAACTTTTCCACTTACCTCTTCTTTCTTAAAGATACATGTAGGATGTATTCGAGTCTTTGCTACGGTGCAGTCTGTCATGTTGAATTTCTTAAGAAGTTCTTTGGTGTACTTACTTTGATGTATGTAAGTAGCCTCTGATTTTTTATCAATCTGGATTCCCAGAAAGAACTTCAGTTCTCCCATCATGCTAATTTCAAACTCAGCCTACATTAGCTGGCGATTTCCTCGTGGAGGGATGGATTAGAAGAACCAAAAATAATATTGTTGACATAAATTTGAACAATTATAATATCATTTTTGAATGTTTTGCAGAAAAGTGTAGTGTCAACCTTTCCTCTAGTAAACTTATTTTCTAACAAAAAATTGCTCAATCTGTCATACCAAGCTCTGGGAGCTTGTTTCAAGCCATAAAGAGATTTATTTAGTTTAAAAACAAAGTCTGATTT
Source organism: Vicia faba (assembly GCA_948472305.1). Classification (NCBI taxonomy): domain Eukaryota; kingdom Viridiplantae; phylum Streptophyta; class Magnoliopsida; order Fabales; family Fabaceae; genus Vicia; species Vicia faba. The sequence goes on along the minus strand of OX451736.1, from coordinate 298,194,945 downwards.
CTCATATTTTTCAAAGCCAGGAGGTTTTTTAACATATACTTCTTCTGAAATATAACCATTCAGAAATGCACTCTTAACATCCATCTGATGAAGAATGATATCATGATTTACAGAAAAGGAAACTAATAATTGAATAGCTTCAAACCTGGTGACTGGTGAGTTAGTTTCTGACCACTTCACCCTTCTCATTGACCTTATTTCTGAACATGCATCTGGTTCCAATGACGTGAACACATTTAGGTTTCCAAACAAGATCCCATACGTCATTCTTTGAGAATTGGTTTAGTTCTTCTTCCATAGCAATAATTCAATCCTTATCCATAAGGGATTCCTCAATTGATGTAGGTTCTATTAAGGAGACTAACCCTAGAAGCACTTCATCAGAAGGTTTGAGAGTTGATCTTGTTCTGACTGGAGCATGTTTACTTCCAAGAATAAGATCTTTAGGATGAGAGGATATGATTATGTTCGTCTTTGTTTGAGTTGGATTAGAATGACTATCAACATCATTAGAAGGAGGAGCGTCTGATTCTTTATCTTCTCGAATCTTCTCCTTTGGTTAAGTGAATGTTATAGTCACATCTGTAAGCTTTTCACACACCTTTGACTTTTAATAGTCAAGCTTATCATCAAATCTGACATGAATTGATTCCTCCACAATTTGTGATTCTTTGTTATAGATTCTGAAGCCTTTAGAGGGTTTAGAGTATCCTAATAGCAGACACTTCTATGCCTTGGAATCAAACTTACCCAGATTCTCTTTAGTGTTTAACATATAAGAAATACATCCGAATGGATGAATATAGGAAATGTTGGGCTTTCTATTCTTCCAAAATTGATAAGGAGTCTTACACAAAATAGGTCTTATGGAGATTCTATTTTGAATATAACATGTTGTATTTACTACTTATGCCCATAAATGCTTAGCCATCTGAGTTTCTTGGATCATGGTACGAGCCATTTTCTTGCAAAGTTTTATTTTTCATTTTCTACAACCCCATTTTGTTATGGAGTTCTAGGGCAAGAAAAATAATGTACTATGCCATTTCAATCAAATTGTTTTTCAAAATCTTTATTTTCAAATTCTCCACCATGATAACTATGAACTCTGACTATTCTGTAACCTTTTTCATTTTGCACTTGGGAATAGAAGGAAGCAAATACATAGTATGACTCATCCTCGTGCTTCAAGAATTTTACCCATGTCCACCTGTTTTAGTCATCAACGATGAAAAGTCCATATTTATTACTATTGACAGAAGAAGTTTTCATAGGTCCAAATAAGTCAATATGAAGAAGCTCTAATGGCCTAGAAGTAGAAATAATATTTTTAGCTTTGAAAGAGGTTTTTGAAAATTTTCCTTTCTGACGAGCTTCACAAAGGTCATATGAAGTGTACTTCAGATTGGGCAAGCCTCTGACTAATCTATGTTTATTTAGTTGAGAAATCTTTCTCAAGCTAACATGACCCAAACGTCAATGCCAGACCCACTTCTCTTCTTGAACAATCAGAAGACATTTTACATTTTGATTTTTCAAATCTGATAATCTTATTTTGTAAATATAGTTCTTCCTCTTGACATTGAACAGAACTGAGCCATACTTCTGACTAAAAGCTTTACATGACGTTTGACTAAAGATGACGTCATAACCATTGTCACTAAGTTGACCGATAGACAATAAGTTATGCATTAGACCCTTGAATAAAATAACATTGTTAATAGAATGCAATTTACCATTACCAATCATTCCAGAGCCGATGATCCTTCCCTTGTGATTGCCTCCGAAGCCAACGACTCCTCCAGACTTAAGTTCCAAATCTTGGAACATATGCCTTTTGCCTGTCATGCGTCATGAGCATCCACTGTCAGGTACCATGACTGGTGTTTCAGTGGCGACATTAAGGAGATCTTCAACGTATATTATCTAATCCTTAGGTACCCACTTTCTTGGTCCTCTTTTGTTAGAAGATCCAGAGGTTCTGACCCCTTTGGACTTTCGTGCAACCGAATAATCATGTAAAATTTGTGCATGATACTTTGGTTTAAAAATTTTCTTCTGTGTCTGTGTTCGTGCTACAGAAGTATCATAATGTTCTTGTTGTGGACATTTCAAATTTGTTCCAACAGGCACGAAATGTTCAGAAAGAGGTTATGGCTTGACATTCAAAGTCTCATCAATTTTCTTTGATGGTCCTGAATATCCCAAGCCTCTTCTTTCATTTCTACTAACACCATAAATCATTGAAGCTATTTTTCTTTTATCTATGAATTTAATAAGGAAGTGTTGAAAAGCTCTACCATATCTGATTACTTCGTCAGTAACAGATGTGTTAGAGAGAATATCTTCTTCTAATCTAGACACTTTACTTTTCAGAGCAATGTTTGATATTTGTAAAACAAATAGTTTTTTATTAAAGACAAAAATACTTTGATCATCTATAGTTGTGTTCTCTAAAGTAGCCACAACACTCTTTTTCAATATTTTGTTTTTACTTAGAAGAGAATGATACCTTTTCATTAATTCAGTTAAGCCAATTTCAAGTTCAGAACAAGATAAATAAGAAAGTACCTCTTTGTCGTCATCAGAGTCTGACTTATATTTAATTGTCAGTTCGTCTTTTGATGTTGTTTCTTCCCTGTTGGTCCTGACCATGAATGCCATGTTTGCATGTTCTTCATCAAACTCTTCATCTTCTGATTATGAATCATCCCATGTTTCTATGAGTCCCTTCTTAGCTTTGTAAGACTTTTTAGGCTTCTTATCTTTCTTAAGCTTGGGACAATCATTTTTCTAATGTCCAGGATTGTTGCATTTAAAACAAGTAACTTCTTTTCCATAAGCTGCAATAGAACTCTCATAGGTGGTTCAGACATGAACAGTGATGTGAGGGATATGTGATGATATTGACAAGTGTTTTAGGTTGCGTATAATGATCGATAAAGTTAAATATTTGATGGATAGATGAAATCAAATCCCGACGAGTTCTCTCCTCTTTAAAGAATGCATTATTTACTTGTTCATATGTTTACTTTACGCATTTTACACTTTTAAACCATTCAAAACCAAGCTCAGAAACATGGATATTATTGAACGACATTCTTTCCCTCACACTAATCCATGTTCATTTTGAAGAATATGTGCATCCTAGCTATTTGGTGCAATGAAATTAACAGGTTGATTGGAAAAATATGAAAAATTAGATACAAATAGCAACTTAAATAGGGTCTGTGTGATGTTGGAAAAATATGAAAAATTAGGTAACAAAAAAATTATAGGGATTCCACCGCGATTTCGCTAAAGAATGGTCTAATGTTTTAAGAAAGATAGCATACATATTACATTGTACGCATCCTACAACCTATGTAAATGTAAAAGCAACCATCTCAAATGCACTTTTGTTTTCATGAATACAAACCATGATTTTCAAAGAAGGAAAAGATTTTTGACTCAGCTTAAAGCATCTGTGAATAAAGTCTTCAATTCAAGCACTTAGCAAAATTTCAAGGTATAATGATAATACTTACTTTGAACTTAAGACATAGATGCTCAATGGTAAAAAGAAATATTTTATATTGTCCAAACCTTTACTCAAGTTTTTCTAAGCTAAAAAACATTTTTCACTTAAGTGCAATCGATTTGCATATTAGTGCAATCGATTGCATGCTTCAATTTATTCAAATCTTTTGCTACTGTTTCTCAACGCAATCGATTTTAATGTTTATGCAATCTATTGCACTCAATCAATTTTTGCTACTATTTCTCAGTGTAATCGATTTGCATGTTTATGCAATCGATTGCACTCAATCATTTTTTTCTACTTACTTCACATGCAATCGATTTACACTCTTGTGCAATCGATTGCACACTCAAAACTTTTGAAATTCTAGCTGTTAAAACCCTGTGCAATCGATTTACACAAAGGGTGCAATCGATTGTATGCTGCAAGATTTTGAAAAACAACAACTTTGTACATGCCTGTTCATAACACCATTTCATGGAAACCTTTCACTCAATCTTGGCAATTGTTCATTATTCATTTACAGAACTTTATGCTGTTTCAAAAAGGTGCTATGAACATATAAATACTCATTTTCAAAATCATTTTTTATACCTCTTTCAAATATATTTTTGAATTTTCAAAAATCAAACTCAAGCTGCTATACATTTTCATACACAAGTTTTCTGCACACTTTCACATAATATTAACCAGAAAACTTTGAGTATTATATATCTTGAGTCATTTTATACTTATAATTGGAAGAGAATATCAATTCATTGATTAAATCACTCAAAGTGATCATTACTACTCAAACTCACTCAAACAAATATTGATAAATACTTACTTATTTTTTAGGATTGTTGGAAATAAGTTTAAGTGGTTTTCTAAATCTTGTCTTTCCAGGATTGTTGGATACAAGTGAAGTCACTTTGAGAGGATTGCTCTCATTGTTGACATAGTGAAAATCCAAGAGGATCTTTCTTGGTCAAAGAGGATTTTTTTGGTTTTGGGTAGTTCTTGTTTAAGTTTTCCACAATAAGGAAATCTCTTTCATGTTGAAAGGGGACTGGAGTACTCTCGGACTGTGAGGGGAACCAGGATATATCTCTTGTGTCTCTTCATTTTTCTACACTTTACCCTTTCATAAACTCACCATAATCCAGAAAAGTAATATCCATCATCACTACACCATAATTTTTTAAAGTACCTAATTCACCCCCCCCCCCCCCCCTCTTAGGCGCACTTCATACTTACAATTGGCATCAGAGCAGGTTATAGGTAACCTGTTCCTAAAAGATCCAGAATTGATTCCGCAAATCAAAATCCCATTTTCAGAGATGGTGGTAGTAACAACAAGCCTCCTCTATTTTGTGGTTAATATTTTTACTTCTGGAAAATATGCATGAAGGCACATCTAGAAGCACAAGGAGAAGAAATATGGGATGTCGTCGATAATGGTCCATTTATCCCTATGTAATCAATGGTGTTGGCTCGTCGAAGCCTAAAACTGCATGGGACGAAGATGATAAGAAGAAGGTTCTCTACGATAAAAGGCAATAAACCTTCTTCAAGGTGCACTTAGCATGGATGAATTCTTTCGTGTCTCGGCATGCAAAACAACAAAAGAAATATGGGATACCTTGGTACAAACTCATGAAGGAACTGTTGAAGTTAAAAGATCAAGACTAAATACCCTGAGTCAAGAATACGAATTATTTCGAATGCAGCCCGGAGAAACCATTCTTGACCTACAAAAGAGATTTGTGCACTTGACAAATCATCTAAGTGCTCTTGGTAAGACTTTGACGAATGATGAACTAAATCTGAAAGTACTTAGGTCTTTAACTAGGGAATGGCAACAAAAGGTAACGAAAATTTCAGAAAAGAAAAGTCTCTCCTCCATGACGTCCGAAACATTGTTTGGGAAATTTTAAGAATATGAAACGGAACTCGAAAGACTTGAAAAACATAAAAATCAAGAGAAGAAATCCAAGAATATTGCTTTGAAGATAGATTACAAGGAAGTTGAAAAGGAAGAAAATCCGGAAGAAGATGAAAATTTCATGATTCTTGTTAAAATGCTTGGTAAGTTCTTTGGTAGAAATGACAAATCCTTTTCTCATTCAAAAGGAAAGAAACAATTCAAGAAAAAGGAAGCTTCCACATCAACACAAGAAGTCACATGTTATGAATGTGGTAAGCAAGATCATATCAAGCCAGATTGTCCGAAACTCTCCAAGAAAGGTGGCTACAAAAGAAAAAAGGGATTCAAGAACAAAAAGGCCTATGTTGCATGGGAGGATAATGAAATAAGTTCCTCATCCGATTCCGATAGTGATGAAAGTGCAAATATAACATTGATGACCTCACACCATTCCGATGATGAAGACAATGAGGTTAGTAATGAATTTTCTATTTTTGATAGTGATGCACAAGGTGCTATAGATGAACTATTGAATGAATGCAAAATTCTGTATAAAACTATTTCATCTCAAAAGAAACAAGTTTCATCCTTAGAAGAAATATGTGAATCTATGGAAAAAGATTTCAAAGAAGAAAAACAAAAATTAAGTGATGAACAAAAACAGAATATTGTATGCAAAAATTATGAATCACCCTCTTTCCAAATTGTCCAATTAAAAATAGTCATTGAAAGATATGAAAAAGGCCAAATTGGATTGGAAGGTGTTCTTAGCCAACAAAGATACTTCAATGATAAAAGTGGACTTGGATATTCAATGTTTTCAAAACCAAGTTCTAATAAAACTATCTTTGTTAAGGCTAGTGATCAATCATCCAAAGAGAAAGTGAACAAATCTAAAATAGTTCATCACTATCCTAAAAAGAAAACATTTCCTAAGAAGAAATCTTATCCTTTTAGATATAGAAGTAACTTTGAACCTACTTGTTTTTATTGTAGTATTAAAGGCCATACACATAATGCTTGCTATGTTAGAAACTTTAGTGTGGCAAGTGGGCATTATGTGTGGGTAAAGAAAGGACCTAATTATGAAGGACCCAAAGCAACTTGGGTACCTAACAAAGCCTAATTTGTTTTGCTGGTATGCTTTAAGACCACATGCAATCTTTGGTATCTTGATAGTGGTTGTTCAAAGCATATGATGGGATACATAAACCAATTTTCAAATCTAGTTCTAAAGGCCAAGGGTTTTGTCACTTATGGATACAATAATAAGGGAAGAATTCTTGGCAAAGGCAAAGTTGGTGCTCCACCTTTCACATCCATTGAAGATGTTATTTATGTTGAAGAACTAAAGCACAATCTTCTTAGTATTAGCCAACTTTGTGATAAAGGCTTCAAGATCAAGTTCACCAAGGATGAATGCTTGATAGAAGACGAAGTCACACATGAGGTTATACTTAAAGGTAAAAGAATCAATAATATATTCATGATTTCCCTTGATGATCCATCTTTGAAGGTAAAATGTCTCATGGCGAACAACGATAATTCATGGCAGTGGCACAAAAGAATTTCTCATATTCACATGGAACACTTGAATAAACTAATCAAGCATGATCTTGTCATTGGGTTGCCTAAGAGAAATTTCGTCAAAGATAGACTTTGTGATGCTTGTCAAAAAGGGAAACAAACGAAATCAACTTTCAAATCTAAGAATGTGGTGTCTTCTGCAAGGCCACTACAATTGTTACATATGGATTTTTTTGGTCCATCAAGAACAAGAAGTTTCAGAGGTAATGTATATGCTTTGGTTATTGTTGACGATTTCTCTAGATATACTTGGACATTATTTTTAGTGCAGAAAAGTGATGCATTCAAGGGGTTCAAGAAGTATTCTAAACAAATTCAAAATGATAAGTCTCTAACAATTGCCTCCATAAGAAGTGATCATGGCGGAGAATTTCAAAATGCTCTATTTGAAGAATTTTGTGGAGAACATGGAATATCTCACAACTTCTCGGCACCAAGGACTCCTCAACAAAATGGAGTGGTAGAAAGAAAGAATAGGTTTCTTATGGAACTTGCTAGAATGATTCTTAGAGATTCAAATCTTCCAAAATATTTTTAGGCGGATGCGGTGAGCACGACAAGTTTTGTTAGCAATAGAGTTAACATAAGACCGATCTTGAAGAAAACTCCATATGAACTCTTCAAAGGGAGAAAACCAAACATTGTTTTCTTTCACATTTTCGGATGCAAATGCTTTGTCTTAAACAACGACAAAGATAACCTTGGTAAGTTTGATGAAAAATGCGATGAAGGTATTTTTCTTGGCTACTATCTTTCTAGTAAGGCATATAGATTCTACAACAAAAGAACTTTAACAATTGAAGAATCAATGCATGTATCTTATGATGAATCTAACCCCTCCAAGGAGGATAATATTGTTTGTGATGATGATGATGAAATACTAGAAGGTCCTCAAGAAAATACTTCCAAAGATCAACCAATTCAACACGAAGAATCACCCCAACAAGAATCAAATCTCAATGATCTACCAAAAGAATGGAGAAGTCATAGAGATCATCCTATCAATAAAGTAATTGGTGATGTAAGTCAAGGTGTGACAACAAGATTAAATCTCAAAGATGCTTGCCTAAACATGGTGTTTGTCTCTCAAATTGAACCTTCCAAAGTTGATGAAGCCTTAGGCGATTAAAAATGGATTATCACTATGTAAGAAGAATTAAATCAATTTGAAAGGAATCAAGTTTAGGAACTTATCCCTAGGCCAAGAAACAAACACATTATTGGAATAAGATGGGTGTTTAAAAACAAACATGACGAAAATGGAATAATTGTTCGGAACAAATCAATGTTGGTAGCACAAGGCTACAACCAAGAATAAGGAATAAATTTTGAAGAAACTTTCGCTCCGGTTGCAAGGTTAGAAGCTATTCGTCTCTTACTTGCCTATGCTTGCTCATTAAATTTTCAGCTTTTCCAAATGGATGTCAAAAGTGAATTCTTGAATGGATATATCACAGAAGAAGTCTACGTTAAGAAACCTCCGAGGTTTGAAGATTTCAAGAATCCATCTCATGTATTTAAATTGAGAAAAGCTCTCTATGGGTTGAAACAAGCACCAAGGGCATGGTATGATCGTTTAAGCAACTCTTATCCAAAAAAGGTTTTGAAAAGGTCAAAGTTGACAAGACTCTTTTTATCAAGAAAATTAAAGATGACACTTTTCTAGCTCATGTCTATGTTGATAATATCATTTTCGGATCTTCAAACGAAGAAATGTGTGAAGAATTTTCAGCAATGATGCAAGGACAATTTGAGATGTCCATGATGGGTAAAATGAATTATTTTCTTGGACTTCAAATCAAACAATTAAAAGATGGCATCTTCATGAACCAATCCAAGTATTGCAAGGAACTCTTGAAAAGATTTGACATGGAAATCTGTAAGGCAATGTCTACACCAATGGGTTCCGGTACATATATTGATCAAGATGAATCAGGCGTTTCCATCGACATTACAAAGTGTCGAGGTATGATTGGCTCCTTATTATATTTGACGGCAAGCCGTCCTGAAATAATGTTCAGTGTTTGTCTATGTGCTCGCTTTCAAGCAAATCCAAAGGAATCTCATCTCACGAAGGTGAAAAGGATCATGAAGTATCTCAAAGGGACAACAAATGTCGGATTATGGTATCCTAAAGGTAGTGTTTTCAACTTAGTTTGTTATTCTGACGTGGATTATGCATGTTGTAAAATTGATAGAAAAAGCACAATGGTACTTGTCACATCCTTGGAAATGCATTAGTATCATGGTCCTGCAAGAAACAAGCATGCGTTGCTCTTAGCACAGCCGAAGCAGAATATATTGCAGTGGGTAGTAGTTGGCCTCAAAGTTTGTGGCTCAAACAACAACTTCGTGACTACGGACTCGATCTAGGATTCATTCCTCTATGGTGCGACAATACAAGTGCAATAAACATTACGAAGAATCCAGTCATGCATTCAAGAACCAAACACATATATATACGACATCATTTCCTTTGTGATCATGTACTTCAAAGAGATGTCGAGGTAACATTTGCAGATACTCATAATCAAGTTGCCGATATCTTCACTAAACCTTTGGTAAGAGAACCGTTTTACAAGATTCGACGAGAGCTTGGCATTCTTGATGAAAACGACATATAAGGTGCTTTCTATCCTTGTTATGATTTTGTATATATGTTTTTAACCATGCTATATGTGAATATATATGTTAAGTGGTGTTTAAGTTTAAGAAATATCTGTTTTTGGTCTTTTTTGGTTGATGCAAATCGATTGCACAATAGTGTAAATCGATTGCTCACTGAGTGTTTTTAATTTTGACCTTTCTGTTTCAGTGCAAATCGATTGCACCATAAGTGCAAATTGATTGCACTCTATGCGTTTCAGTTTTATTTTGCTTCTATTTATGTGCAAATCGATTGCATCTGTATGAAAATCGATTTCACCCACTGTAACATGCTTTTATGACAGAAATATTTGTTGGTCAGAATTCCTCTCTCTCTCTCATATTCCCAAGCAAATTAAACTTCATTACATATAATACAACCCACTCATTTCTATCTACTCACAAATCATATCCAAACTTCAGCTCATCAAACACCCTTCTCTCAAAAACCTAAAACCTTCAAAACCCTAAAAATACCTTACCCATGGCTTCAAGGAAAAAATGAAAGGTGTCAGCTTCAGAGAAAGGGAAGAAAAAGGTTGATTCATCCTCTGAGAATCCATTACTTTCATCTCTCACCGAAGAAAAATAAGTAATATTCACAAAGGACTTTCAAAGAAAGATAATGTCCAATGCTAAATATGGTATGCTATCATCCTTTCCCCAGGAATGTTTCTATTTTCAAAATGATTTAACTGCTTATGGACTAGAACCATTAATTTCATCATGTGGTCTATATCATCCGAATCTGGTAAGAGTATTTTTCAACAATTTAACTCCCCACAAAGGCAAGATGGTAACATATGTGTTGGGTACTCGAATCTCTCTAACCCCTGAGATTGTTTGTGAGATTCTTCATATTCCCTACACTGGAAGCTCTTTGTACGACCCTGAAAATGAGGCATGGGATGACTACAAGAAAAAGGAATTTTAGTACAGCATTGGGAGATTAAGTGAAGCTGAATTCCATGCCAAAAGGATTTGTGGTCTAGGCGGAGTGATTCCATCTAGAGACTCATGGAGTGCAGGTAACTTTTATATAGACGATCGACTATTTCATTAATTTATGGTCTATATTATCTTTCCACAGGCTGGAAACCACTGCACTGTGACTGACCTGGAAATGCAGCTGATTTATGCAAGAAAGAAAGGAATAAGTGTTAATTGGGAAAGGATCATAATGGTTCATATGCTGAGAGTCGATGCAAAATCGAAATTTCTACCATATGCTTACTTTGTTACATTAATTATGGAATAATTTGGAGTTGATTTTGTTGGGTTTGAGAAAGTCAATATGGATCCAAATCTGCATAAGATTTCAATCCAGAATGTTGACTCAAGAATGGGTATTCATTATAATCTGGAAACAAAAACTACAACTTACATTGGTGAAGATGTGGTTGGTGATGAAGGGAACGATCAAGAAGTCGAAGGTGGTGAAGCTGTACCTCCTCCACCTATTGCTCCCTCTGGTCCAAGCAATCAAGATCTTATGGATTTCATGTCTCAACAATTTGCTTCCATGAACACCAACATCAATAACCAATGGAATGCTATCAACGATTCTACAACAACCCGAATTAATGACTTCCGCACATATGTGAATCAACAATTTTTTTCTTACCTTTACCCTCATCTTCACATTCCACCATATGACCCAAATAATCCAGCTGCACCTCCACAATATTACACAGAACCTCCTCTACAACAACAATTTCCAAATCAAAGATCTTGGTTCTATAACAACTGGGACATGAATCAACCATAAAGTTTTGTCCAACTTTATTATGTCTACTATTTTCGGTTATTTCCTTGTTCTACTATTCTACGTTTTGTTTGTTGTTAAATTTCTTTGTAATCGTTAGACTATTTGTGACGCATGATTAATTAAGTTTTCCTCTCAATATTACTTTATTACTGTCTTTTCTTTTTTCCTTCATCTTTCCCTTCTTTTTGATAATGTCAAAGGGGGAGAAGGATGTGGTACTTTATGCTTGTATATTTCATTGTCTTAATTTTTTAAGGTACTCTTCAACCAAGATGAACAAATTCAAAGGATTCCAACCTTCTCATACAAAGGGGGGGGGGGGGGGGGGGTTATGCATCTTAGGAGGAGAATCTCTTTCCCGAAATTACATCGCATCAAGAAAGATCGTTTGTCATCATCAAAAAGGGGGAGAATGTAAAAGCAACCTTCTCAAATTAACTTTTGTTTTTATGAAGACAAGCCATGATTTTCGAAGAAGGAAAAGATTTTTGACTCAGCTAAAAGCATCTGTGAATAAAGTATTCAGTTCAAGCACTTAGCAAAATTTCAAGGTATAATGATAATACTTACTTTGAACTTAAGACATAGATGCTCAATGGTAAAAAGAAATATTTTATATTGTCCAAACCTTTACTTAAGTTTTTCTAAGCTAAAAAGCATTTTTCACTTAAGTGCAATCGATTTGCATATTAGTACAATCGATTACATGCTTCAATTTTTTCAAATCTTTTGCTACTGTTTCTCAGTGTAATCGATTTGCATGTTTGTGCACTCGATTGCACTCAATCAATTTTTGCTATTGTTTCTCAGTGCAATCGATTTGCATATTTGTGAAATCGATTGCACTCAATCACTTTTTGCTACTCACTTCACATACAATCGATTTACACTCTTGTGCAATCGTTTTCACACTCAAAACTTTTGAAATTCTAGTTGTTGAAACCCCATGCAATCAATTTACACAAAGGGTGCAATCGATTGCATGCTGCACGATTTTGAAAAACAGCAGCTTTGCACATGGCTGTTTATAACACCATTTCATGGAAACCTTTCACTTAATCTTGGCAATTGTTCATGATTCATTTACAAAACTTTATGTTGTTTCAAAAAGGTACTATGAACATATAACTACTCATTTTCAAAATCATTTTTTGCACTTCTTCCAAATATATTTTCTGAATTTTCAAAAATCAAACTCAAGCTGCTATACATTTTCATACACAAGTTTTTTGCATAATTTCACATATTATTAACCAGAAAACTTTGAGCATTATATATCTTGAGTCATTGTATACTATTATCATTGGAATATAAGATCAATTCATTGATGAAATCACTCAAAGTGATCATTACTACTTAAACTCACTCAAATCAAATATTGATAAATACTTACTTATTTTTCAGGATTGTTGGAAATAACTTTAAGTGGTTTTATAAATCTTGTCTTTCTAGGATTGTTGGATACAAGTGAAGTCACTTTGAGAGGATTGTTCTTATTGTTGACATAGTGAAAATCCAAGAGGATTATTCTTGGTCCAAGAGGATTGTTCTTGGTTTTGAGTAGTTCTTGTTTAAGTTTGCCACAATAAGTAAATCCCGTTCACGTTGAAAGGGGACCGGAGTACTCTCGGACTGTGAGGGGAACCAGGATATATCGCTTGTGTCTCTTAATTTTTCTGAACTTTACCCTTTCATAAACTCACCATAATCCAGAAAAATAATATCCATCATCACTAAAACAAGAATTTTTTAAAGTACCTAATTCACTCCCTCCCCTCTTAGGCGCACTCCGTACTTACAGTAAAAACCTATATTTAACATTGGGCCAGAAAGGCAACCGATGTTAAATGTTTCTCTTATTTAAAAAAATTAAGTTAAACCTATATTTCACATCAGATGTAACAATCAACTGATGTGGTAGGTGTGTTTTTCACATCGGGTTATTGCCCGAAGTAAAATGGCTTTGATTTACTACATCGCATGTCTTTTCATCGGACCCAGATTTGATATAAAATGTGCTTTTCACCCGATGTAAAAAGTATTTCATGCACTAGTGTGTCTTTTCTCTTGGTGTCTTCATTTTAAACACTTATAAATTCAAATAGTAATAGTTGTTAGAAATTAAATAACATGATTGGAAATTATAACAGTAAACTTTGAATGAAGAATATAAAATACTTACTTGTTAATTTTTCTATATGCCTTCCTGATGATCGTTACGAATAGCATGCAAATCATCTTTATCAACTTCTTCATATGAATTAGGAACTTGTGTTACATAAGAAGAAGTGGAAGAAATATCAAAAATTTCATCATTATTGTTCTGGACTGGCCCAATGATTAGAATTGGCCCAATTTGCTTCCATCTTTGGCTCGACACAAAAATGTTGGCCCATCCTCCCTAGTCAACCACACACTCGAGCGACACAACCAACAATGCCAAAAACACACGCCTACCCGTGTGGGCAGCTACTTCCAAGTTTGCTCAACATACAAAGAGTAGACGTCCGAGAAACTCTCATAAAAATTATGCATTTCATCTCATCCTTGCTCGACGCAATGACTAGTTACGGGAACGACTGCTCGTTTTGACCAGGTCCTGGAAGTTACCATTTTTGCGAACCCGCATATATAGGCCCAAAAATAGGGACCAATGGCTATGCAGCGAGGGAAGTATATAAACCCTCACACTTGTGAGGGCCAGCTATCCATTATTCACTCATAAAACCCTAATCTCTTTCTTGTATCTCTTTGCACTCTCTCTCACTAGATCGTCAGAGAGTCTTGCAGGTACACCCCCTCCTCACTACAAATTTCCAACCTAGCAGACATCATCAATTTGGCCCTCTTTCAGGTTCTGGTCAACTGGTAAGATTAGTGGTGCCGTCTATGGGAAACTATCTTCCTCGTCTTCCTCTTCCTCAAAATTGAAGACCAAATATACCTTCACTACTTCAATCATGGATGACCATGATGACCATCACCTCTATGGAAAGACCGTGCTCTCCCCCATTCACAAGGAGGATAGGAACGGAGAACCGCTTCACCTTGAGGAGGTCCCCGATCTCAAGGATGGCCAAAATGCATCTCCTGACTGATTTGATGCAAACAGCGAAGACCCTCATTTTCTTGAGAAGCTCCTAGAGAATTAGAGCTTGAAAAAGCCTACTGAGGAACTTCCTGCTATCCTCCATCCAGTTCATATTCCAATCAATGTCGATTCGACCATGGCAGCACTGCTTACCGCCCTCAACCAAAACAACACTCTCATCCTACAACATAGCAAGAGAATGGGAGCATGGGAGTAGAAGATGTTAAAGTCTCCTTCTCAGAGACACCGACAATGCGACTCCCTGAGCCTATCCCTACCAAGGCATGGTCGACCAACCATAAGGGAGAAGCAAAACGTTTCTTTCCCCAAGAAACACGATCGCAGACCTCCCTGGAAGAATCAAGGCTCCCCATCTTCCAAGAAGACAAATAGTGACCTCCAACTTTCCTGCGACTATTCACCACCTCCCAAGCCAAAGCAACAACGGAGAAGTATGTCTCCTTGTCAGGACAACATCCTTTGATGAGGAAGGAATCATCATTCCTTGCCATCATCTCCCGAGGTAAGCGACAATGATGAGCCTCGCGGTCCATTATCAAAAGAGATCATAGAAAATACGCTCCCCGTCAGCCTGGAGAAACCTCTCCCTTTGGGGACATACGACGATATGATCGACCCTTACAAGCATATCAAAAACATTGATGCGCTAATCGACTATAGGGGGTTCGAGGAGCAATCAATTGTCGTATATTTTCTATTATGCTCTGGAAAGGAGCCATGACCATGTACAAGAGCATTCCAGAATAATCTGTCACACCGTGGAAGAACTTGGGAAAACAATTTTCCAGGAACTTCACAGAATCTCGCCGTCATCCCAAGACGGAAGCATCTTTGGAGGCGATCATCCAAGGGAGGGATGAATCCCTCCAGGCATATATTGTGCTCTTCAACAAAGAAGTCGTACAGGTGCCTACGATCGACGCATGAAAAAGTATCTCCTCAAATGCAGGTTCCATCCCCGCAGTTACTTTTCCAAGGCGATTGGCATAGAAACCTGGGCTACCCTTTATGCCCTCCTGCTCAAAGCACATGCTTACATTTAATACGAAGAAAAGGAAGCAGATAACATTGTGAGGGACTCGCGACATAGAGAGAATGCAAAATTCCCAAAGAATGATGAGCCATCAACATCCCGTCGAGGAAGAGAAAAACAAAGGGAAGACAAGTCCCAGGATTTTAGAGACTACAAGAGACCATCTGGTCGATTTCAAGACTACACCCCTCTCAATGCTTCACACGAGCGTATCCTTACTGACTGCACCAATGCTAAATTGAAAACCGCCGAGTGCGCTTTCCCCGACAAACAACGTCCAAACTAGGTACAGATAAAAGCAAGTACTACGAGTTCTACAAAAGTCACGGGAACATGACAAAAGACTGCATCCATATCAAGGATTCTATAGAGATCCTTATCTGATATGGGCATCTCAAATAGTATGAGACAGACACTCCTGGAGAAGACACTCCTGAATCAAAGAAATTTGAGGAAAAGGATCCCTCACCCGACAAAGGTCTCATTCTTGTCGCCATGAGAATCACGAGGCCAGAGGATTTCTACTTCCCCGACATGGAAGAAGTCCCCTTGTACTTCTTATTGCAGAGTCCTTGGGAATCCTTCCCAGCAGCAACGGTCATCTCTGGCGGAGGATTCAACAAGTATACAGTGGGCTCAGTAAAAAGAAGGTTCAACCAGCTGATAGAGGCCAACTCTGATATGAGCACCACCCTTGACAAATTCATAGGAGGCTCCCACCCCCCGCACATTCTACCGAGAAGAGTTACTAGGTCGAGCTCACAACTCTAGAATCCCTTTGCTCGTACGAGTGTGCATGGCAAACTTTAACGTCAAGCACATCTTAGTCGACCAAGGCATCTCGATGGACATAATGTACACCCATCTATTCAACACTCTACATCTGAAAGAGACCCATCTAACCTAAAACGTGGGCTCGGATCTCCAGGGATTCAACGATTCTGTCACTAAACCCTGGGGATATGCTAAGCTAATCGCCACTTTCAGGGCAGGTGAAATGGCCAGAGAAATTAAGACCCAATTTCTGGTAGTAGACTGCTTGTCACTCTACCGATGCATCTTTGTAAGACCCATTTTGGCTAAGCTGATAGCAGTACCCTCCATCGTGTATCTAAAAATGAAGTATCACACCAAAGAGGTACTGGTCGCCACCCTCCAAAGGGATGTGCATGCCGTAAGAAGGTGTTTTGAAGCAGCTGCCAAAGGGTTAAGTTCCATATGCACTCAATAAAGGATAGCCAGCAAGCACGCTCTCTCTAGTAGTTCTGAAAATTCGAAGCCGCTGCCACACATTGACACAGTCGACCTTGACAACCGCTTTACAAAAGAAGATCTCAGAATAGAGGAAGAAGGGGAAAGAGCCCATGTTGGACGCGGAAGGTCTGTCCTCATCAACAAGCACCAAGGAGTCCACTGACCCCTTGCGAAAAATTCCAGACGGAGAATTTAAGATCATCCCCATCAGTAGTGACCCCACCAAAGGAGTCAAGATCGATACTAATCTCCTCGACTTGGCAAAGAGAAACCTGAAGGCGTGCTTGAAGGAAAATGCAGACTAGTTTTCCTGGAGGACAGTAGAGATGCCCAGCCTGGACCCTGAGATAGCTTGTCACCTTCTAACAATAGATCATGCCCTTAAGGAAGTTGCTCAGCATGGGCGCAAGTAGTCTTCAAAGAAAATGGAGGCTGCCGAGCAGGCTGTAAAAGACCTCCTAAAGGTAAACTTTATCTGTGAAGCCCAGTACACAACCTGGCTCTCCAATGTAGTACTCGTTAAATTTCTAATGGTAAATTGCATATATGTGTTGATTATACTGATCTTAATAGGGCTTTCCCTAAAGACGCTTACCCCCTCCTTAGCATCGATAAATTGGTTGACAATTCTGCAGGTTTTAAATTGCTTTTGTTCATGGATGTGTATTTTGAATACAACCAGATCCCCATGGCTAAAACGGAAAAAAATATATATTGCCTTCATGACCAAATTGGGAAACTATTACTACAACATAATTCCCTTCGGTCTGAAAAATTTGTGCGCTACCTATCAGCGCATGATGAAAAAGGTCTTCAGAGGAGAAATCAGAGACGTGCTCAAAGTCTACATGGACGACATGATCATGAAATCCCAAGAGGAAGCCGATCATGCATCCACCTCAGGAAGATCATCGACCAGGAAAGAAGAGTCAAAACGTTTCTCAACCCGGACAAATGCGCCTTCGGCATTCGAGTAAGAAAGTTCCTCGGCTTCTACTTAACATAGAAAGGAATTGAATCCAACCTCGAAAATTCCAAGAATTCTCCAAGCTCTCGTTGTCGAACTCAAAAAAGTCAATCCAGACCCTAAACGGGATGTTCACCTTGTTATCCCTTTTTGTGGCAAAATCTGCCCAACACGCGTTGCCCTTTTTCAAACTCCTCAGGAAAGAAGTCGCTTTTGAGTGGACCAAGGAATGTGAGCATGCCCTCCTCCATCTCAAATAGGCATTATCTCAACCGTTGGTCCTTTCAAGGCCAGATAAGGAAGAAACTCTCTACATCTATCTGGCCGTTGCTTTGGAGGTCATTAGCGTCGCTCTCATGTGAGAGATCGCCGAGGGGCAGAAACCCGTCTACTTTAAGAGCAAAGCCTTACAAGTCCATGAAGTAAAATACCAAAAGATTGAGAAAGTTTCCTTAGAGCTCATCAATGCAGTAAGGAGGCCGAGGCACTACTTCTGGCCCATACAATTATCATCTGGACAGAGCAACTAATAAAACAGTTACTCGGTCGGCCTGACATGGTGGACAGGATGCTTAAATGGTCATTGGAGATCTCTGATTTTGACATCAAATATGAGAGTATGAAAGCCCTTAAATCACAAGTGTTGGCCAACTTCGTATCATAAATGACTTCCCTAACCTCCATAAGTGGCACACACAAGTGGAACATATACGTGGATAGAGCTTCAAGTTCCACCAGAAGCAGAGCAGGTATCGTAATGGAGTACGTGGAAGGGATAATGGTCATGGTTTTCCTTGCGCTATCCTTCCCGACCTCGAACAACCAAGCAGAATATGAAGCTCTCCTTGTAGGACTTTGCCTGGCCAAAAATTTGGGGTCCGGGGAAATGAAGATCTTCATAGACTCCCAGCTCGTTGCCTCCCAAGTACGAGGAGAATATCAGGTCAAGACCGACCAAATTTCAGAATATTGGACCCTGTTCCAAGAAAAAATGAAAATATTCAACTCTGCAGATGTACAACATGTTCCCCCACAAACACAATTCTCGAGCAGATATCTTGTCAAAGTTGGCCAACACAAATAAGAAAGGAGGAAAAAATGGTAATATAAGAGATACTTCCCCGACCAAGCATCGAAAAACCTTCCTCGACTCTATAAGTGTTTTCCATCGGTTACAACGTCTGTTGGATGACCCTGATATACAATTACCTCACAAAGAGGGAACTATCGACCAATCAGAAGGAAGCCAACATAGTCAAACGAAGAGCTTGATCGTACGTTCTGGTCGAGGAAAAACTATATAGGAGGGGATTCTCTACCCCCCTCCTCAAATGTTTCGAAGAAAAGAAAGTTGCCCATATCCTGAGAGAAATCCACGAAGGAATCAACGGTCAGCACCTGGACGGAAGATCCCTTGCCAAAAAAGTATTACAGGCAGGGTACTACTGGCCTTCCATGCAGCATAATGCCAAAGAGCATGTGAAAAAGTGTGACAAATGTCAACGCCACGGGGACTTACACTTGGTGCCTCCAAGCGAGCTCAATTCTCTATCGTCCCCTTGGCTATTCGCGTGGTAGCGTCTAGATATCCTTAGACCATTTGTAGTAGGATCAAACCAAAATAAATACCTGATAGTAGATGTGTATTACTTCACCAAGTGAATAGAAGAAGAAGCGTTGGCTAAAATAACTGCATAAAACATTCATCGTTTTTACAAAGGGAATGTTCTTGCTCGATTTGGTATTTTATAAGCGATTGTCACCAATAATGGGACAAAATTCAGGAATAAAAACTTCGAAGAATTCATATCCAAATTGGGCACCGTACAACACTTCACCTCCGTCGAATACCCCCTGTTGTACCCTAAATTTCGCCCCTAACTTTTTCATTCGCACTTTCATATCATATTTTGTCATTAAGTCTCAATCATTAACAAATAGCTTCATTCATCACATTTGCATCCTATCTTTAAGTTTTCTCTTGTGTTGTTGACTAACTTCTAATGAAAATACAAATATATTTGTCTTTTTCTTTGCATATTTGTGTTTTGTAGGTACCGAGTCGAAGCATATGGAAAATAAGATTTTCTGGTATTATTTCCCTAAAATCTCTATTTGCAAAGAAAAAGAATTAAATTTTTTTCATTTTTTTCACTGTACAATCGATTACTCCTAGAGTGCAATCGATTGCACCAAGTGTATTTTGCACAATTTTAAAAAAAATACATTGTACAAATCGATTTGCACTGTAGTGTAATCGATTGCACAACGTGAAATTTAAAAAAAAAATCAGCAATTTCAAGCTTGTCAAATTTTGGCTCCAATTTTCCTCTAATTTTTGAAAGAATTATCATTAATTCAAATTTTGGCTCCAAGAATCAATTACCAAATTACCACTAATCCCAAGCTTAAAATCTATAAATAGAACCCTCATTTCATTCAAATTTCAAGCTTTTGATATCCAAAATGACTTTACTAAAAAATCTCTCAATTCTCGCCATCTACCAAATTCACTCAAAGCTCAATTTTCAAAAAAAGTTAGTAAGCTTTGCATTAAAGCTTACTAATCTTTGAGCTAAACCTTCATCCAAACACTTTTTCTTCATTAATTCTCTACATCCATACTTGGGCAATTGATTCTTGTGGTTGAATTGAAGCAAATTCTTGAAGTTGTGTTGATAATTCTCTAGATCTACCTTTGGTAAGTTGGATTTTCCATCTTTCACAAGTTGAACCACCTTTGGCAGAGAAAGAGCTAACTGGATTGTTCATGGATACTTTGTCCCCTTTATTTTAGGAGAAGATGATTGGTAGTGTGTCTTCCAGCTTTACAGACCTGCTGACTATTGGCCAGAAATTAGAAGAAGGAATCAAGAATGGTAAAGTGTCAAAAGCTGCTGAATCTTCTAATGGTGCAAAGAAATACCTTGGGAAATTTCAGAAGAAGAAATAAGTAGAAGCCTGCAGTTAATGCTCAACCAGTTCATGTCCCTCAACGACAGAATATTGCGTAGAATCAGAATCGGAATAGGGATCAATTTGATCCCATCCCTATGACATACACTGAATTGTATCCTTCATTGGTGCAGAAGGGCTTGATTACGACTAGGCCTCTGATTCCTCGAAATCCTCCTCCAGCCGGGTTCAGATCTAACCTTCATTGTGAATTTCATCAGGGAGCTGCCAGTCATGATTTAGAAAGCTGCTATGCATTGAAAAATAGAGTTCAAGAATTGGTGAAAGAAAATATTCTCACTTTCAAAGAGGCAGGTCCTAATGTTATCGATAATCCTTTGCCAAAACAAAGTGGCTGAAGACTGAGTCGAGATACCCTCAAGTCACTTCCTAAAGCCAGTGTTTTAGACAGGACAACCTATCCTTGTTAATGATTAGTCACTAGGCCATCTTTCTTTATGTTTGCATTTTCCCCTTGTTTATATTAAAATTGTTGCTTTCAAATATTGTTTATACTTTCATGTTGATTCTGATGAAATGAGCATCGCAATGTTTTGATTCAAATCATTTTCATTTACTGCTTTCAAACATATTTCTCTTGTTTACCCCCTTTATCAAGCTTTTGTTTATGCAAAGATTTGAGGGAGGATGATGAAAACGAAATACCCATAATTGTTCTTGGTATACTTTTGTATAAAACTTTGCTGAGGATATACAAGCATTGTTTTAACTCCCAAACACCGGAGCAATAAGGAAGTTAATCCCTCATTCACCCCTTTGAGCCTAGAAGTTGGAGTTTATTTCTATATGAAAAATCCTACAATCTTAATCTAGGGATGGTTAGTTCTCAGTAAATTTGGTTGTGCATTCAATTACAAGAGAAATCGTGCAAGACACCTTTCAACAAATGTCGCGATCAAGCTTTCTTTTGCACATAGAAAGAAGTGTCAAAGATGCTCTCAAACAAAAAATGAAAAAGATGGTTCCCCGCAAATTATTGAGAAAGGAAGTCATTATCTTTCCAAAACGAAAAATGATATGAAAAGAAAAATCCTGCTAAGTCAAAACCTATGAAGGAGACTTAGGCAAACAACTGGGGCATCCCGCTGATTGTAATTCCAAATGAAACAGTTCAGGAAAAAACTGGGGCATCCCGCTGATTGTAATCTCAAATGAAACAGTTCAGGAAAAAATTTGGAATAATAAATTCAATCAGAAGAGGTCTTCAAATCCTCAAAATTCTCCACCAGAGTTGACCAAAATTCCTCAAAACAGCAAAAAGTTGTAAGAAGAAGTGATTGCCATCTCAAAAATTCCATAGCTTATGAGCCATTGTCATTTCTTTCATCAGTGCAATTCCAAAATCTCTTGAAACTTGTATTCATATTCTGAATTAACTGAACGTATGACTGAATAACATCACAAAGATTGGGTTGGGTACAAATAAATTTTGAGCCTTTATCCTTTATTTCTTAAACCGTGAACCAGACCATGTTACAACCCTCAAAAGGCCTAATTGAAGTCGGGTTTTTTTCGAAAGCATACTACAGCAAGGTTGCGTAAACTAACTCCTAAGATATTTTGTGAATCATTTGTTTTGGTATCATACATTTTCTCTCTCTTTCACTTTAAAAGTATAAACCACTGTGTTTTAACCAGTGATGCATTTCATACACCAACAATATCATTTCAAAAATGATCTTTGAATTCAAAAACTTTTGCATGAACTTTGCATTAAAATTACCATGTTTGATTAAACAATTTTTCTTGCAAACAAGCTTTCCTCGTCAAGGAATTTCAAACAGCTGAGAAACTTGGTCAGTGACCCTATCAGGGGCAAATATCTTCCAGATCTAGTTGTGAATCAGTTCAGTATTTGTTGCTCAGTGCGAGTTTTCTCAGAATTGGTTAGCCAGAAGATCATTTTCAAGACTCATGCTGGGGAATTCCTTCCCAACAGTCATTTCAGAACTGAAGCCATGACCAGTTTATTTTCAACATTCATTTCAAGAACTGAAGCCATGATTAGTTTATCTCCAACAATCAGTTCAAGAGCTGAAGCAATGATCAGTTTATCTCAAATAGTCATTTTAGAGCTGAAGCCATGATCAACTTATTTCCAGCAACTTTTGACTGAAGCCATGATCAGTTTATCCTCAACAGTTAACTAATATGGGATAAATCCCCAAGCAACTCTCCATGTCTTTCCTCAAAAGATCATCAGTTCAATGCAGTTTACAAGTGTGACAAATATGGGTTCAGGACATTTTCTTCCCATCAAATTTGGCAGAGTTCTTCGTGTTGAGGAATCAAACTTCCAATCTTACCTCCACAAAAGAGTCAAACTCTATTGTTATAAACTTCAGAATTACATGCATAGATCATTCACATATCATGCATAACAGAATTCATACATGATTCATAACAAGAGTGTTTCATCCTCATTTATATTTCCCAAGGTCTTGTTGCAGTTGACATGCCACCTTGAGATCAAAGTCCAACTTACTTGGCACCTACCAAAACAGATGTCAGTTCGGTTGTTTCCTCTCTTTCATCCAATTCTAATCTTGGATGAGCTATCTTTCTTTCCACCCAATGCTAATCTTGGATATGTTGTCTCTTTCTTTCCGTCCAAAGCTAATATTGGATGTTGTTATCTTTGCTGCCGTCTAAAGCCAATATTGGATGTTGTATCTTTTGTCTCACCTCATTCAAAGCCAATATTGGATGTTGTGATCTTTTCTCTCGTCTAAAGCCATTATTAGACGTTGAGCTTTTCTTTCATTCAAAGCCAGTATTGAATGTCAAGATCTATTTTTCCATCCAAAGCTAGTATTGGATATCGTTACCATTTCCTTCATTCAAAGCCAATATTTAATGTCAAGATCTCTTTTTCCATCCAAAGCCAGTATTGGATGTTGTTACCTTTTCCTTCATTCAAAACCAGTATTAAATGTCAAGATCTCTTTTTCCATCCAAAGCCATTATTGGATGTTGTTACCTTTTCTGCCGACCAAAGCCAGTATTGGACGCCTTGATTTTTTTCTCACCTCATTCAAAGCCAATATTGGATGTTGTGATCTTTTCTCTTGTCTAAAGCCATTATTAGACGTTGAGCTTTTCTTTCATTCAAATCCAGTAGTGAATGTCAGGATCTTTTGTTTCCATCCAAAGCCTGTATTGGATGTTGTTATCTTTTCTTTCATTCAAAGCCAGTATTGGATGTTGTGATATTTCCCCTCGTCTAAAGCCATTATTAGATGTTGAGTTTTCCTTTCATTCAAAGCCAATATTGGATGTCGTGTTTCTTTTACGTCCAACGTCTTTCCTAGACGACTCTGATGTAGCTTCAGATTTGGTCTCATCCCACATCTATTGATCTTCTAGATGTTTCTGACAGTATTTTCCAGAGAGTTGTTCGCCTCATTCAATGCCATTCTTGGATGTTGCTGCTTGTCTTCTCGGGTTTTATCTCTTTTTTCCAAGTATTGATGGTTACTCTTTGTCACCCTGACAGATATCCAGAAGTATCTTGTTGTTTCCCTAGCGTGCCTTTCCACATCATTTCATCTG
Organism: Vicia faba; assembly: GCA_948472305.1. Lineage (NCBI taxonomy): Eukaryota > Viridiplantae > Streptophyta > Magnoliopsida > Fabales > Fabaceae > Vicia > Vicia faba. The sequence goes on along the minus strand of OX451736.1, from coordinate 298,170,624 downwards.
AACTACCATAAGTTTATAGTTTCAAGTCTCTCCTTATTCCCACAGAGTCTGTCTCATCTCATACATCATTCAAAAAGAATATATGTAAAAAAAAGAGTCCATGCATTCATTCATAACATATGCTATCATCTCATCGAATTAGGGACGAAATTAAGGTTTGTTTGTATTTAATAGTTTTCTGCCTATCTTGCAAAAAGATAATTAAATAGGGGCAGCTATTGTACCCTAAATTTCGCCCCTAACTTTTTAAGTCGCACTTTAATATCATATTTTTTCATTTGGTCTCAATCATTTACAAATAGCTTCATTCATCACATTTGCATCCTATCTTTAAGTTTTCTCTTGTGTTGTTGACTAACTTCTAATCAAAATACAAAAAATATTTTTCTTTGTCTTTGCATATTTGTGTTTTGTAGGTACTGAGACGGAGCATATGGCAAATAAGGTTTTCCGGTATTATTTCCCTAAAATCTCTATTTGCAAAGAAAAAGAATTAAAAAAATTTCATATTTTCATTGTACAATTGATTGCTCCTAGAGTGCAATCGATTGCACAAAGTGCATTTTGCATAACTTTTGAAAAATATACACTGTGCAAATCTATTTTCACTGTAGTGCAATCGATTGCACAACGTGAAAATTTGAAAAAAAAAATCAGCAATTTCAATCTTGTCAAATTTTGGCTCCAATTTTCCTCTTAGTTTTGAAAGAATTATCATTAATTCTAATTTTGGCTCAAGGAATCAATTACTAAATTACCACTAATCCCAAGCTTAAACTCTATAAATAGATCCCTCATTTCATTCAAATTTCAAGCTTTTGATAGCCAAAATCACTTTGCTAAAAAATCTTTCAATTCTCTCCATCTACCAAATTCACTCAAAGCTCCATTTTCAAAAAAAGTTAGTAAGCTTTGTATTGAAGCTTACTAATCTTTGAGCTAAACCTTCATCCAAACACTTTTTCTTCATCAATTCTCTACATCCAAGCTTGGGAAATTGATTCTTGTGGTTGAATTGAAGCAAATTCTTGAAGTTGTGTTGATAATTCTCTAGATCTACCTTTGGTAAGTTGGATTTTCCATCTTTTACAATGTGATCTCTTGTTGATCTTTGGGTTGATTCATTGGGCATTGTTTTGTGATTCCATTGGTGCTATTTTCTCATAATTTGATGGAATTTTCGTGCTCAATTGGATCCATGATCATAAGGTGTTTGATGGAAAGTTTGAACAAGAATTCTTCCTTTTGAAATGTTGTTTTTCCTACTGTAACAGTGTGCAATCGATTGTTGTCCTAGTGCAATCGATTGCACAGAAGCATTTCACGCAAAATTTTGAAAAAAACACTGTACAAATCGATTTGCACTGTAGTGCAATCGATTTGCACAGAAACATAATGCATTTTTTGCCTTGTTTTGGGGCTGTTTTTATCCATAAATGTTTTTCTACTCACTCCTTATGATTGTTGGTTTGGATTTCAATGTTAAATATCCAATTTCTCTTTAAATTCAATGGACTTTGTGGTGTAGATGAAGTTGGATAAATTTTCATCAATTAAAATCTACCAAAGAGTGAATTATTTAATTCATTTTGGTGCTTTGGATTAATGATATATTTAGTGCTTTAATCCATCTAGATGAGTGATTGAATTTAAGGATGAAAGAAATTTAAGGTGGTGATCCAAATTAGCTTATCATTCCTCTACCTCTTCATCTTATCCCTTTATTTTTTTCAAATGTGCTACATGTTAAGGGGTGATGATCTCTATATCATTTATCTAAACATGAAGTACATAGATTGCTATTGACCGGCCACAAAATAGGTGCTACTTCTACATAAGTCCACTTACGATTGCTTAACATAACGCTAAATTTTTTCCTGATTCGAATAAATGATCATTTGGGGCCCAAACTTATGTTTGCAAACTCAAGTATGTTACTTTGATCTCTTTGATCCAATAACCTTGAGATTCATTGTGTGGAGGCTTTGGTTCTACCAATCCTCTAATGGATCTTCATCAATTTTTGTCAATGCGGATCACTTAAACATCGTTGATCATTAAATGTTACTTTTTGAGGATTCCAAAATGGATGATATACTTGACAAAAAGCAAATGAAAATTGTTGTGTGGAGGCTTTGGTTCTACCAATCCTCTAATGAGTTCCAAATGCAAGTTTCGATATGGTCATCCAACTAACCACTAATTTCTAACAATTGACTTTATTTTATGCTTTTTACTTTATGTACCATTTACTTTAGCATTTACATTTCATGCTATTTTCATCTTTGCTCACTTGAGCATTTACTTTTATTCTATTTTCATCTTTGCTCACTTGAGCATTTACTTTTAAGTCATTTTTATTTTGCTCACTTGAGCTTTTCTTTTCCTTTTAAAGACACTTAATAATCAACATGAACTATAAAAAACATTAATGATACTTGGACTATTTGGTTACTATCCTTGGCATTATGGATTGATGGACTTCTTGGACTTAGGATAAGAGACCTTGGCTTATGTTGAAGACCTTGTGACCTTAATTTATATTTTGTCTAGAGCTCTTGAGGTTTACCTCAAGACATTCGGTTGTTTTTTTGTTTTTTGTGTAGGTCATTGTGATTACATACTTTGTTTGTGATCTGGAATTCACCCGTATATAGTCGTTACTCTGGCAAATTTTTTCCAAAGACTTAATACACTTGAAGTTTGGTCTTCTCAAGAGGTAGAGTATATTTGCTTGCTTGGTTTCAATCCAAATAATTAGAATTCTATCTTGACTCATAATGTTAAGTGTTGGCTTCTTGTTGGTTAGACGGTTCTCTTCCTTAGCTTTTACCTTATGCTTTAGGATAGTCCCTTCATCTCCTCCCATATTCTTTAATTTTCAAAATCATCTCATCTTCTTTTCAAAATCTTCTTTGTTTATAAACACAAACCTATTTCATAATAAACCTCATCTTTGTTGAGTGCTTTTCTTTTAAAACTTCTTTTATTTAAACAAACTTCAATTCATTTAGTCATACTTTGACATCTTTCAAAATTAACAAAAACACTTCAACTCATTCAAACTCTTTTGTGAGCCCAAGCACCTTTACCTTCAAACCTTTTTTCATGGTGATACATGATTCATTGATAGTCGAGCAACATTCTCTTATCCCCATGGTTATAAATATGTTGACTTTTCCACTTGAGTGCTAAAGGCATTCTTGAACCCTCACTCTTGCTGACGCCGGGTCCGTCTTTCTCACATCTTGTGGGTGTTAGTCGAGATTTCTCTCCTAACAATGACGACTTGTCTCCTTCTTTAAAACCAATCAACAGACAAGTCTTTTCTAGCCGAACTACGGTGCTCTTTCTTTCCCATTGCACGAGGAAGTACATAGGTACTAAGTCTTACGGCCCAAGGCGAGCAACAAAAAAAACATTTCATTTTCTTTTGTTTGCAAATAAACATTCATTATTTTCCTTTAGCAAGTAAACCTTTACATGACACTCCTTTTAAAAGAAACAAAACAAAGTGGATCCTGCGGAGTATCGTAGATGCTTAGGGTACTAATACCTTCCCTTTGCATAACCGACCCCCGTACCTCGATCTCTGATCTTTTTGGGTTTTGTTCGCGTTTTTCCCATTTCCCTTTGGAATCAATAAAGTGCGGTGGAGATTTCATTGTGTTGAGATAAGTCAATTGATAGATTAATCTCAAATCTTTACCGCTACATTTTCTTTACATATCATCACTGTCGCATTTTTCGTTCTCTCTTAGTATTGATTTACGCGTGCGACACCCCTAGACAAACGAGAAAGTCGAGTCTGCGAACATGGTGATCCTACGCGGCCTCAGGGGAAGGTTGTATGAAACCAATAAGAGATGGATCGAACAACTACACAACATACTTTGGCCCTATCAGACAACAACCTACTCATTAAATGGGGAGACTCCTTTCCAACTTGCATACGGAGCCGAGACCGTCATCCCCGTAGAAATCAGGGAACCCTCTAGACAAATTAAAGCTCCCCTCGACGTGGATGTCGCACTGAGGGAAGAGCTCGATCTTGTCGAGGAAATTTGAATGGGGGAAGCTTTGTAAGAAACCTCCCTCAAACAAAAAATATCCATAAGATATGACACCAAAGTCATACGGCGAGACTTCGAATTCTGCGGCCTAGTCCTTAAGAGAAATCATAAGGAGTCTCGCGAGGGAAAACTCTTCGCAAACTAGAAAGGCCCCTACTGCGTCCATGCGAAAACGGGGACCGGGGCCTATTACTTAGAAAACTTAAACAGGGAACAACTTGCTCGACCTTGGAACACCGAAAAACTAAGGGAATATTATAGTTAAGACACTAATACAGCCAGTGTGACTCGTCGAGATAACAGACACATCTTTTCCCGACCACATGTGCTTGCCTAAGTACAAGCATGCCACTCAAAATTAAACAAAGAGGCAAGTCTCCTTTCTTTTGACAAGCAGATTCTTAGCCCAACATGGATATTTCAAACGAGTTCCACCATCATCGTACCACAATGGTAGAACACCCAACTCGCGATGGGAAGTTCATGCCGCCGATCTCAGTCCCTCAAAACGAGCCATGAGTTTCGGCCCATGCCTGGAAACAACCATGGTCGTTTGACCAGTCCCCCCACATCTGTGAACGAGCACACCCCCGAAACTCCTAATCAGGATAAAATGTCTCAAACAAATAATCATACCAAACATGTAAACATTCCACATTACAAATAATCAATAAATCCTGCACGATACAAAGTTATAAACACTTAAATAATGTATCTTAAAAAATGAATGACCACCATGGTCGGAAACTTTGAAATGACGACCACAAGGGCCGCAATTGTACGGAATTACATAAAGGGGGCCTGAGGCCCCCAACCAAAAAAAATTATCATATGGACACGAAGACTGTGATTGTTTGGAAGTTACATCAAAACAAGAAGAGCCCAAAGAAAAAATTACAGTAATACGGTTCACAGGCCAAAACAAAAATAGCAACAATAAAATTATTAAATGCCAGACTGAAATCCCTCCTCGTTTGAATTATCCTAGGGGGAAAGCTCCTTCGCTGGTCCATCCTCTCAAGCCTAGGGAGTTAAGCACAACAATATTACCATCTTCCACATATTGGAGGAACCCCATGTCGGCTGTGTTAAATTCCACAGTTGGGTTAAGTACCCTAAGCTACTCCATATCATTATGTACGGCCCCGGTGGTGTTAGCCGCACTGTCATCTATGTCCAACTAGAGGCAGGAAACCAACTCAGCACGGGTTTTCAGACCCTTGGCCTCTTCTGGCTCATCCTCGACAGGAGCTTCCTCTGCCCTTAAAGTGGCGTTTGACTCCTCTAGGGACTTCTTCCCTAGAAAAAGGGTGTCGTGCTCCTCGGTGACCTTGGCCAGTTTTTCCTTTGACGCCTTGCTCGTAGCATTTGCTGCGACAAGCTTCTCCTCGAGAGTCCCCACTTTGGCCTGATATTTCCTCAGCTCACCCTCCACGGAGGTACCTTCCTCGGTATACACCACATCCATTCCCAACACCCTCATTACTGCACTAGCATCACGGGCTAGCATCCCCCTCTTTCTTGGGAAAACCATATCCTCTAGCGTCAGCAATTCAGCCCGAAGAGGTAACAAGGAGAAGCCTTGAAAGAATTTCATGTTATGAAAGCGTGGAAGCAGCTCAAACTTGCCCTTGTCTTGCTCACCCCTCAAATCGAAGGTACCCTAAACACGCTCTCTCTTGAACCTCGAAGACACCAGTTGAGAAGAAGGATGCCCGACCAAAGGACAAGACATCCACGTCCACAAACCCGCTTGAGGGACAATCCCTGCATCACCCTTAGGACCTTTTTCTTGACTTTTGCCCCTTCCTCAATTTTTGAGCAGCAGCAACTGACTTTATCATACGCTCCTGAGTAGCATTCATCCTTCTTGCAAAAAAAACGAATAAGATACAGTGAACGGGGATAAAGAAATATGCGCGCAAGATAAATCTAAAATACAAGATAAACTACCCAAGTATGCCACAAGATCCCTGAATTCGAGGAGCTCTTTCACATTTATAAGCCCCAGTTCATACATGGGCTCCCCATCCTCGTTTGTCAAGGGCCTCCCCCATTTTCCCACACGCTGGACAGAGGGTATCCCCATAACAAAGGTTGATAAACGATCATGGTTGGACAGATCCTCGGGACCCAGTGCTAATTCTTCCAGATTTAATGAACGGTCACTCAATCAAAATGTTTCTTCAACCAAAAGAAATGAAACTGTGGCACCAACTTCACCACTGGGTTCCCTTCCTCGTTCTTCACGGGGTTCCCCTCCTCATCAACCAGTAAGACACTCCTAAAAACATTTAATAACACCCTCTCTGACACAGGCTGGATAAGCATATAACTCTCCTTAAAGTGGTGTCCATATTCAAGGTAAGACTTGAACAACTTCCCGTTGGCTTGTTTCAAGAAAACCCAAACCCATTGCTTTCCAACCTGTCCCCGTTGGACGTCGAACCAATAAAAGAACAAAGGGACAGTGGCCCTTATCTGCAAATTACCACATACTATTTCAAAATCCCGCAAGAAGGTGATTAAATTGGGATGAAGCTGAGAAGGAGCAAGATAGAAATTCCGAAAATTGGCCATATGTAGATTAGAGAAGGAAGCTGAAGACCCATCTCCCAAAAGAAAATTTTGTACACAGGGATATGGTTTTCTTTAAACTTCAAGCATATCCGGTGATCCTTCCTAGGGATGTAAACTATCCACTCCTCCTCTGTTTCCTCCGACTCCATCCCCGGAGCCACTAGCGTAAACACCTCGTATGCATGCTAAACAAAATGAGAAAAGATCTTCATGGGGTTCAGCACAAGCCAAGCTAAAGAGTCCTTGACCACAGGCTTAACCTGAACGTCTGCACCCTACTCGGGCAAATTTTGGGTATGACAATTACCCCTATTTAATTACTCTTCGACTGAATGGGTGTGAGAATCGAAGGTCTCGCACGTTCGGATCCGAGGGTTATTAAATAATGGAAGACCCAAAATTTTGACCAAAGACTCTCTTTTTGAAAAATAGTTTTGAACAATTAAAACAAGTAAAACAAAAGGACAAGGATGAAGTGAATACCCCATCAGTGACTGGAGCATGGATTAACATATCTACCTTTGCCAAGGGACTAAACCAATAGATATGAAAAAGGACGCCATCGAAGATTTTGCATTCCTACCCCAACCTAGGGGGCAGGTAATGCAGGTATCAACTCTATTTATGACAAGGGACTAAACCAATAGACTCAAAAAATGTCTGAAAAAAACTTGCTAACGCTTCGGGACTAACATAGTAACTTGTATCGCATATTTTTCATACCTATCACAACCTAAGGGATAAGTAATGCGGTATTAATATTATCTTTGCCAAGGGACTAAACTAATAAGATTGAAAATTTTGGAAAAATAACTTATCATTGCTCAAAGACCCACATGAATAGTTATATGTGATTTGCATATCTACCACAACCTCGGGGGTAGATAATGAGGGTATCAACTCTATTTATGCCAAGGGATAAACCAATAGAGTAAAAAAATTGAAAACAACTTGCTAATGCTTCGGGACTAACATAGTAAGTTGTATCACAATTTTTTCGTATTTATCACACCCTATGGGATAAATAATGTGGTATCAATATTATCTTCGCCAAGGGACTAAACCAATAAGATCAAAAATTTTGGAAAATAACTTATCATTTCTGAGAGACCCATATGAATAGTTATATCTGATTTGAACATTTACCACAATATAGGGGGTAGATAATGTGGTTATCAACTTTATCTATGTGAAGGGACTAAACCAATAGAGTCGAAAAAAGTTTGAAAACAACTTGCTAACGCTTCGGGACTAACATAGTAAGTTGCATCGCAAATTTTGCATATTTATCACAACCTATGGAATAAATAATGAGGGCTTGAAATTTGATGTTTGAATTTGAAATTTGATAGTTTGAAAATTTAATACTAGGCCATGGATATGAATCATAGAAATGCCACCTAGTATAACACCTCTAATTGTTACGTCTGTTCTTAACTAAGGTAACTATCTCTAGTGGTATAAAACACTAAGATCTGAATTTTCGATTTGTGTATGTGACTTAGCTAGTAAATAGGCCTTGTAATTTCTTGAAGTATTCATGGGCCTTTATGATTTAAATGGAATGCATCATTGATAAGTTTATGTACAATATTTAATTATAATATTATGGATATGTATTTCGTATGTAGATGCACCAGGTATTATGAATGTTTTTGATGATCTTGCTTCTTTGGATCATTGGGTCTTCAGGGTCACTGACTTCCCAACATTCTGTTGTTTTGTTGTGGCATTTCCAAGTCGACTTGTATCTTGATATGTTATTGGGAATAGTGTAAGTTTGATTTTTATGATCATAATTCGAGCGTAGGCATGGATTTCTTTTAACATTTTTATAAACCAAAGTGATTTTTGATGTTTGTTAATGCTTTCTATTTTGCCATGTCCCCAAAGTGGTTTCAATGCAGTGTTTACAAGAAATAATCGTCGTATTTTTCAAACAAGTTGGAAAAAGAAAAAAATAATTGAAAAGATTTGCAAAATAAATTATTTTTATTAATGAAAGTTCCTTTGAATAGGCCAAAATACAAGATGCAATTCCTAAAAATAGGAAATTACAAAAAGATAAAAAAAGAAAATGGAAGTGATAAATGATTTCCAATGCTGCTATTTCTCCAATGTCCTTGATAACTCCAATCACTTTTCTTTCGAGAAAGATGATTTGATTACACCCTCCCTTTCATAGTTGTTGATGTAATGAGTCCTCGAGTCACAATCTTTTTGTTATTTGGATAAAATCTCTAATTTTTGCCTAGATCGTCCTTTCGGGTTTTCAGTCCCATGGGATGATGATTTTTTCTATATGTCCCTAATTTTTTTCGGAATCTCCTTTTCAGGTTTTCAATCCACCAGGATGCTCCTTTTTGCCTAAGTCTCCCTTTCTGGTTTTCGACTTATCGGGCTTATTCTTTTATACATAGTATTTTTTGTATGCTTTGGAATTCAAAGGGTGTGGTAGTTCTTCTTTGTCCATTACCGTGAGTATAAGAACTCCTCTTGATAAAGTTGTTTTTACCAAATATGGATCTTCGTAGTTAGGTGTCCACTTCCCATGTGAATCTAAACAAGGTAGCATAATCTTCTTGAGGACTATATCTCATTCTTGGAATACTAAAGGATGAACCTTCTTATGATGCTCGATCTTGAAATCGTCACACATTTACATCATCATTTTATTATTCAAGTTAGACCCATTTCCTGTGATGATTTTGCTAGGAACCTCATACCGGCATATGATATTTTGCTTGATAAATCGGGTGACGACTAGTTTAGTCACATTTGCGTAAGAAGAGACTTCTACCCACTTGGTGAAATAATCAATGGCGACCAATATGAATCGGTGTCTGTTGGAAGCCTTTGGTTCGATCATTCATATTATATCAATTCCCCACATTGAGAATGGTCATTGTGAACTCAGGATGTTCAGAGGAGTTGGTGGCATGTGTACCTTGTCAGCATAGATTTAGCTCTTGTGGCATATCTTTGTATAATGGTAACACTCATTCTCCATTGTCAACCGATAGTAACCTGCTCTTAATATTTTTCTAGCCATGACATGTCTATTTGCATGGGTCCCAAAGTTTCCTTCATGGACCTCTTTCAAAAGTGTGGCTTCTTCGTGTTTATCCATGCATCTGAGTAAAACTATGTCATAGTTTCTTTTGTATAATACATCCCCATTTAAGAAGAACTTTGTTGCTGCCTTTCTTAGAGTTCGCTTGTCTATTATTGAGGTGTTTTCTAGATATTCATGTTTCTCTAAATACCTCTTAATGTCATAAAACCAAGGTTTGTTACCTGGCCCTTCTTCAATTTTGAGACAATGCGCGGGCTCTTCGAAATGTCTGATTGTGATGCATGTTTCATGATTAGGCAAGTTACATTGAACATGGCTGACAAAGTTTTTATGTTGTCTGCGATTTGATTTTCTTCTCAGGGGATGTGAGTGAAAGTAATCTCCGCAAACTATGTAGCTAGCTCCAAAACATGATCTCGATATGGAATTAATTTTGGATCTCGGGTGTCCCATTCACTGTTGAATTGGTGTATGACTAACGTTGAAACTCCATATACTTCGAGGAATTTGATCCTTATGTCAATCGAAACTTCTAAACCCAATATACAAGCTTCCTATTCGACAATATTATTAGTACAATTAAAATACAACCTTGCAGTATAAGGTTTAAGAAAGTTCTTTGGAGATGTCAATAGTGCTCCAATCCCATTCCCTAAGGCGTTTGAAGAACCATCAAACATGAGTGTCCATCATGCTCCTAGTTCACGTCTTTCGTTGGGCCCTGGTATTTTGTAGTCTCCTATAACAATGATGTCTTCGTCCAGGAAGTAAAACATCATTGGTTGATATTATGCCACTGGTTGATGAGCTAGGTGATCAGCTAATGAATTGCATATGATATCTTTTTGTGTAACATATTGGATGTCGTATTCGTATTCGGATAACACATACTTCAAAGGATCCATTCTTTCTATTAACCATGTTGTGTGAGTCAACATATATTGTCTCATTCGTTTAGTGGCCCAAGGTAGAGCACAATAAGTCTTCTCGAGGAAAGAGTATTGGGTTTCATAATTAGTAAATTTTTTGCTTGTGTAATAGATAGTGTGCTCATTTCTACCTATTTCATCGTGTTGGCCCAATACGCATCCCATAGAACCCTCGAGAACTTTTAAGTACATAATAAGTGGCCTCTCGGGAACATGTGTCATGAGAATTAGTAGCACTTGTAGGTATTGCTTTATTATTTCAAAGGATGTTTGACATTCTTCATTCCATTCAATTTATTGATCCTTTCTAAATAGTTTTAATATAGGCTCGCAAGTGGAAGTTAGGTGTGATATGAACCTTGAGATATAGTTTAATCATCCTCAGAAACCACGAACCTCTCTTTCTGTTCTTGGAGATGGGATTCCTTGTATGGCCCTTACTTTATCGGGATCCACTTCGATACCTTATTGGATTACAAAGAAACCCAATAGCTTGCCTAATCTGACACCAAACGTACATTTTTTCGGATTTCAACCTTTATCTAAATTTTTATAGACATTCGAACAATTTTTATAAGTGGTGAAACTATCGGAAAAAAACAAAGAGCCTCCACAAAACCTTATTTTTCCCGAAGGAAGGGGTAATATCGAGAAAACCCTAAGAAGATGGATAAGATAGTCTTGCGACCAAGAAAGGTTAAGCAAGTCGATTATTCAAGGGGAAGGTATTAGCACCCCTCACATCCATTGTACTCAACGGGATCCATTTTGTTTGTTTGCTTCTAAGGGTGTGTTTATCTATAACTATACTTGCTAAGGGGAAAGAAATGGTTTTCTATAAGTGCGTTCGTAAGTGTCTCGCAACCCTTTTCCTGCGTAGCCAGTGAAGTAATCAGAACACCATAGTTCCTCTAGAAAATGTTGATTTGTTGGTTTTTTTAGTGAACAACGTTAACACACGCATTCTAGCAATACACACGGCCTGTGTCGCGGTAAAACGAAGATAAAATGCCCTTTTGAGGGAATTTTTTATTTGTTGGCCATTTTCGTTAATTGTGAAATGAGTTTGAATAACTATTAAGTGTTTTTGTATTTTTTGGTTAAGAAAAGAAATTTTTTGTTTTAAAAGAAGAAAGAGTTTAAGAGGGATACTAGAAAAACCCTAATTGTTGTCATGCATGAGTTATAACCTAAGGTCTAATTCAACATGAAACAACTAATCATTTCGTAGAATCTCTTAACAGAATATAGCATCAAGAATCAACCAAATTAACAACAAAAAATCTAATATATTTTTTATTATTACTTTATTTATGATATTTTTATCAAATATTATAATATTTTTTTATGATTTTTGTGAAAATAAAATATTAAACCTAATTGTAAATATTTTTTATTTTATTATGCCAGGAGAAATATTAAACCTATCACCAATAAAATTAAGACAAAGATTAAAACAAAAATAAAAATGGAGAAAAATAGAAGGAGAAAAGCCTAGGCGGGAAGGTTAAAATCAGGGGGTGTAATCAGAAGTTCAAGCTTGGGAACTAAGCCCACCAGCAAAGGACCAGGAGGAATTTTTTGTAAACAACTTTCAGGTTCCAGAAAAAAAAAAGACACTGGCTTGAGGTGCGGGGCACTGGCACCGAAGGCCCATGCATTTTATGAATGATTTTATAAATAAGGTTAATAAAAATAATTAAATAATGGTGGACCTGGGCCGAACAGGTTCGACCCAAGGCCCACCCCCTTTGGTATCAAACTCGTGAACGGGTTTTACAAACCCTAGAAAACAAAACAAAAACAAGGCAACACCTTCTCCAAAACAGAGTTTCAGAATCTTTGTGCTTCTTCTCCATCAACGAACCACACAACTCTGTATCACGTCTCCTCCAACCTCTAACTCCCTATCTCAATTATCTCTCTCGATCCATCATTTTCTGATGTTAACCCCCATCTTCCTTGACTTCCTCTTTCTCAGCTTTGCGGTTCTCTCAACTTCTCTCCCAAATTGGTGAGCTTCTTTCTCTATTCAATTGACTCATCACAAACTGTTATATCCCAAAACAAGGAAAATCTAATCCCCAAACTTCCTACCCCTAACGATTTCCTCAGAAACCCTAAGCTAAGAGAAAAACTCAACTGAAAGATATATATACTGAGAGATGGGTCTCAATTGAAAAGTCAAAGGTTGGTGGGAGAGTCTTCTCGAAACAGCGACAATGAGGTATATTTCAGACTTCTTCTCTTTTATGATTCTATGTTTCATCTTCTAGATTTAATATGTTTGTTTGTAAGTGAAAACAAAGGTCAGGGGTGAGTTGAAATTTAAGGTTGTCGAACGATTCTAGTTAGCGTTTTCGTCTGAATGATTTTGTGAGTAACATGTTATATTAATGGTCGAAAGGTAATATTGAGAGTGGTTGTGATTTTGTGTTTGTGGGAAATATGGTCGAGCGGAAGTTATTGGGCTCTGAATTGAAAGTTTTCAAGCGGCTGAAATCGTTGGTTTTGAGGAGCTCAAAGTTATGGTTCATAGTAAGATATAAGGAGAGCATAAAGTGGGTCTCGTGTTAGTCGCATGCGGGCTCAATTGAAAGGTGTGATTTGCTTCAGATTCGATTCTTCTTCGTTCCGAACCGTTGAATCCTCATGACTATGGTTTGGCTCTTGGTTGCAAAGAGAGGTAAGAATTTTTTGATTTATGTGTTCATGGTTCTGGAGTTAGATTGTTAGATTGATGATGTTATATTGTTGATGAAGGTGTACTTTCCAGGCTTCACGTGTAGCTCTTCAGCTTTGGTCGAATGTGAAGTTTGCAGAGTGATATTGCTTAGAGTTAATATTAGGGTAATATGAGTTTTGTGTTTGGAGAGGAAACGTATACAAGACACATGAAAGTGTGTATAGTGTAAGCAGAACAAACAGACGCGTAATGGAAAAAAGGTTATGCAGAAATAAATAGGAATAAAATGATACCTATCAAACTCTCTTCGATGAATCTTCAAAAAACAGTAAGCTTTACACTTCCTCTTCAGCTTTTGATTCGAAACCCGGTTGATGCTTGGATATGATGACTATTTTGTTACGTTGTGTGGTTTTTTAATTTCTGGCGGTGTGGTTGGTTTTTGAGGGCAGAGATTTGGTTAAAGAAGTTGGGGGTTATGATATAATTTGAACAATCTTTTCATTGATTTTCTCCACTGATTTTTCTTGTCCCTGCTTTCTAATTCCTTGTTGTATTTATAGGTAGCTTTGAGGGAATTTTGGGTGGAAATAACCCAAGAATTTGAGCTATTTGAACATTTTTGACATGCTGATTTGTGATTTCTTTGGTGCAGTTTTTTTCTTGCCATTTGTATACAAAGTTACAGCAGACTTTGGACTGGCTTTATGCAGGTTTGTAATAGGCTTGCGAACAACTTATGCAAGGTTGCTTGTGAAGCCGTAGTAGCCTATTTTCGCATGGCTATTTGTGTAGATTTTGGATTGTTTTGGGAAGGCTTGTGGCGCAGTATTGCAGCAGCTTTGAACTATTATACTTTGGTGATATCTTTCTGATCTTGGTCTTTTATTTTTTTTGTCTGTGACTCAGAACTGTTGTTCTTCCTTTGTCATATATTTCTGAAGGGTTTGTGATTTGGGGAAAGTAATGAACAAAACTTAAGGTTTTGGGGCTGTTTTGGCTTGTTGTATTTAGTGTTATAGTAAAACAGACTGTTGGCAGTAAGGATAAGCTTTTGACAATGCTTCTTGGTTGACTTTGTTACTGAAGTAACCTGTTTTTTAAAATCTTTTTCTGATTTTTTATGCTTGAGGTTTTCATTTGTTATTGTAGGTTGGGCTGAAAACTAAATTGTATGTGTGGGCTTTTTGGCAACTTTTCTGATATGATGATTCCCCTGATATGAAATCATGCTTGTTGGGCTGGAAATGCAACATTTGTTTGCATTCTGTTTTAGTGTATGGATTTTCTTTTTTTCTTTTATTGTGAACCAAAATAACCTTTTATGATTTGCAATTGGAGATAAGGCCCGTGAGTGATCTTTTGAATTCTGATTTTTTATTTGCAAGATAATGAGGCCTTTGGATTGGATTTACTGCATGATTGAAAACACCATTTGTTTCTGATTCCTCCATAAACCCTAATGATGAGATTAGAAGAAAACTTTGCTTGCAAACTTCTTGTTCAAATTACGATTGAGCCAACCAATTTTCTTGTTTTTTTTCATGTGAGGGTTGATGGAAGGTGAAGAAGGCAAGGCAAGGTTGAAGAAGGAACCGTGGCTAGCATAAAGCTTTGAAGAGAGTTTGAAGAAGATGAAGATCCTATAGAATAGCCTTAGGATTTAAATTCTTCCTTTTTGTCTTTGTCTTGTAAAGAAAATTTGAGTGCACTTGTAAATGATAAATAATAACACATTAAATGTATTTACAAACTTTCTTGAACTTTGGTTAATGGTGCCTTGCTTTGAATGAAACTTGATGGAATTTTTATGCTTGCTAATTGGAACTTGAATGCATTTAAAGCTTGGATGAATTTATGGCTTATTAATAGGTCTTGAATAGTTTTGACAGCTTTGAAACATCATGCCTTAAAATGAGATTTGACGAATACTTGGATGAACTTTGAATGATGGACAATGACCAATTAAGTGGAATTAGTGAAACTTGAATAAGTCTTATAATTTTATGGATATTCAAATGATGAATGACCTCTGTAGCTTGCATGCCAAGCAAGCCATATGCATTATCTCCTAACTTGAATCCAATTCTCAATGAAAACCTTAATTTCCATGTTCAAATGCAAGTGACTTGTAACTGAAGTAACAAAGAATAACCTTTCCTTGATCACCCTATGAGTTCACAACAATCTTATCTAAATACTTTGCAATTTAATTCGCGAACCCATGACATGATGACTAAGAATTTTAATTCAAACACAATGCCCTTGGGAAGAACTTCGAGTGAAAAAGAAGCTTGAAATAACAAAGGTATCCTTGAGATAAAAAACCCTAATCCATTGACCTTGTGTAGGAAAATAAACCATAACCCTTAGCCTTTGGTGAATTTGAATGAGAAACAGCCTTGTTCATGAAAGAATAAGCTAGTGATAACCATACTTCAAAACCCTTATTCCCATAGTCCACTGCTCAAGAGAAGAACCACGAAAATCAATTGTACTGAGTGTAGAATCCCCAAACCAATAGAAACCCTAATTATCACAACCTCTGATTGTGAACCCCTGCTTTATTGAATGAAGGAATGATGTGTGATTGACCTAGTGAAAACGATGCAAATGAAAAGAAAATCCTAATCCAGATAAGAGCAAAATGGGTAGAACAAATTTGGGGTATGACAACTGCCCCTATTTAATCGTCTTAAACCTGAAAGTGAGATTGGCGGAGACCTTTAGATCATTTTAAGGTAGAAGAAGATTAAATACCAAGACCTGAAATTTGTCCTGGAGAGATGGTGTGAATTTTATTATTTGTGATGTTTGATGGGGATGAAAAATGAATTATCAAGTGAACTGGTCATGACGGATAAAGGCGGTTTGAATAATGATAGCTTGTACTGGGGTAACGGTGCCAATACAAGGTTCTTGGGGAGGTGGGCGTTAAAGTGATGTGGTTGATGATTTCATGGTGACTAAAAGTAGGATTAATAATAACTTAATAACTTAAAGATGATAGGTAGAACTCGACAACAGCTGAGAATTTATCCTGTAGGATTCACGACCCAAAGGAAAGGTAAAGACAAAAGGTAAAGGTCAACATATGATCTATGACCCAAGATAAAGGTAAAGACAATGGGTAAAGATTGACGTATGATCTACTACCCAAGAAAATAACATGAGGGTAAGACCTGCGAGGGACCTACGACCCTAGAAAAAAACGTGAGGGAAAGACCTGTGAGCGACCTACAACCCTATAAAAGATAATGTGGGGTTAATACCTACAACAAACTACGACCCTAGAAGAGATAACATGGGGGTAAGACCTACGAGCGACCTATGACCCTAGAAAAGACAACGTGAAGGTAATACCTACGAGCGACCTACGACCCTGGAAAAGATAACATGAGGGTAAGACCTACGGGCGACCTATGATCCTAGAAAAGAAAATATGAGGGTAAGATCTACAGACGACCTACGACCCTAGAAAAGATAACATGGGGGTAATACCTACGAGGGACCTACGAACCTAGAAAAGATAACATGAGGGTAAGACCTACAAGTGACCTATGACCCTAGAAAAGATAACGTGAGGGTAAGACCTACGAGCTACCTACGACCCTAGAAAAGATAACATGAGGGTAAGATCTATGGACGACCTACGACCCTAGAAGAGATAACAATGGGTATTGTGAGTTGGGGAGTACAATGTACTGGCACCATGGCTTATTTTGGTTGATAGTGTAATGACAGATGTTAACTGGGAATTATGAGGATAATATTCTTTGTGGGGATGTTTTATTGTTTTAAGGATTGATTTGGGGCTTTCGTGCAAGGTACAAAATCTGGCTCATGCTTCATATGAATTTTGAAGTGTGGCGTGACGGTCCATTTCAACGGATATGCTATGTGTTTGAGGATGCAATGTAATATGCAATGATGATTGCTATATGCAGAATGCAAGCGGTTGGGCCCATTGGGGTCCGTTGCCCGTTTTCTTGAGATGCCAATACATATTGATGCTTGAAAACTTTGAGAATTGAGTTATATCCTTGTTAAGGATTGAATCTTATTAAGGAGGAGTAGCTTGATTTGACTTTCCCTACGTGCTGGACTTCTTGTGGATGACAGAGTAGAGATATGTATCTCATCCAATATCCCAAGTTTCTCAGTGTTGGAGAATCAAATGCTCAATTGTCTGTAAGGAGGTGATGAGGACGAAAGTTTGGTCGAGGTGACTGTTACGACTTGCTACATGCATAGAAAAACAAAATTTGAATGACATGGCATTCCCTTGGGATGCCTTCATGCCTATGTAACATCGTGTTTGACATCTTAGCTTGTGATTATTATTTCCTTATTGTTTTCAATGCAATTCTTAATAAAGAATTTAAATCACAATTCGCATACGAAAAATAAAGTAAAAAGGGCACAGAAAAGAAACTTTTTGGTGGAAAGGAAAATTTTATTAATTAGAGTGGCATGTGAATAAGCATTTGTACATGGAAACAATTCCTAAATGAGGATGTTGTGAAGAAAGTACAACAAGTAAAATTGCAATAAGAAAAACTCAAACTTCCATTAAAACTGACATTGTTATAGTTCCCATATCCTTGATCGTCCTAGTGTTGTGCTTCTGAAGGATAACAGTTGAGTCGATCCATCCAGTGCTAGAAGGGTGCACTTGTTGTTCGTGAAGATTTTTCAGACTGCAGTCTCTCGCTCTTTGTCCCTAATTTTTTCCTGGATCTCCCTTTCAGGTTTTCAATCCACCAGGATACCCATTTTTTCCTAAGTCGCCCTTTCGGGTTTGTGACTTATCGGGTTATTCTCTTTTTTTTCCTTTTCCCTTTTTTTAGCCCTAAATTTTGCCTAAGCCGCCCTTGCCGGTTTTCGACTCAGCGGGTCCTTTTATGTGTAGTATTTTTTGGCTAAGTCTGAATTGACTGGAAGTGGAATGTTTTCCCCATCCATGTCTGTTAGGATTAGAGCACCTCCTGAGAAAGCTTTCTTCACGATGTACAGCCCATCATAGTTGAGAGTCCACTTGCCTCTTGGATCATAGTAAATTGGTAGAATCTTCCTTAAGACCAGGTCATCTGTATGGAACTCTCGAGGTCGAATCTTCTTTTCAAATGCTCTCTTGAGACGTTGTTGATATAACTGACCATGAAAAATGGCTGCTAGGCGCTTCTCTTCGACGATATTGAGTTAGTCGAGCCTTGTTTGAATCCATTCAGCTTCATCAATCTTAGTATCCATCAGAACCCTTAATGAAGGAATTTCCACTTCGACTGGGAGCACCACATCCATAGCATAGACTAGTGAAAAAGGGGTTTCCCCAAAGGAAGTACACACTGAAGTTTGATAGACGTGTAGAGCAAAGGGCAACATCTCATGCCAATCTTTGTATGTTCTAACCATTTTCTAGACGATCTTCTTTATATTCTTGTTAGCTGCTTCGACTACGCCATTCATCTTTGGCCGATATGGTGATGAATTATGTGCTCAATCTTGAATTCTTAACACATTTCCTTCATTGTTTTATTGTTTAGGTTCGAGCCAGTATCAATGATGATCTTGTTAGGAGTTCCATAATGACATATGATTTCTTTCTTGATGAAGCGGGTGATGACTTGCTTGGTCACATTCTTGTACGAAGCTGCTTCCACCCATTTGGTGAAGTATTCAATAGTGACGAGGATGAACCTGTGTCCACTTGAAGCGCTTGGCTCAATCCGTCCAATCATATCAATGCCCCACATTGCAAAGGGCCATGGTGAAGTTATCACATTCAAAGGAGTTGGAGGAATATGTATCATGTCTACGTAAACATGACATTTGTGGCACATCTTCACATACACACAATAGTCACTTTCCATCATCATCCAGAAATAACATGCTCGTAGGATTTTCTTGGCCATGGCATGTCCACTGGCATGAGTCCCAAAAGAGCCCTCGTGAATTTCTCGTATGATGGATTCTGCTTCGTGTCCATCCATGCATCTGAGCATAACCGAATCATAGTTTCTTTTGTACATAAAGTGTCCTGACAGAAAAAACTTGGATGTTAATCTTTTAAAAGTCCGCTTATCACAAATTGTAGCACCCTCGGGGTACTCTTGCTTCTCAAGATATCTTTTGATTTCAAAATACCATTGCTTTTCGTCCGACACGTCTTCAGTTGTGAGACAATGAACAATGAAAACGTGTTCTGGCTCCTTGTAATGAAGGATTCTTATATCGGGTGCATGATTTAAATAATTGACTTTGAACATTAATGTTAAAGTAGCTACTGCATCTACCAGTTAATTTACTTCTCTAGGAATGTTCTCAATGGTGATCTCATCAAAAATGGGAAACAACTCTAATATGTAATCCCGGTATGGAACTAAATTAGGGTGTCTTGTATCCCAATCACCTCTTAATTGGTATATTACTAAGGTAGAATCCCCATAACCTTCAAGAATCTTGATCTTAAATCAATGGATGCTTCAAGGCCCATTACACAAGCTTCGTATTCTGTGACATTATTCGTACAATCAAAACATAGCCTGGCCGTGAAAGGCATGTGAGTATTGCATGGAGAAGTCAGAACTGACCCAATACCATGGCCCATGGCATTTGATGCACCGTCGAACGTGAGAGTCCATCGATCCCCTAGTTCGGGTCCTTACTTATCATCAGTTTCATAACATCCTCGTCTGGAAAATCGAACTTCATTGACTGATACTCTTCCAATGGCTGGTGGGAAAGATGATCTGCAAGAATTCTACCTTTGATAGCCTTTTGTGTGATGTACTAGATGTCATACTCAGATAAAAGCATTTTCCATTGAGCCAATCTGCCTGTAAGTGCTGGTTTCTTGAAGATGTACTTTATCGGATCCATCTTAGGTATCAGAAGTGTAGAATGCGTCAACATGTATTGCCTCAAACGCCGAGTTGCCCACGTAAGAGCGCAACAAGTCTTCTCAAGTAATGAATACCTTAATTCACAATCAGTAAGCTTTTTGCTCTGGTAATAAATCACGTGTTCTTTTTGTCTAGTGTCATTATGTTGTCAGAGCACACAACCCATAGATCCTTCAAGCACAGTCAAATACATAATAAGAGATATCCCTGGAACTGGAGGTATGAGTATTGGTGATTCCTGAAGGTACTGTTTAATCTTTTCGAAGGCCTCTTGACAACTATCATCCAAATGGACACCTTGATTCTTGCGCAACAATTTAAAGATGGGTTCACATGTAGCTGTAAGATGAGAAATGAATCTGGCTATGTAAAATTTAACCTTCCGAGGAAGCCCTGTACTTCTTTTTAATATTTTGGTGCTGACAAATACTGTATTTCTCTTACTTTGTTAAGATCTACTTTAATCCCTCGCTGAATTACGATAAAACCAATTAACTTGCCTGATCGAACTCTAAAGGTGAATTTGTTGGGATTAAGCATTAACCTAAACTTTCATAGACGGTCAAACAACTTCTGCAAATGGACCAGATGTTCTTCCTCAGTTTGCGATTTTGCAATCATATTGTCCACATACACCTCGATCTCTTTATGAATCATATCATAAAAGAGAGTCACCATAGCTCGTTGATATGTTGCACCAGCATTTTTGAGACCAAAAGGCATGACCTTATAGCAAAAATTACCCCACGAAGTGGTGAAAGCTATTTTATCCATGTCTTCAGGAGTCATCTTTATCTGATTGTAACCCGAGAATCCATCCATGAAGGAGAAAACTGAAGACATAGCAGTATTATCAACCAATACATCAATATGAGGCAACGGGAAATCATCCTTCAAGCTTTCTCTATTCAAGTCTCGGTAGTCAACACACATATGTACCTTGCCATCTTTCTTAGGTATAGGCACAATGTTAGCAATCCAAGGTGGATTATTTATCACAGATAAGAAACTTGTATCAAGTTGTTTCTGAACTTCTTCTTTGATCTTCAATGCCATGCCGAGTTTGGTCCTTCGCGGCTTCTGCTTTACAGGAGGACATTCTGGCTTAAGAGGAAATCTGTGCATCACTATATTAGTATCTAAATCAAACATGTCTTCATAATACCAGGAGAACATGTCAGCATACTCTCGAAGTAACTCAACCAACCCCTTCTTTTCTTCAGTTTTCAAGGCAACACCTATCTTGACTTCTCTCTTTACCTCTTCAGTATCGATATTGATAACTTATGTATCTTCTTGATATGGTGGGTTGACCTTCTCTTCTTGTCTCAAGAGTGTCTTTATTTCTCCAGTGACTTCAAAATCTTCCCCAGTGTCCTCGTTAGCATGGTCAACTGAATTCTAGAGGATATTAGGAACCATATCACTATCATTTTCGATGGAATTCGAGACGTATCTGGATGATTGATGATTTTATGTTTTATTTTATAAGGTGTAAGAAAATATTTAGAATATGAAAAGAAAAGCATTTCCATTGTATTTTAAAAAGTAAAAGTAAAAGAAAAGACATGGAACAAAATTGTATGCGAAAGTGTGATTTTCATTCAATTTTAAACGGAGATTGAAACATAAGGGACCCTTCTACAAGTTATCTCTATGCCTTAGGTAGGGCATATGACTTAATGGAAATAGAAAATTACACATCAAGGAAAACAACTTCAGGGATGTCCACGGTAGTCCAATTGCTGAGCTCCTGGTCCAGCGCAACCTGATAGATAAATCTGGAAACATCTTCATTGTAACTTTCATCATATGTTGCAAGCACTTGTCCTTCTTTTCTTGTACCAGCACTGATGAACACTTCAAAAATTGGGAGAACCTGCTTTCCTTTGAGAGAAACCAAACTAGCTTGCACAGAGGATGGTGGCTGATACTCGAGACCACATCGATCTTTCTTCTCAGGTACCTCAATCAATTTTCCCTAACCATCATGGGGAGATCTAGCTTCCATGAGGGCTTTGGCATCATTCAAAGAGGCCATGGGTGCTTCATACATCTTACCTTCCATGACGAGGAACCTGTCAACAGAAACAATCTCCAGAGTTTGAAAGGGCAACTCATGCTTCTCACCTTCCACTTCCATATAATGGTAGGTTTTTATCTTATTAATCACTACATCTTCTTCTCCACAAACGACAACAACTTTGTTGTTTACAATGAACTTCAGGCATTGGTGAAAAGTAGATGTCACCGCTCCTACTACATGGATCCATGGGCGACCCAAAAGGCAAGTATAATATGGACGAATGTCTATAACATAGAATGACAGATAGAAGGTGTGTGGACCAATCTGGACAGGCAACTCCACTTCTCCCTCCACATATCTCCTTGAATTGTTAAATGCTAGAACACTTAGCGTAGAAGGCCTCATCATTACCCCGTCCATAATCAGCTTAAACAGAGTAGCCTTGGGCATCACATTGAGTGAAGAACATGTATCTACCAAAACTTGAGATAAAATCGTATCCAAACACTTCATGGAAATGCGCAGCTCCTTGTTGTGGGCTCTGCCTTCAACTGGGAGCTCATCATCACAGAAACCCAAACAATTTCGTACATCGATATTGGTTACAATCCCTTCAAACTGGGCCACAGGAATATCTTGTGTAACATGGGCAGAACACAAAATTTTCAGTAAGGAATTGCGGTGGGTCTCTGAACATAAGAGAAGAGACAATATAGAGATCTTGAACGACATATGATTGAGTTGATCCATCACTTTTTAATCACTTCGCTTAAGAATCCTCAAAAGTTGCTTTGCTTCTTGTCCTAAAGAAGGTTTGGGCTGGTTATCAATCACCTGCTTGCCCCTAGCTTGGGCTAGAGCGTCACCGTTGGTTTCTTTGGGAGGTGGTGGTGGGGGAGAAAAAACCCTACCATTATGAGTCATGTTACTAGTTCCTGCAATATTAGTAATACTCTTGTCACCCACCGGGGGACACTCATATTTCTTCCTAAGAATATAGACTACATTATACTCCCATAGAACTGCTTTTGAGTTGTTGCACGGAGGAGGAAAAGAAGTTTGAGCTGTCATGGGGGTAATTGGAGCTTGAATCATTAGTGGGGTAGTAGGAGCCTGAATTGTCAACGGGGTGCCTGTTGTTACTAAGACGCTTCTCAGATAATAAGGAATTTCCAAGACATCAATCTCTTCTTCTTGAAATATCTTATCTACCTGTAGGACACCTTCATGCATTAGTTGTTGTATAGCCGTCTTCAAATTAGTACACTCTTCAGGTTTAGAGGAACATGTTAAGAAAAAATCATGGAATTCTTGCATCACCTTGTGCTCCAATAAATGTTCTGTAACACTCCCTAATGAAATCTTGAACTCACCAACCTTGGTTACCAGATTATGTTCAATACTTCCTTCAATAGCATTGATCGCTGCCCTAGGTGAGGAGGCATGGGATTATTCTGAGTATTGGGACTAACAGGGTTGAAATTTATGGCCTTTGCATCGAGGAGGTCTTAAACTTTACATTTAAATGCTCTACAATTCTCAATCGTGTGGCTTGGGGCTCCATAATGAAATTCACAATGACCATTAATGTCATACCCCCTGGGGAGAGGATTTGGTGGTGGACCAAGTTCATGTAGTTAAACCAGCTGATTGGCAAGTAATTGAGGGAGAAGCTGAGCATATGACATAGGAATGGGATCAAATCTTCTCTCGGGCACTCTTTGTCTATGTTGAGCTCTAATACCTTGAGTTTTTTGATTCTGTTATTGTTAATTCAGAGGTTGCGCAAATTGTTGTTGTGGAAAATATTGTGGTTGAGGAGAGAAAGGTCGTTGTTGGGCCATCCAGGGTGATGGAGTTATAGCAACATACACTTGAGGAACATACTTATTAGGAATAGTAGCAGGTGTTGGGAAATACAGAAATCGAACTTGAGGATATGCATGAGATTTTCCTTGGTTGATTGTGCCAACACTAGTCTCACCTTCTTTCTTCTTGACGAAACCAAAAAATTGCTTCCTACTAATGCCATTATTGTTGTTGGTATTGTTAGGGATACCTTGGATTGTTCCAGCCTTAATACAAGTTTCAACATGTTCTCCAATAATGACCATATCAGAGAAAGAAGTATAGGTATTGTTGATCATGGGTTGGAGATAAGGACCTCGTAGGATACCCTTGCAGCAAGTTCACGCCATGGCGGTATTATAATGGTAATGTTTCAAAAAGGTGTCAGCAAGCTCTCACCAAGTACTGACATGAGTTCTTTCTAGATGCATATACCAGTCCAACGGTGCCCCGGTCAAGCTATCTTGGAAGAAGTGCATGAGTAAAGGTTCATTTTTAGCATAGGCTACCATCTTACGACAGTAGGAATGTAGATGAGCCTCTGGGAAGGAGATGCCTTTGTATTTGTCGAAATCAGGAACCTTCAATTTGGGAGGGATAACTACCCCAGGAACAAGACACATTGTATCAATATTGAATCCCGGAGTCTTGATACCCTCCATGGCTTTGAGACGCTCTTCAAGAGCATGGTACATCTTTGTAGTTTCAGCAACTCTAGTGGAGAGATTCATATGGGGCTCATCAAGATCAATGATGTCGTGATGATTATCAACATCATTCCGAGGAACTCTAGTAGGGGTCTCAACATTTGCATTATTATTCCCTCCATTTGCAAAAGTGGAGGGGGCGGTAGTGGCAAGCTTGGCAACACTTTGATGTAGCTCTTCTTGACCATTGATAATAGCATGAAGGGTTTCCATAAGTTGATCCATTCGAGTGCCCATGGTGTCCATATCTCGGTGGAGAGAATTCTGATTTTCTTTGAAAAGATCCATAAGTCTTCGCTGGTTGCTTCTTGTACAGTAGGGATGTAGGCAAGTCATCTTTATTGTTCACAAAAGTCGATTGAAAAGGGACCCCAATAAGTTCTTGTTGTGAATAATGAATGCATGGTAATATGAATGATTTTTTCATCTTTATTTTCGAGGAAATCCAATGACTCATCTATCTTTTAAAATTTTTGTTTTCATTTTTGAAGAGCTCGACCAACGAGACTTGTCTTTGGAATTACTTAGATATGAGGTGTATATACATGATGGTATGATGTCATGGTATGCTATGACATGAGACCTGAGCTCCACATATTCTGGATAACCACTATACAGTCCTTTGCATAAGCTGAAAGTAACAGGATCAAAGTTCCAACGTCACAAGCATGGAATCAAAGTAACCACCCATAAGGTATGCACTAGGGCTTTATCACCTGCCAAACAAGGATCTAGGGAAACCTCATAGTCTACGCTCTTCCTTTGGATATTACCAACGTCCTAATTACTCAGTAATTAGTAATATTCGTAGGAAAAACTCGTCTGAGTGCAACATTGCGTGACAACTACTTCTAGATTACTCCGTTATATTCTCCTCCCTACACCTAAAAAGGTCAGGATAGGATAATGGTTCTACGGCTCACAGCTTCTCTAGCTGCCAGTTTGAAAGAAACAATGTCTTCCTGATTATTCGGAAAACAATGCTACATTCAAGGGGACCTCCACTGAGTGGGGGATCTCATGCATCCTTCTTCGGGATTACTCCCTCAAAGTTATCATGACTATACTGCCCGTCCTAATCCTAAGTGTAATCCTAAGTCCACGTATAAGACTTATCGAATGTAATCACCCAACCCAACATCATAAAAGATACAACATATCCAGAATATGTGAGTAGCAACAGTATAATGCAATATATACAAAAGAAAGTAATAAAGAAAATAAAGAAATAAAGCGGTAGAGCAAATAAAGTAAATAAATAAACACCCAAAGAAACAAATAAACAAAACTAGAATAGGCTTACAGACCTCCCCAGCAGAGTCTCCAGCTAAAGCTACTGTAAAAAAACCTAGAGCCGCCACTGAACTTTATTTATCCTGAAGGAAGGGGAAATATCGAGAAAACTCCAAAAAAATGGATAAGATGGTCTTGCGACCAAGAGAGGGTAAGGAAGTCTATTATGCAAGGGGAAGGTATTAGCACCCCTCACATTTGTTTTACTCAAAGGGATCCATTTTGTTTTTTTACTTCTAAGGGTGTGTTTATCTATAACTATACTTGCTAAGGTGAAAGAAATGGTTTTTTATTAGTTCTTTCGTGAGAGTCTCGCAACCTTTTTCCTACGTATCTAGTGAAGGAATCAAAACACCATAATTCCTCTAGAAAATGTTGGTTTTTTGGTGTTTTTTAGTGGGCGACATTAACGCATGCATTCTAGCAATAAGCACGGCCTGTATCGCGGTAGAACGGAGATAACATGCCTTTTTGAGGGAATTTTTTATTTGTTGGGTATTTTCGTTAATTGTGAAATGAGTTTGAATAACAATTAAGTGTTTTTGTATTTTTTGATATAGAAAATAAATTTATTGTTTTAAAAGAAGAAAGAGTTTAACAGTGAGACTAGAAAAACCCTAATTTTTGTCATGCATGGGTTCTAACCTAACGTCTAATTCGATGCGAAATGACTAATCATTTTGTAGAATCTCTTAAGAGAATATAGAATCAAGAGTAGACCAAATAAAGAAATAAAATATAATATATTTTTTATTATTACTTTTTTTGTGATTTTTTTATCAAATATTATAATATTTTTTATGATTTTTATGAAAATAAAATATTAAACCTAATTCTAAATATTTTGTGATTTTATCATGCTACGAGAAGTATTAAACCTATCACCAAAAAATTAAGACAGAGATTAAAACAAAAATAAAAATGGAGAAAATTAGAAAGAGAAAAGCCTGGGGGGAGGTTTAAATCAGAGGGTGTAATCAGAAGTTCAAGGAGGAATTTTTTGTAATCAAATTTCAGGTTCCAAAAAAAAAAGACACGTGCTTGAGGTTTAGGGAACTGGCAACGAAGGCCCAAGCATGTTATGAATGGTTTTAAAAATAAGGTTAATAAAAATAATTTTAAAAAAATGGTGGATCTGGACCGAACCGGGTCGACCCAAGGCCGATCCCCTTTGGTATCAAACTCGTGAGCGGGTTTCGTAAACCCTAGAAAACAAAACAGAAACAAGGCAACTCCTTCTCCAAAACAGAGTTTCAGAATCATTGTGCTTCCTCTACTCTTCTTCTCCTTGAATGAACCACACAACTCTATATCAATTCTCCTCTAACCTCTAACTCCCTATCTCAATTATCTTCTCGATCCAACATTTTCTCATGTTTACCCCCATCTTCCTCGCCTTTCTCTTTCTCAGCTTTGCGGTTCTCTCAACTTCTCTTCCAAATTGGTGAGCTTCTTTCTCTATTCAATTGACTCATCCCAAATTGTTATATCCCAAACCAAGAAAAACCTAATCCCCAAACTTCCTACCCCTAACGATTTCCTCAGAAACCGTAAGCCATGAGAAGAACTCAATTGAACGATATATATACTGAGCGATCGGTCTCGATTGAAAAGTGAAAGGTTGGTGGGAGCATCTTTTGGAGACGGTGATAGCGAGGTGTATTTTAGACTTCTTCTCTTTTATGGTTCTCTGTTTCATCTTCTCGATTTGATATGTTTGTTTGTGTAGCGGTAGAAATGTTCAAGACTAAGCCATTGGATTGACTAGACTTTATACAAATCAAAATAAAAATCTCCACCGCGCTTTATTGTTTCCAAAGGAATGGGAAAAGAGCGAATAACCCAAAAAAGGGGGAAAGATTCAAGGTAAGGGGGTTGGTTATGCAAATGGAAGGTATTAGCACCCTAAACATCTACGGTACTCCGCAGGAACCTCTTTGTAAAATCTGTATATTTTGGCTATAAAATGTGTTATATATAAAATGGATGGTGGAGGTGAGAAAAGAAATATTTTTATGATTTTTGCACCCTCCGCAGTTGCGAACCTTTAGTGCCTACGTACCACCTTTCGTGCAATACCGGATCAGGGTACACGTATTTCCTCTTTTAAAAATTTGAAACACAAGTGTGTTGGTTAATTTTATGAGATAAGACATCATCTTCATTGTCCGTGTGGAAAACATACTTACTACCCACAATCATGAGAAAGAAGAATTTGCATCATCTCAAAGTGTAGGATATGGCTTGGATTTTAAAATCAACAATGCCTCACTCAACACCAAAGTGGAAAATATCTATCTTTACTACATATTGTAGAAGTATAGTTGTTTGCATCACTACAAGGATTGACAAGAGTCTAATATTTTAAGAAAAGTTTTAAAATAAAAAGCCAAAGTGGAAAAAATGGTTTGAAATGAGATTGTTTGACTTTTAGTATTCTCACAAAAATGTCAAGGTATTATTAAATTGAATGAAATTTATTAATGAAAATGTTTTGAAAATGCATGGACCTAAGTCGAAGTTTATTATTAAAGTGTTTCAAGTTTAGAAATAAGAAGAGTTTTTTTTAAAAGGAGGGAGAAGATTTTTTGAAATTAAAGAAGATGGGAGGAGATGAAGAGACTATCCTAAAGCATAAGGTAAAACCTAGGGATAAGGACCATCTAACCAACAAGAAGCCAATACTTGACATTATGAGTCAATATAGAATTCCAATTCTTTGGATTGAAACCAAGCAACCAAAGATACTAGACCTCTTGAGAGAATCAAACTTCAAGTGTATTAAGTCTTCTCAAAAATTGGGCAGAGTAACGGCTGTATACGGGTGAATTCCAGATTACGAACAAAGTATGTAATCACAATAACCTACACACAAAACAAACAAACAACCCAATGTCTTGAGGTAAACCTCAAGAACTCCAGACAAAATAATCAAGTAAGATCACAAGGTCTCCTAGATAGGCCAAGGTTTCTAATCCTAAGTCCAAGAAGTTCAATACTCCATAATGCCAAGGATAGTAACCAAATAGTCCAGGTACCATTAAAGATTTTTATGGTTCATGTTGATTATTAGGTGTTTTAAAAAGAAAATCTCAAGTGAGCAAAATAAAAATGACATAAAAGTAAATGCTCAAGTGAGAAAAAAATAAAAAAAGCATAAGAATAAGTGCTCAAGTGAGCAAAAAAATGGCATGAAATGTCAATGCTTAAATTAAATGGTACATAAAGCATAAAAAATAAAAGCATAAAGTAAAGTCAATTGTTAGAAATTAGTGGTTAGTTGGATGACCATCTTGAAACTTGCATTTGGAACTCATTAGAGGATTGGTAGAACCAAAGCCTCCACACAACAAGTTGCATTTTCTTTTTGTCAATTATATCATCCATTTTGGAATCCTCAAAAGTAATATTTAATGATCAATGATGTTTAAGTGATCCGCATTGATCAAAAGTGTTGTAGATCCATTAGAGGATCGGTAGAACCAAAGCCTCCACACAATGAATCTCAAGGTTATTGGATCAAAGAGATCAAATTAACAAACTTGGACATGCAATCATTAGTTTGGGCCACGAATGATCATTTATTCGAATCAGGACAAAATTTAGCGCTATGTTAAGCAATCCTAAGTGGACTTATGTAGAAGTCGCACCTATTTTGAGGCCGTTCAATAGCAATCTATGTACTTCATGTTTGGATAAATGATATAGAGATCACCATCCTTTAACATGTAGCACAATTAAAAAAATAAATGGATAAGATGAAGAGGGAGGGAATGATAAGCTAATTTGGATCACCATTTCAAAATTCTTTCATCTTTAAA
Organism: Vicia faba; assembly: GCA_948472305.1. Taxonomy (NCBI): domain Eukaryota; kingdom Viridiplantae; phylum Streptophyta; class Magnoliopsida; order Fabales; family Fabaceae; genus Vicia; species Vicia faba. The sequence continues at coordinate 298,140,680 of OX451736.1, read as the reverse complement.
TTCAACCACTCCTATAGATGGATTAAAGCACTAAACATATCATTAATCCAAAGCACCAAAAATGAATTAAATAATTCACTCTTAGGTAAATTTGAATTGATGAACATTTATCCATTTTGGAGAACAACCAAGTGGTATGATTCTACATATACTGCCACAAACGCTTTGCCGCCCAGGCCAAAGCACAACATGTCTTTTCCAGCATGGAATACCGCGACTCACAATCAGTGAACTTCTTGCTGAGATAATAAATGGCAAACTCTTTCTTCCCTGTTTCATCTTGTTGTCCCAGAATACAACCCATGGATTTATCTAACACTGTTAGATACATAATCAACGGTCTTCCTTCTATGGGAGGAAGCAAGATAGGAGGTTAAAGCAGATACTCTTTAATACTCTCAAATTCCCTTTGGCAGTCATCCTTCCACACACAACCTTGATCTTTCTTTAACAACTTAAAGATCGGTTCACACTTTGCAGTCATGTGGGAAATGAATCTGGAAATATAATTCAAACGCCCGAGGAAACCCCTGATTTGATTTTCAGTTCTTGGTGCTATAATTTATTGAATTGCTTCGACTTTATTAGGGTCAACTTCAATTCCTTTTTGGCTAACAATAAAACCCAACAATTTCCCTGATCTAACTCCGAAGGTGCATTTATTTGGATTCAAGCGGAGACGATACTTCCTCAAACGCTGAAACAACTTCAACAAATCTTTTATATGCCCTTCTTCAGTTTGGGATTTTGCAATCATATCATCAACATATACATGAATTTCCTTGTGCATCAGATCATGGAATAGGGTCGTCATAGCCCTCTGGTACGTTGCACCAACATTCTTCAACCCGAAGGGCATCACTCTGTAACAGAATGTTCCCCAGGGTGTGATAAACGTTGTTTTTTCCATGTCCTCTAGAGCCATTCTTATTTGATTATACCCGGAAAATCCGTCTATGAACGGGAATACCTTGAATTTTGCTGTGCTGTCCACTAACATGTCAATGTGAGGCAATGGGAAATCATCTTTTGGACTAGTTTTATTTAGACCTCTGTAACCTACGCACATGCGGACTTTTCCGTCTTTTTTCGGTACTGGGACAATATTGGAAATCCATTGAGGATACACTGATGTCACAAGAAAACCATCATTAATCTGCTTTAGGACCTCCTCTTTGATCTTTACTGCCATATCTGGGTGGGTTCTTCTCAACTTTTGTTTAACTGGTGGGCACTCTGGCTTCAACGGCAAACAATGCTCAACAATGTTTGTATCTAGACCAGGCATATCTTGATAAGACCAAGCAAAAATATCCACATACTCTTTGAACAGCTCAATCAACCCTCTTTTAACATCAGGATGCAATGATGCTCCAATCTTAATTTCCTTCGGATCTTCTACTGAACCCAAATTAATCACTTCCAAAGGCTCCTTATATGGCTGAATGGTATTTTCCTCGTGCTCAAGCAACCGTGAGACCTCTTCTGGAATCTCATCATAATCTTCTTCTTCAGCTCCAAACACAGGACATTCAAAGTTGGGAGAGGGTGCAGGGTCATTGTATTCAACAGTTTTTTTAATTAATCTGCACATGTGATTTATGATTGCTTTTAGAGACTGACACATATAACAAGTGATCATGCAAATTAATTTTCAATTATTATTTATTTTGAAAGGGTTTTTTATTTTATTACCATTTCCCAAGAAAAAGCATAAAATAAAGATATATTTTTGGAAGCAAAGAAAACTTTTATTAATGATCTTAAAAGTCAAAGCAAACAGATAAGCCCTGCAACATTAATACTTCCACCTTGGGCAGAGTGAAAGCTTTTCAAAAGAAAGAAACAGATTAAACAAAACAAATTACTTTGAAATATGTATGCAAGAAGGAACATCAATGGTAACCCAGTTCTGAACTCGGACTCCATGCGTCACATAATTCGGTACTTCCTGCTCTGCTTCATCCTCTTCAACAACATTAATTCCAGAACCAATTGGATGGAGGTAGTCTCCATTGCGGAAAACATCATGATAATTGTTCACAGAAGACTTTGACTTCAAACTTTCGCCTTTGCCATTCTTCGAAGAGAAACCCAAACCAGTTCTGTTCTTGTTCACGGGTGGATCCACAAGTTGTCCCCAAACTGCATTATGACCATTACGCACAACCTGTTGTGCGTCCTTCAGCGAAACCACAAAATTCTCATTCCTCCTTATGTTGTCAATAGATAGGGCTTGAAACTGGGTTCCAACAGCAGCCTCATCCGCTTCTACAATACTAAAAGAGGATAGAGGGGATATCAACAACGCCTGCTCCCCATTTATGATCACCACCTTCCCTTTGCGCACAAACTTTAACTTCTGATGCAGAGTTGAAGTGACAACCCCTGCTTCGTGTATCCATGGCCGTCCTAGCAAACAACTATATGCGGGAATAATGTCCATTACCTGGAAAGTTATCAAGAATAAGTGTGGTCCTATATGGATGGGCAAGTCCACTTCACCGATGACAGATTTCCTCGACCCATCAAAAGCCTTCACAATGATGCCACTCAGGCGCATAAGTGCTCCTTGATACTTTAACTTCATGAGGGTACTCCGCGGTATAACATTCAGCGAAGATTCGTTATCAATTAGCACATTGGACAGCGAATCATTCTTACAGTTCATAGATATGTGGAGGGCCAGGTTGTGATTCCTCCCTTCATCTGGTAACTCATCATCGCAGAAACTCAAGTTTTTACATGACACAATGTTTCCAATTATGCTGCTTAATTGATCTAACGGCATGTCATTCTCCATAAAAGCTTGGTCTAGTACTCTCATCAGTGATTCTCTATGAGTAGAGGAATTCATCAATAAAGCTAGAATAGATATCTTTGAAGGAGTCTGCAATAGCTGATCTACAATTTTGTAGTCGCTCATCTTAATTATCTTCAAAATATCATCCACTTCTTTCTCTAATGTAGCTCCCCTAGTATCTCATGTAGCCTTCTTAGGCTCATCATTCTCAACAAATTTCTTTCCAGCAACAACATCTCTTTGAATAACCGGCGCAAACACACGACCGCTACGGGTCACCCTGCTATTATCAGCTATATTTCCAACATCTGGAATTGGTTGGATGGGAATCTCTATCCCGTCTTCTAAGATCGTAGCGTTGTATTTGTAAGGCATAGCCTTGTCTGAATGGGAATCTCTATCCCGTCTTCTAAGATCGTAGCGTTGTATTTGTAAGGCACAGCCTTGTCTGATTCATAGGATACAGGACCTGGCAGACTAATTACTAATGGGGTAACAACTGGTTTTCTATGGTACTCCACCTCAAGATGAGTGGGTGCACCAAAACAAGGTACAATGACGTTTACCCCTTCCTCAACACAATCATACATCAAAAAGTCATTTCGGAAAACAAATCATTGCCTGAAGAGAAATACTCATCTGCGAAGGCATACTCTTCCTCTGACTCTTCTTCCTTCAAACAAACTTCAACCATATCAATCTCATGATAATTATCTCTCTGACCTGTGATCTTGATAGTTCCATTTTCTAACAGCAACTGAACACCTTCCCTCACAATAGAACATCCTCGGGGGTTTCGACAACAAACTATGCAAGACCCATATTGGTGTTCCACTTGACCAGCAGTACGGCAGAAGGTAGCATGCAACTGCACGAGATCCTCATTCAAATGATCCACATCAAAAATTCTGAATTCACCAGGACATCCAGAAACCATATTCACTTCCTCTTCATATTTCACCCTAGGCCTGATTATATGGATTAAACATTCATCCATCATCTCCTGTAAATCAGCCTTTATCTTCTCGCAACCCTGTATATCTGTACTGCAAATAGCACAACTGGCGTGGTCATGCATATAATAACTGAATTGATAGAGGTCTGCGTGCATCTTCACCAAATCTCCTCTAACCAGATTAATGTCAAAAATTCGAAAGTCACCTGGATAACCGGCCACCATATTTACAGTATTCACTCCCCCGTGCTTGGGTAGAGGATTGTCTTTCACATTAGGTCCCATATCTTTAAAAGATAAAATTCTAGACTTCACCAACCTTTGCACTTCAGCCATCAAAGGATAACAATTCTTAACACTATGCCCTGGTGCTCCCTGATGAAAGGCACGTGTCTGGTCTGCTTTGTAATACCAAGGCAATGGTGATGGTATGGAGGGAGGTGGTCGTGTCTGGACCAACTTCTTCTGAATCAATGCTGGTAGTAGCTCTGCATAGCTCATGGGAATAGGATCATAGTTCTCTCTTCTCTGATTACACCCTTGATTCCCCTGCTGGGACGGTCTCTGATAAGCAACGGTAGTTGGAGCGGCATTTATAACAGGAGTAACTGAGGCGACTTGCTGATGACGCTGATAATTCTTTCTAGGAGCGTTTACCCTTCTCTCTTGCATAACAACATTTGTATCCCCCTCTTTCTTCTTTGTAAACCCATAAGTTGGCTTTTTCACCCCTCCAGATCCTTCATCCTTCGTCAAACGGCCTTCTCTTACTGCCTCTTCTAGGCAGACACCCATTCCTACCATCTCTATAAAATCACTTGGGGCACTTGCTACCATTTTTTCATAGTAGAAAGCACTCAGCGTCTTCAGAAAAATTTTAATCATTTCTTTCTACTCCATGGGAGGAATCACTTGTGCAGCCACTTCGTGCCATCTCTGTGCATACTCTTTGAATGATTCTCTGTCTTTCTAAACCATGGCCCTAAGCCGGTCACAGTCAGGTGCCATGTCCACATTGTTCTTTTATTGTTTAATGAATGCTTCTCCAAAATCATTAAAAGTATGGATGTAGGCGCTGTCTAAACTCATGTACCATTTCAACGCTGCGCCGGTCAGACTATCCTGGAAAATTTGAATCAGCAGACACTGATCATTAGTGTGGGTAGACATTCTTCTCACTTACATCACCAAGTGAGCATGAGGGCAAGTGTTCCCCTTGTACTTCTCAAATTCCGGGACCTTGAACTTAGCAGGCACTTTAACATTCGGGACCAAACACAGCTCATTCACATTCTTCCCAAATAGCTTTTTCCCCCTAAGAGCCTTCATCTCTCTTTGCATTCTATCAAACTATTCTTGGAAATCATACATTTTGTCATAAAGACCCAAGTCTTCACTCGGCGGAGGGAAAGGACGACACATATCTTCATTAACAAACAGAGCCAAATTCACCGAAGGAGGTGCAACTGGAACAGTATGCACCACAAGAGGTGCAAGAGTAACAACATTTTGAACCACTGGAGCATCTTGAGGGCCAAAATTGAAACCTTCAGGTGCAAAATTCTATGGAATTCCCCATGGATAACCCTGAGGCATATGATTTTGAACAACAGCCGGAGTAGCGGATATAGGAATAGTACGAACTTCAGCATTTGCCTTTGTTGGTTGAGGTTGAACACTCGGTGGCTGATTCTGAGCAACCACCAAAGATTCCATCAGAGTAGTCAAGTTGGCCAAGCCAGCCTTCAAAGCGAAAACTTCTTCGCGCAGCTCGCGATTCTCCGGCTCTAAGTTGTCCATCTTCTTTTTGAAATTAGTTTGAGTGTTGTAGTGATGAGTTAGCTTGCTGAGTAAAGAAAGCTAGGTAAGACACCTGGATATGCATAACAAATGCAAGAAATATGTGCAATATGATTCATGATATGCAATGCATATGATTATTTTTACTTTATCATTTAATATTTCAAGGGATTTAACGTTTATAGACATATTGGAAACATCAAAATAATAACGCATTTGAAATACTAAAAACTTTTATTATAATAACTTCAAAATGGATTAAAAGTTTCAATGATCCCAAGTACAAGATGAAAATACAATCTAAAAATTCTGAGAAGAGGAAACTTGATGGAGATCAATCTGTACGTTGGCGCTTCCCTTTGAGCCTGACAATCTGAGCCCTCAACCTCTAGTTTTCTTCCACATGTATGATGGCAACCTCCTTCCAATCATCTGAAGCAGGAAGTAGGTAATCAACACCTGTTTGAGGCTTAGGAGAAAATAAATCCCCTTGCCTCTCCATAGACTCCACTGCTCGACTCTCAAGGATCTCAATCAAATCATCTTTCTCCTTCTGGTCTGCTCTGTAGGAACTCTCTAAAGTCTGGAACTTGTTCTTCCAAGCATCCCTTTCTTGTTGCATCCTAACCAAAGGAAGCTGCAGCTCTTCTAGATCATCTAACAAAGGAGGAGTGGTCTTCACAAACAAATCAGGCATGGGTGTCTCTCGAGTATATGGCATCTTCAACTGAATGGCTCTCGATCAGACCCACTGAAGATATGGCTCCAAAGAAACAACACCTCTAGGTCCCAAATCCTTCCTACTCTTCTTGTGAATGTGACGCCAGGCCTTCGCAATCTGCTCCCTAGCTTCCCTATGGTCTTCTCCTTCCTTCAGAAAGAAACTACTAAAGTGAATACTATTTGGTTTATCCCTCATCGGGTAACCAAGCTGTCACCGTGCAAGAACAGGGTTATAGTTAATTCCTCCCTTTGTACCAAGAAGAGGCACATTGGGGAAACTACCACATCTGTCAATAACCTCCACATCCTGGTAAGCTCAATGATACCAATCAATATCCAAATGAGTAAGTGCCATGATCTTAAGAGCCCAACGGGGTTCCTTCTTGACATCCCAAAAAGCATCAGACTGAGGCATATGAGAGATAAACCACCGGTACAACAAAGGCTTGCAACAGATAATCATTCCCCCATGATAGGAACTCTGAAGATGAACAGAGTAATAAGCATCACCCAACAGTGTAGGAACCGGGTTTCCAATCATGAAAATCCTGATAGCGTTAATGTCGACAAACTTATCCACATTAGGATAAGAATAATCCATAGGCGAGTAAAGCAAAGATGGCCTCAAAAGCAACCGTACTCTTCATCCTGGCAAAGTAATGAGCTTTATCCAATAAGAACGAAGCTGGTAATCCTCTAATCCCTCCTTTGGTAGTCATATGGGCTTCCACCTCAGACTTTCCCAGATGAATCAAAGCAGCAATCTCATGTGATTTTAGCTCACCCTCCAAACCAGTAAAAGGAATAGGATCGGTAACAGGTAAATCCGATAGATAGGAATACTCTTCCAGTGTTGGCATCAACTGATAATCGTGAAAAGTAAAGCAGTGATACACCGGATCATAGAACTGGACCAAAGTTGAGAGAATACCCTCCTTCATCTTCAGCTTCATGAGAGGAATAATGGATCCATACTTCTTCCGAAAGTCTACAGAACACTCGATCTCGGGAATTAGACTGATTAACTCATCTATCTTAGGATCCTTGAAATTGTATTTCCCGGTCTTTCTCTTTCCAGAATCCATGGTTAACAGTACCTGAGATATTCACAAATAGTCAACCTTTAAATCCCTTGAAATATTATTTTCTTCAAAATATGCTTATGAGTGCATGGATGCATGATGCAACAATCACACACAAGATCACACATATAGGGTTTATAGGTTCAATGTCACGAGCATTAGGTCGAAGGTACTATCCATAAGGTGTTGGTCTAAAAAGTTATCACCTTCCGAACAAGGTTCTAACAGGTTCCCAGAGTCTACATCCTTCCTTCGGATATTACCAACTTCCCGATTAACTCGGTAATTAGTAATATTCTCAAGAAAGACTCGTCCGAGCGTAGTATCGCGTGACAACTATTTCCGGATTACTCCGTCATAGTTTCCGCACTACACCTAAAAGGCCAAGATGGGTTAGGTAATCTATGGTCCTCAGCTTCAGCAGGCTCCGAGGCCGAAAGTAGTACGTCTTCCCGATTACTCGGTAAACGACACTACAGTCAAAGGGGCCTCCACTGAGTCGAGGATCTCATTCCTCCTTTTTTAGGATTACTCCCTCAAAGTTAACATGACTATACCGCCCGTCCTATCTTAAAGTTTGCCCAAGTTCGGGTATAGGACTTATGAGTAATCACCAAGCACCCTATAAACCAGGAAAATCCAGACAAACATATATACAAAATATAACAAATAAACACAATAACACATATACAGATATAAACAAAGATAGGCTCAATCCACTTAGGGATGGACCAGCAAGAGGTCAATCTTTCCCCAGTGAAGTCGCCATTTTTTCTGTAACGGTAGAAATGTTCAAGACTAAGCCATTGGATTGACTAGACTTTATACAAATCAAAATAAAAATTGCCACCGCGCTTTATTGTTTCCAAAGGAATGGGAAAAGAGCGAGTAACTAAAAAAAAGGGGGAAAGATTCAAGGTAAGGGGGTTAGTTATGCAAATGGAAGGTATTAGCACCCTAAACATCTACGGTACTCCGTAGGAACCTCTTTGTAAAATCTGTATATTTTGGATATAAAATGTGTTATATATAAAATGGATGGTGGAGGTGAGAAAAGAAATATTTTTATGATTTTTTCACCCGCGGCGGTTGCGAACCTTTAGTGCCTACGTACCACCTTTCGTGTAATAGGGAATCAGGGTACACGTAGTTCCTCTTTTAAAAATTTGAAACACAAGTGTGTTGGTTAATTTTATGAGATAAGACATCATCGTCATTGTCCGTGTGGAAAACATACTTACTACCCACAATCATGAGAAAGGAGAATTTGCATCATCTCAAAGTGGAGGATATGACTTGGATTTTAAAATCAACAATGTCTCACTCAACACCCAGGTGGAAAATATCTCTCTTTACTACACATTGTAGAAGTATAGTTGTTTGCATCACTACAAGGATTGACAAGAGTCTAATCTTTTAAGAAAAGTTTTAAAATAAAAAGCCAAAGTGGCAAAAATGGTTTGAAATGAGATTGTTTGACTTTTAGTCTTCTCACAAAAAAATGTCAAGGTATTATTAAATTGATTGAAATTTATTCATGAAAATGTTTTGAAAATGAATGGACCAAATCCAAGTTTATTATGAAAGTGTTTCAAGTTTAGAAATAAGAAGAGTTTTTTTTAAAAGGAGGGAGAAGATTTTTTGAAATTAAAGAAGATGGGAGGAGATGAAGAGACTATCCTAAAGCATAAGGTAAAACCTAGGGATAAGGACCATCTAACCAACAAGAAGTCAATACTTGACATTATGAGTCAATATAGAATTCCCATTCTTTGGATTGAAACATAGCAAGCAAAGATACTAGACCTCTTGAGAGAATCAAACTCCAAGTGTATTAAGTCTTCGCAAAAATTGGGCAGAGTAACGGCTGTATACATGTGAATTCCAGATTACGAACAAAGTATGTAATCACAATAACCTGCACACAAAACAAACAAACAACCCAATGTCTTGAGGTAAACCTCAAGAACTCCAGACAAAATAATCAAGTAAGATCACAAGGTCTCCAAGATAGGCCAAGGTTTCTAATCCTAAGTCCAAGAAGTCCAATACTCCATAATGCCAAGGATAGTAACCAAATAGTCCAAGTACCATTAAAGATTTTTATGGTTCATGTTGATTATTAGGTGTTTTAAAAAGAAAAGCTCAAGTGAGCAAAATAAAAATGACATAAATGTAAATGCTCAAGTGAGAAAAAAATAAAAAAGGCATAAGAATAAGTGCTCAAGTGAGCAAAAAAAAAAGGCATGAAATGTAAATGCTTAAATTAAATGGTACATAAAGCATAAAAAATAAAAGAATAAAGTAAAGTCAATTGTTAGAAATTAGTGGTTAATTGTATGACCATCTTGAAACTTGCATTTGGAACTCATTAGAGGATTGGTAGAACCAAAGCCTCCACACAACAAGTTGCATTTGCTTTTTGTCAAGTATATAATCCATTTTGGAATCCTCAAAAGTAACATTTAATGATCAACGATGTTTAAGTGATCCGCATTGACCAAAAGTGTTATAGATCCATTAGAGGATTTGTAGAACCAAAGCCTCCACACAATGAATCTCAAGGTTATTGGATCAAAGAGATCAAATTAACATACTTGGGCTTGCAGTCATAATTTTGGGCCACGAATGATCATTTATTTGAATCGGGACAAAATTTAGCGTTATGTTAAGCAATCGTAAGTGGACTTATGTAGAAGTCGCACCTATTTTGAGGCCGGTCAATAGCAATCTATGTACTTCATGTTTGGATAAATGATATAGAGATCACCATCCTTTAACATGTAGCACAATTAAAAAAAGAAAGGGATAAGATGAAGAGAGAGGGGAATGATAAGCTAATTTAGATCACCATTTCAAAATTCTTTCATCTTTAAATTCAACCACACCTCTAGATGCATTTAAGCACTAAACATATTATTAATCCAAAGAACCAAAAATGAATTAAATAATTCACTCTTAGGTAGATTTGAATTGATGAACATTTATCCAACTTCATCTACATCACATAGTCCATTGGGTTTAAAAATAAATTGGACATTTAAAATTGCAATCCAAACCAACAATCAAAGAAGTGAGTAGAAAAATATTTGAGTCGAAAACAGCCCCCAAAATAAGGCAGAAATCGTATTTCGAAATTGTTATAATTGGTTGTGCTTCGACAGCAACCTATTACATCAGTGCAGTTTTTTTTAAATCAATTTTCTGTGACAAACAATTGCAATGTTACAACAATTGATTGCAACTTGTTAAAAATCAGTCGAAAACAGCATCTCAAGGATCAAATTTTTGTTCCAACTTTTCATCAAACACCTTATGATCATGGATCCAATTGAGCATGAAAACTCCATCAAATTATGAGAAAATAGCACTAATGGAATCATAAAACAGTGCTCAATGAATCAAAACCAGAAATCCACAAAAGATCACATTGTGAAAAAACGATGATCCAACTTACCAAAGGCAGAATTAGAGAATTATCAAACAAGTTCTAGAATTTGCTTCTATTCAACCACAAGAATCAATTACCAAAGCTTGGATGTAGAGAATTGATGACGAAAAAGTGTTTGATGAAGTTTTAGCCCAAAGATTAGTAAGCTCCGATGCAAAGCTTACTAACTTTTTGAAAATGGAGGTTTGAGTGAATTTTTGTATATGGAGAGAATTGGGAGATTTTTTAGCAAAGTGATTTTGGCTGTCAAAAGCTTGTGATTTGAATGAAATGGGATCTCTATTTATAGAGTTTTAGGATTGGGATTAGTGGTAATTTGGTAATTGATTCTTGGAGCCAAAATTGAATTAATGATATAATTTTCAAATTATGTAGAAAAAATCGAAGCCAAAAAGATGACAGTTTTGAAATTGCTGCCTTTTTTTTTAAAATCACGTGTATTTTGCTGCTATGAGTCGATACATGGGTTGTATGCGTCAACACATTCTAGTTGTATAACACAGCATGTGCCGATACATGCCTTTATGGGTCGACACATTCTGTTATTCGACACATTACAGAATCAAACAATCTGCATGAGTCGACACATAGCACGTATATGTCGACACATGCTAGTTATACAAACAGGATGAGTCGATACATAACATGCATGTGTTGATACATGCTAGTTATGCACAACCGGATGAGTCGATACATACCTTTATGGGTCGATGCATGCTGTCTTTTGCCATAATACAGAATCAATCAACTTTCATGAGGTCGACACAAGCCTTCATGGATCCATACAAGCTGCCTTTCGACACAATACAAAACCAGTCAACTTGCGTGAGTTCGACACAAGCCTTCATGGATCCATACAAGCTGCCTTTCGACATAATACATAATCAGTCAACTTGCATGAGTTCGACACAAGCCTTCATGGATCCATACAAGCTGCCTTTTGACACAATACATAATCAGTCAACTTGCATGACCTTATTTGTTGGATGCTTTGAATTGGTACCTACAAAACACAATTCTGCAAAGACAAAGACAAATATTTTTTGAATTTTGGATAGAGGTTAATTATCAACACATATACAAAATACATAACTAAGGTGCTTGGAGATTCCTCAAGAGAAAACTTAAAGATAGGAAATAGAAAAAGAGAAAGAAACAACCCTAATGTGATTTTGTTATGATCAAGCTGACATGATATGATATGGGAATCTTAGGGGCAAAAATTGGGGTACAACAGCTTGTAAGTGAAAATAAAGGTCAGGGGTTAGTTGAAATTTAAGGTTGTCGAATGATTCTAACTAGGGTTTTCATCTGAATGATTTTGTGAGTAAAAGGTTATGTTAATGGTCGAAAGATAATATTGAGAGTGGCTACTATTTTGTGTATGTGGGAAATATGGTCGAGCGGAAGTTATTGGGCTCTGAATTGAATGTTTGCAAGCGGCTGAAATTGTTGGTTTTGAGGAGCTCGAAGTTATGGTTCACAGTAAGATACAAGGAGAGCATAAAGTGTGTCTTGTGTAAGTCACATAGGGTCTCGATTGGAAGTTATGATTCGCTTCAGATTCTATTCTTCTTCATTCCGAAACGTTGAATCCTCGTGACTATGGTTTGGCTCTTGTTTGCAAAGAGAGGTATGAATTTTTTGATTTATGTGTTCATGGTTCTGGAGTTAGATTGTTAGATTGATGATGTGAGATTAATTATGAAGGTGTTCTTTTCAGGTTTCATGTGTAGCTCTTCAGCTTTGGTCGGATGTGAAGTTTGCAGAGTGATATTGGTTAGAGTTAATATTTGGGTAGTATGAGTTCTGTGTTTGGAGAGGAAATGTATACAAGGGATGTTAAAGTGTGTACAGTGTAAGAAGAACAAACAGACGCGTAATGGAAAAGAGGTTATGCATAAATATATAGGAAGAAAATAATACCTATCAGAGTCTCTCTGACAGAGCTTCAAAAAACAGTAAGCTTTACACTTCGTCTTCTTCTTTTGATTCGAAACCCGGTTGATGCTTTGATATGATGACTATTTGGTTACGTTGTGTGGTTTTTTAATTTCTGGTGGTGTGGTTAGTTTTTGAGGGCAGAGGTTTGGTTAATGAAGTAGGGGTTATGATATAATTTGAACAAGCTTTTCATTGATTTTCTCCACTGATTTTTTTTGCCCTGCTTTCTAATTCCTTGTTGTAATTATAGGTATCATTGAGGGAATTTTGGGGGGAAATAACCCAAGAATTTGAGCAATTTGAACATTTTTTACATGCTCATTTGTGCTTTCTTTGGTGTAGTTTTTTTCTTACCATTTGTATACAAAGTTGCATCAGACTTTGTACTGGATTTATGTAGGTTTGAAATAGGCTTGTGGATAGGTTATGAATGGTTGTTTGTGCAGCTGTAGCAGCCTGTTTTCGCAGGGCTATTTGTGCAAATTTTGGATGGTTTTGGGCAGGCTTGTGGTGTAGTATAGCAACAACTTTGAACTGTTATACTTTGGTGATATCTTACTGATCTTGGTCTTTTATGTTTCTGTATGTGACTCAAAATTGTTGTTCTTCCTTTCTCATATGATTTTGAAGGGTTTGTGATTTGGGGAAAGTGATGAGCAAAACTTAAGGTTTTGGGGCTATTTTGGCTTGTTGTATTTGGTGTTACAGTAAAACAGACTATTGGAAGTAAGGCTAAGCTTTTGACAATGCTTCTTGGTTGACTTGGTTACTGCAGTAATTTGTTTTTTTGAATCTTTTTATGATTTGTTATACTTGAGGTTTTCATCTGTTATTGTAGGTTGGGATGGAAACTGAATTTTGTGTGTGGGCTTTTTGGAAACTTTTCTGATATGATGATTCCTCTGATATTAAAACATGCTTGTTGAGCTGGAAATGCAACTTTTCTTTGCATTCTATTTTACTGTTGTGACTTTCTTTTTTTCTTTTATTGTGAACCAAAATAACCTTTTGTGATTTGCAGTAGGAGATAAGGCCTATGTGTGATCTTTTGAATTCTGATTTTTTATTTGCAAGATAATGAGGCCTTTGGATTGGATTTACTGCATAATTGAAAACACCCTTTATTTATGATTCCTTCATAAAACCTAATGATGTGATTAGAAGAAAACTTTGCTTGCAAACTTCTTGTTCAAATTACGATTGACCTAACCAATTATCTTGTTTGTTTTTTTTTCATGTGAGGGTTGATGGAAGGTGAAGAAGGCAAGGCAAGATTGAAGAAGGAACCGCGACTAGCATGAAGCTTGGAAGGGAGTTTGAAGAAGATGAAGATCCTATAGAATAGCCTTATGATTTAAATTCGTCCCTTTTTGTCTATATCTTGTAAAGAAAATTTGAGTGCACTTGTAAATGATGAATAATAACACATTAAATGTATTTACAAGCATTCTTGAACTTTGGTGAATGGTGCCTCTCTTTGAATGAACCTTGATGGAATTTGTACTCTTGCTAATTGGAACTTGAATGTATTGAAATCTTGGATGAATTTATGTCTTATGAATAGGTCTTGAACAGTTTTTGACAACTTTGAAACATCATGCCATAAAATGGGATTTGACGAATACTTGGATGAACTTTGAATGTTGGACAATGACGAATTAAATGGAGTTAGTGAAACTTGAATAAGTCTTATGATTTTGTGGATATTCGAATGATGAATGACCTCTGTAACTTGCATTCCAAGTAAGCCATATACATTATCTCCTAACTTGAATCCAATTCTCAATGAAAACTTTAATTTCCATGTTCAAACGCAAGTGACTTGTAACTGAAGTAACAAAGAATAATCATGCCTTGATCACCCTATGAGTTCACAACAATCATCTATAAATACTTTGCAATTTAATCTGCGAACCCTTGACTAGATGACTAACGATTTTAATTCAAACACAATGCCCTTGGGAAGAACCTCGAGTGAAAAAGAAGCTTGAAATAACAATTGTATCCTTGAGATAAAAAACCCTAATCCATTGACCTTGGCTAGGAAAATAAACCATAACCCTTAGCCTTTGGTTAATTTGAATGAGAAACAACTTTGTTCATGGATGAATAAGCGTGTGATAACCATACTTCAAAACCCTTATTCCCATAGTCCACAGCTCAAAAGAAGAACCACGCAAATCAACTGTACTGATTGTAGAAGCCCCAAACCAATAGAAACCCTAAGCCAGTGAAAACGATGTGTGATTAACCTAGTGAAAACGATGCAAATGAAAAGTAAATCCTAAGCCAGATAAGAGAAAAATGGGTAGGAAAAATTTGGTGTATGACAAGTGGATGATGTGTTCATCTTCTGTTTGGGATTTCACAATCATATCGTCCATGTATACTTCGACTTCTTTGTGGATCATGTCATGAAATAGCGTGACCATTGGTCGTTGATAGGTTGCCCTGCATTCTTAAGACCGAAAGGAATTACTTTGTAAGAGAAGATACCCCAAGGAGTCATGAAGGCAAACTTTTCCATGTCCTCGATGTTGCACCCAAAAATTTTCCCTCTTCATTTTAGTTACATGGCTTATGCTTCATCATACATATTCATACATTCTCATGGTAAGGATTAGGGTATCTAGGTTCTCAAGTTCTTATACAAGCCATAGGAGATGTTTGATTGGTCAAATTAGTGCAAAAGAGGATCTAATATCTTCAATCTTTAAAATTTATCAAGCTACAAGGGTTTCTTATATTGGTAGACATTTCATTTGTCCCATATGATCATTAGAAGTTGGAAATTTGCAATGTTTGGAGAAGAATCACATTTCCATTGTTCATCTCTCAAGATTAAGGTTTTGATCAGTTAAAGGGTTTGAGGCTTGTAAGAATCAAGTATGTAAGGAATTACCTTCTCATCATCATATAAGGCATCTTGGCTCAAAGAATCTCTCAATTTGTCCAACAGAATGAGGGTCTTTTGAAGATTGGTTATTATCACCTAACAAAGAGGGCTAAATTAGGGTTTTGATTTTAATCAGGAAATCTCTGAATTTTTTGACAAGCACTCATGATTGAGATATTGGGTGTCAAATTTGAGCAAAATAAGTTTAATTGATCAAAAGGGGCAAAATAGTCATTTTGACCAAAAGTCAACCATAGTCAAAGTTGACCAAGTGGACTTTTGGTCAACCATCAATTCAAGTATTCTATTTTCATATTTCATGATCATTAGTGTCACCTAATCAAGAGAAAATATCAAAATGGAGATAACTTGTTCAAGAAGGTATTTGGACATTTAGAAAAAATTCTAAGTCTTTAAGCCCTATAGTATTGAATTATGGACATTCATAACTCTCTCATTTTTTATCCAATGGAGGCAAATCTTGTATGCTTGGAAAGCCTAATAAAAAACCTACAAGTTTTTTAATGTGTACTCAAACCTCAAAAGTGAAGCATTTGTGAGTTATTGTGCTTAGGAGTTTTGGGCATAAAGATGACAAGTTGCAAGTCATGCTTGCATGCCCAGGCTAGCATTTCCATAAACACATGGTGTGCCCCTAGTCATGGTGCTCTATCTCTTTATACAAGTGATAATTGAATTTGAAAGTCAAAGAGAAGTAGCAAAGGGATATGTAAGCTTCATGTGGATCTTTGAATCACTTCATTTGAGAAAATAATGAAGAAGATATGATCATAAGAAAAGGAGGTCACGGAGTTGAATTTCTTGCCCAGCATGCATGTCCATGCACGCGCGCGAGCCCTGGCCTTCCAGGATTTGTTTTTCCAAACTTCTCACTAAAATATGTCTCACTTCCAAGCATCAATTTCAATAATTTAAATCCTTATAATGATCTACATTGAAAGAGCTTTCCAAAGGCCTCTAAACCAAGTGAATTGCATGAGCAAATTAAGAAAAAATTGGAAAAGAAAGTGGGTTGACTAACATGTTTGGCATGCGATCAGTTTATTCCCTATATGCCATCATAAGCCAGGTCATCACTCATACTTCTTTCATTTCTTTCCAAAACGACTTCAAGCTCATTTAAAGACAACACATAACGCAGCAAACTTCAGCATTGTCTCCAACGGCTCCAAACTGTAAATGACTACCATACCCTTGCAAAACTTCTTCAACAAACTTCATCCTTATATATAAACATCTCTTCATTCTTATTCCAGGGAGCTTAATTGATATTCACAACAAATCTCTGAAAAAACTCTCCTCAAAGTTCAATCCTCTCTCTCAAAAACATAATCTTCTTGTGCAAATTTTCTCTCAAGTGCTTTGCTCAAAGCTTCAACTCTTGCAAAGCTATACATCATTGAAGCTTGAAGTAAAAGAATCATCAAGTTTCTCACTAAGTTCAGAGGCACCTTGTGAATATATTTTTCAAAAATTGAGGTAGGCATCATTAAACTCAAATTCGTGATTTAGCTTGCATTCTTGTTGAAAATGATGTGCATCATGGATTAGCTGGCCGGATCTTAGATCTGAGGTATATTTGTTTTTAATTAATGTGACAATCGTGATCGGCAAGTTGCTTTAACTTTGATTGAAACAGCAATTTCAGGCTCAGATCTCTTCTTAATCTTGCATCAGTTGTGAAAGTTATGTTCATCTCGTTGTTCTTTGCACTTTCATAATGAACTTTGATGTTTGGATCAAGTGAGTTCATAAATGAATGAGATATATGGATCTGAATTTGGCTTGATGAATTCTGTTTTTAAAAGTTAAAAATATGTTGATTTCAGTGACTTTCACGCGCATTTTTCTCCTTGATTCATGAACCATTCTTTAAAATCTTTGATCCTATGATGATCTACTTTTTGAGATCTTTAATTTGGTTACGAATTAGTTCATTTTCATCAAGAATTGAAGGAGATATCATGATCTAAATTCAGTGTAAAAAACTTATCAACATGTGTTAGGGAATGGTTCAGTGGTAAGGATGATGGTGTGGCGCGCATCTATTGAACATGATTTGAAATTTTTTACAGCGCGTTTGTTTAATAACAGGTGTAATAGACCTTGGCATGTTTGAATTTTAAATTCATTTTTATTTGTTTCTTTAATTTTGTTTTAATATTTTCTATCTCTAAAAAAAAATTCAAAAAATATGGTGGACTATATTTTTAGTCTATTTTCACATTATGAATTTTATTTCATTTTTTTATCATTTTTAGAACATGAAATAATACATTTAATCAAATTAGGGTTTTCATCACCATTGATTTTTTTAGAATTTTATTTTTAAGTTTTACTAATACAAAAAATCCCCAAAAAATATATTAGTTTCCATTTTGAATGTTCTTCATGAAAATATTTTTTGTTGGATTTTATAAAATTTTGTGTCAAGTAATTAAAATCAACCAATTGTTATGTCTTTTTTTATACTTTTTTTGTTACATTGTGCAAATATCTTTTGTTTGATATTTTTCCCTATTGATAAAATTCCACAAAAATAATCTTGCTAACCCTGAGGTGTTAAACCAATTTAATATAATTTTTAGTTTAATTTACATTCTAATTTTCCTATATTTCTAAATTTTAGAAACCAATGATAGTTTTTGGACTTTCCTTTTGCTTAAGCTAGAAGAAACTTTTGAAACCCTAATTTTCTCTACTTAAAAAAATCATAGAAAATATTTAATTTCCTTGAATACTTTAAAATCACAAAAATCTTTTTTTTTTAATTTTTAACTTTTGATTTTGCATTTTTTCAACAATATTATACTAAAATTCTCTAGTTTGACCCTTTTACTAACTAGTCTTAGTAACTCCTAATCATTTTTAACCCCTCAATTAATCATGTTTTTGAATTTTACAAGCCTTTGGAAAGTTAGGTTTTAATTGGTTCAATTTTACAAACTTTTCTTCATATGTTTCAAAATTAATCTTGATTAGGGAACATATTAGAGTTTTACCTTGACCATTTGCTTGTGTTTAGAAGTTTAGGGTTTAATTATATCTTTCCTCATTCTCTCATACCTCAAGCACCTTTCTCTCCTATCCAATCTTGGTTACTTCTTATCCACCTCTCTTGTTGTGTTTAAGATTTTCATCCCTTGCTTTGTTTGATAGTGTTGATTGATCTTGATGCTTAGCCATCTCTTTTCTCTTCTCTATTAAACCCACTTATTGTATGCTCCCCTTAAGTTTTCAATTTACTCTACTCCAAGTGTGAACTTAATAGACCTTAGGCTTATATCCATGTATGCTAACATAAGATATAGATTTACCTTCAAAACTCAAACTATAGGATCAATCATTGTATGATAAAATTAGGGATAGATTTAGGTTAGTCTCCCCTTAGACTTTTCTTTCTCCTTTTGCATCTGCATCAAAAAAAACTTCTTTTTTCTGGAAAACTTGAAAACACTTAAAAATCACTGATAAAAATTAAACCTTTGTTGAGCATGGGAAATGATAAGCGGGTTTCTTCTCGATCTTATTGTTCTTCCATTCTATGCCTTGGCGTGGTTCAATTCTCAAAGACATATTTCATGAATAAGTGGATAAATGGATAATATCTCTCTCTTGAGACCAACTAGCTATTGTCTGCAGCAAAAACACTAACCAACCAACAGAAAAACTCTTTTGCCTTTGGGCTTTTCTTTCAAAACTCTTTTCAAAAGAACATGTTAATTCACTTCTTTGCTGACGTGTAAGTCTATAAAGGTCGAGTTGCGGCAGGAGGTGTAATTAATATTATTCATTAAAAAATACAAACCAACAAATAAAACTTTTGAAGCCAAACTACGGCTGCTCTGATTCCTTAAAAGGTTCCTTTTGGACATCCCAGAAAGCATCAGATAAAGGCAAATGAGAAGTAAACCACTGATACAACAGAGGCGTGCAATAGATGATCATCCCTCCATGATAAGAATCCCTAAGATGAATAGAGTAGTAAGAATCACCCAAAAATGTAGGAACTGGGTTTCCAATCATAATGATCCCGATGGCATTGATATCAACAAATTTGTTTATGTTAGGAAATAAGAACAACCCGTAAGCAAGTAGAGCAAAAATGGCCTCAAAAGCAATCGTACTCTTCATCCTAGCAAAGTAGCAAGCTTTATCCAATAAGAACTGGGTTGGTAATCCTCTAATCCATCCTTTAGTAGTAATGTGGGCTTCAACCTCAGACTTCTCCAGATGGATCAAGGCAGCAATCTCATGTGATTTTGGCTCACCCTCCAAACCAGTAAAAGGAACACGATCGATAATAGGCAAACCCAGCAGATAAGAAGACTCCTCTAATGTAGGCATCAACTGATAGTCAGGGAAAGTAAAGCATCGATAAATCGGATCATAGAACTGGACCAAGGTCAAGAGAATACCCTCCTTAATCCTGTGCTTCATGAGAGAAATAGTGGACCCATACTTTCTCCGAAAATCTGCAGAACACTCAATCTCGGGAATCACACTTATCAACTCATCTATATTGGGATCTTTGAAACTGTACTTTCCTATCTTTCTTTTTCCAGAATCCATAGTCAAAATGTACCTGAGATTATCACAAATAGTCAAATTTTAAGTCCCTTGAAATAAAATTTCTTTAAGAGATGCTCATGGGTGCATGAATGCATGATGCAATAATTACACACAAGACCACAAACATAGGGTTTATAAGTTCAATGTCACGAGCCTGGGGCCGAAGGTACTACCCATAAGGTGTGGTCTAAAAGTTATCACCTGCTGAACAAGGTTCTAGAGGTTCTCAGAGTCTACGTCCTTCCTTCGGATATTACCAACTTCTCGATTAACTCGGTAATTAGTATATTCTCAAGAAAAACTTATCCAAGCGTAGTATGGCATGACAACTACTTCCGGATTACTCTGTCATAGCTTCCGCATTACATCTAAAAGGCCAGGATGGGTTAGGTATTCTACGACCATCAGTTTCAGCAGGCTCCCAGGTCGAAATCAGCACGTATTCCCTATTACTCGATAAACGACACTACAGTTAAAGGGGCCCCCATTGAGTGGGGGATCTCATGTCTCATTTTTTGGGATTACTCCCTCAATGTTAACATGACTATACCTCCTTTCCTATCAAGCTTGCCCAAGTCCGGGTATAAGACTTATGAGAAATCACCAAGCACCTTGAAAACCAGGAAAATCCAGACAAACCCATATACAACATATAATATATAACAAACAATGGCACATACACACATATAAAAAAAGATAGGCTCAACCCACTTAGGGATGGACCAACAATAGTTCAATCTTTCCCCAGTGAAGTTTCCATTTTTCTATAGCGGTAGAAATGTTGAGACTAAGCCATTGGATTGACTTAACTCGCACAGATCAAAATAAAAATTGTCATCGCGCTTTATGGTTTCCAAAGGAATGGGAAAATAGCGAATAACCCAAAAAGAGGGGGGAAAGATTATAGGTAAGGGGGTTCGTTATGCAAAGGGAAGGTATTAGCACCCTAAACATATAGGGTACTCCGCAGGAACCTCTTTGTAAAATCTGTATATTTTGGCTATAAAATGTTGTATATAAAAAAATAGATTGTGGCGATAAGAAAAGAAGTGTTTTTTTTTAATTTTTGCACCCGCCGCAGTTGCGAACCTTTAGTGCCTATGTACCATCTTCCATGCAATAGGGGATCAGGGTACTCGTAGTTCCTCTTTTTTAAAAAAAAATTAAAACACAAGTATGTTGGTTAATTTTAGGAGACAAGACGTTATTGTCATTGCCCGTGTGGAAAACATACTTACTACCCACAATTATGAGAAAGGAGAATTTGCGTCATCTCAAAGTGGAGGATATGGCTTGGATTTTAAAATCAACAATTCCTCACTCAACACCCAAGTGGAAAATATCTCACTTCATTACATATTGTAGAAGTATAGTTGTTTGCATCACTACAAGGATTAACAAGAGTCTAACTTTTTGAGAAAAAGTTTTTAAAGATAAAAGCAAAAATGGAAAAATATTTTGAATGAGATTCATTGACTTTTAGTCATCTCACAAAAAATGTCAAGGTATTGTTAAGTTGATTGAAATTTGATTAAGAAATAATTTTTGAAAATACATGGACATAAGTCCAAGTTTATTATGAAAGTGTTTAAGTTTTAAAAATAAGAATATTTTTCAAAAGGAGGGAGAAGATTTTTGAAATTAAAGAAGATGGGAGGAGATGAAGAGACTATCTTAAAGCATAAGATAAAAGCTAGGGAAAATAACCGTCTAACCAATGCGAAGTCAACACTTGACACAATGAGTCAATTTAGAATTCTCATCCTTTGGATTGAAAACAAGCAAGCAAAGATACTAAACCTCTTAAAAATACCAAGCTTAGGATGAATTAAGTCTTCCAAAAAATTGGGCAGAGTAACGAATATATATAGAGGAATTCTCAATCACAGACAAAGTAGATAACAGGAATAACCTGCACACAAATAAAATCAACCCAATGTCTTGGGGTAAACCCCGAGAACTCCAGACAAAATAACAACAGAGTCACAAGGTCCCAAGAGTGTGAAGGCTTCTAATCCTAAGTCCAAGAAGTCCGTAACCAAGTAGTCCAAGTAAAATTAAAGCTTTTAGGGTTCAAGTTGATTATTAGGTATCTTAAAAAAGAAATGAAAAGCTCAAGTGAGCAAAATAAAAATGACATGAAGATAGAGGCTCAAGTGAGCAAAGACGAAAAAAGCATGAAATATAAATGCTAAAGTAAATGGTACATAGAGTAAAAGCATAAAATAAAAGCATAAAAATAAAGTCAATTTTTAGGAATTAGTGGTTAGTTGGATGACCATCTTGAAACTTGCATTTGGAACTCATTAGAGGATTGGTAGAATCAAAGCCTCTCAACAACAAGTTGCATTTGCTTTTTGTTAAGTATGTCATCCATTTAAGAATTCTCAAAATAATGCTTAATGATTAATGATGTTTAAGTGATCCACTTTAACCAAAATTGATAAAGTTCCATTAGAGGATTGGTAGGACCAAAGCCTCCTAACAATGGTTCTCAAGGTTATTGGATCAAATGGTTCAAATTAACATACTTGGGCTTGCAAATATAGGTTTGGGCCACGAATGATCATTTTCTCAAATCGGAACAAAATTTAGCGCTATGTTAAGCAATCGTAAGTGGACTTATATAGAAGTCACACCTATTTTAAAGTCGGTAAATAGCAATCTATGCACCTCATATTTTGAAACATGATATATAAATCATGCTCCAACAATATTTTATACAATAAGAATGGGATAAGATGAAGAGGGAAAGGAAAATAAATAAACCACATTTGAACCAAAAAATTAATTAAATTATTATTAAAATCATTCATCCATTTTTATAGAGTTAGTCTCAACACAATGGATCCCATGATGTTAATATAGTTCATGATCAAAATTTCAATCCAAGATCAGTCAGAATATATATAGAAATAAAATTATATTTAAAATAAAAGAAGAGGTTTTTTTTTAAATGATTAAAAATGAAAATAAGAGAGAAAAATAGCAAATATGTTCTAATTAATCAAGAAAATTTAAATAAGACCATAGAAAATCAGAAATGAACTCAAATATTTTAATGAAATTTTTGGTAATTTTTTAAAGTCGGAAACTATTTTTAAAATTAAAAGAAATAGACAAAATAAACCAAAAATAAAGAAAAATAGTAAAGTAAGAAATAAAAAAATAAATGAGGTCACCAATATTTGTCAAAATATCATTGGATCCTTCCCTATTTATTTTTAGAATTTAAAAATGAATAAAGGTGTTTTTAAACATTTAAAACAATTCAAATAAAGTGAAAAATTATAAGAAATATCAAAACACAATAAAATTGTGAAAAACTAAAAATCAGAAAGAGAAAAAATCAAAAGTATTTTCCATAATTTTTTCATATTGTTTGGAGTTAAAATCAATTTTCTATGAATTTTTGAAGTTTAAAACAATTAAATGTAAAAAATCAGAAATAAAATAATAAACCAAAAAATATGGGTCATTTGTTCATTGTCAAAACACGTTATTAAACTGATCTAGTGGATCTGACGCATTGTGTATGTCATGGACTTTATTGGATATCACACATGATCTTTTATTTTTAAAATAAAACAACTTAAAATGTGGCACGTTGGATGGAGTCTGACTCATTAAAGTAATTAGATCCAATGGCTTCTGAGGCACGCGCATGATATGGCAAGCATACTACATCTGTTTCAAAAAAATAACATGGCTACATGTCATTGGTTGAAGACGGACATGTCATCGTCTTCAACCTCCAGCCATCCCCAAATCGTATCCCACAAACTATAAAATTAGCAAACCAGACTGGTACCATTAGATTTGTCTCTTCAAGACGATTCTAATGGTACCATCGCGCCAAATTTATATAAACTGTGCAAGGTTGTGTTTAAAGAAAACCATAAAAAATAGTGAATACGAAAATCTGGGATATCTCACTCAAACCTCAATGAAATTGCAAATTATAAAGAGCACGAGGATCAGAAGGATATATAGAGTAGATTAGTCTTTTTTTTAATCAATTTGGCCAAGAAATCTACCTGTATGAAGTAGTGAGAAGTTTCTCTGAAACTGGACTTCTGTAGATCAATATAGGTCACGATTCCTGAGGATAAATGTATGGTTATCTTCAAAGAAGTTCAATGAAGCTAACTGAATGGAGCTTTTGGTGTTTGAAGGTGAGAATGTAAGAAATCAAAAATTCAAATTTAGAGTTCGCATGGGATCTGAACAAGGGTCAATTGGCTATTAAAAGCTTCTAAAAATAGGTAGGATATGTATCTTATTTATAGGAGAGGATGAAGCAATGCTTAAGCGTGCGAATGAGGGTGTAATTGAGTGAATTCATATGGACCTTCAACATGAGGAATGCGTGACTTGTTTCTCATCCTTAGAGCATCTTCCATCCATTTTCAAGCTTTGCACATAAAACAAAGGTTGAAGTTCACATCTTCAAGATCATTGTGGAAAACTAATGGGCTCAAGGTGATAAAAATTGATCATGTTATGGTCATTTGAAGTCACATAAAGGAATTTGAGGGTCCATCTGGAGAACTTGTAATATTTCTTCATCTTCAAGTTTATTCGACACAAAAATTCTTTGAATCTTTTGATGTGATTTGTTAATAACCATTTGAAGAGAGTGATGTTTTTGGAATCATTAAAAAATACAAAAAGATGAGAAAGATATACCCCTTTGAAGTTCAAAACCCTAGCTCCTAAAGCCAGAAAATGTCTTGGGGAATCTTTGCAACTTTGACAACCCTTCTTGCATAAATACTTTTGTTATGTGATTATAAATTTCTAAGGATGATGAAGAGAAACTATTGCAACCAAAACCACTTCCCCATATTGAGAACTGGAGGAGATATGAACTTGTGATCATTGAAATCAAAGACTTATCCAATTGAGTCAAACTTCTTCAATCAACCCTTGTACTTTTGAACTAATTTTGACAAATTGAGGTATGATGAATCATGAAATACTTTGTCATGGTATTACTTCTAAACATCTTTAATGATGAGGCTTGAATCTCAATGAAGCATGGAAATGAACTCTTGAATCCATAGATCAATCTTGATGGGAATGTATTGTGATTTTACCTACAACATCAACAATTGGGGCAAACACTAATTATATTTATTAGTTAAAGGATAATTAATACAAAAAATGGATGATCATAAAATACAAGTAAAGGTGCTTGGTGATTCATCCTAGAGCAAAAGATAAAGGTAGGGAGAAAAACCAAACTCTGATGTGATCTTGTTGTGATTGAATTGATAGGATATGATGAAGGGATCTTAGGGGGGGGGGGGAATTTAGGTACAACAACTGCTTTTTGTGTATTCATGAATAAAAATCCAACACCTACCTTATTAGCTGACACTTACCAAACCATTCACTCTAGGTATGAGAAGAAGGGAGTAGTGGTATGTTGTGTGTCGATTCTCTACAAATGGTTCATGGCACAATTACCTACAAAGGGACCATTCAAGGAAGACCCCATTTTTGGGTGTCCAAAGTGATGACGGTCACCTCTTTTGACATTCAGTGGTACAAACTCACGGTTGATAGTGCTGATGTAATTTCTAACTGTGCGGGTTTCTCTAATGTTCCACTCATAGGGACAAAAGGGATCATCAACTACAATCCAGTACTCACTCTTAGACAGTTAGGCTATGCCATGAGGCGTCCATGCACAGCTAAAGAAGTTGAACTTGTGTACTGTAAAAAGGGAGAAAACCTTGCATTGTTGAAAAAAGTTGAGGTTGCTTGGGCTCACATTGGTAGAAAATGAAAAGAGTTCTTTGGGTTAAAGGAGGTGTTAGCTTTTGATCATTTTGTGGACTGGGTGAAATAAAGAGTTAAAATTCTTATGTTGCCTTTTGAAAAAGAGATATCCTTGTACCCTTAACCCACCGAGCTACAACATGATGTACCTAAAGAATGATTTTATCAAGTACAGTTGGAAAATAGGGATCTTCGTCAAAATCTTGAAGACAAAGAAATGGAAATATACTTCTTGACAGAAAATAAGAGAGAATTAGCTTTCCAACTAAAAGAATATGAAGGTGAAGGTAGTTCTGAAAGTAGGAAGAACAAAATAAGACCTGGGACAAAATACTTTTTTATATATGCAAAATAGTATCAAATGGCCCTTGCTGACGCAGAGAAGAATCGTCAAGAGACCATGAAATTCCAAATGGCTAACAACAGAAACAAGGAAAAAGCCAAAGAGTTGGGAAGCCAATTCAAGGGTGCTATGTTAGAGATGGAAGCAAAAAAAGATCAGATGCCTAAGGTAATGAAGGAAAATGCCAGACTCCGAGAAAAAATAAAATAAATGGAAGATGTTCCCGTACCCATACCTCTTTCGGAATGCAAGGAGTGTGATTGCTTCTTAGAGTAATGTGTGTATTTGGAGGGACAACTATTTCTTAAAGATGTGATGATCGATAGCTTCTCACATGGACGAGATCATGAAAAGACAAGGAAGTTATTCACAGAAACCAAAAAGTGGAGTGAAAAGTACTTTTGGCAAGGAGGACCATTATACTACATAGAGATCAGAGATCCACCACATTGATTGTCGCTTTTATTTCTTCTTTGATGTCACTTGATCATCACCAATCTTGTTGGATAAGATCATTTATATTTCATTATGTATTTTAGATCATTCTTGTATGAATTCACTTTTGACCATATGGATCACTCTTAATGAAGTCATTTGTCGTTGATTATATCTCTTGTCAGTTATTGATTATCTCCCTTATCATGTTTGTTTAATGTTCCTAGGGGTTGAAAAAACTTTTGGATACCCTGGAAATGATAAAACAATTCATGCATGGTCATTCATTCATGCATATCATATCATGACAGGTGGTTCCCACAAGTTTATCATCTTCCGTTTTCCTTTTAGAAATTTCTACTACAAACCCAGGATGACCAATTAATAGAGATCATTCAAAACATTGCTCATCAGCAAGAGGAAATGAGGGCCATGATTATGAGGCATGTTGGAGTATTGGATAATGGTGGAAAAACATTGAATATAAATCTACCAGGGGTAGTCGTCAACAATCCTAATGATACTTTGGGTACTCAGAATGTGATTAGGAATCCAAGAGGTGCTCGGAATGGGAATTTGGATTTGAATGTCGGTCTGAATATTCAGAATAGTCAGCCTAAAATCTCGGCGGTTCTGCAAATAACCAAGGTATCCATGTGGTTCAAGCTGTGTAGAACCCTCCTCCACCTACTCATATTCATCAGAGTGTTGAACAAACCATTATACCGTTGAGGCCTATTCGTATTCCTGCTAGGCATGTCGAATAAGATAACTGGGAAGAATGGATGTCTAATGTTGATGAACCAATAGAATCTGACAAGAAATTGCATATGCTTGTAAAGCGGATGCACAAGTTTGAAATTCAAGGTGCGATAGGTTTTGACATGTATGATTTGGGCTTAGTGCCTTGGGTGAAAATTCCCCCAAAGTTCAAAGTGCCTGATTTCGTGAAATACAAGGGTACTTCCTGTCCAAAGACCCATGTTAAGTCTTTCTACCGGAAAATGTCTACATATTCTGATGATGAAAAGCTATTGATGCACTTATTTCAAGACAGCTTGGCAGGTGGCCCACTCGAGTGGTACATCCAGTTAGAAAGCAGTCACATCCGTACATGGAGGGAATTGGTTGAGGCTTCTGTTATGCACTATCAGTATAACATTGATATGGCTCCTACAAGAACCCAATTGCAGAATTTTTCCCATAAGCGGGATGAGTCTTTTAAGGAATATGCCCTTGGGTGGCGAGAGATGGCTGCGAAGGTTCAACTGCCTATGTTAGAGCGGGATATGGTGGAAATGTTTATTAGTACATTACACGGTCAGTACTACACAACTTGCAGTACATCAGACACTTTAGCTGAGATGGTAATACACGGAGAGTGAATTGAAATCAGAATTAAGTTAGGGAAAATCCAGGATGTCGTTGCTGGAAATAATGCTGGAAGCACTAAGAAGTCTTTTGGTGGTCACCAAAAGAAAAAGGAGGGTGAATCTAGTGCAGTCTATTCACGAAAAGGGAAAGGCATATTTCAGGGTTCAGATCATCAGATTGTTGCTGTAATGATACCAACTACTTCATCTTATAGGCAAGTTTATGGGCCTAAGAAAGGTAATCAACAAGGCTAAAGGCGCCCTCCCAGGAAACTTGAAGCACTTTTGATGTCTTGTTCTGAGTTGTTGCCTCAGTTGCTCGAGTTGAAGCTAATTAGGTTACGCCCTTGGAAGGTTGATCCATAAGGGTTTCCATACAACTTTGACGCCAATTCCTAAGGTGATTTCCACTCTGTAGAGAAGGGGCATACTATTGAGAATTGTTATGTTTTCAAACACAAATTCCAAGACCTATTGGAATCTCAGGCCATTAACTTTGGGCCATCGCCCAATATTAGAAACCAGCCTTTGCCACCTCATGGAGGTGCCACTGTTAGCGCCATCATGGAAGATGAAGATTTGAATTTGATTATGGATGTTAATCAATTGACTATACCTCTCTCATTTGTGAAAGATTATTTGTCGAGTAAGGTGTATTCTTGGGATGTGGGATAGATTGTTCAGTTTTCTTAAAACAGCCAGGGGGTTGTTCATTGTTGAAGGACGCAATTTAGGATTTGATTACCTAGGGAGTTCTACGATTTGATCATGTAGTTGTTGAGACTAAAGTGGGTAAGGATGAAGTTAATGTGATAACAATTCCTGTCAAAGAAAAAACCACTCAAGTACCTGTTACAATTATGGTACATGTCAGAAAGCCACCTATAACTATCACCATGCCCGGACCAATACCATGTGACAACAATAAATCAATTCCTTGGTATTATGGTGGTGAATGTTATCAACAAGGGCAGAAGCTTGTTACTCAGAATTCTGAAAGGGGTGAGTTTGAATAAGAGGAGTCTGAAATTCATGACATCATTGGTGAAAGTAGAATTACCCGTAGCGGACAGATTTTCTCTCCGCCAGAACATCCTGAAGGTAGCATAGGTGCTGCAACAAAATCCAGGGACAAGAAGATTGTGGTCAATATTGATAAAACGAGGAAAAATCCCCCTATTCTTGCTTTGGATGGTGAAATGGCTAAGTATGTAGCCGAGTTAATGAGGTACATCAAGAAAAGTGACTACAAGATCATTGACCAATTGAGTCAGACACCCTCAAATATATCAATTCTTGCTTTACTCAGAGATTCGGAATCCCATAGAAATGCATTGATGAAGCTGTTGGGGACCTCTTTCGTTCCTCAAGAGATATCGGTAAATAAATTTGAAGGGATTGTGAATAACATTTCTTTGAGTAATGGGTTGGGTTTTACAGACTTTTATTTACCCCCTGAGGGGAGGAAGCACAATAAAGCACTCCACATTTCCATGGAAATTGAAAAAAAACTACCTTATCTCGTGTGTTGGTTGATATGGGTTCTTCTCTCAATGTATTTCCCAATTCCGCTTTCTTGAAGCTTGATTATGATGGGCTTTTGTTGAGGCCAGGTGATTTGATTGTTAAGGCTTTTGATCGGTCAAAGAGGACAGTGTTCGGGGAAGTCGACTTTCCAATCAAAATAGGTCCTCAAGTGTTTGAAGTCACTTTCTTTATCATGGATATTAATCCTTCTTATTGATGTTTGTTGGGTTGTCCATGGATCCATGAAGCTGGCATTGTCACATCCACTATGCACCAAAAGTTGAAGTTCTTGTTGAATGGGAAGGTGGTCATCATTTGCGGCGAATAGGATTACATTGTCAGTCATCTGAGTACCTTTCTCTATGTTGAGGTGGAGGGGGAAATCCATGAGACTCTGTGTCAAGCTTTTGAGACTGTGCAAATTGCCAGGGCTCCCCAACAGGAGGATAAGAAGCCCGAAGTATCTATGTAATCTTATCGTCAGGAATAAATGATTGTTCAATATGGTCATCCAGAAGGATGGGGAAGAGTGTTAGATCTCCCTAATTAGACGAATAAGAAAGGTTTAAGGCATTAACTCGCCAATTCAATTTGTCAGCGGTGGGGTTATCCATGAAGAAGCTCATGTTGTGAGTGAAGATGGTGACAGTGATTGTGAGATGGATAAGTGGGTTCGTCTTATTGTGCCGGGTAAAAAGCATGCTAACTGGTTTGCTGAGGACGTTATTGAAGTCACCCGTTATGAAGAGTAATTTTTATTTTATTTGTTATCATGCAATAATTCACGTGCCCCGCCAAAGACGTAGTGGACATGTTGTAAGGCCACATTGTTTTCATTGCAAATTTATCATCAATAAAGAACGTCTTTTGCATTCAAATATTTCGCTCCTTGTCCTTCTTTTTTATTATTGGAAAAATGTGAGTTTTTATTTTTCTTTAAATCTAAAACTAACAATAAAAATAAAAATAATCATGCAGATTATGTCCCCCGTTAATCCCGGAAATTGTCAAGAATGATTCTACTATGGCTCTTTATGACTTTGAAAATCTGATATATCAAGCTGAAGAAGAAGCTGAGGAAGATTTTGAACTCCCTATGGAGTTGGCTAGGTTTTTAAGGCAAGAAGAAAAGGTCATTCATCCGCACCAAGAGACTATAGAGTTAATAAACTTGTGTACCGAAGAGGTACGAAGAGAAGTCAAGATTGGGGCCGCTTTACAGGATAATGTCAAGAGAAGATTGATTGAAATGCTTCGTGAGTATGCAGATATATTTGCTTAGTCTTATGAGGATATGCTTGGGCTAGATACTGATATTGTTGTGCACAAACTTCCTCTTAAAGAAGAATGTCCTCCTGTTAAACAAAAACTTCGCAGAACTCATCCAGAGATGTCTAAAAAGATCAAAGAGGAGGTTCAGAAACAGGTTGATGCCGGATTTTTGAAAGTAACTTCTTACCTGCTGTGGATCGTGAATATTGTATCGGTACCGAAGAAAGATGGTAAAGTTAGAATGTGTGTGGATTATAGGGACTTGAACAGAGCAAGCCCTAAAGATGATTTCCCTTTACCACATATTGATATTTTGGTTGACAATATTGCTCGAGCTAAAATGTTTTCCTTCATAGATGGTTTTTCTAGCTACAATCAGATCAATATGGTGCCAGAGGACATGGAGAAAACTACTTTCATTACACCTTTGGGAACATTTTGTTACAAAGTGATGCCCTTTGATTTGAAAAATGCAGGGGCAACATATCAATGAGCAATGGTCACTGTCTTTCATGACATGATACATAAAAGAGATTAAGGTATAAGTTGATGATATGATTTCCAAGTCCTAGACAGAAGAGGAACATCTTACCCACTTGTTGAAATTATTTGAAAGATTAAGGAAGTTCAGACTGAGGTTGAATCCTAATAAGTGAACCTTCAGGGTGAGGTCAAGAAAATTACTAGGCTTCATCGTAAGAGAAAAAGGAATTGAGGTTAATCCTAGCAAGGTAAAAGTTATACAAGAAATGCTTGTAACAAAAACAGAGAAAGAGGTTCGTGGTTTTCTCGGGAGATTGAACTATATTGCTAGATTTATTTCTCACCTTACAGCCACTTGTCAATATTTAAATTGTTGAAAAAGATCAAATGGATAGGTGGAATAACAATTTCCAAGAGGAATTTGATAGAATTAAAGAATATTTGCTAGAACCTCCAATCCTTTCTCCTCCGGTGGAAGGTAGGCCCCTGATAATGTATATGACAGTGTTTAAGAATTCAATGGGGGTGTGTATTGGGGAAACATGACGAGTCTGGTTGAAAAGATCATGCAATATACTACCTTAGCAAAAAGTTTACCAACTATGAAATAAGATACCCACTGCTCGAGAAAACTTGATGTGCTTTGGCATGGGCTGCTCGCCGACTAAGACAGTATATGTTGACTCATACCACTTTGTTGATCTCTATGATGGATCCAATCAAGTACATCTTTAAAAAGCTAGATCTCACGGGAAGAATAGCTCGTTGGCAGATGATTTTAACTGAGTATGACATCCAATATACTACCCAAAAGGCTATCAAAGGTAATGTGTTGGTTGATCATCTTTCTCATCAGCCCATGGAAGGTGACTATCAGCCAATGAAGTTTGAATTTCTTGATGAAGACATCATGTACATATGGGATTGTAACATCCCAGGCCCAGAAGAAGGACCTAAAATAGGATCACGATGGACGATGGTGTTTGATGGTGCCTCCAATGCGTTGGGAAATGGTGTTGGTGTCGTGATTACTTCTCCTAAAGATTTCCATACTCCATTCACTGCCAGAATTTGCTTTGATTGTACAAACAATATGGTTGAGTATGAAGCTTGTATCTTTGGGTTAGAAGTTGCTATTGATTTACGAATCAAAATCTTCGAAGTATACGGGGACTCTACTCTTGTGATTAATCAAATAAATGGGGATTGGGAGACTCGTCACCCAAATTTAATTCCATATCATGAGCATGTGTTAAAGCTGACCCCTTATTTTGATGAGATTACTTTCAATCATATTCCAAGATAAGAGAACAACTTAGCAGACGCCTTGGCTACTCTGTCATCCACGTTTAAAGTTAGATCGGCAAACGAAGCCCCCTCTATCACCATCTTGAGGTTGGTTGAACCAGTTT
The DNA here is from genome assembly GCA_948472305.1 of Vicia faba. NCBI lineage: Eukaryota > Viridiplantae > Streptophyta > Magnoliopsida > Fabales > Fabaceae > Vicia > Vicia faba. The sequence continues at coordinate 298,107,801 of OX451736.1, read as the reverse complement.
TTTGTTATGAAATAGAAGAGGGTGCCATTGATGAGAAACCATGGTTTTATGATATCAAGAGATACTTTAAGATGAAAGAATATCCAGAGGATGCTTCTGTCACTGATAAGAAGACTTTGAGGAAATATGCAGCTAAGTTTTTCCTTGATGGGGATGTTTTGTACAAGAGAAACTATGACTTCATTTTGCTCAAATGCATGGATAGACACGAAGCAAACAGGATTATAGAAGAAATTCATGAAGGTTCCTTCAGAATGCATTCCAGTGGACATACTATGGCCAAGAAAATCTTGAGAGCAGATTATTATTATTCAACGATGGAAAATGATTGCTACAGCCATTCCAGGATCTGTTACAAGTGTCAAATTTATGCCGATAAGATGCATGTGCTTCCCAATCCTCTAAATATCTTTACTTCACCTTGGCCCTTTGCAATGTGGGTTATTGATATGATTGGTCAGATTGAACCGACTGCTTCCAACGTGCATCGCTTCATTTTAATGGCCATCGACTACTTCACCAAGTGGGTCGAAGCATCATCTTATGCCAATGTCACTAAATAGGTGGTTGCTCGTTTCATCAAGCATAATATCATTTATCGATACGGGATTCCCGAGAAGATTATTATGGACAATGGGTTGAATCTCAACAATAATATGATGAAAGAGTTGTGTGAAAGCTTTAAGATAAATCATCACAATTATTCTCCTTACTGTCCTAAGATGAATGGCACGGTTGAGGCAACTAACAAGAACATTGAGAAGATTATGAAGAAAAAGGTTGTCACTTATAAGGATTGGCACGGGATATTGCTATTCACTTTACATGGTTATCGTACCATTATGCACACTTCAACTGGGGAAACCCCCTTCTCAGTTTTTTATGGCATGGAAGCATTCCTTCCTGTGGTAGTGGAAATTCCTTCTTTGAGGATAATGACAAATGTACAATTAGATGAGGCTGAATGGGTTCAGAATATATTTAATCAGCTGAATCTCATTGACGAGAAAAGATTGACAGTTATTTCCCGCGGATAGTTATACCAGAGGAGGATAAAGAAAGCTTTCTATAAGAAGGTACGTTTGCGAAATTTTCAAGCTGGTGATCTCGTGCTGAATAGGATCTTGCCTCCCAATAATACAAATGCTAGGGGTAAATGGGCTCATAATTACGAAGGACCATATGTTGTAAAGAAAGTCTTTTCAGGAGGATCTATGATGCTCACAACTATGGATAGATAGGATTTCCCTCACCTCGTCAATGCAGGTGTAGTGAAAAAGTACTTTGCATAAAAATGACCATTGAGTTTACTGGCTCAGGAAAAAAAGGCATCCCGGCGAACCTAGGCGACCATAGGTTTGGGAAAAAGTTAGAGACAAAAGAAATAGTGAACGAGTGAAAAATAATCGTACACCCGCTAAATTGAACTTGTCAAAGGCAATTTAGGGAAAAAAGGGTATCCTGGTGGATTGAAAACCCAAACGGGCGATCCAGGAAAAAGTTATGGATTAAAAAGCGAATACTACATTTTGCATTGCATCTGTAAATTGAACTTACCTTGTTATTAGGTTGGCTCGGGAAGCACCAGTCTAATCATTTATTCAGAAAGCAAGATACTGAAGAGCTTTAAGGTTATAGGAGTTGCAGTAGAGTTGTCCTCGATAAATCTGCACTCAAATTGCCATCTTTGTTTTCTACCCTATATACTTTGTATGCAATTCCCTCCTTTCAGGAATTGCTTCTTGATGTAAATGCCTATTTACAAGCCAATCAATCAGCAAAAGTGTTTTTTTTTCAAAATATGCCAATTTGTTTTTATGTTTACTGTTTTGATTGTGAAAGACGTTCAGCATTTTTGATAAAATTTGCATTTAAAACATTAAAATCTTTACAGCACATGATACCGGTAAGAGAAATTTCTTAGAGTTTCAGGTGGCTGATATGAAAGCTAAGGTAGCCATCCCATACTAGGGCATGTTGTTGTGGTTTATACTTTGTGCAGAATGGTATCCAATATCCCCAGTGAATGCTCGTTTCTACTCAGGACAAAATCATGTGTCCCCAACGATATCGTACCCTTGTTTGAGTACGTCTTTTTTCTCTTCATTGAAGTTTGTTCACTATGGTTTTATTAAAGGATTATTGATATCCTCCTCTTGAGGTCGACATGTTGTGGCTTCCCCGTTGAGATTAACCCTTGTCTTTGCCGTGAAGTATGAATGCTACTCTTCAATGAAGTTTGTACTCTTTTCCCCAGTACAAGTATTTGATAATGTGGATTTTGCAGAGATGGCTATCTCAGTATGGTTGGTGTTGTTGACGCTACCATCTGAAGCTTCTCTGTTGCTCAGTGGAAGAGGTAGTTTTTTATCCCCAGTCAAAGTTGCATTTCAGCGATATTCTGGATTAATTCTCCTTTATTTCCCAGTGGAGAAAGCTTGCTCTCCCCAAGGTGATGTACATGAGAGTGCCAATTATAACTCTTTCATCCCCGACGATATAAGATTTTGTGTGAGGTATCCCTAGTGGAACTTCTGCCCCAAGATGCTTGTTTCTTCTCAGGTAAAGATTTATATCTTGTTGGTGTTATCCATGGTAAGGTTGATTCTTAACTCCCTGTGAAGTTTGTCTTTCCATAGGAAATGTTTCCCTATCAAGTTTCTTGAAGAAATTTTGCCCTAATTTGGTCAGGATTTTGACCCATCTTCATGGCACGTTTTCATATAGTTCCAAGGGTAATTTTCAAAATTGATTCAAATATGGGTTGTAGAGCACATTACAAGCTTTCCAAAATGTCTAACAAGTCCTTGAGATCATTTTTGAGTAGGGAGAATCAAAGAGATGAAGTTAGGGTTTTATCACTTGAATTACAAGTCATTTTGTGATGATCAAGATTCAAAATTCAAACTTATGATGCATAACCTCTACTTTGCAGGCATCAAACTTGTTAGGCACTCCATAATTAATTGTTTGCACAGCTATTAGAGGTCTCATTTCAAGCATTCAATGCAAGGCCATGCTTTATATCCATTTTGGGAAGAAAGTGCACATTGCCATTTTGATAAAGTGACTTTTTGAACAAAAGATGTTCTTGAGCCTTGAAATTGCTTTCTTCTGATCATACAAGTCCCATAACTCAAGAGAAACTTGTTAGACACTTACAATCACTCAGCCCATGCTTGTACCTCCTCTTGAAACTTGTTTTCCCACTTTTCTTCAAAATCAAGTAACCTAGCAATTAGCTTGTAACTTGTACTTCTGACTTTCAAAAGCACTCAAACCATCTTGCTTATACATACAAAAGTTATTTTCCATAAATCCCACGCTTGCTTAAGCCCTGAAAACACCAAGAACAGAGAATCACCAAAAACACCTCAAAACTTGTCATTTTTGAGTTTTGAATCCAATCTCCAAATGTACTCGTGCGTTTCTTGGCCTTTTACTTTCAAAAGCTTCTAAACAACATACACAAACAATCCCAACACCTGCAACACCAATTTAACACCTCCATCATCATCCACCATTTTCAAAAACAACACCTTGCACCTTGACTTCTTTAGAACTCCTCAGGCACTTCCAGCTTAAACTAAGCATCACATTAGCTTCCTGGGAACTTGAGGAAGCTAACCCAATCATTAGAACTCACTAAAATCTACTCAAACTCCAAACACGAAACCCTCTTGAAAGGTAATTTTTTTGACTTGTGAACTCTTCCTACAGGCGTCATTAATGGTTTATTTGTGAATGAAAAATGTAGATATCATTGCCCTAAAACTAACCATGTCCATAGTTTTCATTTATTTTTCTTGAGCTTAGAGAATTTTAGGATTGAAGTATCTGAAATTTTTTAGGGTTCAGATTAGGGCCATTAAAATTCATGCTTGTCTTTGATCTATAATTTTATTGCTTTGCATTTATGAAATCGTGAGGAAATTTGCTACAAGTTTCCTGTTTACATTTTTCATTTTTGTTGAGAATTGAACAAGATACAGAGGCTCTGGTTGGGCGTGAGGTTGAAGATGAGGTTCAGGCCATGGACTGGTTTACTATCATATATTTTTTGTTTTGTTTATATAAACAAATGTATAGCCACCTCAGTGGTAGAAGCGCGTGCCTGTGACTAGAGGGACCTGGGTTCGAGCCCCAGTGGTACCCTTTTGTATTATTTTCATATCTTTCATATTCTGACTCTTTTTTTGGCAGCGCTGGGCCTCCCTTGGGCCTTATGTTTTTTTCTTACTTCAGACCCCCTTGCTGGCTATTTGAACCCTGACCCATTTTTATTTTTCTTTTTCTTTTTTTTATTTATTTGTTTTCTTAAATATTTTATCTAATACTAAAAAATCAGAAAAAAAATATAAAAACATTAGGTTTATATTTTGATAAAGTTTATTTATTTTTTTACACAAAAAAATTTGTTTATTTAATCATACTTTATTTATTTTACTAATTGTTTTGTAAATTTAATTAAAAAACTAGGGTTTTAGTTATTTTCTTTTACATAATTTAAATATATTATTTTAAGATATAAAAAGACCAAATATATTTTATAATCCTATAAATAATTTTTAAGACAAAGATACCAAAAATCTTCTTCTTCTAAACTTAATTTATTTTTTAATCAATTAATAGATTAGGGTTTTATTTAATTTATTTTCCTAGTAAATTTAGGTTTTACTTTTTACTAATTTAATTAACTATTTTTCTTTTAGTTAATTAGGTTAAAACAAAATCCCCTTTTCTCTAAAAAATCAAACAAGAAAATCCATTTTCTTTACATTTACATTCTTGCATATTTATTCATTTTGTATATTATTTATTCAATTCTTGTATAAATTCAATATGGTTGTAATAGATAATTAGGCTTCATCTTCTTGCAATCCCTATTTGTAATTTATACACCCCCTCCCACAAGTATTGTAATAGCAAAGTAATTTTAAATTCCGCAATTTATCACTTTATATACAAATGCTAGCAATTAGGGTTTGTATGGAAAGACTAAAACCAAACGATTAGAAAACCCTAATCAAAGACAAAACCAAGCATGAAAAATAATACACTTGCACACAAGCACCCCTAGGGTAAATCCACTTGGTTGCCTTACAAAATGGACATATTATGCATGTGAGGTATCTTAGCAAAAACAAGCAAAATATAAAATCATAGTCCCTCGATGACGCTATCTATGTTGCCTTTCAAATGATCTTAGTCCCTAAAAGAGAATGCTAAGATACCTTGCAACATTGCTAATCATGGTTATACAATGACCCACGCCCGTCCCGTTTACATCCAAAGATAGGGTTACTTACCAAATCAATGGTAATATAACAATGTCAAAGGAAAGAGGAAATGGACATGAAAGACTTTTGAGTAGGTAGAATTCTCCTAATTGATTGCTCCATTTCAAAAACAAAACATCCTTGCTATTTTCAAAACAAACATCTACACTTTTAAAACATCTTTCAAACTTGAAAATATTTTCAAAAGATCAACATCTTTGTATACACTCTTACGAACGAGAATCATTACAAAGTTTGCCTAAACAATGGCCTCTTTACAAAATACTTTCAAAAACCACACAAAGCACAATTTCAAACAAAAGCAAGTGATCTAGCAAGTAAGTAAGAGCCCATGGAAAACCATGGATGAAAGGGGTGTTAATACCTTTCCTTTTCATAATCTACCCCCCGAACTCAAGAAATAATCTCAAAGGTCTTTCCTGTGCTTTTTCACCTTTCCTTTTGGATAAAAGAAAAGTCAGTGGCGACTCTTGCTAACCACAATATTTGAGATAAGACGCAAAACACTCAAGTCAGTTCTCCCACCGTACCACGCATTCCAATTTCCATAGATGCATCATATAATCGTTAATTGGGAGAATCAAGGTTGAAAGTATCACTTAGTAACCCTTGAGTTGAACACTTTCGTTTAAACCTTTCATTTTCGGTCAATTCACGGTCTTTTTTAATTTGTTGGTCCTTTAGCTAAAGGTTATGTTGCAACTGATTATTCTCATAAAAAAGGTCGTAAAGGCTATGCTCTAATCCCTCTTTTTCTCTTTGAGCTTTCTCAAGGGCAGCCCTTAGTCCCTCTACTTCTTCTACTAATATTGAGAGGGGATCTGGTATGTCAGGATGATATGAATGATCAATGTAAAATGGTATTTTATTGATTCAGACCCTATACAAAACCCATTGAGTATAGGGTTCTCTTGCCACGACATTCTTTCTCCCAAATTCGGACCCTTTTTTATGAACTTTTCCCCAAGCTTGGATGATTTTCTTGAGTAGCTCAGGGTTTCCCTTTCCCATATTATGAAGGACCAATTGTTGAAGCTGATCATCAGGGGATTTACCTTCTATAGGATACCCAAGTTGACGTAAAGAAAAAGTGGGGTTGTAGTTGATACAATCTCTTATCCCAATCAAAGGAACATTTGGAAATTCTCCATAATTATAGACAATCTCTTCTATATTTAGCTTTCTAGCATACCACCAAATAGAATCAGCACTGAGAGCAAATAACTTTTGTGACCATTCATTCCTTGTTAAATACTTTGCCATGTAGCTTTCCTTATAGAGATGAGACAAAAGCCAGGAGTACAAGAGATTAATACAACACTGTAGCACACACCTCCCTTTTCATAACGCGTGTGAAGAGAGTAGTAAATGTCAGCAAACAAGGTAGGAGTAGGATCATATTTCAAAACATTCACGGCCTAAAATACATTAATAGCCACAGAGTATATATATTCAACAGTGTTTGGAAAGAGAACCAAACCAAAAATGAGTAGTTCCAAGATGTCTCCACAAGCTTCCCATTCTTTCTGATTTGCAAAAGAGAGAGCCTTAGACTCTATCTAGTGCCTCTTAATTCCTTAGAATTCACCATATGCATTGTAATTAAGTACTAGATTAGTAAATGGTATCCCTAACTCTTTAGCTAAATCTCGGACTTTTATAGTTTGTCCAATTCCTATGTAAGCTTCATATTTGATTTTAGAAAGTCCTAAAATCCTATCGAATTCCTCTAAAGTAGGTGCAAATTAGAAATTCTGAAAATTAAAGCATCTTAGTGAAGGATCATAAAATTGAGCTAGGGTAGTGATAGCTTCCACTTGTACATTCATCTTTATAAGATAAATGACATCACCATAGCGACAGATAAAACCTTTCATAGCTTTTTCAGGTAGTTTCCCTCTAATCATCTTTAGTTTCTTCAAATCATGCATCATGGTGCTAATGCGGTGTAGCGGTAGAAATGTTGAGACTAAGCCATTGAATTTTCTTAACTCGTACAAATCAAATAAAAATATCCATTGTTTTTAATTGTTTCCAAAAGAAATGGGAAAAGAGAGAAAAAAACCCAAAAAGAGGGGGAGAATCTAGGTACGGGGGTTGGTTATGCAAAGGGAAGGTATTAGCATCCAACACATCTATGGTACTCCGCGGGAATCTCTTTAAAAATCTATGTATTTTGGCTATAAAAGGTGTATACAAAAATAGATGGTGGAGATGAGAAAAGAAGTATTTTTTTACAATTTTTGCACCCGGCACGGTTGTGAACCTTTAGTGCCTACGTACCCTCTTCCATGCAATAGAGGATTAGGGTACTCGTAGTTCACCTCAACAATTTTAATACACATGTGTTGGTTAATTTTAAGAGAAGAGACATCATCGTCATATCCGAGTGGAAGACATAATTACTATACACGATTATGAGAAAGGAGAATTTGCATTATCTCAAAGTGGAGGATATACCTTGGATTTAAAATCACAAAGCCTCACTTAACACCCAAGTGGAAAATATCTCACTTCACTATATATCGTAGAAGCTAGTAACTCGCATCACTACAAGAACTGAAAAGAGTCTAACATTTTGAGAAAAAGTTTTAAAGTAAAAAAGACAAAGTGGAAAAATGGTTTGAATGAGGTTAATTGACTTTTAGTCTTTAAAAAGATGTCAAAGTATGGTTAAGTTGATCAAATTTTGATTAAGAAAATATTTTTGAAAATGCATGGACCTAAGTCCAAGTTTATTATGAAAGCGATTCAAGTTAGACTAACAAGAAGAGTTTTGAAAAGGAGGGAGAAGAATTTTGAAATTAAAGAAGATAGGAGGAGATGAAGGGACTATCCTAAAGCATAAAGTAAAAGCCAGGGGAAAGAATTATCTAACCAACAAGAAGCCAACACTTGACATGAAGAAGTCAATGTAGAATTCTCATCCTTTGGATTGAAACCGAGCAAACAAAAATACTAAACCTCTGAGGAATACCAAACTTTAGATGAATTAAGTCTTCACAAAAATTTGGCATAGTAACGGTTGTATACATAGGAATTCTCAATCACAGTCAAATTATAAAATCAGAATAACCTGCACAAAAAGAAAATTAACCCAATGCCTTGGAGAAAACCCAAAGAACTTCATACAAAATAACAATAGAGCAACAAGTTCCACAAGTATCAAGGCTTCTAATCCTAAGTCCAAGAGACCCACAACTCCACAATGCCAAGGATAGTAACCAAGTAGTCCAAGTAAACTTAAAGTATTTAATGTTCAAGTTGATTATTAAGTGTCTTCAAAAGAAAATAAAAGCTCCAATAAGCAAAGATAAATTGACATAAAGATAAATTCTCAAGTGAACAAAAGGAAAATAGCATGAGATGTAAATGATAAAATAAATGGCACATAAAAGTAAAGGCACAAAATAAAGGCATAAAGTAAAGTTAATTGTTACTGAATTAGAAGTTAGAGGGTTATTTGAATGACCATCTTGAATCTTGCATTTGAAAACTCATTAGAAGATTGATAAAATCAAAGCCTCTCTACAACAAGTTTCAATTGATTTTTGTCAAGTATATCATTCATTTCAAGTGTTCAAAGCAACCACATATGATCAACGATGTTCAAATGATTCACCTAGACCAAAATTCATGAAGTTCATTAGAGGATTGATAGAATCAAAGCCTCCTAACAATGAACTTCAAAGTTATTGGATCAGAGGTTTCAAATTAAACATACTTGGGCTTGCAAACATAGGTTTAGGCCACGAACGATCATTTTTCGAATCAGTATAAATGTAGCACTATGTTAAGCAATCGTAAATGGACTTATATAGAAGTCACACCTATTTTGAGACAGGTCAATAACAATCTATGTACTAACATGTTAGAGAAACTATATATGTAGATCATTCTCCCAAAACATGTAGCACAAGTAAAAATAAGAAAGGGATAAGATGAAAAGAGAGGGGAATGATAGTATAACCAATGTATCAAATGAAATTGGGGTTTCAAATATCATCAGCATTATTCATCCATTTTGGTGGATTTGGTTTTTTAACCTATCAACACCCAAGATCCAATGAGATTGAGGAACTTGTTGCAAAATAACACCCAAGTATCTCCAAATCAGGACCAATCAAAAAATAATAAAATAAACTTAATATAAAACAAAATTTAAATGATTTAAAAATGAAATAATTGGTCAAATACACAACATATATTAAAACACCAAATAAAAATCCTAAAAAAATATCAAAGGTCAAACATGAGTCAACAAGGGCTGACAAAATTTTTTAGAATTTTTTAAAGTCAAAAACCATTTTTAATATAAAGAAATAAGAAAAATAAACCAAAATTTGTGGAGAAAAAAAAGTAAAATAAAAAATAAAATGAGGTCACCAATATTTGTCAAGAGGTCATTGGATCCTTACATAATTTTTCCAGAATTTTAAAATCAAGAAAAGTATTTTTAAACAATTAAAACAAGTCAAATAAAATGAAAAATCATAAAAAATACCAAATCCAAAAATAAAATTGTGAAAAAATAAAAATCAAAAATCAAAAAATCAAAAGTATTTTTGATAATTTTTCACATTTTTAGAAGTTGAAATGCATTTTTTATGAATTTTTGAAGTTTAAAACAATTAAAATAAAAATCAGAAAATAAAGTAAAATACTAAATAATGTGGTGGGTTGGATCTGGACTCAATTATACACGCTGGAAAATCCAAGGGCCCTCAAGTGATAGAGTGCGATGGATCTAAGTCAATGCACGCACATACCACACACAAATGTCAGGCCAATCAGATTAAAACACTTGGTCGTGTATCATTGGTTGAAGAACGACATGTAGGTCGTCTTCAACCTCCAGACCCTTGTGCATTGAGTTTTTATGAGATCCTTCAAATAGAATTGTTTGAAGCTCAAACCGGTATCACTGGATTCGTCTCTTCCAAACGATCCTAACCTCACCCTCGCGAAAAATTTCTTTAAACCATAGCTCAATTGATTTGCAAAAAAAAATAGAAGAAAAAGTGAAAATGAGTTTGTAAATTCAATGCTCAATTCTCCATAAAATCAGAAACCAGAAGAAGATGAGAATCAGAAGAAGAAGGACAACATATTAGTAACTTGTTTGGATCAATTTGGTTAAGAAAACTACCTGAACAAAGTAAGAGAAATTTTCTCTGAAACTGGATTTGGATAGCTTGATTAAATGGATAATTTGGCTTGTTTTTTATATGGTTAGCTTCATAGAGGTTCAATGAAGGTGAAGAACTCAAGAATTTAGAACTGTATATGATTTAGAATCGAATTCGAAGTTGCTAAATTGAGAGGTATGGAGGAAGTTTGACAGATGTTTTCTGGCTATCCAAAGCTTGTATAAATGAGTGTGGGATGATCATTATTTATAGTTGGACATGATGCAAGACTCAAGAGTGCGAATTGGATGAAAAATCAATGAAATCGTGTGAACCTGCTAAATGAAAAAAGTGTGACTTCACATTGCTCAAAACACAGCAAAATGGATGGTTCAAGGGTCGTTTCTCATTATGGCAAGTCCCTAAACATGATTAGACACAAAATTGTTCATTAAATAGGCTTGTAATTGGGTTTAAATTGATTTTTAAATCTGACTAAACATGAAACTTCAGCTTCAAGATACCGACTTTACAACCATGGTGCAAACAATGTAGGGAGCTTTATAACCTTATTCTTTTTGCAATGGGAAGATCTTCTCATAATATTTTCAATGTGCCAAGAAAGTTTGCATTTGGATACATGAGCTGAGAGTTATGTATGTTTAAATATGTGAAAAAACACACTGACTTTTATACTTAGAAAAATTTCTAAGTATAAAACTTCAAAGTGACCTGTGATGTTCTTCAAAATTACTTCCACTCAAAATTTTATCTTGATTTTTGAAGATGAAATGCAGTAGACCTATTGAATTGAATTATGGATTTGAGATCACTCAAAAATCATAAAATTTTAAAAAGTTATAGTCTTTGGAAGATGATTAACAAATTTGGGGAAATTCACAAAAGACGTATAATCTTTTAAATTCTTTAACAACTTTCCAAGAATTTTCAAGTCTTGCATATTGAAACAAAGTTGTAGTAAAATTCCAAAGATTATTATGGAAAAATAATGAGTTCATGAAGATAAAACTTGACCAAGTTATGATCCTTTGAAGTCACACAAGAGAATTTGATAACTTTCCCAAAGGGCATGTAATCTTTCCCAATCATTAGTGATCTTACATTCAAAATTAGTCTTATATCCTTGAAGAGAACTTGTTAAGGACCATTTAAAGAGAATCATGGATTTGTAATCAATCAAAATTCTCAAAAAAATGAGCAAGATATGGTCCTTGGAAGTCAGCAAAACCTAGCTCAAAGAGTGCCAAAATGACTTGAAACCCCTTTCGGTGGTTGATGATTTTTCTTGCACAATTGGTTCTTGTCATGTGAAGAGGTGTTGTTGTAGTTGATGATAAGAACACATAGCAAAAAAACCAACTTAAAATATTGAAAATTGAAAGAGTTATGCACTTGTGATTACTGAATCAAGCACTTGCTCAATTAGGTCAAACTTGTTGAATCAAACTTTGAATCTTTAGAACTTTATTTGAAAAATAGAGCATGATGGATCACATTAGCCATTGAAATGATTTTTTCTTGAATCAAACTCAAAGCTGGAGCTTAAGTATCAATGAAGCTTATTGAAAAAGGCATGGAAATAAACACATGAACCTATGAATATTCTTGATGAGTGCCACCACCATCATTGAGGAAAACTTGACCTTAATAAAGTGAGAGAGCTCTTTGAACCAAAAAATTTGATATCATAGACATAGCCTTGGAGCTTGAGCTCTTTCCATCCATTGAAGAACCATTTGACTGACGACCAACCCTCAAACCCTAGGTTAGATGGTGAGATGGATGCCATTGTGTCATCACCTACAATATGAGCATTCAAAGATAAATATATACATATTTTGATGTTAGTTAAAAGTATGTATAAGATACACCATTCAAGGTGTTTGGTGATCCCTCAAGAGAAAACTTAAAGATAAGATGAAGTAGAAAGAGATAACAAACCCTAATGTGTGATCTTGATGTATTTATAAAATGAGATAATGATAGATCTTAGGGACAAAATTTTTGGTATAACATGCGGATGGTTGGCTTCTTATTAGTATTCATTTTCAGGATGTTCACCAAAAACCTTTCTTTTTTATTATTTTTCCCAAAGAAATACTGTGAATAAGACACAAAAATGCATAAATGATTATTTTTAATAAAAAATCAATGCATGTATGTGGATGCAATATAAGGGAGGGACGATAAAGGTTTCCTTAGTTTGTAGGTTTAGAAGTTTGTTCTACGGATATTCCACCCTTCCCCTAAGGGTGGTTTCCTTAAGGTATCATGGATAACACAAAAGGGGAAAGGAACAAGGGCCTCTCTTAAGTTGAGCCTCTTTGTAGACCAATACTTTCGTCTTGTAGGTCATACAAGTCTCACCATAAAATTATATTTTTGGGGTAGGTCCCTAGAGTCATTGGTAAAATACAAAGTCCTATCTCCAAGAGAGGATAGCTCTCCAGAGATATTTCTCGAGATTCAACCCACTATAAATGAAGTTGTCACAAAAAATCATAAGGAAGTTAAACCCCTTGGCCAATAGACAACCCCTTATCTAACGTTTATATTATGTGAATAAGATCCATCAAACATATATAAGAAAATATAATAACAGATAAAGTAAAAAAAATAAGTAACATAATGAACCAAAAAAATAAGGAAATAGAAATATAAAATAAAATAAAAAAAAACCCAAAAGTCCTAAAGATAAAGATAGGGTGAACTTTAACTTAGGGGTTTTGTCCCCGGAAGAGTCGCCAGCTATCGAAACCGACAAAAAACAAGAGAGTCGCCACCACTACTTTTTGTCCTTAGGATGGGAAAAAAACAGAGAATCCTAAATTGTTTCAGAGATTACTGGATTTACAAGTTGATTAGATAAAGGAAAGGTGTTAGGCACCCTTTATCTCCCTTGTACTCAAGGGGACTCTCTTTAACTTTAAGACTTTAACAGGAATATTTTATATTTTAATTATATTATCAAATAATAAAAACAATGAAAAAGTTGTTTTTTAGTTAGTGGACTCGCTTTGGTTTTTGAACTGCGTGCCTACGTATCGTATTGCGAAAAAGTCATAGTTCTTCGTAGTTCGAAGTGTTTGGTTAGTTTCTTTTATAGAATCATGTTAAGTTACTTTCGAATGGTGTTTGAACTTGTCTAGGGTTGCAAATTGTGTGATGGTAGGCAAAGTTTTTATCCAAGTAGAAAGAAACCGAACGATTCTTTATTGAAATAGTTTTGAATTTTTTATTATGTTAGTAAACAAAGGTTTGTAATTGGTTAGTTGTTTTGAGTTTGATTTAAGTTTTGAAATTGAAAAGGTTTGATAATAAAAAATACATGGTTATGTGAGATATATAAAAATAAATTGAAGTTAGTAAAGAAACTATATAAAAATAGATAAGTAATTAAGTTAGTATTTTTTAAAATTAGGGTTAATAGAAATATTTTAAAGTTTTAACAATAATTTAAACAAATTAACCAAATTATGAAGAAAGAAATTAGTTTTTTAATTAATAGTAAAAATAATGAGTTATTTAAACTTATTCTTTAAATTTATAAAAAAAAGTTTTTATACAATAAAAAAATAATTTCATAACACTCCTAACAATTAAAAAACAAAGTTATAAATATATATATATATATATATATATATATATATATATATATATATATAATAAAAATTAGAAACAAATAATTAAGAGACATGGGGATGTATTTTGTTCTACGTAGCAATTTAGAGTGGTGTTAACGGCATCTGGGCTAAGCCCAGAACCAAGTTTGTGTCTGTTTGGACAATGAGTGGGTGAGTTAGAGTGTTATGGTGTACTAGCAAGGACTTGGGGCGTTGGATCTTGATCAAATTTCCCTCAGGAGTTAATCTTGGGACGGAAATCAAAAATATGTTAAACCAAGGACGATGATGGAGTATTGACCGGGGGATTATTGTAAGCCAAAAATCACATGGAGACGTTAAAGTCATCCATCGTGTGGCCATTAGATGGACACATGTTGCACATCAGAAGGTTGATTGAGGGAATATTTATTTCAATTTGCTTCACAAAAATCATTTTTCTTTGTTTCTTCTCTCTCTACTCCTCCGCCCTCTCTCTCTCTCTCTCTCTCTCTCTCTCTCTCTCTCTCTCTCTCTCTCTCTCTCTCTCTCTCTCTCTCTCTCTCTCTCTCTCTCTCTCTCTCTCTCTCTCTCTCTCTCTCTCTCTCTCTCTCTCTCTCTCACTAAATGAAGGCTTTTCCTTCTCTCTAGAATTCTGGCGATCGGAAATCGCCACACCGGCCAGAAATCGCCTTCGCCGGTGGCTCCACCCTTAACACCCCCAACAACCATCGTATAAACCTAGATTTGTAGAACCCTTTTAATACCAACCCTACCCCTAAAAACCTAAGAACCCTAAGAACCCTAGCCATAACCTTAGGAGCAACCACTGTGAGCGATCATCAAGGCCACCATTGATGATGAAGGTTCGTCGGGAACCTCATCATGTTACCAGAAACCTCAAAAACCCCAACAAATCTTAGAACTATAACCTTATACGAATATCCCTAAGAACCATAACCTTAATATGAAGAACCCTAACCCTAATGTTTCCATAAACACACAATTTAACCCCAAATAGTCAACAACAACAACAATCACAAAAATTTTAGAAAGCTAAGTGGCTTTACCAACCTGAACTGCAGTGAATCTTCTTGTAAATCCCTTTCAATTCCTCTTCGACTTATCCCCTTTGATCTCTTTGTTTGCAGGTACAAGGTTTGAACAATTTGCAGCAAGGAAACATGGACTTTTATTCTCCAATCTCTAACTCTCTTCTGCTTCCAATTTTCAGTCCTTCTTTTGGTCTTAGGTTTAGGTTTATATAGGCTTAGAATTAGATTTAATTAGGAAATAGCTTTAATTTTTATTGTTTTTACAAATCAATTAGGTATTCTGATTGAGCATTGTAATTTTAGATTGATTTAGTTTAGAAATTAGATTTTAGGGTTTCCGTTTCTGTAATGAATTTGCACTGAATCTGAATGTAAATTCGTATCAATAAATAAAATAATTTCCATCTTTGATTCAATTAGATTTGATGAGAAAAATCTGAATTTGGGCTTCTGTCGTTTGCTTAGGGAAGAAGATCTTGGGCACAGTTGAGCAACTCAGGGTGTCAAACCCTAGTTGACTCAGTCAACATTCTCAAATAATTTAAAAATAAATGAATTATAAATAAATAATAAAAATGAAAATAACAAATGTTTACAAGAAAATCTTGACCTTTGGATCAACCTGAATAATAATATTTAGTAAAAATAAAAGAAAAATAATAAAAAAAAATGACATGTTGACCTAGGATCAATCTTTTATTTAAACAATATTAATGTTAATATTTTATAATAAGAGTAATAAAAAGAAAAAAAATAATCAAATATTCTATAGTTTCCTGTTAGTCAACAAAAATAAAATAAAATAAAGATTAATATAACCCATTAAAAAATATTATTTAAAAACCACTCCCTTTATTAAATAATTCCCCATAAAAATTGTTTATAAAATAGATTAGTAAAATAAAACGAAAGTAAAGATAGAATTAAAACTTAATTCAAATAATACATTTAGACTAAACAATAAATCTATTAAACACCTTTAGAAAAATCTTTTTAAATATTTAACCAATAGAAAAATGTTTTGTAAGAAACCAAAATAACTAACAATGTTTATGACACCATACTAAATACGTGAAAATAGAAGTAGAAACGAAAGTTTAAGTAAACCAAAAAAATATATAAAACCACATTTGGAAAAATGATTTCACTGTAGAAAATAAGACACAAATTTAAGGTATAAAACATGTATTGCTCTATACGATACATTCACTTTAAAAAAATTGGACCACAACACTTGATTTCTCTAACTAAATGAACAAGTAAGTGAAACATAATATCAAAAAAAGATGGAGAAAAATACATCTCTAATTGACACAATATTATTGCAACCTCTTCTTATAATTCATCTAATTTTTTTAAATAAAAAACTTTATTACAAATAGAATTGAAAAATAAGCATAATCTGATTATAGTTCTCTTACATTTTTATGAAGGATGTGACAGATAGCCACTGGTAGAAGTTATTACATCAAGACATGACAATCATGAGATTTTAATCCAATTAACTTGAAATCATTCATTGATATAAATTTTTTGATGTTCGAAGAGTAACCTTATAAAACTTTGATACCATGCAAACACTCACAAAACTTTTCTTTTCCTTTTAAGATAAAGTGTGACATGTCGGAGACAAATAAGATATTTTTCCTATATCTTCTAAAGTCGACTATTGTCGTATACCTATCTCCACAATTTTTAAACGGAAATTCTTATTATCTTTAGTCTTTCCTGAAATATTTATAAGTGTTCCTATCAAACTATCACACACATTTTTCTCCACATACATCATATCATGACAATGTCTTACATCGAGACTACACCAATATGGAAGATCAAAGAACACAGATCTCTTTTTTCAAATGTTTCTCCCAACGAGACGGTCATTATTCTGTCCAAAGAAAACATTAAGGTGTTCTTTACGTTTATAAACTTCATCGTCTATTAAAGGTTTAGGAGCAATTTCAAACTCCCGCTCTCCGTTAAAAGCCTTCCTCAATCTACAATAAGGATGATTTGGTTTTAGAAATTTCTTATGGCCAAAGTAAACATTATTTTTTTCCAAACTCAATCTAGTAAAAATATGTATTGGATTCACATATAGGACATGCTTTATGTCCTTTGACATTGTATCCATCCAAATAACCATATACGGAAAAATGGTTGATTGTGCAAAATAACATCAACATCAACATCTTTTATCCCACAAAAGTTTTAAATCCTCAATTAATGGACTTAGATAAACATTTGTGTCGTTTTCAGGTTCTTTTGGTCCAGAAATCATCATACTTAACATCATATACTTGCGCTTCATGCTTAACTAAGGAGATAGGTTATAAATCGTGATAAGCATATTCCACGAAGAATGATTAGTACTCAGATTACCAAAGGGGTTCACTCTACATGTGATAAGCATAAGCCTAAGATTTCTTGGCTCAAGGCCAAAATCCAGAAACAATGAATCAAATTTCTTCCATTGCAAAGAATCAGCTACATGGCGAATGTTTCCTTCATATTTTCTTTCATCTCCATGCCATCTAATATTTTTTGGGCCATTCACATTAGAAAAAAGTCTCTTGAACCTTAAAATTATTGGAAAGTACAATATCACTTTAGCAGGAGGACGCTTCTTACTAACATCGTCTTTGTCATCACCATTGTTGTTCTTCAACTTGTAGCACAACTCGCCATATTCTAGGTATTGATCAAAATTTTCATACTTTTTCCTGTATAATATGCAATCATTAGGGCACGCATGTATTTTGACATACTCCAAACTCATTTGGCACAATATCTTTTTGGTATGATAACAACGATCCAGAAAATTATTATCTTCGAGTAGCATTTTTTTCAATAAATCAAGCAATTTTAACAACACCGACAGTCATGTAAAACTGGTGCACCCCTTATGTGCTACATAATGTATCCTAAGTATGTGATTTCATAAGACGATTCTCCAATATCACAGATCATATCTTCTAGTCGATCATCCATATATTCATCATCTTTATCCATTAGTGACGTCTCATTTCAATTATTATCCACTTCTCCACGCCACGTCCACCATTTCTGAACTTAGACCACAGTGCAAAAGTGTGGCCAATACAAGGAAAACGCGGTCAAAATTTTAGACCACGCTTTGATTGCTGATTTTGAAGTGTGGTCTATGTGGTCATTGCCTATTCTTTGTGGCCACGGTTTCTTACCTTATCCCACGAAATTTAAAAACCCGCTCCTTAAAACATACAAAGAGGCCACGGTTTGTTTAACTTAGTTTAAGCCACGGTTTTCTAGATTGAGTTTAGACTTCAGTTTTATAATTGTTGCCTATACATTTACCACGATTTTCATACTTTTTCAATATTACCTTCACCCTTATACAAAATTGACATAACTGTTGCATAAAATTTTTGACACAAGACACAAGATATAAGTGTTGCCTATGTATTTTTATGCATTCATATTAGAATTTATGTTCATTTAAGCCATAATTATTCAATTTTTGCATTTTCTTTCCAGCCTATAATAAAGTATAAAACAACATATTTGTATATCATTATTAATTTGCTAATGTTTCTTAAAATAATTTAAAAAATTATAAATATTAAATCAAACCATTATAAATTAACAAAACCAAATCTTTTAATATACACAATTTTATTATTACAATATTATGACATCCACACCATAGAAAGAATGTTGTTACATTCACTTATAAACATAATGTTTTAGTGTCTGTCTTGCAATCAGTCTTCTGTTTGGGTTGATGTTAAGTATCCGAAAAAGTCATAAACATAAACATAGTATCTTTGATTTTGTAAGTGTTGCTCCAATGATGTCATGTCCCTTTTGAAATTAAGTACTCTAGTTGATCTGTCTCCCTATATGCATTTATGAAGCTTAGAATTACATAATAAAACAAATGAAATATATTAATGTTAAGAGGAGTATCTAAAGGGAAACAAACCTCATTTACAAATTAAATGTCATATTCTTTGGTATACTTATGTGTTTCTTTTCCTATCACTGACATCTTCATTTGGAAAGAGCACCTATAGCTACAAAAAGAACTCATAATCAATAAATAAATAATAGAAGTCTTTGGAGAGATCTATTTAATTGATGTCATAAGAGATGTCAATTAGAGTGTACTTCACCAGAGCATAGTTCAGCCAACATAACTAAGTTTATTTAATATGACAGTGAATTTGTAAAAGAACTACCTATGTGTTTGTTTTAATTTTTAGTCATTGATTAGCATATTCAAAATCCAAAAACATTTTCTACAACATGCTTAATCCTTTGCGTCAATGAGGGAAACTACTTCAGCCTACTCTTATGCTTTATGTGTAAGTAGAGAAAACAGACAGCATAAAAAAAAAACATCTTATGAATAAATACTTAACATAAAGCTCTCTAACTCAAGAAATATTTCACTGATACCAATCCCGCTGAAAATAACACAAGAGAAGACCCACATCGAAATTTGAAAGTGCACAAAAGAATTCATCTCAACAAATTTAACAAATGTAGTTTAATTTTTTATTTTAGAAAACAAGTTTGATTTTTTTTAATTAATGCATAGATACAGTATAGCATAACTTAATACTAAGCTTAGATCCAATTACTCTACTATGTTGACAAAAGTGTACCACACTTGAGCCTTAGTAAACCTATTTAACTTGTAAAGTAGTCTCTAGCTAATTCCAGCAGCTTATATATTCTATTCTAGATTCTAACACTATTTTAACTTTTCTTGGGTCTGACATCTATATTCTAGACAATAACATTATGATATTGACACGGCGACACCGATAATAATTTTAAAATGAATAAATTAAAATAATCACAAGTATCGGTGTCGGTGTCTTTAAACCAACATGGACACATATTTTTTATGACATAGCCATTGTCACTTTGCTCTCTCAAGTGTCGGTGTGGGCTTAAAGTTCACAAGTGATAATTGTATGTTAGTTAACAACACTAAACAAGCGGCACAGGATTCGATCTGAGTTTCAGTGTCATTTTTGAAACCTCAATATCTCTATAGTAACAATAAAATACAAAAACCGGACGATGAGGCGAGCAATAAAGCCATTCATGACCTTCCTATTTGTAGGTGTTTAACTACAACAATAACAAAATCAGTAAAAACCCTACCAATTGAATTAAATCACCAACTAACTGAGTGTGATAATCAGCTTGGAACGAAGGGAACGAAGGGTTTTGAGTTTTCTGAGAGAAAATAAAAGCTAGTGATGTTGAATAATTTTGACACATTCTATCATAAAATAGGTGATATAATATTTCTTTCTTCGTCTATAGTATGATATTTCCCCGAATAACATAGGGACAATAAAAAATATTATTATTGTCGGGAATATTTTTTTGGTGAATTTAAAGAATTCAATAATTTCTTTCTCTTACAACGGATTTAATCTATCAGCTTTCATTCAACTATGATCCATAATAAATTCTAAAATTTATATGAAAAGACTAATGTTAATGACACACTAATGTTACACACATAACATTCTAATATGATTATATGCATATGTATATCCAACACCAAAACATAAAACATATTGATCGCCGACTTTAAGAGTCAGTCGAAATTACTGACTGCAAGTACACAGTCTAATCGAGTAGTTTTAAAAGATATCAAATCCACAGGGACTGATAATCAAACTAATGTTACCTAATGTTACTACGTAAATCTAAGGTTGATGATTAATCTTAGGTTTTTGAGAGAAACGGTAAATAAAGTCAGGTTTAATAAAAATATTCGAATACGAGACACCGGTATGTAATTCGTCAGACTTCAGGGATTCGATAAACCATTGGCTTAGTTTAAAAATACTCTTCAGTAGAAAATATTAATTTGAAAGCCCTTATCTCACACTCCCGTGTTTATTGACTTGAACTATATTCTTAAATCAAAATGCTTGATCTCGCTGTCTCATTCGAATTTAAAAATACTTTTTAGAAACCAATAAAATCTAATTAATCCTAAAGCGTCTTCGCTGTATTTAAAATTAATGTCCAATTACTATTATCCGATTAAAAATCTCAAACTCTCGTTTTATTGATTTTAACTTTTGTTCGTCTTTTACTCTCGTAACAAAACTGTTTTAATATTTTAATTAGAAACCAAAACCAGAAAAGTAGTTTGTAAATATTTGTGCTAATAGATTTTCGAATCCCATCGGTTACATTACTTTTACATATTTATATCTAACGAAGTTAGTCAGACATGCTTTTAAACATAAACATACAATACCAGATTATAAATCTAACCATGATTAGTGAAAATAGAGACAGTAAAAAAAAACTAAATCGAAACTTGGAATTAAAAGTAAAAACTGGAATATAAATTAAAATTTTCAATTCTGCAATCCTCCACAGATGTCGGCAGGATTTGCTTCTTCGAAAATACAGAAAGAATACTAAAATATAAATCTAAAACTAATGTTGCAATAGCTCCACGTGTGGAAAGCTATCACTTTAATGGTGAGTTTACTGCTTAGAATCTAAAACAAAAGTGCTCTGAACTATCAAGGATTGGACGACCCCTGTAACTGTCAGGCTTTGCCCCTTTTATAGATTTCTCGCTTGTTTCACGTGACTCCCTTGAGAAGAATCCAGAGTGGCCTGTTTCATGGGATGCCTGGTCTTGCGGAGAGAAAAAATAGGAATACATTTTCGTGGCTCTGACGTGGGAGAGAAATATGGGCTTGCCTTATAATGCCTGTGGCGGTGGCCATAGAAATCATGGAGGGGGGCACAACTTTAGGTTGTGTGACGAGGACCACAGACTTTTGTGTGCATATTTTCTTCAACTTTTATGCTACTTCATGTTTCCTTGCGTTTTCCTTTCCAATTTCTCTTCTTTTCTCATGTAAGCTTTATGGAAGAAAATACCTGAAATACAATAACATCACCAGCATAATATGACATAAATAACTAAGAATGGTAAAATAATTCATGTGAGTCGAGTCAAATATACAATGCAATTTCACGTTATCAAACTCCCCTAAACTTGAACCTTTGCTTGCCCTCAAACAAATAGCAGAATGAAAATCAGTTTAAACACGGGTTCGACACAAATACACGACATAACTCAAATCGTATATGGTTTCGAGGTATTTTGTTAGAATGATAGATATTCAAATTCAACACTAAGGATACCGTAATGACACGAAACTGTAAAATGCGATCAAAAACTCTCATGTTATTCAAAACTAATTCGAATCATTCTATTATAGCTCATCCTATTTCTTTCGTTTTATTTTACCCACTTTCATTCGAGCGTAATCACATTGAGCCCTTTATCCGTACACGCACATAGGAGGATAGTCGGTTAGCGGTTCTGATCCTTAAACACGGGTTTCTGGTACATGAGTTTGATAACCCCTTTTATTTACCCAGTTGTAAGTTGCGGGAGATCGTGTCGTAGTTCGCCCTACCAAGTTCAACACCAGACACCTCTAAACCAACTAACAACGGATTGTTATATTATTTTTTATAGGTTCCACAACTATTGGGTCAAATAACCGGGTGGGGATCACCTAACTTAATAGGTGCATTCCCTATTTTTTTTTATGTTAATGCATGTAATTTTAGAATTTTAGGATCATACACTTATATCCATCGACTCCCTACGTAGTTTGTGCTTAAGATGGTTTTGATTGCTAATATAAACTACTTGGGACTACTTTAAAACTCAAACTTAAGGTCTCAGCATAATAGGTACTCAAATTGATCATGCATAATTAGGGAGTTTAGGGTGTCAAAATGGTATCGATTTTGTTGAACCTTTCTCAAATCAATAAAGCATAGCCTAAGTGCAAAGTAACCTAATATACTCTTAAGGTGTCGTGTTATGGGACAAACCAACAAATTTTTTGTTATGGCTCAAGAAAATTAGGAAATCAATAAATAGAGAAAAAAATAAGCATAGAGACTCGACAACACAAGAGTTCGACTCAACTTACACAAACACTAAACAAGCAAGGGAAAAATGAATAAAACTACCTAGAAAGCGATAAACAAAAGCAGTAAAGCTTTCTCCCCCACACTTGAATCGAACATTGTCTCCAATGTTTCAAAATAAGGTGAAAAAGAAAGGTAGAACTTAGAATCTCTGCTACTGGTGTCCTCTGCCACGTGCTCGTCCACGCCCATAATTACCAGGCTGGTGAGGTAGCATACCCATATGATGAATGTACTCTTGTAGGCCGTCCACACGCACTGTCAAAGTTATCATCTAGTCGATCATTCCTAGAATTCTTTGTTCATTCCTATCACCATAGTCATGCTGATCTTGTTGAATCTGCTGAATGATGCGCATCATCTCAAATTGCTGAGTTTGTATATCTTGAAGTCTTTGGTCGCGCTGAGCATCCAATTCATTATGCCGCCTCATTTCAGCGAGAATGTCATCAGATGTTCCAAATGTGTCTTCATTTCTTTTTCGGCGCCTGGATGATGTACCCGCAATGCTTTTAGAAGGAACTTGTGTGGTGTATGGGTGTGGATCAATTTCAGGTGCACCCTTCTCCATCTCATCGAACTCATCATCAGTCTGGTCAATTTGTGCACCTTGTGTAGGCGTATTGGGCTTAGGGGCAGATAGATCATAAAGCCAATTAGCCATATTTTGTGCATTAGTGTGATTGCGACAAGGAAGAACAACACTCTTGACCGTTTTAGTTCGAACCATCAAATAATACTTGCCATCTTCTCTAACTTTAATCAATTTTGGTGATCGATAATTGTCGATGTCAAGGAACAATGAAGGTATTGATGCAAAATCAGTGAGTTTATCGTATAGGCCCAAAGCAAGAGAGATGAATGTGAATATCCCCCTATACAGAAAGGATTGGTTCCTCTTGCACAAATGGAATTAATGTGTGCCAACAAAAATGGAGTGGCGTTGATTCTAGTCGGTGAAAAAATACAGTGCAGAAAGAACAACTCTTTAGAATTTACTTGTGGTTGTTAATCCTGCCAAAAATTGTGCTTGCCAGAATACGATGAAAGTAGTGGATGGCTGGATTATGGATTAGTGAGGCATTAAGTCCTTCCAAGTTTAGAGTCTTCTCACCTGTTAATTTTTCCTAAAGGCCAAATGCCATTGTTTTCCATTCCCCTTCTAGAGGAACTCTACAGGAGACATCTTCTCCGCGTGGAAAATGTAACATATCACCTAGGGTATGTTGGCTTAATGAGTATTCTTTGTTGAACAGCCTAAACTTGGAGGTTTCGGTGAGATATGGTTCTGCCATAGGGGTGTCATAAATAAATGAACTCAAGAATTCCAAAGTTAAAGGTTTGTAGGTTGAGTGGTTCAATGTATAGATGTGTGTTAGACTTGAATTATTCAGCATCCATTGAACACTATCTAAGAGCTCCAATTCACGCAAACATGATTCATAAACGTACCTCATGGGGATGACAGAATGTTGGTAAAACTTAAGGTACTTCTCTATCTATAAGCTGGAATCTTCAGTGCAAAAGACAATTGTTGACAAATCTAGTGATGGTTGTGCCCTTCTATTTGGTTGTTGAGCGTAATGAGACATGATGAATACAACACTTTAAGAAGAAAGGGGTTTTATTCTCTTAGGTCATTGTGATTAGAGAGGTGGATTGTGATACTAAGAGCAAGTCACAGTTTTTAAAGGAGGAATAGAAGTTGGAATGTGAGACGTGAGTGGGTCGATTGGAAGAAGAAGAGGGAAACGAGGAGTGTCTCATAAAAACACTAATGTATCTGTTTGTGAAGAGTGTGAAGAGGGCCACATAAACCTGTGGCGAGGGCTACACAGTTTTGATACCGGGGCGAGGGCCACAGACCTGTGGCGAGGGCCACTAGTTTAAAACTCAGAATAGTATGAACTTTAAACAAACTTCTACTTTAAATCATTTAAATAATTCTTGACGCACGCATAGCAGATAAATTACATAAAATATAAGTACATGAAATAAAATGCCATAATTAAAATTGAATGCTGAAAATTGAAAATATCTACTGCATCAATAAGAATGCAGGGGAAATTACAAAATAGTCAGAAAATATTAAATCTAATTTAGAAAGCAATGTAAATCCTAACTTAGGAAAGCCATATTATCCAGAAGAATAAGCCACTACGTCCAGAATGAGGAGCAAAATAATAAATATGTTTATATATATTATCAAATTGCTCTATCACTATATCCATAAACCCGTAAAAATAGACATGCAAAGATGTCAGGTCGTCTCTAGTGTTAGCAATGTCAGTCTGGAGGGTGTTGATGGCAGCAGTGTGATCAGGAGTTGGAGAAAATGGAGCAGTAGAGGTACAAGAAGTTGTGTCAGGGAGATGGTCTTCATTTAGGGGTGGTGCAATGATTGGATAGGTAACCGAAGGGTTAGTATGGTCTGGGGATGGAAAATTATGGTAGAATGGAGGGGTTACATGGTCGGTTTTAGCATCAGAGACATAGTTATTAAAGTGGTCATAAACTCGAGATGTCTCAGAAGGAGTTGGTGGTTCATTTTGGGGTACATCCAATTCAAACAACTAGTTATTTTTGTCATGTACACTAGTTCTGGGATTTGGCAAGGTAAAAAGGTACATAACTTGATTGTTGATAAGAAGTTCAAACTCATTCGAGCCTAGGTTTCTAATGAACCTAGTATTGGAACAAAACTGAATGTTAATGGGACGGATTCCTCCTAGAGGGTCAAGGCTAACAAGTGGTTGTCTCAACCCAATAGCATTTACAATCATGGTTCATAAGCCTCCTATTAAGATTGGTTCATGGTCAGCTTGTGCAAGACGAGTAAAATTGGCTAACGTAAAGGTAGTAACATTAACGGGGCGGTTTTGGGAAGCATAGTACATTATGAAAAGTTAATATCTGAACCCGAAGGTTATGTTTACTTCTTTTCCGAATAGTGAGTGAGCAAGGATCTTGTGAAAGTAACAAATAGCAGGGTTATGGATATTTTCAGAAAACATGTTATTAGGCTCGGGGTTATTATCTCCAGCTATGCTACCCAAAAAATATCCAAGCTCGAGGTCCAAAAGACAGTCTTCTTGGGTACTAGCAAAGACATGTGGGCCACCAGGAACCCCTAAAAGGTTAGTAAACTCTCGGCTATTATATCGAAAATCAATACCAAACATTATAAAAATAATTAGGCCTCGGTTAAATCCTAATCCATGGTCATGCATGAAAGTAAGCGGACACATGAGTTCAAGGGTTAGCCTACGGTAAGAACTAAATCTTCTCCCTACAATAAAATTTTTCCACCCTATTTGGTCAAGAAAAAAATGACATTATCTCTAATGCCAATCGAGGTCATGGTGCAGATATCAGGGTAGATAGTTAGTGTCGTCTCTCTTTCAGCTAAAAATTCAAATCGCCGCCTCTGAAAACGATATCCATATAGTCTACTTGTTGCATCGTGAGAGTTAGTAGTTAGCTAAAGTTAAGTTAGCCTGAAAGTAAGTAGACAATGATACTAATTCAGTAAGGACAAATTCTAAAGAATAATACCGTAAATAAAAGAAAAAGAGAAAGGAAAACAATTGGAAATGATAAAAGAAAATTAAAATTAAAGTTAAAAATGTGGGTTGTCTCCCACTAAGCGCTTTGTTTTATGTCATAAGCTCGACTGATTTAAAAGATTAATTCTAGGATTTACCGAATAGCTCCATAAACTTTAGACTACAACAATAGTCTTTGTTGTCTATGCAATGATAATGTTTCAAGCACTGTCGGTTTACAATAACTGGTTCACTAGATTTACCCTTTATTTCTATTGTGTTGTTTGGAAAAACTTTGGTAATTTCAAAGGGACTAGACTACCTAGAACGAAGTTTACCCGTGAAAATTTTAAGTCAAGAATTAAGCAGAAGTACTACATCACCCTCATTAAACTCTTTCCTAGATATACACTTGTTGTGCCATTTTTTAGTTCTTTCTTTATACATTTGGGCATTCTTGTATGCGTCTAATCTATGTTCTTCTAGTTCATGAATGTCTAAAATTCTTTTCTAGCCTGTAGAAGTATAATTTAAATTAAGGATCTTAATAGCCCAATAAGCTTTATGCTCTAATTCTATCGGCAGATGACACGATTTATCATAAACTAGCTTAAATGGCATGGTTCCTATTGGTTTTTTATAGTTTGTTCGATATGCCCACAGAGCTTCGTGTAACTTTGAAGACCAATCTTTCCTAGAGGTGGCAACAGTTTTTTTTATAGGATTTGCTTAATTTCTCTATTCAAGACCTCTGCTTGCCCACTTTTCTGTGGGTGATAGGGTGCTGCTACATGATGTCAGACTCCATATTTCAGTAATAGTTTTTCAAAGATATTTGAAATGAAATGGGAGCCACCATCAATGATGAGAAGTCTCGGCACACCGAACCTAGGAAAAATTATATTATTGAAGAGCTTGATTACTACTTGTGTGTTATTTGTTGGAGAAGAAATAGCTTCGATCCATTTTAATACATAATCAACAGCAACGAGTATGTACTTGTTACCAAAATAAGATGGGAATTGTCCCATGAAATCTATTCCCCCCACGTCAAATAATTCTACTTCTAAGATGCCTTTTTGTGGCATCTCGTTGCATCTAGAGATATTACTAGTGTGCTGGAATCGGTCCCAATTTATGACTGCGATATGGACATCTTTCCATAGATTAGGCCAAAAGAGGATAACTTGTAATATCTTAGCGCAAGTCTTTGAAGTGCTTGCGTGTCAACCATATGGGGCAGAATGACAATGGGAAATGATACTTTCTACTTCATCTTCGGGGACACACCGACGGAAAACACCATCGGTACCTCTCTTGAAAAGTAGAGATTCTTCCCAGTAATATTGTTTAAGATCATGGAAGAATTTATTCTTTTGTTGGTAAGTTAGGTCTGGTAGAAGCACTCGCACTGCTAAGTAGTTGACAAAGTCAACATACCATGGCAGTGTAGTTTTAGTGTAGATTGCCTCCATAACTTCATTTGTTTCTATATCGTTATAAGTTACAGAGCATTCAATGGTATTATTTTCCAACTAGGCTATGAGTTGTTAGTAAGGGAAATCGTCATTGATAGGCACTTGTTCAGGCTTAATGTCTTCCATTCTAGATAAGTGATCATCTACTACATTTTCAATGCCTTTCTTGTCTTTTAATTCTAAATCAAACTCTTGTAGAAGTAAAATCCATCTGAGTAATCTTGTTTGGCATACTTTTTTCTTAATAGCTACCTAATCGCAGCATGATCGGTATAGATAATTATCTTTGCTCTTACTAGGTAAGAACATAATTTATCCAAAGCGAACATGACAGTTAAAAGTTCCTTTTTTGTGGTGGCATAGTTCATCTGCGCATGATCTAAGGTTCTACTAGCGTAATAAATTGCATGAAGCTTTTTATCCTTTCTTTGTCCTAACACTGCGCCTATGGCATAATCACTAGCGTCAAACATTATTTCAAATGGTAATCTCTAATCAGGTGGTTGCATAATAGGTGCCGTAATGAGAGCTCTTTTTAATTGTTCGAGTGCTTTTAAGCATTTGCCATCAAAAATGAATTCAGCGTCTTTCATTAAAAGGCCAATTATTGTTTTGGTGATTTTAGAGAAATCTTTAATTAATCGTTGATAGAAACCGGCGTGTCCTAATGTTGTACCCCAAAATTTTCCCTCCCATTATCCAAGACATTCCCCTAGGATTCTCAAATGCTCAAGGTTGCTCAA
Source organism: Vicia faba (assembly GCA_948472305.1). Classification (NCBI taxonomy): domain Eukaryota; kingdom Viridiplantae; phylum Streptophyta; class Magnoliopsida; order Fabales; family Fabaceae; genus Vicia; species Vicia faba. The sequence goes on along the minus strand of OX451736.1, from coordinate 298,078,939 downwards.
GATTGATCAGACAAATTCTCCTCCTAAGCAGTTGACATACAACAAGGGTTTCACTTTTCTCAAGGAAATTTGAGCTTATAATGCCTCAAGTGGATTTCATGGTTCCTCATATGTCTCAAGGAAGGCTCATGCCAAATTTCAAGCCTTTCATCACAATTTTGCTCAGTCAATGGCTTAGACGACTAAAAATCAATTGTATTAGCTAAAAAGTCAATTGTGGTCAACATATAGTCAAACCTCAAGATTTTTGGTCAACATCAAGATTTTGAAGTCACATTAATCATTTGATAAAGGTTTGATCATGATTCATTAAGAAAACTCAATATTTCATCAAAATTCAAAAGTTACTAAATTAGGGTTTTCTTAAGGAGAAGTCAATTGAACTTTGATCAAGCATAACTTTCACATGTTTCATCGGATTTTTCTGGAAAAAAAAAAGGTTCATTTTGAATTAAATTCTCTATAACCTTTTCTCTCTAAGCTCAAGTCCAAAAAATGTTTCATTTAAGAGATATGGGCCAATACGTTATAGGTCATTCCAAACGTCAACAAAAAGACACTTTTTGTCAAGGCAACTTACATCAAGATAAAATCTTCAACTGCAAAGATGATCAAAATAGATATTGTAGACGACATCTTGAGCTTTCCAAAAAGTCCCAGATCACCTTCATGAAATAAAAATTGTGAGAGTTATGATTGGTGCAAGTTGGGAAAATTTTGAGCAAATGCATGAAACCTAAAGTTACCAAACTCGAATTTTTGAGCTAATGGACTATTGTTTCAAAGTCCATGCATGTTATATACTTCATAGTTAACCTCAAAACTTATTCATACACCCCTTGGGTTTTTATTTTATTTATTTTTATTTTTATTAATTTAAATTCAAAATAAAATAAGATAAATCAAGGCTTTTCTTACAAGGTCCAAGCCCACAATATTTTAACCTAACTCATCTCTATATAGCTCTTCATTTAGACATAACATAACACGAAACCCTTGCAACAAGAAGCTATCCGAAAACTTCCAAAATTCTCAAAACTAGGGCAAACTTCCAACCCTAGTTGCAACCACTTTCAAAGCAAACTAACCTTCCCAAGCGCCTTCTGAAGTGTTGTAGGGTAAGAATGGATCATCCTTGATGATCCAAAGGACCTAAAACCCTTGTACTAAGCATCACCGATTTCCATCATTGCATGAATTTTATATTTCTATTTTCTTTGTGTTTTAACACATACTAACTCCACTAACATGCTTCTAACATGCCAATATGCAGGAAAAACCCATCGTGTGAGCCCCATGATGGTTGAACCATGAACTACCATGTTCATATTGTTTCATGATATTTTTTCCATATCTCACAATACATTATGAATCATCCAAAAATAATATTTCCATTGGATTCACAAGGCCTGAATTAGGGGGGTAGGGTCCCTTGAAGTCACTAACATCCTTTTATTTTGCAGGTTTCAAAAAGAACCTCACCGGAGAAGACGACCGGAGCTAGGGCTCCGACGCCTCTCCGGTCCACTTTTATAATATATTGATTTATTTCTATTTGGTACACGGATGAGGGCGTAGTACCGCTGGTCAAGGTGTTGGTTTGTGAACGTATGGGCGTTGGTTCGATCCTTGCGCTTCACAATATTTTTGCTATTATTTTTCAATCTTTGCAGGTTTATCATGTAGCGCGCTTGTTCCTGTTTTACTCACACGAAAGCGTGCCAGGAACAGTGGCTTGTTGGTGGGAAGGCTAAGGGTGTGGGTTCAATACCCACCCTTAGCAGTTTTGTTTGGTTTTATTTCTTACTTGTTTTTTCCCTTATTTTCTTCCCTTAAACCCTAATTTCACTTAACCACAAAACTTTTTTACAAACCCTAATTATGTTTTAGTCTTTTAATTAACCCTTTTTAATTATCTTTTTTTCTTAAAATAAATTTAATTAGTTTTTTCTAGGTTTTTAATTAAATTTCTGTTGATTAACTTTTTATTTAACCTTTTTTTAATTAAAAGTAATTAGATTCCTAGGTTTAGTTCATTAAAAATCTTCAAAAACATGTCTTTTTTTCCATCTATTTTAATTTTATTAGATAAAGTGTATAGGGTTCGCAATTTGTAAATAGCCTAGATTTCTCGCTTTCTTTTTCATTATTATGTATCTGCCTCTCGAGATGTAATAGTTATAAGATTTATTTTCTGCTTTCACTATTATGTATCTTCCCTAAAGCGATATAATAGTTTAGGTTTATATTTTCTGCCTTTACTTTTTGCAGCTTTACTATTTGCTATATTTTCTTCTACTGCTTAGTAACTAGGGTTTGTATGATAAAACTAAAAACAAAAAGATATAAAACCCTAATTGCAAAGATAAAATAACTGGATTGAGTACATTTTCACACTTTAGAAAGTGGGGACACTTTAGAAAATGTCCCTCGAATAAAAGATCATAGTCCCTCGATGACCCTTTCGACGTTACCTTTCGATTAATGATCTAGTTCCTTACAAAAATTGCTAAAGCGTCCTTACAAGTTTCCTTCGATGACTGTACGATGACCCTACACATGTCCCTTCACATCCAAAGATAAGGCTTCCTACTAAATAATGGTATGGATAGAACTATCTAAAGGAGAAGGAAAACTACAAGAATAACCTTGAGTGGGTAGAACTTTTAACCGCTTGCTTACAAAAACAAAACATTTTACACAAACACTTTCAAATATATTTTCAAAACACTTTGTACGCATTCTTGAGGATCGATACAAGAATCATTACAAAGTTCAAATTTCAAAATATTTTCAAACGCACACACACAAAAGCAAATTTTCCAAGTGAGCTAACAATTAAGAGCCCGTAGATAACTATGGATGAAAATGGTGCTAACACCTTCCCTTTTCATAACCTACCCCCCGAACTCAAAATCTATCAAGGTTTTTCCTGTTCTTTTCACCCTTTACTTAGGATAAAAGAGAAGTCGGTTGTGACTCTTGCTATCCGCAACATTTGCAATCAAATGCAAAAACAAGTCAGTTCTCCCACCGTATTACACCTAAGAAACTTCGTATTTATCTTATGGTTTTTAGAGGTTGAAGGTTTTCTATAAATTCTATTTTATATTTGTCAACTTCAATCCCCTTATCGGACACATAGACGCTATGTGTCCAAGCACGATTCCTTGTTGGACCATGAAATGGCATTTTTCCCAATTTAACACGAGATATACTTTTACACATCATTCAAGTACCATCTCTAAGCTTGATAAACATCCTTCAAAACTTTGTCCACAAATATAGAAATCATCCATAAATACTTCCATGATGTCGTCTATAAAATCAGTGAAAATTGACATCATGCATCTTTGGAATATTGTGGGAGTGTTACATAGTACAAACGAAATTCGTTGATAGGAAAATGCACCACAGGGACAAGTGAAAGTGGTCTTTTCTTGGTCTTCGGGATGAATATGGATTTGGAAGAATCCTAAATAACCATCTAAGTAGCAGAAGTGAGAATGCTTAGACAATCGTTATGCCTTTTGGGTTAAAGAACGAATGTGAAACATATCAGCGTGCTATGGTAGCTTTGTTCCATTACTTGATACATCATGTGATAGAGGTTTACGTCAACAACATGATAGCCAGATTTAAGACTAAAGAAGAACATCTCGACCATCTACATAAACTGTTTGAGAGATTGAAGAAGTACAAGTTGAGATTGAATCCAAACAAGTGTACCTTTGGGGTAAGATCCGGTAAACTCCTAGGTTTCATCGTCAGTAGTAAAGGCATTGAGGTTGATCCCGCCAAGGTCAAAGCCATTCAAGAAATTCCTGCTCCTCGTACTGAGAAGGAAGTCATAGGTTTCATGGGACGATTAAACTATATTGCCAGATTTATTTTCATTTGAAGGCTACTTATGAGTCGATCTTCAAGTTGTTGAAGAAAGACCAAGTAGTAAAATGGATTGACGATTGTCAGATAGCTTTCGACAAAATCAAGGAGTACCTCCAAGAACCTCCAATCCTGATGCCACAAGTTGAAGGAAGACTTCTGGTCATGTACCTAACAATGTTAGAGAACTCAATGGGGTGTGTACTGGGGCAGCATGATGAGTCTGGTCGAAAAGAACATGCAATATACTACTTTAGCAAAAAGTTTACCGACTGTGAAACAAGATACTCACTGCTCGAGAAAACTTGCTACGCTTTGGCATGGGCTGCTCGTCGACTAAGACAATATATGTTGACTCATACAACCTTGTTGATCTCTAAGGTGGATCCCATAAAATACATATTCGAGAAACCCGCTCTCTCCGAAAGGATAGCCAGATGGAAAATGGTCTTAACAGAATAAGACATTCAGTACACCACTTAGAAGGAAATCAAAGGAAGTGTGTTGGAAGATAATTTGGCTCATCAAGATGTAGATGACTATCAATCTATGAATTTCGAGTTCCCGGATGAGAATATTATGCTAGTTACAGACTATGAAAAACCAGGACCATAGGAAGGACCTGAATCGGGATCCCGATGGACTATGGTTTTTGATAGAGCTTCTAACAAGTTTGGTAATGGACTTGGTGCTGTGATTGTCTCTCCCAAGGGTTTCCATACACCCTTCACTTCCAGATTATATTTTGACTATACCAACAACATGGCTGAGTATGAAACATGCATCAAGGGCATCAAAGCTACTATCGATATGAGAATCAAGTTCTTAAATGTATATGGGGACTCATCCTTAGTAATCAGTCAAATCAAGGAAGAATGGGATACAAAACATCCAAATATCATTCCTTATCGAGAGCATGTATTAACATTAATTCCATACTTCGAAGAAATCACTTTTGAACATATTCCACGAGAAGATAATCAATTGGCAGACGCACTAGCTACTATGTCATCTATGTTCAATGTCAGGTGGGACAACGAAGCTTCTTGAATTACTATCGAGAGACTAGACGAACCGACATATTTCTATGAAGTTGATACTGATAGAGTAGAGGAGAAGTCGTGGTATTATGAAGTGAAAAGATACCTTGAGGCTCAAGAGTACCCTGAGGGTGCGTCTATCAACGATAAGAAATTCCTAAGGAGGTTCTCTGCCAAGTTCTTTATGAGCAATGGAATTTTGTACAAGCGTAATCATGATTCGACTCTACTTCGTTGTGTAGACAAGAAAGAAGCTGAGAAGATTATGGAAGATATGCACGAAGGTATCTTTGGTACTCATTCCAGTGGGCATACGATAGCTAAGAAAATTCTAAGAACGGGTTAGTATTGGCCTACCATGGAAATTGATTGCCATCTCTATTCCAGAACTTGTTATAAATGCAAGATCTATGTTGACAAGGTACACGTGCCTCTGGTTCCTCTGAACATCTTGATTTCTCCTTGGCCGTTTGAAATGTGGGGCATTGATATGATTGGAGAGATTAAGCTTACTGCTTCTAATGGCCATCGTTTCATCCTCGTCGCTATTGATCACTTCATTAAGTGGGTTGAAGTAGCCTCATTTTTCTCCATTACCAAGAATGTTGTTGCCCGGTTCATTAGACATAAACTTATATGTCGGAATTACATCCTTGAAAGGATCATCACAGATAATGGTGCCAATCTCAACAATACTATGATCACGAAACTCTGCACGAAGTTCAAGATTAAGTACCACAATTCTTCTCTGTACCGACCAAAGATGAATGGCGCAGTAGAAGCCGCCAACAAGAATATCAAGAAGATCTTACAGAAGATGACAGTGACATATAAAGATTGGCATGATATGTTACCGTTCACTCTTCATGGTTATCGCACTTCAGCACGAACATCAACTGGGGCAACCCCATTCTCTCTCTTCTACAGTATGAAGGCGGTCTTACCTGTTGAAGTCCAGATCCCCTCTCTGAGAATTATGAAGGCTGCAGGTTTAGATGAAGACAAATGGATTCATACTAGGTTGGACCAAATAAAGTTGATTAACGAGAAAAGGCTTATGGATGTTTGTCACAGTCAGATGTACTAGAAGCGTATGATCAAAGCCTTCAATAAGAAAGTCAAACTTCAGGTATATCAGGCTGGTGACTTGGTAATAAAATGCATTATCCTACAACAAGGTGATCCTAGAGGAAAATGGACTCCCACATACGAAGGGTCATTTGTGATCAAGAAGATATTATCTTGCGGTTCTATGATACTTACCACCATGGACGGTGAAGATTTTACGCACCCTGTGAACGCAGACATAATCAAAAAATACTACGCGTAAAAAAAAGACCCGTTAGGTTGACTGGCCTAGGAAAAAGTAAGGGCATATCGGCGAACCAACAGGGTTCGGGAAAAAATTAGGGATATATATAAAAGTTATACACTCGGCAAGTCGAAAACCTGAATTGGCAGCCTGGGAAAAAAAGAGTATCTCGATGGACTGAAAACCCGAAAGGGCGGTCCAGGAAAAAGTTAGGGATTAAAGCGTACGATTATGTCCCATTGGATCATCCACTTACAACAACTTTGTTATCAATGTCAAGTTAAAATGGTACAAATCAATTCAATCAACTAATTCCAACAACAAGGGATGAGATGCTGGAAGACATAAAGGTAATAGCAGAGTTGAAACTCGATGGGATCATTTCCAAATAGTTGTTTTCTCCGTTTTACTTTGTAATTTTTAATTTTTACGATGATTTCCTCTTACTGGGATCTCCGTCTCCTTGTACAAAAATTCCTTTTTATAGGCAAACTATCAATACAAATACAATTCAAAATACAAAATTACTTTTTCTCTATTTTGTTTGCAAAAATGTCCAATGATTAAATTGAGTGAACATATGCATATGAATATGATTACTATAACAAATATGTGCATGCAAACAGGAATAAGCATTTACTAAAGACTCTAGGAGTCGAGATAACATTCAAGACGTCCATAAAACCCCGCATAGCTACCTTCACAAGCTCATCCCCGACGGAGATACATTCCTCAGCGAGTCTAATATACATTCAGATAGAAATTGAGGCATCTTCCAGCAGTTCACTTGATCAACTTCCCCAATAGGTCCCCAGCAGGTAAAGAAGTGTGATAATTTCCCCAGTATATGTTGGAAACTTCCTCTGCAAAGCCTATGAAATTTCAATTCCCGTCAGAAATGATTCCCTCAGCACAGTTTATAGGAATTTAATTCCCCAACGAAGTTTATTACTCCAGAATTGTAAAATCCCTGACATAATTCTCTTCTCCAGCAGAGTCATCTCCCTAGTAGAGTTTATTTCCCCAACCAGGTTTATTTCCCCAGCAGGGTTTATTTCCCAGACAAAGTTTATTTCTCCCATTATCGCGATTCCCCAACAAAATTATCTTCCCAGGTCAGATGTCATTCAACTTTGTCCTCCCCAAAAGTAGACATCCACATATTAGAGGAGTATCTATCTCTTCCATCCCTAAGCAGAAGTCGGACGTCCCCAACAAAATATTCTCAAATGGAAAGCAAGAATCCCCAACGAAGACGCTCTAGGCAAGATTTAAGATTCATATTCTTCATCTACAATAACATGCAACAATTTATTTTCCCCGGCCAAAGATGTTATATGAAGCTACCATTGTTGTCAACGACATCTTACATCCGTACATCATTTACAAAATATCATAACATATGCATACGAAACGCATACGACACTCTCATTTATTTTGAGAACATCATTACATAATGCATTACATACATCATGACATTGTATAAAACTAACTTTGTTTCTTCCAGGTTAGTCCACAAACAAACGAATATCATCAGCAATTTTCAAGCAGGTCAGAGATTAATTCCCAAAACAGGATGGGGAAACTATCTATATGACCAGGAGGTATGAATTACCGAAACAGGATAGGTTTACCAACAAAAAAGCGGGTCATAGATTAATTCCTGAAATATGATGGAGCAACTATCTATATGACCAGGTGGTATCAATTTCCGAAACAGGACGAGTTTACCAACAAAAAAGCGGGCCAGAGATTAATTCCCGAAACAAGATGAGGCAATTATCTATATGACTAGGCAGTATGAATTCCCGAAACAGGACGAGTTTACCAACAAAAAAAATGGGTCAGAGATTAATTCCTGAAACAAGACGGGGAAACTATTTATACGACTAGGCGATATGAATTCCCGAAACAGGACGGGTTTACCAACAAAAGCGGGTCATAGATTAATTTCTGAAACAAGACGAGGAAACTATCTATGTGACCAGGTGTTGTACCCCAAAATTTGCCCTCCCATATTTCTCAAAATACTCCAAGAAAAATTCACAAGTCCAACCCGGCGCGTCATATTCAGGTATTCTTTCGCCAAGATATCTCTGATAACATATTCTCAAATTCAGGTTCGACTCAAGAGATAATTCTTTAAAGAAGGTATCCGAATGTGTGAGTTTTCTTGAAGAAATATAGTGAAAAAGTGTGCTGAAAGTGCAGTTTTTACGCGCTAAAAAATTCATAACTTGAAGATCGTGACTCGTTTTGAACCCGTTCCGGTGGCCAAAATTCCGTCTCGACATTATCTACGTTTTCATCTCTCACGGCTGGAAGCCAATTTCGATCAGAAGGTCTTCAAAAATGTGGATTTATCAAGTATTTTCGTGCAGAAATTTGTGACAGAAGTTTATTTGCGTCATGTTCAAAAAATCATAACTTGGTCGATTTTCATCGTATCGAGCTGGTTCTGGTGCCAAAATTTCACAAATTGAGTTGGCTACATTTTCATAGAAGGTATTGAGTTCAAACGGTATTCAAAAGGCCTTCGTTTTTTGCTCAGAGTGCGTGACACGCTGAAAATCCTGAATGCTGAATATTATTTCATCTGAGCCGAAACTTCGAAAATGCATAACTCGGTCAATTTTTATCGGATTGGACTCATATTTTTACACAAGGTCACTGACTCATAGATCTACAACTTTGCTTCAAAAGTCGAGACCAAATTATGCACCGATCAATACCAGTTTTTTATTGAAGAACGTGTCAGAGTCGACACTGGAGCCCAAAATAAGTTTGTCTGAGCTGAAACTTCAAAAATTCATAACTAATTCACCGTTTATCCGATTGAGTCGATTTTCGGACAGGAGTTAGTTCTCGATATCGGCTACATTTTGTTTTCACATTTCAACTTCAAAAAATGCACTTAAGTCCCTGCGATTTAGCCTGGAAAGTGACGAATTCAAGTGAATATTGGAGGCCCAATTGCACATTCAAAGCCCATTTTCTTTATCCTAATTTCCACTATATAATCACCTTCTTGTCACACAAACCGAAAAAGAAAAAAAGAAAAAAGAGGGAAGAAAAAAAGAGAGAAAAAAACCTTGCCACAACACTGTTGGAATATCAAATTCTCTCAAGAACCCTAAAAACCTTGAAATCCTTATTACAAATCCCTCTCTCACTACAAACAAGCCATCTCAGTACTTCTTCAGTAAGGGTAAGGCTGGCTTGATCTCCATGATCCAAAGGGCATAAAAGCATTCATGTCACTACTTTTCCAGTAAGGGTAAGGTTGATTTGATCTCCATGATCAAAAGGGTATAATCATTCATACATGCCATATTGTGCCTAAACATTAAATTTTTTCATATATTGGCTTTATTTGCATTTTATGATTTTATTTGATGTGTTTGTGAGATTCAACACTGCAGATTTAGACAGGATCCCAGGCAGGTTCATTAAGGAACGTTGAGGCCAAAAGCCAAAAGCCAAATGACCAGACTAGAAAAACTTATGCATGACACCAATACATGGCGAGGCAGACATTAAGCCAGAGATTAAGGGAACGTTGAAGCCAGAAACAAATGGCCAAAAGCCAAAAGCCAAAAGCCAAAAGCCAATTGGCCAAAGTAGAACAACTTATGCATGAAACTCAATCCAATGGCCAAAGAATGCAGACCACGGTACTCAGGAGTCAATACTTCAAAAAACCTCCCCTTGGGCCAGACACCCCCTATGGTTTGCTCAATTTTTAATTTTTATTTGTTTTTCCTTTTTATTCTTTTAATTGTTTTTTAATTGTTTTCTTTTAATTCCATAAAATAATTTTCATAATAAATATAAAATACAGAAAAATAAAAAAAATGTTTATTTTATTAATATTAATTTTACTATTATTATTTTTGTAAATAAACTTTAAACAATTAATTAGATTAATTTAGGTTTCAAAACTTTAATATTTTTCTTAATAAATTAAATATGTAGAAATTAGGTTTTTTTAAACTTTTTCATCATTTTTTTTAATAAATAATTTTCTCATCATTATTATTATTATTAATTACTAATTTATTTTGTAAATAAACATGTACATAAATTCTTTAGTAAATTAAGTTAAACTTTAACATTTCTCTCAAATAATTAAAAATAACTTAGAATTAGGATTTCTTTTAATTTTAATTTTAATTTTCTTATTTCATAAATACAAAAAACCTAAAAAACACTTCTTTTATTTCAATAAATAATTAATTAATTTTTAATTTCATTTAATTTCTTTAAAGGGTCCAACGCCCTCGAACGTTCTATTTTTATTTCTTTCGCACATTTATTTTCTTTCAAATATTAATGTAATTCTCCCAAAGCCTTGTAAACTCGGACATTTTATTTCTCGCACTTTACTTCTTTATTTTCTGTCAAATCGGGTCCTGGATTAAATTTGGCGATGTGGACCCGCGCCTTTGTAATAGTTTAGAACTTTTAATTTTCCGCAACTTCTTTAACTGTTAATTAATGGCATACAAGAATGAATGATAAAATAAAAACAAACGCATAGATCACATTGACATGAATAAGACAAAATAACTGAACATGACACACAAATCACACACCACCCCTAGGGTACGCCTCACTGTTGCCTTGCCCCTCGAAAGGTGATCGTCGAGTAGAGGATGTCTTAGTAAGTCCTCATGATCCGGGAACCTGGCATGAGGGTAGCTTCTAAGGTGTCTTCCCATTGCTCTGGTGATCACCATGTCCCTAAAAATCGAATTGACCCGAACACCTCCAACGGTGGTGCTACCTACCTCTCAATGGTGGGATGGCACTACTTTAAAGGACATCTACACAGACGAATTCCTTAGGGTAGGTAGGTTCTCAAGGATACTTGCTCTAATCTTAAAAACAAAACAAAACTCTTTTCACACCACACATTTTCAAAAGCTTTCAAAACAAACTTTTCAAACACTCTGACGTACGAGTCGATCTGAAATTTTCAAAGAAACTTTTTAAAACCCACAATTGAGAAGCAAACAAACAATTTTGAAAACACAAATGAGCAAGTATATAAGAGCCCATGGATAACCATGGATAGAAAGGGTGCTAACACCTTCCCTTTCTATAATCTACCTCCCGAACCGAGAGCAATCTCTATAAGGAATTTTTCTGTGCTTTTGTCCTTTCCATTTGGAGAAAATAAAAGACGGTGGCGACTCTTGCTTCCGCGACATTTCGCGAACTAGCGTTAAACAGTCAGTTCCAGATCCACCGATCACACCAGGTGAAGATTAATTCCTGAAATAGGATGGGGAAACCATCTATATGACCAGGTGGTATGAATTCCCGAAACAGGACGTGTTCACCAACAAAAATAGACTGTAGATCAATTCTTGAAACAAGGCGAAGCGACTATCTGCATGAAAAAAGCATCTCCCTTCAGAGACCGAATTCTGAAAAGCATCTCCTTCAGGGCCTTCGTTCTGAATAACATTTTTCTTAGGAAATTTTCATTCCATCAGATCAAGTCGAGCATGGACTCATTCTGATATTCCTATCAACGGTTACTTTTGATGGCATCTTTAAGCCCATCTCTGGAGACATTCCATAATATTTCCAAATGGAATCTTTAATTCCATTCAAGCAATACAATCAACCAACGATGTTACTTTGTGCACATGCGAGTGAAAAGTTTTAGGCACTTAAGTGTTCAATCATCTTCCACCTTCAGATCATGAATGGCTGACGTGCCAATCTAACTCTTCAGGTTTAAGGAAATTGAACAGGGGAAATTGTTGTACCCCAAAATTTTCCCTCCCATTATACAAGGCATTCTCATAGGGTTCTCAAATGCTCAAGGTTGCTCAATAATTGATAAGACAAAGTCTCCTCCTAAGCAGTTGACCTATAACTAGGTTTTCACTTTTCTCAAGAAAATTTGAGCTTAAAATTCCTCAAGTGGATTTCATGTTTCCTCATATGTCTCAAGGAATGCTCATGCCAAATTTCAAGCCTTGCATCACAAGTTTTCTCAGTCAATTACTCAGATGACTAAAAATCAATTGTATTGGGTAAAAAGTCTACTATGGTCAACATACAGTCAAAACTCAAGATTTTTTATCAACATCGAGATTTTGAAGTCACATTCATCATTTTAACAAGGGTTGATCATGATTCATCAAGAAAACTCAAGATTCATCAAAAGTCAAAAGTTACTAAATTAGGGTTTTCTTAAGGAGAAGTCAACTGAACTTTAACCAAGCATAACTTTCACATGCTTCATCGGATTTTTCTCAACCAAAGTTCATTTTGAAGGAAATTTAATTATCCATAAATTTTTATCTCTAAGCTAAAGTCCAAAAAATGCTTCACTTAAGAGATATGGGCCAAAACATTATAGGTCATTTCAAAAGTCAATAAAAAGATACATTTTGTCAAGGCAACTTACATCAAGATAAAATATTCAAACGCAAAAATGATAAGAATAAATATTGTAGAGGATATCTTGATATTTACAAAAAGTCTAAGATCACCCTTATATGATAAAAATTGAGAGAGTTATGATTGGTGCAAGTTGGGAAAAGTTTGAGCAAATAAATGAAACCTAAAGTGACCAAACTTGAATTTTTAAGCCAATGGACTATTGTTTCAAAGTCCACGCGTGTTTTATACATCATAGTGAACCTCATAACTTATTCATACACCCTTGGGTTTTTATTATTTTTATTTTTATTTTTATTAATTTAAATTCAAAATTAAATAAGATAAAGTCAAGGCTTTTCTTACAAAGGTCCAAGCCCATAATCTTTTAACCTAACTCTTCTCTATATATTTCTCTTCATTCAGATATAACATGACACGAAACCCTTGCAACAAGAAGCTATCGTAAAACTTCCAAAAATCTCAAAACTAGGGCAAACATCCATCCCTAGTTGCAGGCACTTTCAAAGCAAACTAACCTTCCCAAACGACTTCTGAAGTTTTATAGGGTAAGAATGGATCATCCTTGATGATCCAAAGGGCCTGAAACCCTCAGACTAAGCATCACCAATTTCCATCACTCTGAATTCTATATTTCTATTTTCTTTTTGTTTTAGAGCACACTAACTCCACTAACATGCTTATGAGATGCCAATATGCACGAAAAACCCCTCATGTGAGCCCCATGATGGCTGAACCGTGAACTACCATGTTCATAAAGTTTCATGATACTTTTGCCATATCTCACAATACAACGTGAATCAGCTAAAAATAATACTTCCATTGGATTCACAAGGCCTGAATTAGGGGGGTAGGGTCCCTGGAAATCACTAACATCCTTTTATTTTGTAGGTTTCAAAAATCACCTCACTGGAGAAGACGGTCGTAGCTAGGGCTCCGGCACCTCTCCGGTCCACTTTTATAATATATTTATTCATTTCCATTTGGTACATAGATGAGGGCGTATTACCGCTGGTCAAGGTGTTGGTCTGTGAGCGTAGGGGCGTGAGTGCGATCCTTGTGCTTCACAATATTTTTGCTATTATTTTCCAATCTTTGCAGGTTTAACATGTAGCACGTTTGTTCCTGTTCTACTCACATGAAAGCGCTCCTTGCGCAGTGGCAAGGCTTGTTGGTAGGAAGGCTAAGGGCGTGGGTTCAATACCCACCCTTGGAAGATTTTTTTGGTGTAGCGGTAGAAATGTTCAAGACTAAGCCATTGGATTGACTAGACTTATACAAATCAAAATAAAAATCGCCACCACGCTTTATTGTTTCCAAAGGAATGGGAAAAGAGCGAATAACCCATAAAGAAGGGGAAATATTCAAGGTAAGGGGAGTGGTTATGCAAAGGGAAGGTATTAACAGCCTAAACATCTACGGTACTCCGCAGGAACCTCTTTGAAAAATCTGTATATTTTGGCTATGAAATATGTTGTATAAACTAGATGTTGGAGGTGAGAAAAGAAATATATTTATTATTTTTTTTCACCCGCCGCGGTTGCGAACCTTTAGTGCCTACGTACCACCTTTTCGTGCAATAGGGGATCAGGGTACACGTAGTTCCTCTTTTAAAAAATTTAAAACACAAATGTGTTGGTCAATTTTATGAGATAAAACATCATCATCATTGTCCGTGTGGAAAACATACCTACTACCCACAATCATGAGAAAGGAGAATATGCATCATCTTAAAGTGGAGGATATGGCTTGGATTTTAAAATCAACAATGCCTCACTCAACACCCAAGTGGAAAATATCTATCTTTACTACATATTATAGAAGTATAGTTGTTTGCATCACTACAAGGATTGACAAGAGTTCAATCTTTTGAGAAAAGTTTAAAGATAAAAGCCAAAGTGGCAAGATGGTCTGAAATGAGATTGATTGACTTTTACTCTTCTCACAAAAATGTCAAAGTATTGTTAAGTTTATTGGAGTTTATTTATGAAAATGTTTGAAAATGCATGGACCTAAGTCCAAGTTTATTATAAAAGTAATTCAAGTTTAAAACAAGAAGAATTTTCAAAAGGAGAGAGAAGATTTTTGAAATTAAAGAAGATGGGAGGAGAAGAAGAGGCTATCCTAAAGCATAAGGTAAAAGCTAGGGAAAAGAACCATCTAACCAACATGAAGTCAATACTTGACACTATGAGCCAAGATAGAATTCCCATTCTTTGGATTGAAACTAAACAAGCAAAAATACTAGACCTCTTGAGAGAACCAAACTTCAAGTGTATTTAGTCTTTACAAAAATTGGGCAGAGTAACGGCTGTATATGGGTGAATTTCAGATTACAAACAAAAGGTGTAATCACAATAACCTGCTCACAAAACAAACAAACAAACCAATGTCTTGAGGTAAACCTCAAGAGCTCCAGACAAAATAATCAGATAAGATCACAAGGTCTCCAATCATAGGCCAAGGTTTCTAATCCTAAGTCCAAAAAGTCCAATGCTACATAATGCCAAGGATAATAACCAAATAGTCCAAGTATCATTAAAGATTTTTAGGGTTTATGTTGATTATTAGGTGTCTTTAAAAGAAAAGAAAAGCTCAAATAAGCAAAATAAATAGATGACAAGAATATAAAGGGGCTCAAGTGAGCAAAGATGAAAAATAGCATGAAATGTAAATGCTAAAAGTAAATGGTGTATAAAGTAAAGAACATAAGATGAAAACACAAAATAAAATCAATTATTAGTGATTAGTGGTAAGTTGGATGATCATCTTGAAACTTGCATTTGGAACTCATTAGAGGATTAGTAGAACCAAAGCCTCCACACAACAAATTTCATTTGATTTTTGTCAAGTATATCATCCATTTAGAATCCTTATGAGTATCATTTAATGATCAACGATGTTTAAGTGATCCGTGTTGACCAAAGGTATTGTAGATCCATTAGAGGATTGGTAGAACTAAAGCCTCCACACAATGAATCTCAAAGTTATTGGATCAAAGAGATCAAATTAACATACTTGGGCTTGCAAACATAAGTTTGGGCCAAGAATGATCATTTATTCGAATCCAGATGAAATTTAGCGCTATGATAAGCAATCGTAAGTTGACTTATATAGAAGTTGCACCTACTTTGAGGCTGGTCAATAGCAATCTATACACCATTTGTTTTGAGACATGATATAGAGATCATGCTCTAATAACACCTAATGCAATAAGAAATTGATAAGATGAAGAGGGGGTGGGAAAAATGAATAAACCACTTTTGAATCAAAATTTAACCAAACTTTTATTAAATTCATTCATCCATTTTAGTGGAGTTGAACTCAACACCCAAGATCCAATGATGTTAATAAAGTCATGATAAAAAAATCAACTCAAGACAGCCAGAAAATAATCACAAAATAATATTATATTTAATATATATATATTAAAAGGGTTTAAAAAATGTTTAAAAATCAAAATACAGGAGAAAAATATCAACTATGTTCAAATTAATCAAGAAATAAAAAGTAAGGCCATAGAAATATCATAAATGGATCCAAATATTTTTTGTAAAATTTTTGGTAATTTTTAAAAGTCAGAAACTATTTTTAAACTATTTAAAATTGCTCAAAACAAACAGAAAATAGGTCAAAAATAGTAAACCTTAATATAAAATTCTATAAAATTTTCAGAAAGTCAAAAATATGCAAAAT